>JACGWO010000001.1:32016024-33216024 GCA_034509735.1 Sesamum alatum | reverse complement strand
ACCCGTCGATGAAATACGACAGCAGATGCTTAGTGCAAGTCTCAAAGGGAATCCCGGTACCCATTTTCGGGATTCCTTGACTTGGAGATTTTCGGACTGATTCGGCGAGACTGATTTCATGGACCTACCTTCAAGCGTAGTCCCAGTCCCCAAAATCATTTCCCAGTCCGTGGGCTTTGTTTGCGTAGTGAACAGAAATGTAAATGCAAATAAGTGAAAGTAAACAAAGTATTGCCATTTGAATTTTCACTTCTTTATTCATAAATGTTTTATCAAATACCAAAGAATTGTCTAGACATAGGTTACATATTCCTGCCAAAATTGGCTTACATGGTCACCTATTCTAACACAAGCAACCACTGCTGATTCCACCACTAAGGCTGAGTACATAGCCGCTTCAGAAGCTGCCAAGGAAGCGGTTTGGATGAGAAACTAAATCCAAGAGTTGGGTGTGGTGCCTAGCATCGCCGAGCCCATTGTCATCTTTAGTGATAACAACGGAGCAATAGCGCAAGCAAAGGAACCGAGATCTCATCACCGTTCCAAACACATTCTTAGTCGCTACCATCTTCTAAGAGAAATGGTAGGAAGAGGTGACGTTCGGATGGACCGAGTAAGCTCAACAGACAACACAGCAGATCCGCTGACAAAACCTATGTCGCAAAGCGCTCATATGCAACATCTTGAGAAGATGGGGATTAGGCATATGGGCGATTGACTTTAAAGGTCAAGTGGGAGATTGTTAGAATATGTGACAATATAGCCAATCTTGGTAGGCGAATTGTGACCTATGTCTGAACGATTTTGAGGTTTTAATAAATCACTAATGAATAAGAAGTGCAATTCATTTGGCATTCACTTTGTTTGCGTTCACTTTATCTGTTTTATATATCTATTCACTACGCAAACAAAGCCCACGGACTGAAAATGTATTTCGGGGACTGGGACTACGCTTGGAGGTAGGTCCATGAAATTAGTTCCGCCGAATCAGTTCGGAAATCTCCAAGTCAAGGAATCTCGAAAGTGGGTACCCAGATTCCCCCTTAGACTTGCACTAAGCATCTGCTGTCGTATTTCCTCGACGGGTGACGAAGGTCATCTAAGCAGTGTTAGTGGGTTGGCCTGCTAGGTAGCAGCTGACTGAGGTGACTCGCGGGAACCGTCTTACGGAGGACCTTGAGTAGGGTCGGTTAGGTATGACGTGTTTTCCCGGTTCCAACGGTACAGGTCAAGTCCTTTGACTTGAGGAACTACTGAGTTTACCTGTACATCAGGGTTGTATCTTAGATATGGTGAGAGATTGCCAAGATGTGCTTGAGTAGTCATAAGCCATATCTAGTGCAGCTCTGGTGTACAGAGTGACAGTAGTTTCCAAGAAAGGATCTGTCTCCTGTCAAAAAATATTGACAGTTGTGTCTCACAAATGCTCTGTGTCTTGTCCCTAAAATCTGTGGCCACAGTAACTGAACAGAAGGGAAGGTTTCCCTTGCGGCGTTTAGTAAAGGACAGACCAACACTTAGGTTCAAAATGGGTACCTGCATTTTCCGTGCCCTAGACCCTAACTGGTGAGACCATAGACGAAAGGATAGCTGTACTGTAGAGCCTAAATGTTCATCCCCGTATATTCACCTAGTCTCTAGTGCCATGGACTGTTGCTACATGGCCACCCATGGTAACGGGCGGATTCTAGGAATCCAACCAAGTCTAGCTGAAGGTGAACCTAAAGAGTCACACACAATCCGCACACATAAAGTATTTAATTTAGAATTAAATATTTGGAGAAATGGAATAATTAAATTAGATTTAATCGGGTCCTTTATTTTCTTTGGGAGAATTAATTCCTTTTATCAAATAAAAGGAATTTATCTAATAAATTAAATTTATTAGAAAATTAATTTAATGGACTTAGAATAAATATTTATACTTAATATATTTATTTATTGCCCTTGGAATATTTAAATAGGATTTAAATATTCCATTAAATTCAAATGGATGGTTGAGATTAAATGGAGAGATGGATGGATAGGATTGATTTGACTAGGTCAAAGATCTACTTTGACTAGGACTTTGACTAGGTCAAAATCCTAGTCAAATTAGTCTCCCAAAGAGTTGGAGTTTGAAGAGGAAAGGATTCCTCCTCTATATATATTCCTAGCCCTTCACTTATGCAAAGATGATGATTCTTGACACAGACACACACACACAAACTCGTGTGTCCTCTCTCTCTCTCTCGTCCGCCTCTCTCATCTCTCTCCAAGAAATTATTTCTTGTTCTTTTGTTTTTTCCAACAATTGAACATAGGAGGATTGATCTCGTTAAATTAATAACGTGTGATTGATCTGTCCTCTCCAATAAAATACTTGTTCGTTCGCTAGCACGAAGTACAAGATACGTGGACGGATTGCGTGTCACGAATTAGAGGGTCTCCTATACGAGATCTTGGAGCAAATCGGGGAACAACGCGAGTACCGGTTAGAAGAGGAAAACGACGAATCGGTAGGTTTCCGGTTTATATTTTCGTCTTCTTTATTTATGAATCCTATGGCCTCCATGATTGCTATGTATGTTCTTTTAATTAATGAGATACACTAAACACCCAGGAATTTCAAGGGCACACCCCTTGAACGTGTTTTATTTTAATACGTATTATGTATGTTTAAATTTTTGTTATTTAAATTATACCGCGCTTCCGCATTCGTGCTATTCCCGGGATGATCCACACACCTACCATAGGCTTTCAGGTCCATGGCACTAGAGACTAGGTGAATATGTGGTGTGAACATTTAGGTTCTACAGTACATTTATCCTTCCATCTACGGTCTCACCACTTCGGGTCTAGGGCACGAAAACGTAGGTACCCATCTTGGACCTAAGTGTTGGCTCGTCTTCACTAAACATCGTTGGGGATCCCTCCCTTCTGTTCAGTTACTGTGGCCACAGATCTAGGAGCGAGTCTCAGAGTATAGTGAGACGCTACTGTCAGCGCTGTGACAGGAGACAGATCCACTCTTGGAATCTACTGTCACGCTGCACATCTTGACTGCACTAGATAGGGCTTATGACTACTCAGTAACTATGACTTGGTAATCTCTCACCATACCTAAGATACAGGCACGGTGTGCAGGTGAAAATAGTAATCCGTCAAGTCCAGGGATCAACTTGTACCGTTTAGAATCGGGAACTCGTCACCCGTCGATGAAACACGACAGCAGATGCTTAGTGCAAGTCTCAAGTGGATCTCGATACCCTTTCTCGAGATTCCTTGACTCGGAGATTTTCAGACTGATTCGGTGAAACTGATTTCATGAACCTACCTCCAAGCGTAGTTCCAATTTCTCAAAATGTGATTTCAATCTGTGGGCTTTGTTTGTGCAGTGAACAGTTATAAAGCAGTAAAGTGAACAAAGACAAAGTATAAGCCAGATGAACATCACTTTCTTATTCATCACAGTTTATTAAAACTCAAAAATTGTTCAGACATAGGTTACATTTGGCTAATCAAATTGGCTTAAGGTCACCTATTCTAACATATTCTACATCGAACGCTCAGTTGAGCACCCAAGGGAACACCCCTTAAGGAGTTTTATTATGATATGCATTTTAAATACCGTTAATTTCCGCATCTCTCGCTTCCACTCGCGCTCCCGAGCGGATTCGCTTGTCCTTCAGGGCGAATTCTGATCATGGAATGATTGGAGATTCGGCCTAGTCTAACTGGAAGTAAAGGAATTAATTTGAAATTAATTCCGGGAGATGGGATAATTTAATTAGATTAAATTAGTCCTCTTTCGGAATATCAAGCCTTTGAAGTTTAATCGGATTAATTAGGCTTGATTCATAAATTAGATTTATGAAATTAGTGGATGGGCTATTTCCCTTTTCAATTAGGTTAAAGAGGTAGGAATATTTACTCACTCTCATCTTCGAAACCGGCGCCCCCTACTCGGCCATCTCCTCCCCTCTCTTCACCTCCAAAACCCCTTCTTGCTTTCTTGTCTTTGATACAAGGAAGCACATGTGCGTTTGGTCGATTGTCTTCTCCCCTTCTTTGATATCTTGCTAGCACGAGGGTATCAAGATTTCGATGGATTGCATGGACGATTTGGAGGATCTCTACGTTGAGATCTAGGTGGAAAATCCGGGAACAACGCGTGTAGCCAAATGAAGAAAGTTGCAAGGTTGTGTACACTTGTTACGTTTTTATTTCTTCACTCAATCTATGGCCTCCATGAATCTTACATGTTCTCTACTATTCATGAGATACACCAAACGCTCGGGAGAATCAAGGAAACGCCCCTTGATCAAATTTTATATTCCGTTATTGTTATGCATGTTTACGTTTTATTACGCTTTAAATGCCCCCACGCTTCTGCACGCGCCCTCTCCTCGGCCGATCTGCTTCGCTTACAACCTTGTGAGTTGAGGCTTGATTGATGCGGTGATTGGAATTCACCTAAACACACTTAATTGTATCTAGACATGATTTTTCATCCCACTAATTATATACTAGCTAAGAACCTCTCAAGACAGTTCAACACTCTTGCTCCCACTCTCTCTCTCACCTCACTCTCGGCCGCCTCTCCTCTCACTCTCTATCCCCTTTGTTCTTCTTGATCTAGGATCAAGTGAAGAACAAAGTTTGATCAGTAGGAATACACCAATTAATAGTATGATTCCTTTAATCTCATTTCTTCTAAAAGATTGATTTCATCTAACAAAGAAATCAAGTCTTCTCGCAGTGTGGTGTGAACTATGTTAGAGGACTTCTGCACTTGAAGTCTTGTCAACACATTGGGGATACGAAAAGGAGCAAAGCTTGTATCCAATACAAGAATACTATGAAGATAGACAACTACATTTAATTATTATGTATTCTTTACGTTTCTATGTGTCCTATGTGTTAGCGTCTTTTATATTTACACATTCTACATCGAACGCCTGGGAGAGATTCAAGGGTACACCCTTGCAGTTGGGCCGCGCATTGAATGGCGGCTACGAAACCAACTAATGAGGGTTGGGTCTGAAACATTCCAAGTCGAGGACCTCGAGACTGGGCATCGAGAGTCCTATAGAGACTTGCACTAGCAGTCGTATTCATTGGATAAGTGCCATGTTTCATCGGCTACAGATGTGGGACGTCTATACGATCTTAGTGGGTCGGTCGACTAGGGCCGAGCCGACTGAGTTGACTCGTGGGGATCGTCATATGGAAGCCTTGGAGGCTTGGTCGGTATAACTGGAGTTCCCAGTGCGGAAGTAGTCCTCAGACTTGAGTGATATGGTATTGACCATAGGTGGCCCGATCTTCACCGACATAGGCTTGAAATGGATAAAGAGGTCCGGACTTGAGGAATGCAAATAGCCAACCAACGTTATATGAACGTGACCTGTTGCCTAGAACATTCAACCAACCACGCGCACAAGTAAACCAATCCACACAACAACACACTTGGGTCGAGCACGAATTGGGGGCTTTGTGAATTTGAATCACCAACCTAATATGCTAGATTGACAAAGCAAGGTTTCACTAAAGCTAAAAAAAGGATATAAACTCTCCAAAATATGAGAACTCTCTCAATATTTCTTAAACTTAGATAAATTCTTGGTTCTTCCCATTTATATGGCTGATACATGCCTTTTATAGGCCATAACACTTCCAAATTGACCACATATATCCCCAAGTGACTCCTTGGTGGATGTACATTCAATAATTAGTCAAAAAATGACTAAAACCTATGCATTCTTGGTCAAAAATGAGTAACATTTATGGACTTCCATGTGAATCCGAAAATTGGTGCATTGTATGTGATAAATACACTTTGAATGTAATTAAGAAGTCTTCTTTGACCACATGGCTGCACTTGGACAAAATTTGACCTCTTATTATGGACTTCCTTGGGCTTGAATTATTGAGATTAAGCACTTATGTTGGGCCTCCAATTGTGACTTCATCCCATCCACAAATACTAAGTTGGAATGGACTTGAATTGCTTCTTGCATTCTCTTCAACCTTCCTCTTGTCATTGGCCCACTTATAATGATTAAGTCTTGGTGCAATTGATCTTGAATTTCTTTAGCTCGTTGGATGCCCTCGGTGTTCTCATCATCCTCCCCCTCTTGAAAAGGAGTCATCCTCGACTCTTCATTATCTGCATCATAAAAAGGAGAAAGATCATAAACATTAAAAGTAGCACTTACTCCATACTCACCGGGCAATTCAAGCTTGTAAGCATTGTCATTGATCCTTTCAAGGACTCAAAATGGTCCATCCCATCTTGGCATGAGCTTGGACTTCCTTCTCTGGAAACCTCTCTTTTCTAAGATGCAACCATACTAATCCCCTGGTTCAAAGATAACTCATTTCCTTCCCCTGTTCGCAAACGGTTCACGTACTGTTGAGTCATCCTCTCAATATTACTTTTGGCCTTTTCATGGATTTGCTTTTGAATCTCCATAGTCTCCTCGGGATTGGTACGGTCTGCTGGACGGTGTGGTAAGGATGCTCCAGGCATGAAAAATTTGATGTTTTATCCCATAAATTGGTGGTAAACCTGGTGGTATCTCATCCGGAAAGACATCTCCATAATCCTGCAAAAGAGATGTAACAACACTAGGCAAAGAAGATGTCAGGGCGTTAGAGTTCAACATAGCCTCTTTGTACACAAGTACTATGAGGTTCTTTTTAGAAAGCAAAGCTTCCTTGATCTCACTCTTAGCAACTAGTAAACTCTCTTTCTCTTCATCTTTTTCGCTCTCCTTTTTCTTTCCTCTTTTGCTTTCTTTTTCTCCATCTTTTGAATCCCTCATTTTTTTATCATTCTCATTTTCACTCTCTTCTTTTTGTTTCTCTTTCTTTCCTCACACTCTCTTTTGTTTTCTCTCAAAATTTGATCTTGCAAAATCATTTTTGGTGTCATCAGATTGGGAGTTATGGATTCCCCTCGTAGCACAAAAGAATAACAATTTTAGAATCCATCATGTGTCACATGCCTATCAAACTGCCATGGTCTCCCCAGAAATATGTGACATGCTTTCATTATCGCAACATCACAAATAACCTCATCTTTGTATCTTTCAATTGAAAACAATACCTTTACTTGCTTGGTCACCTTCAACTCACCACACTCATTCAACCATTGAAGCTTGTATGGGCGGTGATGCTTGATAGTAGGTAAACTTAATTTTTGAACCAATTCAGTACTTGCCACATTGCAATAACTACCACCATCAATAATCATGCTACATACCTTTCCTTGAACTTGGCAGCGTGTATGGTACAAGTTTTCTCTTTGGCAATTATCTTCCTCCATTTTATGGGCACTAAGAGCTCTTCTAGTAACAAGTAGCTCTCCCTCTTCTGTATACTCTTGTTAGAATAGGTGACCAAAAAGTCAATAGGTTTGGCGATCTGTAACCTATTTGACAACTTGATGTAAATATAATATTATTATGTCATGAATAAAATGAGTGTCGTCACTATTGGTACCTACTTTGTTGCGCTCAATTTGCATATGTTAAAACAGTATTTTACTTATATCGCAACAAGCCCACAGACCACGATTAACAACTTATGCAGTTAGGCCACGCATTGGATGGTAGTCATGAAACCAACTGATTGAGAGTTGGGCCTGAAATGTTCCAAGTCGAGGACCTCGAGACAGAGCATCGAGAGTCCTATTGAGACTTGCATCAAGAGTTGTGTTCATTGGATGAGTGTCGAGTTTCATCAGCGATAGGCGTGGGACGCCTACACGATGTTGATGGGTTGGTCGACTGGGGTCGAGCCGACTGGACTAACTCGCGAGGATCATCATATGGAAGTCTTGGAGGCTTGGTCGGTATGATTAGATTTCCCCGGTTTCGATAGTACGGGAGTAGTCCTCAGACTTGAGGAACCATGGCAGTCACGTGCACAAGACGGTTGTATCTTGGATCTGGCGAAAGGTTATCATTCTGTAAAATGATCATTATAAGCCTTGTCCAGTGCAGTCGGAATGTGTAGCGAGGATGGTGTGTTCCAAGAAGAGGATCTGTCCCCTGTCAGTATGTGACAGAGGTATCTCCTATGCACTCGGAGACACATTCATGATGTTTAAAGTTGTGGCCACAGTGGTTGGTCAAACAGGGAATGGTTTCCTGTGTCGACGCAATGACGCATGCGTGGGCTCGAGTATTAAGCATAGATACCCAATCAAGGATGGGAACCGATACCCAATTCCATACCCTAGACTAAGGCCGGGAGATGGTAGACAGAAGAACCGTACCCGTACGGAATTGGCGCCTAAATGTTCACACCAACATTTACCTAGTCTCTAGTGCCATGGACCGTTGCTAGACGGCCACCCATGGTAACGGGCCCTTGTGGGACACGGGCCCAAGTCTAGCTGAGGGTGAACCTAAAGGGTCACACACAAATCACCGAGAAGGTTGAGAGATTGACTTGGAGTCAATCTCGAAGGACAAATAAGTAATTGGATTACTTAAGGGATTGTCCATCGGATGGACGGGCCAATACTGTATCGGGATCTCGTTTAATCGATAAATTGGATTTACCGATTAATTCTGGAGAGTCGAGATGTTGGATATTTTGATTGGATTAAAAGACCAATGGGAATAATTTAAGTGGACATTAAATTAGATTTAATTTTGGGTTCGTCGTAATTGGATTACAGTTTGAGCCGATCGGTTAAATTTTGACCCAAGAGGAGCATTATTTCCTGTTTTGGAATAGGAAGAAGTTGGACTTCTTCCCTGATTGAACAAGGCCGAAAATGCTCCCTTGGAGGAAGCAAAATTCAGCCATGTTCGATGCAAGGTGGCGGTTGACTTGTCTCTTTTGGTAAGAGACAAATCAACTCCAATCAAGCCCTTCACTTTTGGTATGACTTGATCATACCTTAAAAGTTGGTAGGCTTGATTGAAGAATTAATGGTGATTGATTGGGATGTATCTAGACATCCTTGGATGAACCTTGACACATTCTAATAATCACATTAATTATGTATATATATTGGAATATACTAACACCTTGTGTATGAAAATCATAATTCATCTTTTCTAGGAAAAGAAGAAGCACATTTTCGGCCTCCTCTCTCCCTCACACTCTCGGCCACTCTCTCCCTCTTTCACCCTTGTTCTTCATTTGTTCTTGGATCAAAAGGGAAGAACAAAGAAGTTTTAAGAAGAACACTAATTCATAGTGTTCATCTTCTTAAAATCGATTCCTTCACAAACCCATTTTCTTATAGCAAGGAGAATGTGTGTTTTCTTTCCAGTGTGGTGTGGATCACCTTTGGCGAGTTCATACTTTTGAACTTTGTGAGCATTCGGAAGAAGGAACAAAGCTTGTAGCCGTACGCGTGTGAAAAACTACGAAGGTAACATCTTAATTACGCTTCTATTGTTTTTCATTCATCTATTCCCTATGTGTAATACATGCTATAGTATTTATACATCCTACATCACACGCTCGGTTGAGCACCCAAGGATACACCCCTTGGGATTATGTTTATTTATTTGATTTAAATTTACGTATTTTCCATGCTTCTCGCTTCCGCTCGCGCTCCCGGGCGGATCCGTTTGTCCTTCAAGTAGTATCAGAGCACGGTTCGATACAACGGGCATAGATCTATGTTAGGTGGGGCCTGCGTGCCTCTTGTTTTGAGACTATCATCTCCCGTTTTTCAGCCTCATGATGTTAAGGCTTGTTTTTTATTTCCCATGTATTACTTTCAATTGTAATAAGAGTAGATAGGATTGGTGAGATTTGTTTTTATTTTAACAAGCCCATGGAGTCGGGGACCCAAGGTGGAGCATCAAGGCGTGAAACAAGAGAATCACAAGGCTCACTGGAATGACAATGGGTATATTACTTTGTAATAATTTAGGACCACCCTAGACAGACCATAGACTCACTGCGGGCTCAGTGGGTCGCATAGGTTGGGCTTGTGATCATCTTAACAGGGGTATGCTATGTTTTCTTCATGCGGCATATTTATTTAATCGCTTTAAATATTGAATATTTATGCATGCTAAAACACCTTAATGTGATGAGGTCTCGGTCATTCATTAAGCTATCATTTGGTTGGACCAAATTAAACATTAGCCCCAGAACGGACTTGGATCAAAATGGTATTTTGATCTGTCCGAGCCTTCCATCCACAGCAATATGGTGAGGAAGCTACCACTACCCAAGGGTGGTCTCACGAGTCATGGCACACTTGGACTAGGGGAAAGCTGCACAATTGTTGTGAACAAAGAGACTGCACTCGCTGTTTCCCTATCTCACGAGTCATGGGGGACGACAGTTTGAGGCATGATTTGGTTGATGGGTCGGGCCCAACACTGAGTAACATGGTTCGCTTGGAGTCCTCGGAACCATGCGAATAGGTGAGGCAAAATATCTTGGGAATCTCATTGGATGAGAATGATATTGGATATCTCCCACGAGGTCTTCTTCATGTAAATTGTAAAAGCGGGGCATGGAGATTACACTTGTGGATCCCAAGCCCAGTAGGAAATGGTTTCCCGAAACTCCGCTTGCGAGTGGCGGACTTTCGTATAAATAGTGGGAGGGTTAAAGACTAAAAGGCCATGTCTTCAATTTGAACAATAAAATAACAATCATCTGCTAATTTCTGCTTTACATTTTTTATAAATGTAGATATGTCTAAGAATCCATTAACCATGGTACTTGAGACTAATAAGTTCAATCGAACGAACTACTCAGACTGGCTAAGAAACCTGAGGATTATCCTCAATTTCGAGAATCAAGGCTACGTCTTGGACGAGCCACTGTCGAGCGACTTACCGAAGGAGTCCACGCCAGAAGAACGTTTGACGTCGAGAAATGGCATGAGAAAAGTGCGCACTACCATATTGGCTTTGATGTCTAACGATATCCAGAAGCAATATGAGAGGCTGGACAACGTCTCCGCCATAATACTCCGCATGAACGAGGTTTATGCTGTTCCGGATAGGCATATTAGATATGCCGCCACAAGCATTCTTTGGCACCAAGCTTGCTAAAGGGTTGTCTGTACAAAGTCATGGGGTTAAGATGCTCTCCCTAGTGGAGAAACTCGAGGACCTTAAGGTTGGGCTTAACAATGACACGTACATTGACGTGATCCTCCAGTTGCTTCTTCCGTCCTATAACCCATTTGTTGTAAACTACAACATGAATGGACTTGAGAAGTTATTCATGAGTTGATCAACATACTGGTCCAATACGAGGCAACGACCCACAAGTCGGCGGCGGGGGGGGTATTGATAGGAGAGGCTTCGACCTCCAAGATGAATGGCAAGAGGGTCGGATGCTGGAAGAGGAAGAAGGGAAAGGGGAAGACGGTTGCGGCCCCTGCTCGCGCTCCGGGGGGGCCTGTTGCCCCGGTGGGGATGGGCAAAGGGAAAGGGAAGGCCCGTGGTTCTCAGCGGTCCAAGGCAAAAGATGTCTGCATGCATTGCCAAGAAAAGGGGCATTGGAAGAGGGAGTGCCCACAACTCCTCTCCAACCCAGGTATGTTTGTGGTTGAAGTAAACATGATAATTAATTCAGCTTCATGGGTATTGGATACCGGGTGTGGTGCTCACATCTGCAATGATTTGCAGGCACTGCAAAAAAGCAGAAGGCTAACCAAGGATGAGATGATCCTGAGGCTAGGCGATGGCAAGGCCGTTGTTGCGGAAGCTGTAGGATCAATGGAGTTAGCCATTAGTAGTCATGTTAGGATTGTACTGAACGACTGTTTCTATGTACCTAGCATGATTAAAAATATTGTATTTATCCCGATCCTTGACAAGGAGGGATATTCATTTACCATTAATAAAAATGGTTTTTTCATTATTAAGGATGGTATTTCTCATCTGCATGGTACATTGGTAAACGATCTGTACATACTTCAATAGTCTAATTGGATTATGACTGCGGAACACAAACGAAACGGGATAATCATGATAACGCACAGATATGGCATGCGAGGTTAGGTCATATCTCTAAAGATAGGATAAGAAGGTTGGTGGACTCAAAGAGTCTAGAAATAGACAATTTGGACAACCAACCGACCTGCGAATCCTGTCTGAAGGGAAAGATGACCAAGAAACCCTTTGTTGGACAAAGCACACTAGCTAACAGTCTGTTGGATTTGATCCATACGGACGTTTGTGGCCCACTAAATACTCAGGCTAGAGGTGGGTACTCGTACTTCATAACTTTTACCGATGATCACTCACGGTATAGTAATGTTTACCTGATGAGGTACAAGTCTGTAGACTTTGGAAGGTTTAAGGAATACAGACTTGAAGTAGAGAACCAAACCGGTCAAAAGATCAAAGCCCTTCGGTCGGACCGAGAGAGTTTTTGAGTGGTTAGTTTACTGATTATCTAAAAGAGAATGGGATTCTCTCTCAGTGGACCCCTTCTGGAACACCACAGCTTAATGGTCTGTTTGAAAGGAGGAATCGGGCCTTGTTGGACATGGTCCGGTCCATGATGAGTTTTACCAAACTCCCTTTATCCTTCTGGGGATACGCTCTTGAGACGGCGGCCAAAGTAATGAACATGGCACCATCTAAGAAGATATCCCTAACTTCATATGAGATATGGCATGGCAAGCCTGCCTCCTACAAAATACTTGAAAGTGTGGGGTTGCCCCGCATATGTCAAGAGATTAGTGGAAGATAAACTGGACTCGAGGTCTAGTTTATTTAGGTTCATCGGGTATTCGAAAGAAACTGTATGGTATTATTTCTATGATCCCTCCGAGCAAAAGGTTTTTGTCTTGCGAAACGTGGTGTTCTTGGAAAAGGGTTTTCCATCGGATAGTCGACGCGATGAGTGAAGGACAAGCGGATCCGCCCGGGAGCGCGAGCGGAAGCGAGAAAGCGAGAAAAGTGCGTAAATTAAATCAAATTTAATTTAAAATACGAATCCCAAGGCTTGTGCCCTTGGGTGCTGAACCGGGCGTTCGATATAGGATGTGTATATATTGAAAATGAATATTAAACACATAGGCAATAGATAAATATATATAATCAATCAAAGCGTAATAAACCGTTACCTTTGACTGTTTAGCGTATGCTCTCGGCTACTTGCGTTGTTCCTTCTCCGGAATGCTCACGAAATCCAAACGTATGGATTCTCCAAAGGTGATCCACACCACAACGGAAGAAACACACGTTCTTCTTGCTAGAAAAGAACGGGTTTAAGAAGGAATCGGTTTAAGAGAAGAACACTATGAATTAGTGCTCTCTTAAACTTACTTTGTTCTTCTTCTTGATTCAAAATCAAGTGAAGAACACAAGTGTGAGAGAGGGAGAGAGGGCCGAGAGTTGAGAGAGAGGAGAGGGATTTTGTCTTCTCTTTTTCCTAGAAAAAGATGAATAATAAATCACACATGCTTGGTGTTGTATATTCTCATATATATACATAATTAATGTGATTATTGGAATGTGTCTAGGTTCATCCAAGGATGTCTAGATTCATTCCAATCAATCACCATCAATTCTTCAATCAAGCCTACCAAAATTTATGGTATGATCAAATCATACCAAAAGGGAAGAGCTTGATTGGAGTTGATTTGTCTCTTTCCAAAAGAGATAAGTAAACATACCACCTAGCATGAAACATGGCTGATTTTGCTTCCTCCAAGGGAGCATGTCGGCCATATTTAATTAAGGGAAAAAGTCCAACTTCTTCCTATTCCAAAATAGGAATTATTTTTCCTCTCGGGTATAATTTAACGGACCGAGTTTTATCGTAATCCAATTACGATGAACCCAATATTAAATCCAATTTAATGTCCATTTAAATTATTCCCGTTGATCTTTTAATCCAATTAAAAGATCCAACGTCTCAACATCTCAACTTTCTATATTTAATCGAAAATCCAATTTACCGATTAAATGAAAGCCCGATACAATATCGGCCCGTCCATCCAATGGACTTTCCCTTAAGTAATCCAATTACTTATTTTATCCTTCGAGATCTACTCCAAGTCGATCTCTCAACCTCCTCGGTGATTTGTGTGTGACCCTTTAGGTTCACCCTCAGCTAGACTTGGGCTCGTGTCCCACAAGGGCCCGTTACCATGGGTGGCCGTCTAGCAACGATCCATGGCACTAGAGACTTGGTGAATTGGCGTGAACATTTAGGCGTCGATTCCGTACGGGTACGATCCTTCCGTCTACCGTCTCCCGGCCTTAGTCTAGGGTATGGAATTGGGCGTCGGTTCCCATCCTTGACTAGGCATCTATGCTTAATACTCGAGACCACGTATGCTTCATTGCGTCGACACAGGAAACCATTCCCTGTTTGACCAACCACTGTGGCCACAGCTTTAAACAGCATGAACGTGTCTCCGAGTGCATAGGAGATACCTCTGTCACATACTGACAGGGGACGGATCCTCTTCTTGGAATCAACCGTCCTTGCTACACATTTCGACTGCACTGGACAAGGCTTATGATAATCATCTTACAGAATGATTACCTCTCGCCAGATCCAAGATACAGCTGTCATGTGCATGCAACTGCCATGATCCCTCAAGTCTGAGGATTACTCCCGTACTATCGGAATCGGGGAAAACCAATCATACCGACCAAGCCTCCAAGGCTTCCATATGATGATTCCCGCGAGTCAGTCCAATCAGCTCGACCCCAGTCGACCAACCCATCAAGATCGTGTAGGCGTCCCACGCCTGTCGCCGATGAAACATGGCACTCATCCAATGAACACGACTCTTGACGCAAGTCTCAATAGGACTCTCGATGCCCTGTCTCGAGGTCCTCGACTTGGAACGTTTCAAACCCAACTCTTAATCAGTTGGTTTCATGACCACCATCCATCGTGGCCCAACTGCACGAGTTATTATCCATGGTCTGTGGGCTTTGTTGCGATATAAGTTAAACACCGTTTTAAGAAATGTAAGATGAGTGCAACAAAGAAGGTACCATTGGTGACGAACACTCATCTTATTCATCACATAATAATATTACATCTACATCAAGTTGTCGAATAGGTTACAAATTGCCAAACCTATTGGCTTTCTGGTCACCTATTCCAACAATGAGGTACTCCTTGAGGAATCAAGTGAGGTACCCCATGAGACAGCCGTGACATCTGAGCCGGTGGTTCCCAGTGATGATATTCCAGTCCTCCGTAGGTCGGCCAGAATATCCCATGCACCTGATAGGTATGGATTTCTGGGCCTGATCGGTCAGTTGGATAATGATCCAAAGACGTCCGGAGAAGCGATGTCGGACATCGATTCGGATAAGTGGCTTGAGGCCATGAAATCCGAGATGGACTCGATGGGTACAAATCAGGTTTGGACCCTAGTGGACCCACCCAAAAGGGTAAAACCCGTAGGGTGTAAATGGGTCTACAAACATAAGCTTGGAGCTGACGGGGAGGTTACAACCTTCAAAGCCAGGCTTATGGCGAAGGGTTTCACTCAGCGGCCCGAGGTCGAATTTGAGGAAACCTACTCGCCCGTAGCAATGGCTAAGTCCATTTAGATACTGCTTGCTATAGCAGTATGGTATGACTATGAAATATGGCAGATGGACGTGAAAACGGCCTTCCTCAACGGTTTCGTAGAGGAAGAGATCTATATAGATCAGCCGGAAGGTTTCACAACTGTTGGAGAAGAGCAGAAGGTCTGCCGCCTCCAAAGGTCCATCTATGGCCTCAAACAAGCTTCCCGAAGCTGGATTATACATTTTGATGAAGTCATACGGGGATATGATTTCATCAAGAACGAGTCCGATCCTTGTGTATACAAGAAGATCAGTGGGAGCTCAGTTGCGTTTCTAGTGCTTTACGTGGAAAACATCTTGCTCATTGGGAATGATGCTAAGATGTTGAGAACCACTAAAGCCTGGTTGTCAACGCAATTCTCCATGAAGGATATGGGTGAAGCGTCCTACATCCGTGGCATCAAGATCTACAGGGATAGATCTAGAAGGATGTTAGAGTTGGCCCAGTCCTCGTATATTGAGAATGTCTTGAAGAGATTCAAGATGGAGAACTCAAAACGAGGATTCCTTCCTATGAGGCATGGAATTAAGTTGTCCAAGAAGCAGTCTCATAAGACTGATGAGGAGCTTAAACGAATGTTGGACATCCCCTATGCTTCAGCCGTGGGCAGCATTCAGTACGTTGTCCAGTTCACTAAACCTAATGTGGCTTTCGCATTTGAGCGTAACTAGTCGATATCAGTCGTGTGCCGGGGAGGCATACTGGAGTGCTGTCAAGACTATCCTAAAGTATCTGAAAAGGACTAAGGACATGTTCTTTATCTACGGTGGTGGAGAGTTGATAGTGGAAGGCTATAGCGACGCTAGCTTCCAGTCGGATGACGATGATGCCAAGTCTCAGTTTGGTTTTGTGTTCAGACTTAATGATGGCGTGGTTGCTTGGAAGAGTTCCAAGCAGGCTACCATGGCGGACTCCACCACAGAGTCTGAATACATAGCAGCTTGAGAAGCTGCTGGGAGGCGGTTTGGATGAAGAGCTACATTCAAGAATTGGGTGTAGTACCTAGCATCAATGAGCCAGTGGTTATCTTCTGCAATAACAACGGGGCATAGCACAAGCAAAGGAACCGAGATCTCATCACCGATCCAAGCATATTCTTAGACGCTACCATCTGCTCAAAGAGATGGTTAGCAGGGGTGACGTTCGGATGGACCAAGTCAGCTCCGCAGAAAACATAGCAGATCCATTTACTAAGCCCGTGTCGCAAGTTGCCCATACTCAGCATCTGGATAAGATGGGTCTGAGGTCAATGGGTGATTGGCTTTAGGTCAAGTGGGAGATTATTAGAATAG
Source organism: Sesamum alatum (assembly GCA_034509735.1). Taxonomy (NCBI): domain Eukaryota; kingdom Viridiplantae; phylum Streptophyta; class Magnoliopsida; order Lamiales; family Pedaliaceae; genus Sesamum; species Sesamum alatum. The sequence goes on along the minus strand of JACGWO010000001.1, from coordinate 33,199,192 downwards.
GTGACCAGAAAGCCAATAGGTTTAGCGATTTGTAACCTAAATGACAACTTGATGTAAATGTAATATTATTATGTGATGAATAAAATGAGTGTTCGTCAATAATTGTACCTACTTTGTTGCGCTCATTTTACATATGTTAAAATGGTGTTTTACTTATATCGCAACAAAGCCCACAGACCACGATTAACAACTCATGCAGTTGGGCCACGCATTGGATGGTAGTCATGAAACCAACTGAATGAGAGTTAGGTCTGAAACATTCCAAGTCGAGAACCTCGAGACAGGGCATCGAGAGTCCTATTGAGACTTCCATCAAGATTGGATGAGTGTCGTGTTTCATCGACGACAGGCGTGGGACGCCTACACGATCTTGATGGCTTGGTCGACTGGGGTCGAGCCGACTGGACTGACTCGCGGGGACCATCATATGGAAGCCTTGGAGGCTTGGTCTGTATGATTGGATTTCCCCGATTCCGATAGTATGAGAGTAGTCCTCAGACTTGAGGAACCATGGAAGTCACGTGCACAGGACGGTTGTATCTTGGATCTGGTCAAAGGTGATCATTCTGTAAGATGATCATTATAAGCCTTATCCAGTGCAGTCGGAATGTGTAGCGAGGACGGTGCGTTCCAAGAAGAGGATCCATCCTCTATCAGTATCTGACAGAGGTATCTCCTATGCACTCGGAGACACGTTCATGTTGTTTAAAGCTATGGCCACAGTGGTTGGTCGAATAGGGAATGGTTTCCTGTGTCGACGCAATGACGCATGCGTGGTCTCGAGTATTAAGCATAGATGCCTAGTCCAGGATGGGAATCGACGCCCAATTCCATACCCTAGACTAAGGCCGAGAAACGGTAGATGGAAGGACCGTACCTGTACGGAATTGGCGCCTAAATGTTCACGCCAACATTCACCTAGTCTCTAGTGTCATGGACCGTTGCTAGACAGCCACCCATGGTAGCGGGCTCTTGTGGGACGCGGGCCCAAGTCTAGTTGAAGGTGAACATAAAGGGTCACACAGAAATCACCAAGAAGGTTGAGAGATTGAGTTGGAGTCAATCTCAAAGGATAAATAAGTAAATGGATTACTTAAGGGATTGTCTATTGGATGGGCAGGTCGTTATTGTATCGGGCCCTCGTTTAATCGGTAAATTAGATTTACTGATTAATTCTGGAAAGTCGAGATGTTGGATCTTTTGATTGGATTAAAAGACCAACGGGAATAATTTAAGTGGACATTAAAATTGGATTTAATTTTGGGTTCGTCGTAATTGGATTACTATTTAACCCGGTCCGTTAAATTTTGACCCGAGAGGAGAATTAATTCCTATTTTGGAATAGGAAGAAGTTGGACCTCTTCCCTAATTGAACATGGCTGAAAATGCTCCCTTGGAGGAAGCAAAATTCAGCCATGTTGGATGCAAGGTGGCGGTTGCCTTGTCTCTTTTGGTAAGAGACAAATCAACTCCAATCAAGTCCTTCACTTTCGGTATGATTTGATCATACCTTAAAAGTTGGTAGGCTTGATTGAAAAATTAATGCTGATTAATTGGGATGTATCTAGACATCCTTGGATGAACCTAGACACATTCCAATAATCACATTAATTATTTATATATATTGGAATATACTAACACCTTGTGTATGAAAATCATAATTCATCCTTTCTAGGAAAAGAAGAAGCACATTTTCGGCCTCCTCTCTCCCTCACACACTCGGCCACACTCTCCCTCTTTCACCTTTGTTCTTAATTTGATCTTGGATCAAAAGGGAACAACAAAGAAATTTTAAGAAGAACACTAATTCATAGTGTTCATCTTTTTTAAAACCGATTCCTTCACAAACCCGTTTTCTTCTGGCAAGGAGAACGTGTGTTTTCTTTCTGGTGTGGTGTGGATCACCTTTGGAGAGTTCATACTTTTAAACTTGGTGAGCATTCAGAAGAAGGAACAAAGCTTGTAGCCGTACGCATGTGAAAAACTACGAAGGTAACATCCTAATTACGCTTCTATTGTTTTTCATTCATTTATGCCCTATGTGTAATACATGCTATAGTATTTATACATCCTACATCGAATGCACGGTTAAGCACCCAAGGGTATATCCCTTGGGATTATGTTTATTTATTTGATTTAAATTTACGTATTTTCCATTCTTCCAACTTCCACTCGCGCTCCTGGGCGGATCCGCTTGTCCTTCAACTCTCCATCACCATCTTCTTGTGATGATCCCTCCTTTTCGGTGGTATCTCCTTCGATTTCCAACTCTCCATGATTGTTAAAGATCATTGTACGTCGGTTAGGACATTCACTTGCTATGTGTCCTCTCTCTTGGCACTTGAAACACTTTATATCACGGTTTCTTGAAGAATTAGGTTCAAATTATACCTTTTTTGCAGCAACTTTGTCACAATGTTTAGGATCAACCTCCTTGAATTTTGATGTGGAAGGGGTGTCTTTCTTGGGGTTGTTCTTCCATGGACTTGTTAGAATAGGTGACCAGAAAGCCAATAGGTTTGGCGATTTGTAACCTATTTGACAACTTGATGTAAATGTAATATTATTATGTGATGAATAAGATGAGTGTTCGTCACCAATGGTACCTTCTTTGTTGCGCTCATCTTACATTTGTTAAAATGACGTTTAACTTATATCGCAACAAAGCCCACAGACCATGGATAACAACTCGTGCAGTTGGGCCACGCATTGGATGGTGGTCATGGAACCAACTGATTAAGAGTTGGGTCTGAAACGATCCAAGTCGAGGGCCTCGAGATAGGGCATCGAGAGTCCTATTGAGACTTGCGTCAAGAGTCGTGTTCATTAAATGAGTGTCGTGTTTCATCGGCAACAGGCGTGGGACGCCTACACGATCTTGATGGGTTGGTCGACTGGGTCGAGCCGACTGGACTGACTCGCGGGGATCATCATATGGAAGCCTTGGAGGCTTGGTCGGTATGATTGGTTTTCCCCGGTTCCGATAGTACGGGAGTAATCCTCAGACTTGAGGGATCATGGCAATCGCGTGCACATGATGGCTGTATCCTGGATCTGGCAAGAGGTAATCATTCTGTAAGATGATTATCATAAGCCTTGTCCAGTGCAGTCGGAATGTGTAGCGAGGATGGTGGATTCCAAGAAGAGGATCCGTCCCCTGTCAGTATGTGACAGAGGTATCTCCTATGCGCTCAGAGACACGTTCATCCTGTATGAAGCTGTGGCCACAGTGATTGGTCGAATAGGGAATGGTTTCCTGTGTCGACGCAATGAAGCATATGTGGTCTCGAGTATTAAGCATAGACGCCTAGTCAAGGATGGGAACCGACGCCCAATTCCATACCCTAGACTAAGGCCGAGAGACGGTAGACGGAAGGATCGTACCCGTACGGGATCGGCGCCTAAATGTTCACGCCGATTCCCCTAGTCTCTAGTGCCATGGACCGTTGCTAGACGGCCACCCATGGTAACGGGCCCTTGTGGGACACGGGCCCAAGTCTAGCTGAGGGTGAACTTAAAGGGTCACACACAAATCACCGAGGAGGTTGAGAGATCGACTTGGAGTCAATCTCGAAGGATAAAATAAGTAATTGGATTACTTAAGGGAAAGTCCATTAGATGGATGGGTCGATATTGTATCGGGCTTTCGTTTAATCGGTAAATTGGATTTTCTATTAAATATGGAAAGTTGAGACGTTGAGACGTTGGATCTTTTAATTGGATTAAAATATCAACGGGAATAATTTAAATGGACATTAAATTGGATTTAATGTTGGGTTCATCGTAATTGGATTACGATAAAACCCGTTCCATTAAATTTACTCGAGAGGAGAAATAATTCTTATTTTGGAATAGGAAGAAGTTGGACTTCTTCCCTTATTTAAACATGGCCGACATGGTCCCTTGGAGGAAGCAAAATCAGCCTTGTTTCATGCTAGGTGGTATGTTGACTTGTCTCTTTTGGAAAGAGACAAATCAACTCCAATCAAGATCTTCCCATTTGGTATGATTTGATCATACCATAAATTTTGGTAGGCTTGATTGAAGAATTGATGGTGATTGATTGGAATGAATCTAGACATCCTTGGATGAACCTAGACATATTCCAATAATCACATTAATTTTGTATATATATTAGAATATACAACACCAAACATGTGTGATTCATTATTCATCTTTTTCTAGGAAAAAGAGATAAAAAAAAAAAAAAAAAAAAAAAAAAATCCCTCTCCTTTCTCTCAACTCTCGGCCCTCTCTCCCTCTCTCACACTTGTGTTCTTCACTTGATTTTGAATCAAGAAGAAGAACAAAGTAAGTTTAAGAGAGCACTAATTCATAGTGTTCTTCTCTTAAACCGATTCCTTCTTAAACCCGTTCTTTTCTAGCAAGAAGAACGTGTGTTTCTTCCGGTGTGGTGTGGATCACCTTTAGAGAATCCATACGTTTGGATTTCGTGAGCATTCCGGCGAAGGAACAACGCAAGTAGCTCGGAGCATACGCTAAACAATCAAAGGTAACGGTTTATTACGCTTTGATTGATTATATATATTTATCTATGCCCTATGTGTTTAATATTGATTTTCAATATATACACATCCACATCGAACGCCCGGTTGAGCACCCAAGGGCACAACCCTTGGGATTCGTATTTTAAATTAAATTTGATTTAATTTACGCACTTTTCTCGCTTTCTCGCTTCCGCTCGCGCTCCCGGGCGGATCTGCTTGTCCTTCAAGTGGTATCAGAGCCCGGTTCGATGTAAGGGGCATAGATCTATGTGTTTGGCATTATCTACTTGCTTTTAAATGCTTTATTGGCATGTTAGATTGTATAAATATATGAGTAATATGATAATTCAATTGTTTGGATTTAATGGACTTTTGGCATGCTTTATTTTGTTAGATTGGATCTAAAATTGCATGCTTATTTTCAAAATAATATTACTGTTAATGTGCTGAAACAGTTTTGAAAAAAAAAAAAAAAAATTTTGATCGGACCGGCAGTGGCCGCACGCCATGCGCGTGGATGCTGCGCGCTGTGCGCAGCCGGCCGCTGCCGGCCGAGGCCGGCATGCGGCACAGAGCGCACACGCGCAGGGCCGCGCAGGCTTGCTGCCTGCGTGCGTGCGCTGCCCTATGCGCGCGAGTGGCCGGCTAGCACAACGGCTTGGCCGTTTTGTGCCGTTTTTCGACGTTTTTCAGAAAATTTGATTTTCTGTATTTTCTGCACAATATTCTGAAAATATATTAATTTTGCATTTTTTTAGTTTGGAATAATTAGATTATTCCTTGAATTAAATTTGCTTAATTAATTTGGGATTAATACATGCATTGGATGCATTATTTTTTAAAATGTCCATTAAATTTGAAATTTGAATTTTGCATATTATTTATATGTTTATACTTTTGTGATGTTGGACATCACTTGGGTTTGAAATATCCATTGGTATTTATGCATGATTATTTGGAATAATTATGTTATGTGTGTTGGTATTTATGCATGATTATTTGGAATAATTATGTTATTTTCTTTTTGTTTTTCGATAACAGTAATATTATTTTGAAAATAAGCATGCAATTTTAGATCCAATCTAACAAAATAAAGCATGCCAAAAGTCCATTAAATCCAAACAATTGAATTATCATATTACTCATATATTTATTCAATCTAACATGCCAATAAAGCCATTTAAAAGCAAGTACATCATGCCAAACACATAGATCTATGCCCCTTACATCGAAACGGGCTCTGATACCACTTGAAGGACAGGCGGATCCGCCCGGGAGCGCGAGCGGAAGCGAGAAAGCGAGAAAAGTGCGTAAATTAAATCAAATTTAATTTAAAATACGAATCCCAAGGCTTGTGCCCTTGGGTGCTCAACCGGGCGTTCGATATAGGATGTGTATATATTGGAAATGAATATTAAACACATAGGCAATAGATAAATATATATAATCAATCAAAGCGTAATAAACCGTTACCTTTGACTGTTTAGCGTATGCTCTTGGCTACTTGCGTTGTTCCTTCTCCGGAATGCTCACGAAATCCAAACGTATGGATTCTCCAAAGGTGATCCACACCACAACGGAAGAAACACACGTTCTTCTTGCTAGAAAAGAACGGGTTTAAGAAGGAATCGGTTTAAGAGAAGAATACTATGAATTAGTGCTCTCTTAAACTTACTTTGTTCTTCTTCTTGATTCAAAATCAAGTGAAGAACACAAGTGTGAGAGAGGGAGAGAGGGCCGAGAGTTGAGAGAGAGGAGAGGGATTTTGTCTTCTCTTTTTCCTAGAAAAAGATGAATAATAAATCACACATGCTTGGTATTGTATATTCTAATATATATATACATAATTAATGTGATTATTGGAATGTGTCTAGGTTCATCCAAGGATGTCTAGATTCATTCCAATCAATCACCATCAATTCTTCAATCAAGCCTACCAAAATTTATGGTATGATCAAATCATACCAAAAGGGAAGAGCTTGATTGGAGTTGATTTGTCTCTTTTCAAAAGAGACAAGTCAACATACCACCTGGCATGAAACATGGCTGATTTTGCCTCCTCCAAGGGAGCATGTCGGCAATGTTTAATTAAGGGAAGAAGTCCAACTTCTTCCTATTCCAAAATAGGAATTATTTCTCATCTCGAGTAAATTTAACGGATCCGGTTTTATCGTAATCCAATTACGATGAACCCAACATTAAATCCAATTTAATGTCCATTTAAATTATTCCCGTTGATCTTTTAATCCAATTAAAAGATCCAACGTCTCAACGTCTCAACTTTTCATATTTAATCAAAAATCCAATTTACCGATTAAACGAAAGCCCGATACAATATCGGCCCATCCATCCAATGGACTTTCCCTTAAGTAATCCAATTACTTATTTTATCCTTCGAGATTGACTCCAAGTCGATCTCTCAACCTCCTCGGTGATTTGTGTGTGACCCTTTAGGTTCACCCTCAGCTAGACTTGGGCCCGTGTCCCACAAGGGCCCGTTACCATGGGTGGCCGTCTAGCAACGATCCATGGCACTAGAGACTTGGTGAATTGGCGTGAACATTTAGGCGTCGATTCCGTACGGGTACGATCCTTCCGTCTACCGTCTCCCGGCCTTAGTCTAGGGTATGGAATTGGGCGTCGGTTCCCATCCTTGACTAGGCATCTATGCTTAATACTCGAGACCACGTATGCTTCATTGCGTCGACACAGGAAACCATTCCCTGTTCGACCAACCACTGTGGCCACAGCTTTAAACAGCATGAACATGTCTCCGAGTGCATAGGAGATACCTCTGTCACATACTGACAGGGGACGGATCCTCTTCTTGGAATCCACCGTCCTCGCTATACATTCCGACTTCACTGGACAAGGCTTATGATAATCATCTTACAGAATGATTACCTCTCGCCAGATCCAAGATACAGCCGTCATGTGCACGCGACTGCCATGATACCTCAAGTCTGAAGATTACTCCCGTACTATCGGAACCGGGGAAAACTAATCATACCGACCAAGCCTCCAAGGCTTCCATATGATGATCCCCGCGAGTCAGTCCAGTCGGCTCAACCCCAGTCGACCAACCCATCAAGATCGTGTAGGCGTCCCACGCCTGTCGCCGATGAAACACGGCACTCATCAAATGAACACGACTATTGACGCAAGTCACAATAGGACTCTCGATGCCCTGTCTCGAGGTCCTCGACTTGGAACGTTTCAGACCCAACTCTTAATCAGTTGGTTTCATGACCACCATCCAATGCGTGGCCCAACAGCACAAGTTGTTATCCATGGTCTGTGGGCTTTGTTGCGATATAAGTTAAACACCGTTTTAACAAATGTGAAATGAGCGCAACAAAGTAAGCACCAGAAGTGACAAATACTCATTTTATTCATCACATAATAATATTACATTTACATCAAGTTGTCAGATAAGTTATAAATCGCTAAACATATTGGCTTTCTGGTCACCTATTCTAACAATTGTGACCTTAACTCCTCCTAGGCCACCATCTTCATCTCTAGGTCATCTCGGTCTATCTCTTGGTCTATTCACTCTCCTTGGCCGGATGTCCTCATATTCATCTTCACCACTTGGATCCTCCAAACACTCATTATGAACATGACGTTGAGGTCGTGGATTTGGAGCTTGTCTTTGATTTGTAACTCTTGGACCGGCAACTTGATCCTCCCCTTGATCCAATCTTTCATGAACTCCTTCCAACTTACGGTCAAGCAACTTTTCAAGGTGGCTCACCAAGGCTTGCATTTGGAATGCATCGACTCCGCCTCATAGTGTTTGTCCCGAGTTGTTGTCATCACTTGCTTCAGCAAACTCCTTCATCTCGATTTTCTGCCATTTAGCAAGAAAAAATAATTATAGGAACCTCACCAAATCCTTGCCACACTCTTTTTTTCTCTCTTTTATTTTTCCACTCGTGTTTCACTCTTTTATTTTTCCACTCGTGTTTCACTCCTCACTTAATAAGCTCACAACTCTTAATTCTCAATTGATAGTCTCACTACACTCAACACTCTCTAATCTAAAACTCATGAAACTCGATGCTTTTATCTGGCGACTCAAAAATAAATGCCAATTATTTCCTCAACCAAGTATATGTACATGGACGATTCAAACTTACCCATAGCAAGAGAATGGTCTAAAAAAGCTAGATACAACTTGGGAAATCAAAATCGGTTGGCTTACAATGATAGTAGCAAAGTATAGCTAGGAAACAATAACACAATCTAGTTTTTTTTTCTTTTGTTTTTTTTTTTCCCTTTCAAATGGCCCCTTTTTTTTTAATTGTACTTTTTTTTGCCTTCTTTTTTTTGAATGAATTTTTCTTCTTCTTTTTTTTGGCTGCTCGTTTTTTTTTTTTTTTTGAGCTTTTTCTTTTTTTTCCGTTTTCTTTTGTAGAGATAAAATTAAAGATAACAATGGGGTACAGAAGCTTGGTGGTGTAAGATGAAAGATAGGTGAAACTTGGGGTAACCTACCGGGTCAACCGAAGGCTCTGATACCACATCATATGGTATTGATCATGGGTGGCCCGATCTTCACGGCGTAGGCTTGAAATGGATAAAGAAGTCCGTGACCTAAGGAATGAAAATAGCCAACCAACATTATATGAACGTGACCTGCTACTTAGAACATTCAACTAATCACGATCACGAGTAAATCAATCCACACAACAACACACTTGGCTCGAGCACGAATTGGGGGCTGTGTGAATTTAAATCACCAACCTAATATGCTAGATTGACAAAGTAAGGTTTCACTAAAGCTAAAAAAAGGATATAAACTCTCCAAAATATGAGAACTCTCTCAATATTTCTTAAACTTAGATAATTTCTTGGTCCTTCCCGTTACATGGTTGATAAATGCCTTTTATAGGCCAAAACACTTCCAAATTGACCACATATATCCCCAAGTGACTCCTTGATGGATGTACATTCAATAATTAGTCAAAAAATGACTAAAAACTATGCATTCTTGGTCAAAAATGAGTAAAACTTATGGACTTCCATCTGAATCCGAAAATTGGTGCATTGTATGTAATAAATGTACTTTGAATGTAATTAAGAAGTCTTCTTTGACCACATGGCTGCACTTGGACGAAATTTGACCTCTTATTATGGGCTTCCTTGGGCTTGAATTATTGAAATTAAGCACTTATGTCGGGCCTCTAATTGTGACTTGATCCCATCAGCAACTACTAAGTTGGATTGGGCTTGAATTGCTTCTTGCATTCTCTTCAACCTTCCTCTTGTCATTGGTCCACTTCTAATGGTTAAGTCTTGGTGCAATTGATCTTGAATTTCTTTAGCTCGTTGGATGCCCTCGGTGTTCTCATCATTGAGGAACCACGGCAATCACGTGCACACGATGGTTGTATCTTGGATCTGGCGAGGGTGTTCATGTCGCGGACATGTTAATTATAAGCCTTGTCTAGTGCAGTCAGAATGTGTAGCGAGGACGGTGGGTTACAAGAAAAGGATCCGTCCCCTATCAGTATGTGACAGAGGTATCTCCTATGCACTCGGAGACACGTTCATGCTGCTTAAAGTTGTGGCCACAGGTTGATCGAGCAGGGAATGGTTCCCTGCATCAATGCAATGAGGCATACGTAGTCTCGAGTACTAAGCATAATTGTCTAGTCAAGGTTGGGAACCTTAGTCTTTTCACTTCCACCTAGGATAGTAAGAGATTTAGGATCAAGCCCAACCTCAGCTATGGTATCCCTGCGCACTATAGACTGTTCTCGATGAGCCGCAACTTAGCATCAAAGAGGTTCTCACTCCCACCAACGCCAAATTTCATACCCTAGATTACGGCCGAAAGATGGTAGACGGAAGGACCATACCCGTACGAAATCAGAACCTAAATGTTCACGCCAACATTCACCTAGTCTCTAGTGCCATGGACCGTTACTAGACGACCACCAATGGTGACGGGCTTTTGTTGGACACAAACCAAATCCAATTGATGGTGAACCTAAAGAGTCACACACAAAGACCCAATATTGTATTGAGCTTGCTCTAATTAAATAAATCAAATTTATTTATTGAGAGTATTTAGGCTTAAGTCTTTAATTGGATTAAAAGGCTTTTGGCATTATTTGTTTGGGCTTTAAATTAAATTACATATAATGGGCTTGTTCTAATTCGATTAAAACAAGGCCTGGTCCATTAAATTGTGGCCCAAAGAGGCAAGTTGACTTCCACTTTGGAAGGAGAAGAGTTGGACTCTTCCCATAATGAGACCAGGGCTTCTTTTGGAAGAGGACTTGTTCCTTTTGAAAAAGAACAAATCAACCTCAATCAAGGTTTCCTCACTTGGTATGATTTGCTCATATCTTGCGAATAAGTGCTTGATTGATGGTTGATTGGGAATGTATCTAGACATGTCTAGAATGTATCTAGACTCATTCTATTAGTCCCATTAATTATGTATATATATATATATATATACATATATGTATATACATAATTCATCCAAGTTAAGTTTCTCATTATTCATTTGTCTAGCAAAAGAAAAGACTTGCTATCTCTCTACTCTCTCTCTCTCTCCTACTCTCTAGTTCTTCTTTGATCTCGGATCATTTGAAGAACAAGAGAAGGTCAAGGAATACATTAATCCGTAATGTGATTCCTTGGATCGTTATTTTCTTATTTTATTTAATCCTTTCTAGAAAGAGGATTATACGTACTTCCGGAGTGGTGTGGATATCCTTAGAGGGATCTCTACGTTGAGATCTAGAACGTGAACAAAATTGGAGAAGAACAAAGCACGTAGCCGATCAAGAAGAAACAAAGGTAACGGTTTCATTTACATTTGCACCTTTGTTCCTTTCATAAATCCATGAGCCTTATATGCATGATTGTGATTTTAGATATGTTTTAAAGTCTATATATTTTACATCGAACGCCTGGGAGAATCCACGGGAACACCCCTTGGACCGAGTTTAAAGTTTTATAACATATTAGTTTTTCACGCTTCCGCCACGCTCCCGGGCGAATCCACTTCTTTATTGCCTTTAGTCATGTTGTACCATTCCATATTTCGTTATTAATGCAATTTACCTTTACCTTTAAAAAAAAAAAAAAAAAGGAAAAACAACTATTGTAAGTTGTGTTGCGCTATGGGTAGGTTAGCACCTTTGTGAGAGTTGGTTGATTAGTAGACCCCTCTAAGAGTTTAGAGAAGATAGATGTAGAAGAGCTCAAAAAAAAAAAATGGTCAAAATGTATTTATCTTCCTTTGCTAATGAAAAAGTGCAAAAAGAAAAACCAATATACAGAAACCTCCTTATGATTTCGAAAAAAGGGCAAACCAACCCCCCCCCCCCCCCTCCCCCACCCCCCCACCCCCCTCAACTTATCGTTGTACAACACGCGCTCATTATGCTATTTTGTTTAATCTTTAATAATAAGAAATTTTTAAACTTTGCACAATTAGATCTTATTCATTGTAGATCTGACGATTTACATTAATTAATGTAAATGAACAGTTATGAGTTAATATAATCGATAGTCTAGATTTCAACTCAAATAAAAAATATTGTTCCAAATTTATATACATATATTATACATAAATTACACCTAAATATATATTATATATTGTAATATACATATATATATATATCAGTCCCTCCAACCCCACCGCTGTCGCAACCTCTCCCCCTGCCCACCGCCAGCTAAACCACAGTCGCAACCCTTTCCCTCCCTCTTGCTCGTGTTGAAACCACTGCAGCAACCACTTGCTTCACCCTCGGTCCGCGCTGAAAGTGCGCTCGCCTTCCCCATCTCCCCCACCCACACTCCCCGCCCCTTCCCTCCCCTGCCCCCGTTGAAACCAGTCGTCGCGTTTCAGCGCGTCGCAACACCTCCCCCCCCCCCCCCCCCCCACCCCCCCCACCCGTGCTAAAACCCTCTCCCCATCGTCAGCTTGCCCCCTTCCCCCAACCCTCGCCGATCATAATTGCCCCAGGGGGGCCGTCTCACCTCTTCTCATATTAAGGGATATTTATAAAAATTAAAAATAAATATTTATCAGCTTATTATTAAAAATAAGTTGAAAAAATTATTTCTGTTTCACGACTTTTATAATTAAACTGCTAAAATTAAATTAATTTAAGTAAAAACTATAAACAATCCCTTACCAACTTTTGCACCTTGATAAAATTATAAATTTTAACTTTTTTTTTTCTTTTTGGTGGATGGGCTGGGAGAGATTGAATTGTTTTCCAAACCACTCAAACTTCAACATTTTATCACTTTGGATTTTATTTCAAATATTCTCAACGTTTACTACTACTTAACTTGTAGTTTTTAATACAATTTATTCTCACCACAAAGACAGAAATTATTGCAAAAACCCCCCAAAAAAAATAATTAACGAAATGAGTTCCATTAATAGCTACACTCCGTTACAATTATCTTCAAACGGCATAAGCAATAGAGGAATGGAGTACGATCTATCTAATTTAGAACGCTCATGTCAGTACACAAATTTTTGGGTGGAGAAGAGTGCGTCATACTCCTAACTTAATCTGTACAAACACCCTACAGTTAGAAACCTAAAGTGAACCACTTGCAAATGTCAGACACCCAAAAGAGGGTGCAGCGACGATAACACCAAGCTATTAACATGCCAAGACTGGAAGCGAAGACACCATTTTACCACTCTCCTGCTCAAGAGCCTTTCATCAAATGACCATGTCCTCGTATCACCAAACATGTTGGCACCAAAGGAAAGATCCAAACAATTTTAGAACTATTGCAGCCTAGACTATGTCAATATTTTGCACTATGTAAAACGTTATCTCATTGGAGAAATAATTCTTAATTGGTATAAATAATAGTAAAGCAATGCATGCACAAGCAATACATTGCTGCAATTACCTTTCAAATAAAAAGGAAAAACATGCGGAAAAATAAAAGAGAAAGCATTGGACTTCAAAGATGAATCTTCTTCTGGGTAAAATGGCTCCATTCGTATACTTTTGAGGCAAAAGAAAAAGAAGACATCACTCAACTTCTTTGATGATTCTTCTTTTTCGTAATGCCTCCTTTGGCATGCTTCCTGGGGCACTATGAGCTCTTCTCCTCTCGTCTCTCTTTCTTTCAGCTTCCGTCATAATACGCCTGAGAGAAGCTGCTTTATATATTGCTTTGGGCAAGTGTCTGTGCCTGTAATGTGACAAATGAAGGAAGAAACGCTCAGATAAGATCTTTAAATACACTGAAGAAGAAGACATTTAACTAGGCATGAAGACTATTCCGCAGAGACGTTCAACCGCCCCAAGCATAAAATGTCACTGCATTGCTGATATAAAAAGTAGTTAACTACAATCATATTGTGTCAATTTCCATTAGTCAAGAACCAGATGTCGAAATTGAGGGTGCCTCTGTTGCAGGAAAAGTAACATCTTCTCTGCATCCCTATTCCTTGTCTTAGCTACATCGAGTTTCAGAGAGCAGTATGTCCTATTATAGGGTAAAATTATTCCAATCCAATTCTGCTCCAGCTTAATGATTGGACAAAGAATTAATCTAATAGAAATCTATTTAGGCCATACATCCAATCTGTCAAGCAGAGCCTTAAACAATTCAATAAACTCAAGTACCTGACAATGCGCTTAACCTCAGGAAGATGCTTGTAACGATTCTTGACAGCCTCCAAATATTCATGCTTCTTACGCTCTCTCGGCAAAAGCTGCAAAGGTAGCAAAGACTCATTTATAACAGAGTCAATGGGATAAAATTATTGGCTTGAGCGGTCCATACTAAATAGAGAACTTACCAAGTTGTAACACTTTAACTAATTTTGGCTTACTTGATTTTCAACACTCAAATGGCATTCAATACCAGCTCTATGCAACATTATCCAATCATAAAGTTCACCTACCACCTAAACCACCCCTTTGCCCCCTCTTCCCGCATAAACAAACAGAAGAAAATAAAACAAAAAGAAAAAGCACCATTGCCCTCCAAAACAAGAAAACTTACAAGAGAATGTATCTATTTAACAGTGATTCTATACATTTAATAGACATGAGATTAGAGTCTTGCACAAAGTGCAATACGTGTGACAGGGTCAAAAAGTTCATCAGTTCATTATCCTTTTGTTCGTCTCTTTCTCTTCAATTGTATATACAACCAACCAGCATATTTGGATGGCTCCAGAAACAAAACAACACAGCTCATCACAAAAATCCAAAACTAAAAGAAAAGAAGAAACAAATCATATTACCAGTCCTTTCTCGCTACATCTAAGGAGGTCGACAGGAACATAATAATGTTATATTTGCTTTTACTGGAGCTCAATGACCAAATCAAAATTACTATCGTTCCACTTCCAAAGCCTTTCATGTAATCTGATCACCAATATTCTTGACAGGTATTGCATTAAAAAGGATAACAAGTAAAGACAAAGAAGAGAATCATACAACTCCTAATTGCTCAGATGCTTTAGCTTTCCAAAGTCGAAGGTTGGTATCATCACTCCCAGAGATCACATAACTTGCATCACAACTGAACTTGACACAGAATACCCTACATAAATGACAATTATATCAGGACATATCCACTTTATTAAATTATTATGTGAAACCTGATTAACAGATTTGCATATCAAATCACGAAAATAGCAGTCAGTAATTAAATTGAGCTTAAGTAATTGCTCAGAACAATAATGCCAATTACATCCAAATCATCATATTGAGAGGGATTTTAATATTAACAGTTCTAATCTGCAAATTAGACCTTTGCATCCTCTTGGTATGATAGATTTCTCTGCTGTGACCACCATTATATTGGAATATTCTAACCTGCAAAAGTAGTCACATCACAGCATCTGTCTCAGAAATTGAAACATAATCTTTTTCAATAGTCACTGCTACCATTAACAAGAGAATTAGAAGTATGACACAAGGGGTAGAAAACTCACAGTTCTATCATATGATCCAGTTACAAATTCACGACCAGTTGGTGAGTAATCAATATCCATACTGTACAAAGGTAAATGAACCTTAGCAAATCACAGTGTTTATACTGAATAACACATAAACCATAAAATTGTATCAGAAATGCTAATCTTACACTGCAGAAACATGATCCTTGTGCACACATCTGGCCTCGTCCAATTTCCGAGCATCATAACTATAACAATTGCAATCTTCATTTGCCTACATTATGTCACATCTTAATTCACCAACATGACATCTAAGTATTAGATTTAATATGGGAACCCTAGATCCCAGCTTTTAGTGCATCCAAAAGTTTGAAATGAACTGATAGACCAAATTTTATTTGCATATGGGAAGCAAAGAAATCTGAAACGTAACTCAGAAAGTTGGTATGTTACAAGTAAATCTTTCGTGTTTAATATTTTAAGAGTTCTACAACTACAAAGATTACAATTAGAATAGAAACCACTGGAGAAAGATGACGATGAAACTAGCTCTCTACAAGTGTCTACAACTATAGACAATATTGAAAAATGAAAGTAGAATCAGTAGGTTAGAACAATGACTACATATTCGAGCCTAGATAAAACATGCAGGCATTTTTTTTACTCTTGTAAACAAGAATTTTAAGGTCCTAGATCTCCTCTAAAGTTTTTTCTTAGATTTGATTCAGCATCCAAAACAAACAGGAAGAAGAATGAAATGAGTTTCAGAGTTGGCTTACAGCTGTAAAGTTCATCGGCTCCATTGGATTCCATGCTATAGAATTAGTTTTTGTCTGTGAATAAAGAAAGCGAGTTACGACAAGTATTTAAATATTCAAATGAATTAACATAATTTAAAGATATGGTCAAGTAGGATCCATGAGAAACAAGTAAATAAACATACATTGCCAACTGTGGCCATGTTCATACAACATTTAAGCCCATCTCCACTTTCAAACAAAAACAATCTTTAACACGCTTAATTCTATCATGGGATGAGTCTATGATAATAATCAATATACAGTCTCACTGAGATATTTTCATGTAGGTTTTCGACCGTGGTATGCACTGTTTCTTAGAAGATGCGTATTTCCCTTGGAATGTGATCCATCCACCAAAGCTTGGGATGTGAGCAATGGTGGCTGAAGAGGAAGAGAGAATGTTAGCTCAGAAAATGCAAATACTAGCAAGAATCCATGCCCCAAAGACCTACGGGTTCCTCCAAAAGGTTCTCACTGCAGGGTGAGTGGGGCCTAAGATCAGGCTGAAAGGCGATTGATGAACAACAAATGAATATCCCTATACTAACCCTTGAGGGTTACGAGAGACGGAGCAGGCCAGGTTAGGCGAAAATCTGATGAATTGTTGTACATCACAATTTGAATCATAGTTGTTCAAGTTGCATGGAGCATCATGGGCAAAGGTGCTTTGGAGCCATGGCGCACGGCTAGCGCATGCCTTCTTGAAGCACCACGCAATAATAATTTATATATTTATACCATTAGTAGTCTCACCAAAATCAGCAGGTTTAAGATTCAGTTTCCAATTTTTTAACCAAAAATTTCCAAAAAACATAAATATAATCAGAATTTAGCAAGAAAATCACAAAGTTACTTATTTAGCAAATTATTTTATATTATAGCAAGAAAATTCAGTTATGACTAGGCCTGTTCAATTCGGTTAACCGAATCGAACCAAACCGATTTTTCAGTTAACCGAAAATTCGGTACGCCATTTTGGCTTACCGAATACCGAACCAAGTTAACCAGTTTGGTTCGGTTCAGTTATAACCGAATTCTTTTCAGTTCGGTTCGGTAAAAAACCAATAAACTGAATTTATTAAAAAAAATCTACCATCTTATGATTTATATAACTATAATATATAATATTACATTACAAGAGTAAAATTAATTAGTAAAAAATTATAATAATATATATAATATAATAATATATATAATATAATTTATATATTTATAAAATTATAATATAGAATATATATAATATTGATGTTTCGGTAATTTGGTCGGTTAGGTTAACCGAACCGTAAAACTGAAACCGACCGAAATTACAAAAACAAAATTCTTAAAAAAAGCCGAATACCAAACTGAATTTTCAGTTCGGTATTCGGTACGAACCAAAAATTCGATTCGGCCGGTTAACCAAATTTTGAACACCCCCATAGTTATGACATTAAATAACAACAATAAATTACATTGTAATAAAGTAACCAACAATTTACCAAAGTTCCATGGGGAAAACACCAAAAAAAGAAAGGATGAATAAGAGGTGGAAAATAGCTTTTGACGGAAAAGAAGAGAATAGAGAAAGAGATGGCAGTAGCTACCAAGAAGAAATAAAGAAGAAATAACAAAAAAGGAGCCATTATCTGAAGAGGTGGAAGAAAGCGAGAAACTGGAGTCTGGTGCAGATTAGGGTTTTTTCTTCAATTTTCGTTTTCTTTTCTGTTTTAATAAAAAGCCCAGCCCCAGCGCAGCCCCAGGTGGGCCTGGTGTCCCAGCAAAATGCGCCCTGGTGCACTCCATGGGAGCTGGGCTCTCGCCTTTTGTGCCGTGCTATTTCAATGAGGGATTCCACATAACACTTTTAAGTGGCCCTTAATTAGATATGCATCTGACTATGCATGCATTATCTTTATGTATTAATAGTATAAGGAGGTTCTTCAATGTGAGATCTAAAAGTAAATCTCTTTATGGCCCCAATACTAAGTACACTATAGTTTAGGTTTTTAGCAGAACCAAATGTTTGCGACTAATCCCTAACCCTACCTTTTTCCTCTCTCTCCCCCTTTAGCTTCTCCTATTTCCTTCTTGGATGGTTCAAAAGATGCTACTCTTATGCAATAAACAGTGATCTTGGTTACTGCCTAACTGGTTTGAGGAAAGCAGACAAAAAGTTACATAAGAAAACTAACTTCTTCAACTATCACCTAAAATTCCATGCCAAATTGAATTAGAGCATTCAGTTATAGCATGGAGACATAGTTCCTTCCACTATCAAATTTATACACAATATCTTACGATCAATATAAAGGCTATTTCTAGCCAGTTTCCACGTATGATATTGTAAACAGTATATGTTAAACACATGCATGCATACACAAGTCATACCTAATGCCAACCAATTCAGATCTTTACTAGATTTCAGACCTAAACTAAGCTAAAGGCAGCTATCTACATCAAGTCATCAACAAAATTTAAACTACAAAAACATAATGAAGGCTCCTATACCGAAGATCAAACAATTCAAACCCCTTTTCAAAAACTTAGATATGAGCCACAAAGAAGATTTTGACTTTGACCAGTCATATTTCGTAAGCTTCTAATCAATAACATCAATCTCTTGAGAGACTAATGCCATAATGTGAAGACAACTTCTTAATGCATGAAAGCTTGGCATGGAATAAGATTACAGTTCGCAGTAAATATGATTGCAAGCATAGACTAGCATATGCAATTCAGAAATAAAAGGTTTCTTCATATGTTAATCAAGTAACAAGTTGATGAACTCACCCTCATAATAATCTTTCGTGCAGGAGACGACAACCGTAAATCATATATTGTAATGCTTCTATCACTGCATTTGCAGAAGTGGAGAAGGATGATATAACAACTAAACTCATAGAACAAATGCTTGTAAAATTTAGCTTGTAGCACACACTTAATACAAGACATATAATGATTTCAGATGTAAGATAACTACCTGTACACTTGTACGAGGTGTATATAAACAATAATGGACAAGATGATCATGAATCCGGATTAATATTTGCAGCACACATTGTCTGTCCGCCAAAAGAAATAATAATTAAAATCTAGTTACATATAAGCTGCAGACCTGGCTGATGTTGCCAATATATTTGGTTCTCCTTGATTAAACCGCACAGATATAGTTGTATCTTTACCCCATTCAAAGCTGTTAACAGGCTGAGACCTTGTAGAGAGAAATAATGTGTTGGAAACTTATCCATTTTCCAGATTGCAGAAAAAATTTGAAAGATTTTTAGTTAAAACCTGTTGTGGTTCCATATATCTACTTGAGCTCCAGCTGTAGCAAAAAGATCACCATCCCATTGGTGATCAACAGCCCTGAAAGAGAAAAATAAAAGGGGAAAACAAAATATGAGTTATTTAAAGCAAGAATATACAGAATGCAGACGGTTCAACATATGAGATATGCTGCAGTCAAAAGCAACTTACCAGAAAGCATTTTTCCAAACATAGACTGCTAGTGGCTGCAAGAAATCCCAATCTCAGAACTTAGTTGTTCAGAAAAATTGAAGATCAAACTATGAAGCCAGATTGCGAAATCAAACAGATGAATAAAGAAAAACTGACCTTGGCTTCATTATCCGATGAGTCATCAGAAGCCATAAGAGAAGGAATTGGAACATTCCAGAGTCTAACACTGAAACAGCAAGGTCGAGTTAAGATCACGCGAATAAATTTGCAAATTAATTTTGCGGAGGTACATCTACAGGCTGGAAAACTCTAAAGTTACAATTTACATAAAGAGATTAGGCCTCACGTAGAATCAGTCCCACATGACACAAGAACACGACCATCAGTTGATACTGTTAGACCCCGTACTGCACCTTGGTGACCAGGAAACTGGCATACTGTCCGCCTAATGCCATAACAAAGTATAAAATTCTCAGAGCATAGACAACACAGGAAATTGTGCATCAGCAACTAAAAGTTTAAATTTTTCTCCTTCAACATCCAGAAAATGTGAATTTAACCACATCTTTTTCTTTTGAAGAAATATATCTACATACCAAGCACTTAAAATAACATCAGAAGCACCGATTCCTTGTTGCAACACTTAGATGCATAAACACATGAAGTGGAAAGAGCATTGGATTCACTTATGTAACATTAGCCAAATAAACACGCATGACAAATCACAAGCAATTTACTACTATTACCTGGTGGCCAAATCCCAAAGACGAATATCTGCAAATGAAACAAAGTGGGACAAGCTTTTAGTCTTTAGATGCTCAATTAAAGGCCAGAAACTCATCTCAAAACTCAGTTCTTCCTATGATAAAAGCTCATATGACCAGTAAACAAATACTATCTTTTTTTAAAAAAAAAGTTTGCTGTTTCCAAGACCAATCAAGTGATTCAGTTAAATAAACATTGATTACTAACAACTTCCTAATAAGCCACAAGTATTCTGCTAACCAAACTAAAAGAGCTCAAAATGGAGAGCTAACAAAGAATGGAAAGTGTACCTCCATCCATAGAACCAGAGAAGACTCCCTTTAAATGATTGGGGTTCTTAGCCATACACGAGACAGCATCAATGTGCCCATCCATTGCCCCAATAAATGGTCGAGCAAAAATCTTTAAAGATGGACAAAAAGGACCAAGCGTTTCACTAATTTACTAATTTAATCCTCAAACACTTGGCTGAAAATTATGAAACATCATATAACATCACTTGTTCTGGATGGAGTGATACCTTATCTAATTTAGCTGCACTAAGAGCACGAACATACTCGACAGCTTTCTCTTGAGTTCGAAGGTTAGGGTCGAAATTACGAAAAACCCTCTGCAGAAAATCCAAAATCAGAATTTCCCCTCAGCAAAAAATCAGAAAAGATAATAGGGTTTAAGCAAAACATTCCCGTGTTCAGAACAACAATACCTGAAGGTCCTGGCTTCGCTCTCGAGTGAATTCATCTGTAGAACGAGAAATCACTTTCACCTTCATTTTGTGAATTTCTGCGAGTGAAAATTGGGTGTCAGGAGCAACAACTTACAATAGGAGCCCAATACCACGCCCTACATAAATCGATTCGTGACAGCACCCAGTACTGTTAAACTTCAAACCAATATTTCCAATTATGAGTTCCTATTCGTAGAAATTGTCTTCAATGACATTGATTACTGATTCTGGGCTCTCATGGAAAGTACTAAATTTGAAAGCAGCTTTTCAAGATGAGGCGTAGGACACGCTCATCATGACCTTCCATACGCCATGCCTCATTAGAGGTTTTGCAATTCGTTTAAACGGACCCTAAAACTAATACAGTTGAAAACAACTCACCAGATATTCGTGTTAACCATCAGCAGGCAGTCGCTTTTGAATGGCAGGTGAAGCTGAGGTAGAAGCAGGGAGAACTTAGGCGTGACTTCTGAATGATGAAAATTAGGAAATTCAGTTTAGGGTTTATCAGGGGTTTTATATAAGGGGGACACTCCTCATATATTGCCCGGCGAAGTGAAAGGTAATGCGCTTTTTATTTTCAGATAGCTAAAGGAGCGACTTCTTAGTTTTTCTGCCTAAATTGTTTATCTATACCTTATTACTGGCATGAATCCGGTGCGATACATGAAAATTTATAAATTTTATAATATTTTTATAAAATTTAAATTATATAATAGTATGTTATATTTTAATTAATAACCATTTTACTTTATACGATAGTGCAAAATTATTTGTACAAAATCTAATCTTAAATTCTTTGCTAAGTATATTATGAAATATTTTGAAAATAGCAATAGAATATTATAATATTTTTGCACATTGAGAAAATTTATATATTTTCTTATTCAATTAATTATACTTTTAGTAAAATAAAAATATTAGTATTAAAATACATTATTTTATAGTTAATATCATATTACCCTGTGATACAAATTTTCCTGAAAAAATACGATCAAATTAAATGATCTTTTAAAAAAAAATCTGGAACTAATAATAACAAAACATTAGTAATATTGAAGAAAAAAAAAACTTAACAATATCTTAAACTAATAGAACAGTAAAGATGTATATATATATATATTTCTAAATTATATAATACTAAATACAAATATACAATGAGAAATTTGAAATGGTACAATCATAACATATATAATTAAGGGGATTGCTATAAGCCTATAGCATATTAAACGGCCATTTATTTATTTTTTAATAAGTTAAATAGTAGTTATAACTGCCTACTTATACATTTTATCTTTATAATTATAGCTAGCTTTCTTTTCTCTTGCTAACCTTTCTTATCAATGTATTTAGGTTTCTAAAAAAAATGTATGATAAATATTTATTATTTTAATTATTAATTTATTTTTTCTCAACTCATTCTTTTGTTTCATATTAATCTTTCAATGTTTAGGCCTTCGTTCCGCCGATGAAAGTATTTTTATTCTCATGGTTGATGATAATGTTGTTATATTTCTGATTTAATTGAACGTGGTAATTAATTTACTCCTTATCTTTTCCGTTCAAAATGTTGAAATAATATTGAGATTTTGAAATTATTTTAAATTATTAATATTTTAATCTTTCCTTTTTTTTTTTTTACCATTTCAGTTGTCTTTGTTATGCTCATTAAAAGTAAGTTTATATGTTTGCCTTATATTTAATTATTCTAATAAGAAAGATCATTTCAGATTTATATATATTTTTATTTGATTTTTGATGGAAGATGAATTATATAATACAAACAATATATTTAATTAATTTTTTATATTTTATATTTTTATATGGGGCTGAATATATGTAATATATATATATATATATATTAAATAGAATATCATAATTATTTGAAAGTAATCCTCTTACAATACAAATTTTAGTAAGTAGAAATATATATTATATATATATAGGAAAATATTTTTGTCAATAATAATCAAAGTAGATTAAAAATAAGAAGCTATTATGTTTTACCTATTAAAAAAATTCTATTTTACATAAAAGATTTCTTTATAACATAATACATTATAAAAAAATTATTTAATTTATAAAAGAAAAAATATATGATCGTGTATAGGACGGGGTCTATGCTAGGCATGGACCACGTGCTATGTACCGAAATTTATAAATTATATAGTATTTTCATAAATTCTAAATTACATAATGATGTGTCATTTTTTAATTAATAACCATCTTACTATATACAATAGTGCAAATTTGTTTATATTGAACCCATTATATAATTCTTTGCTAAGTTTATTTATGAACTATTTTCAAAATAACAA
Source organism: Sesamum alatum (assembly GCA_034509735.1). Classification (NCBI taxonomy): domain Eukaryota; kingdom Viridiplantae; phylum Streptophyta; class Magnoliopsida; order Lamiales; family Pedaliaceae; genus Sesamum; species Sesamum alatum. Next base: position 33,175,718 of record JACGWO010000001.1, on the reverse strand, counting down.
TAGAACATTACAATATTTTTACACATTGAAAAAATTTATATATGTTTTCTTATTCAATTAATTATTTTTAGTAAAATAAAAATATTAGTATTAAAATACATCATTTTAAAGTTACTATCATATTCCAATGATCTTTTAATAAAAATTATGGAACTAACAATTAACAAAGCATTAGTAATACTACAAAAAGTTAACAATATTTTAAACTAATTGAACAGTAAGGCTATATATATATATATATATTTCTAAATTATATGATAACAATACAAATATACAATAAGAAATTTGAAATGGTACAAACATAACATATATAATTAAGAGAAAATTACAATTTTAGTCTTGTAACTTAAGGGGGTGGCATTTTTTGCCCTGCAAGAACTAATTTTGGTAATTTAGTCCTGTAACTCTAAAATTTTGGCAATTCTAGTCATTTTTCGGTCAATTTGACTGCAAAATTGCGTGGCACCTGCAGATAACCTAATTAAATTGCAAATTTAGTCCTATAAATCCATTCGTGCAGGACCAAAAATGTCAACCCCTTAAGTTACAGGACTAACATTACAATTTAATTAGGTTATGTGCAAGTCGCATGCAATTTTCTCAAATTGGCTGAAAAAAGACTAAAATTGCCAAAATTTTAATCTTACAGGACTAAATTGTGAAAATCAATTCGTACAAGACCAAAAATGTCACCCCAGCTAAACAAACAATAGTAACCGTAAATACTCAAAATAATAAGAGCAAATAAATAAATTGTAAAACTTTTAAGAAGTGAATATAAGAATACATCATCGTAATTCTCCATTAAAAAGTAAAAAATAATATTTAAGAGATGAAAAAGATTAACTAAACTACAAAAAGAAAAATGCATAAGCGATGTGAAATTGGACACCAAATAGCAAAAGCATAAAATAAAATCGTTTGGTAATGCATCAGATAAAGAAGCTAGCGCTGCTTTATCAAGTTGCCTTTTACATTAATGAAAAATATACTATCATGTTATACATGCATAGCGAATCCTTTATTATCTAAAATAATTATAAACAAAAATTGAAATTGAAAAAAATCCATACATATATCAAGTATAATCCTTCTTTTGTATTGCAATAAATGTAAACATATGAAGCTTACTATACATTTAATGCTAAAATTTATAGAGCAACATTCACAAAATTATTTCATGAAGGAAAACAAATATTCATATGGGAGAAGATGACAAAATATATTTTGTAACATAAATTTTTAAACAGAGTATTGACCTTTGATTTTTCAAACCTGAATAACGAAGAAAGAGTAAAAATAAAATTCAATTACAAACAAAAAACTAAGAAAAAAAACATTAATTAGAATGAAGTTCAAAGACTTACTTTATTAGTACTAATTAACCAATACACAAATACAAAAAAAATATGTTAATGGAATATCTAAATTGCAAAAAATAATGATTTCACCTAATTAAAATTAAAAATGTACTGCATGAGACATACTAAAAGATTGATATAAGTTTAGTGACAAAAAGATATACGATTAAAATAAACAGAAAAGATTTTTTTTTTCGTCTATAAAATTAATCCTCAAATTTGAAGGTAGAATTTAGTATAGATAGATACTGATATCGAAGATAGGATTTTGTTAGATAAATACAAATTTTATTTTAATTTAAAATTGATGAAATTTCTAGTCAATGAGATTTTTTCTTAACAATTAAAAAATTCAAAATTACCAAAAAATAGTATTTGGTCAAAATTAACTTGATTTTGGTCAACCATCAGTTTGCTATATATATATAGAAGTGAGATCAATCTTTCGGTATCCTACTCTTTTGTAGTCCATTATTTTTTTTAATTATTGTATAAATTTTCATTTTTCTCCCTCTTCTCAATTTTCTCGTCTCTTTTGTTCTCTCATTTTTTTTTCAATAATTTCCCATTTTCTATATATTCTTTTATTTTTTATTATCTAATTAATATATTTTCTAAATAATAATTAACTTTTAAAATTTAAACTTAATTATTGATGTGTATCAGGGTCCAATAGCACCACAAAAGTCGAAGGATCTCCACGAAAATTCTAAAATAAATAGGGGACTAACCTGCAAAGAGAGGTTAGTACTCTAGTGCTTAAATCAGTAAAGTTCTTATTGAATAAAATAAACGAAAAACTTGAATATAAGTGAGAACAATGATAAAGTGTAATAGTGAAGTGATGAAATTCACGTATAATAAGTTCAAAGTAGCTTATAAGTACAAAGAGTGTGAATGATAGTGTAATTGTAAGAGAAAAGACCTTACTTGACAAATAACTGCACAAAGAATTATTTTATAGACAATCGTAGAGTCAGATCCGGCGGGTGGTTGCAGAGTGTCGTACGCTGTTAGAAAGCTACACGGGTTGGCTATCTTCTCGGAAAAAAACCGTTCAATATTTTGATCAATATTGGAAGAGATGTGATTGTTTTATCAAGTCTTTCCAGGTCTGTCTATTTTTTCGAAAACCTGTTACTTGTTAATTAAAAATCGGATTACAACAGGATCTTTAGTTTAATATGACGTGATTGGTCATAGTGATTGGTCGAATGAAGAATAGTTTTCTATGTCGACACAATGAAGGGAACGCAATCTCGAGCGTCAAGAATAGTTACCTAATCCAAGATGGGAACCGACACCAAATTCCATGCCCTAGACTTAGGTCAGGAGATGGTAGACGGATTGATCGTACCGTATGATAATCGGGAGCCTAAATGTTCACGTCAATATTTACCTAGTGTCTAGTGCCATGGAATATTGCTAGATTTCCACCAATAGTAACGGGTTCGTGTCGGACACGAACCCAAGTCTAGTAGAGGAGGTGAAAGGAATTATTTTGGAGTTAATTTTGAAAGATGTTAAATAATTAGATAATTTATACATGGGATAGTCCATTGGATGGATGACCCAATATTGTAAAGGGCTCACACTAATTAGTAAATGGGATTCATTAATTAAGAGAATTTTGGCTTAAGTATTTAATTGGATTAAATGAATTTGGGCCTAACTTATTTGGGCCTTGAATAGAATTAGATTTAATTTATTAATTTTTTTGGGGGCTTACTTTAATTTGATTAGAACAAGGCCCGACCCACTAAATTAGGGCCCAAGGACCGAGTTGACTTCCACATCTCGAAAAGGGGAAGAGTTGGATCTCTTCCCCTATAAGGAGAATGGCCTTTAGAAGGCGATGAGATTATGCTTTTGGAAAGCACAACTTAGTCTTTGATTGTGGTTTCCTCCTCACTTGGTATGATTTGATCATACCTTATGAGATGGAGCTTGTTTAATGGAGATGGTTAAATGTATTTAGACACATCTCCATGTATCTAGACATAATTCTATCATTCTATTAATTATATATTCATAGCTAAACCATATAACACTCTCCTCACTCTTGCACACTCACTCGGCCAACCCCCCCCCCTCCTCTCTTCCTCCCTCCCTCTCCCTCTCTCCTTATCCCTTGCTTTGTTCTTCTTGGTTTAGAATCAACTAAAAAACAAAGCTTGATTGAAAGGATATACTAATTTCATAGTATAGTTCTTTCAATCCTAATTCTACCTAAGGCTTGATTTCTTCTAGCAAAGAGATCTAAGCTTCTCCCTGTGTAGTATAGACTTCGTTAGAGGGTTTCTATACTTGAAACTTTGTGAAGTTGTTTGGAATACGAAAAAGGAACAAAGCTAGTAGCCGATAACAAAGAACACTACAAAGATAACTATTACATTTATATATAATGTATCTTCGTTTTCTTCTATGTGCCCTGTTAGAATCTAATATCTACATATTCAACATTGAATGCTTGGGAAAGATCAAGGGTACACCCTTGATCGGGTTTAAAATTTTTTCGACGTTTTATTTTCCACGCACTTTCCACGCTTTCGCGGCGCTCCTGGGTGGATCCACTCCCCTTCAACTTTAGTAATTTTAACCTGGTTATCTTTTACTTATAGAATAAGTGACCATAAACCCAATTGGATTGGAGGTTTTGGGAACTATTCAACAATCTTTATTAAAGTAATATTTGTTTGATAAATATGGTAAGTAATCATCCTTAGCACATGTGTCTATTGTGCTTATAGATTATGTTAAATGATGCTTTAACGTCACAACAGATGCCCACAGACCAATTGGACAACCCATGCAGTTGGGCCGCGTATTGGATGACTATGAAACCAACTGATGAGAGTTAGGTCTTAAATGTTCCAAGTTAATTCCCCGAGACAGGGCATCGAGTATCCTACTGAGCATCATATTCATTAGATGAGCGCCGCGTTTCATCGGCGACAGACATTGGACGTCTGTACGATCTTAGTGGGTTGATAGACTAGGAGTCGAACTGACTAAACTAACTCATAGAAAATCATCATATGGAAGCTTTGGAGGCTTGATGGTATGACTGGTGTTCCCCAGCTCCGATAGTACATGAGTAGTCTTCAGACTTGAGGAACCATGGCAGCCACGTTGTCACGCCCCAAAAGTAGGACCCTACTCTACGCCCTATTCCCAGAACGCGACCACCAAAATCGTAACCACAATATGTTCACCAAGCAAATAACTCGATAACCAGAACAAGTACACATCCTAACCATTTGACCACCTTCTCCAATCACCTTGATCCGTGATCGCCTTCTTAGTCAGCTAGTTTGACCTTTCACGTTATCGCTCGTATCTGGAGGAAAAATTTTGAAGTATATAAGCAAAAGCTTAGTGAGGTCATCAGTGGGTGCACGTCGAGAAAATAATCATATTAGGAAACTCAATCAAAATATTAGAAACACATCATATAGACTGACACCAATACCAATCAAGCCTGTGAAGATCATATCAGGCGAGGACCAAAACACATGATTACCACCTTGTGTCTCCCGAGAGACTATTTACTACATTATACTCCATGCAGGGAGCGACCCCGCGACCGCATGGAACTGGCCATACCTAGGTACATGATGGCGCCATCACACGCAGACAACCTCCAGCCTGCCCGTGAAAGGACACCTAAGTGGGAACTGAACGACGAAGCCTCGAATGGCAACCCAATGCTACCCAGTGTGCCCTGCCAACCATCCAGCCCCGAACAAATCCAGAAAGCCAGTCGACCAAAGATATGGAAAATAGACCATTTAAAGACCGTCATGCATATTAAATTAAGAATTTTACAATGAACAGAACATATCAAGATAAATGGGACCTCTTGAATACTCATATGGACTCTAGAGGTTGCTCCCAACGTAGTTCATAATGAATACTAGAGTGATAATCACGTTTTAGCACTTAGCTTCATAAAGTCCAAAGGCCTAATCAAATAATGTAGATAACCAAATATCATATTCATTTTCGTTTATCAATGAACAATTTCAAGAAATATTTTACTTAAGTTCGTCGCAAGAAGACCAGTTTTGATATGTATATATACTTATGCACGATATACATATATTCCTCTAGTTTTGCAAATACTAATATAATTTTAAATGGCACTCACCTTAAATTCCACGTGGTTAGTGTGGTTTATCGCTGGGCTTATTTCGAAGAAATTGAATTGATAGTTCATGTGAAATCTCATCCTATTATTTTAATATATTTTAACCATGAGAACGATGGACACTTGTACCTAAATATAGCTACATAGTTACTATATTTTATTTTCATGTACTAAATAGCAAAATTAGTTGAAAAATGAAGACAATTACCCAATAAGGTGAACCGATAATTAACTTTAGTATTCTCCAATCTTTTTTTTAAATTCTGGCATTAATCCAATTGAAAATTTAGCTAAACTTAATTTATTGATAAGTAGTGTGTATATAATTGACAACTTCAACGAGTCAGGAGTATCTTTAAACTTCTTATTTTAAATTAATATCAATAATAATTATTCTTACATGTACTTACTAGATACTTATAAACTCGAATGCATGAGCAATTGACAAATACTATTTACTAGTGAAGGAATCACAATTTAAAAGAAAAACAAGGAATTTAAATTATATTAGAACAATTAATTAATATCTATGTAACTATTAAGTTTCAGGGAATAAAATGCAGTATAATTAATGTGTTGCAATTAGTCATTATAATGTCAACCTTACTGGATTCTGAAACAACCATTGATTTCCAATAAAATTGATCAATTAATTAAAGCTAGTTAGTAAGGGCTAACCAACTAATTAAGGATTAATTATCGAATTAAATAAATAATTAGTTTAATTGGTAAATAGCTTTATCATTTGTAATTCTGAATATAAAATTAGTCAGAAAATTACAAGTGAGTTAAGTTCCCAGTTGAGTATCATACCTTTGACTAAAACTGAGTTGCTAACTAATCACCACTTATTGAATGATAAACTAATATACTTACCAACTTCAAGGATCAAACAATTAAGCATTGCAATCTAGTATTAATTTCATATTATTCTGTCTAGTAATAATATACATAAATATTCGAGTAGGTTACTTGAATATTTTAATCAACAATAATATTTTATCTATTTAGCCAATTCTACGGCTAATAATAATTATAATCAGTTAACTAAGTAAGCGTGGTTAATACACAATTATAAAATTATGAAAGGTGAAACAAATAACATAATAAGTTCCAATCAATATATATATATATATATATATATGGGTGTGCGCATATAAGCAAACAAGAACTACAGTATATATAGAATTAAATTTTTAAGATGTTATTAAGCTTAGTTTATTATATACTAGCAGTCCACACACACGTGATACGTGAATAAATAAAAAAAATATAAAAATATTAACGTATATTAATTTATGTGTTTAAATTACGTACTTTGGTTAATTTTAGTAGATGATCTATTTTACTATCAATTTTTAGTAGATTATTAACCGTATATTTGTTAATTGTGTGATCTAAAATAATATTATGCTAAATAATTAAGTAAATTTTTATAAAATTAATTCACAAAAATACTAAATGAATTAGTGTAATCTATCTATACTATTGTAAAAGAACATATTATATTTCGTCTAATAAATGGTGGTTATCTCATATTTCTATCACCTTTTTTTTAAAAAAAAAAAAAAATTCTTCCAAAACAAACCTGAATTTTAAGTTGAATAAATATATTATTAGGATTTTCAAACATAAAAGATGAAGGAGTTTTGATTTTCTTTCTTTAGCAGATTTAATTACATTCAAAAAGTACAAATACAACTTGGTTTTTCTTTTTTATTTCATGTTGTTATTTTATTAATGTACTACATGCGTGTCCAGTTTTTATTTAGTTACAAAATCTACACATAATTTATATTATGGGGCAAAATTGGATTAACATCATTTTGGTATGAGAACTACATTATTTTGGGGTTATTTTTATTTTTATCCTTGACAATCCTAATAAATTCACTTTTTCAATTTAAAATTCAGTTTTATTTTGGAGGGTAAAATTTGAAAGAAGTGATAAAAGTATGAGATAACCGTCATTTATTAGATTTTTTTTTTTTTGATAAATTAGCGATGATTTCATAACAAAAAAACAGAGTACACTGTCTGAAGAAAACAAACAACAAAACAAAATCATAGTCTGAGAACTACCAAAGAAACAGAGCAAAAGAAATACTCCTACCAACAAGAGAGAAATGAAAGACAAACACTGCCCACAGAAAATAGAAACAGCAATAGAGATAAGCACATCATCCATGTCTGAGCATAGCCTTCACGCTTTGGTAATTACTAAGTAATTGCATTGCATTCTTGTACACCCCCAGCAACTCAGATTCCTTCCCTTCCATTGTTCGCTTACAGCGCCGCTTCCAGATTGCCCAGCAAATGGAAAAAAAACTATGTCGCACCTCTTCACTCACCTGCCGCACCACACTAAGAACCCACGCTGCTGTGTCCGAATTCCAGTTAGAAATCAGCCGCCAAGGTATCGAAGATAAGGCCCAAATCTGTCTGGAAACTGAGCATTCCAAAAAAATGTGACGGACAGATTCAATAGCGCAGCCACATGAACAGCAGCCGGTGTCAATATTCCTCACACGTTGAGCTAACTTCTCCATCGTAGGAACTGAATTTGTGCACAATCTCCACATGAAAACCTGGACTCTAGGAGGAATTCTATTATCCCAAATAGCAGACCACAACAATCCTTCCCCCTCTCCACAGCCAGCCTCTGTTCTTGATGTTGATGCCACTCCTCTATCCCGCCTCTCCACGGCACACCGATAAGCACTTTTCACTGTAAAGTTACCCCCTCTACTCAACCGCCATCTCCACGACCCCCCTTCAACACCATTCTCTCTAACATCCCACTCACACCCCTCCCTCAACAAATCCCTCGCTGCTACAACACTACGCCATGTCCACGAAGGCCTACTTCCTAATGACGCCTCCCAAAAGTTTCTCGTCGGAAAATATTTCGCCTTAAGAACCTTGCTAACAAGGGAGTCCGGCCGAGAGAGAATGCGCCACCCTTGTTTAGCAAGAAGAGCCAAATTAAATTCCTTCAAACACCGAAACCCCAACCCCCCCTTCGTTTTAGGACGACACAATTTAGCCCACGCTACCCAATGCACCCTCCGCTCACCTCTATTATTCCACCACAAATCCGCAGCTGCAGATTCCAACTGTCTCAACAAATAATTCGGTAATAAAAAACAAGACATGACATATGTTAGAATCGACTGCAACACGGATTTAATAAGTACCCCCTTCCCCGCTTGTGACAACAACTTAGAATTCCACCCATTAGTTTTGTCCCAAACCCGGTCCTTGACATACCTAAACACCGCCCCCCTAGACCTACCCCCTACAGCCGACAAACCTAAATAACGGTCATGTGAATCAACCACTGCGACCCCCAAGACTGCAGCTAAACTCCTCCTATCCTCAACCCTAACACCTCCACTAATGACCATACTCGACTTTTGAAGATTTATGACCTGTCCCGAAACCACCGCATATCTCTCCAAGATCCGCCCAATCTCCTTCAACTCCTTCCTCTCAGCCCGACAGAATATCATAGTGTCATCAGCAAACAAAAGATGTGACACTGATGGAGCAGCCGAAGACACTGATACCCCCCTAATTCTACCCTCCCTCTCAGCCTCCTGAATCATACTAGAAAGAATCTCAGCACAAAAAATAAAAAGGAAAGGCGACAGAGGATCCCCCTGTCGAATTCCCCTCTCCGGTCTAAAAAAGCCAAAAGGTTCACCATTCAGAGTTAACGAATATGAAACAGTTGTAACAAACAACATAATCAGCTCAACAAAATAATGATGAAACCCCACCCTAAGCAAAACACCCCGGAGAAAAGACCACTCCACCCTATCATATGCTTTGCTCATATCTAACTTCAATGCGACACAAGCATTATGTAATTGGGTAGAAGTTTTTAAATGATGATTCAGTTCAAAAGCCAACAAGACATTGTCTGTAATAAGGCGACCAGGAATAAACGCAGACTGGGACTGAGACACTATAGCATCCATCATAGGGCTAAGACGATTCGACACACATTTAGAGGCAATTTTAATAATGACATTGCAGAGAGTAATAGGGCGAAGTTGACCAACCGTTTCCGGTACTTCACACTTAGGAATTAAGACAACATGCGTGAAGTTAAATTTATGAAGCAGAACATGATCATTGAGAATGCGAAGAACAGCAGCAGTGACATCAGACCCAACAACATGCCAATATTTTTGAAAGAAAAACGGGAGCATACCATCCGGACCAGGAGATTTAAAGGGAAACATACCGAATATGGCGCGTTTGACCTCTTCAGCGGTGAATGGTTCAGCAAGCGAATGATTCATTTCTGCAGTAACTCTTGGTTGAACCGAGTTCAGCACCTGCTCCAAGCAAGACTCAGCCGGGTGGGATGATGAAAATATAGATCGATAGTACCGAAGGAGTATCCCTTGAATATCTCCTATCTCCTCCCTCCACACACCCCCCTCATCTCTAAGGCTAGAAATCCAATTTCGACGACGCCGCGATGAAGCATAGGAATGAAAAAATCGAGTGTTACCATCCCCCTCACCCATCCAGTGCATCTTACTGCGCTGCTGCCACTTCACCATATCCCGAACATGGATCTCCTCAATTTGTTTCTTAATCAGCTCCATCTCATTCAACTCCGCTGTCTCTAACTGCCGCCCCACAAATTGGCTATACCTCTCTTCAAGTGATTTCAAATGATCCTACGGTCTCATAAACTGCTCTCTATTCCATTGTAATAAACTTAGTCGACACTCTTGAATTTTCCGAAAGACCCTGTTCTCCGGATCCGAACCCACATCTGATTGCCATGCCTCCTCAATAACTTTACCACACTCAGCGGACTGCGCCCATTTAGCTTCAAACCTAAACTGAACTTTCCGTTTCCTGTGTTCTCCCTGCCCTCCTGGATCCCAATGTATTCTGAGCATAGCATGGTCGGAAAATGGAGTAGTAACATGTTCCACCCTAGTATTCGGAAAGCGAGAGCACCATTGCGGGTTACCACAAGCACGATCCAACCTGGCCTAAATTGTGAAAGGATGCTGTCTTCTATTACACCATGTGTACCTGCAGCCTCTGAAACCTAAATCACATAAATCTGATCGACCCAGAGCTCGTCTGAAATCCTCTATCAACCACCGAGGCCGCATCATGCCAGTCTTCTCCCGCTGATCCAAGATTTCGTTGAAATCCCCTGCACAAATCCAAGGAGCATCCGACTGTGAACTCAACTGAACCAATTTTGCCCATGTAAATTTCCGTCGGCCTATCTCCGGTTCCCCATAAAAGCATGTGAACCTCCAATTAGCACTATGGGAATCTGACAAAACATCCACATCGATATAGTTTGAAGAAAAAGATCTTAACTGCACTGTGATATCCTTCCTCCAAAAAAGAGCCAACCCACCTGACAAACCCACCGACGGCACTGCAACCCCAAACATTTCTAGCCTATCACGGACCCGTTCCACTCTGAATTTATCACACTTCGTCTCAGCCAAAAACACCAATAGAGGGTTCATCTCTCGGACCCACTCTCCGAGTTTACGAATTGTCGAGGCCCCCCCTAAACCCCGACAATTCCACACGAGGATACTCATGGAGATCGGCGGGGCTGAGTCTCAGCCGCCGCCAAAACAGAACTGTCATCAGAATCCAGGAGAGCCCTCTTCAAAGGTCGGCACCCTATAGTCATCCCCCTTTTATGTTTCCCCCTGTACACCCTCGAAACTCCACGAATACCTCGCCCTCTTCCACCTCTCCCCTTCCACCTCTCCCCCTTCCACCTCTCCCCCCCCTCATCCCCCCCGACCCGCCTGAAAAAGCACCGGGACTGCCACAAAGCCCTTCCTCAATCCCCCTTTCTGCAACACCATCACAATTAGTCTGCCCCAGCTCACCCCCCATAACAGTCTCCTCATCATCAATACTACAGTGGATTGAAGGGAGTTCAATATTACCTGGAGGAATAGTAAACAAGAAACGATCTTCACTTTGACTGGATAGTCCTTGCAATTCTTGAGGGGACGAACTTGAGGATACGGTGAAATTTTTGCGGCCAGAGAGTTGATTTTGGTCAGTAGTCCGAGAGTGAGTAGAAACTAGTGATACAGGAGAATGAGAAGCAAAATCATCCAATTTCTTTGGAATAGAGTACTGATTTCGAATTCGGTCACCCAAACACAACTGAACAGGAATCTGAGCGGAAGAAGAGCTGTGTTCAACATTCTGCTTTTGAATTCCATCTGTAGCCGATTCATGTTGAAGTTGCTGCAATTTACACGGCCCACCTCCATGGGTTTGAGATTGTGAATGAAATTCTGGGTTCCTAAAATTAACAGCCCCATAATTAAATTGGGCTGTCTCATTGTCCGGCCCACTCGTCCGCTGTGCCAAGCCTGCATTCAGAGGCCCCAGACTCGCCATATGCTCCAGCCCACTACCCTGAAAGCCCACCTGGCAATCTAAGCCCATCACCCCACTTCCCCCACCCAACCCCCCACGTTTGTCCCCTCTCTGCACAACCGTTCCCCGCCCGGAGCCACCGCTATCTTCCACCGGAGCTTTCCCAGGTCGACGGCCCATCACCGGTGAACTTTGCTCACCCTCCAACACCCTCTGCTCTTTTTCCCCCCACACCCGCATTTGTCGGAACTCCGAAATCAAAAATTGACACTCCCCTACGAGCACTTCCAATCCCCCTCCCAGAGTGACCTCGTGACTCCGCCGCACCACCACCCGAAGAATTTAACCAACCACCCCCTTCCTGACGAAATCCGACTGACCGAGGCTCTCGCAGCCAAGACCCAAACTGAGATTCCGCGCGCAGACAACCCGTCATCAATTTCAGCTCTTTTCTCACAATCGCGCATTATGTGACCTAGGATACCACAATCGTAGCAGAAGTTCGGCAATCGATCATAAGTAAATGTCACAAACACCTCCTCACCACCTGGGGATCGCATCTTCAAACCCCGTTTCAACGGTTTCCATACGTCTAATGCTACTCTGATACGTACTTTAGCCCCCCAAACAAACTGTGCCTGATCTAGATCTGAATCCATAAATCGTCCCAGTCGATTTCCGATTGCTTCTGCTACAGATTTAGTCATTAATCTTATCTGTAACCCATGGACAAAAATGTAAAAAGGACACCAATTAAGATCAACCACCATGGGGTCATCACTACCCTTGACTATATTCAAAATGATTAAATTCCTATCGAAAGTCCACGGACACCCGTTCAAAGCTCTAGCCCGATCCACATGATGTTTAAAAATCAGCAGAAAACGCTTATCCCTCAAAAATTGCACCTGCATCCCTCGAATTGGCCTAATAATGTTACACAAAGTTTGCCGAAGAACGTCCAAACGAAATGATTTCGGTGTAAGTAACCGTCCGACCAACAAAAAACTCTCCGATTCCAAACCCGACCGCTCCTCCTCCGGTAATAAAATCCCACCCTCTTCTTCCTCCGTCAGAACCAACGATCTACCCAAACGTTCCATCCCACCCGACAGCCCAACGAAGCAGACGCAAACAGCTTCACCCAAGAACCGTCGCTGAACTGAACCCTCTTGCTAACCACCACCTGCGTCCAAGGAACAAAAACAAGTGAAGCACACCAACAAGAATACAACCATAAATCACACACACAAGAGAAACAAGAAACGAAGATCAAATGGTATGCCAAATGGAACAAAAGAGAATAAAAACCACCACCCAAGAAAAAATACAAGCGAAGCATGCATAAGCAACAAGCACTGAATAGGCAGGATGGTCTTGTTCTCCGGATTACTACCCAAACAAAATCTCATAGAAGAACACTCAGCAATCAAAGCACACCCCTCTACACAGAGCCGAACTCATCTCATTCGAGATACACAAAAAAAAAAAAAAAAAAAAAAAACAAACTCAATATTCGACATATGTTCCACCTAAAATAAAATATTTTTACAGAAATTAAATATCACCAACCATATTGCATTGATCTCATACCAAAACTCCTAATGAATTTTAAAATGAAACTTCATGTTGCATATTGGATAAAGTAAATATGAATTTAAATTAGTAAATTCACTTACTATTCGATGAAAATCTTAACAATTAAAAAAAAGCAAATATGCAATATATAGGAAAACTCAATTATATATGAAGCATATCAGTATTAACATTAGAAGAGCAAGTTTCAGTCTATATTAAAAGTCACTACTATTACATAAAATATTTAGAGTGGATAAAGTAAATTCCAAATAAAAATAAGATGATGAGAAATAAAATACTTCAAAGTATGTCTTCTTAATAACATAAAGTTTGAATGATTTTTCTGATAGAGTAATTGTACATATAGCCCATGAAAATGCATTAAAGGATGATGTTTGATACTATATGGAGAATAATGTACAACTTTTTGCTAACGTTAGAGGAAGTTTAAGAGTTAAAAAAAAAAACAATCACAACTAGATTTTGATTATTGCTAACTTGTTATTTTTATGTGCTTTGCGTCTTCGATCTTTATGTATAAAAATGAAAAGCAATGGTCATGGGTCTATATATATATAGAAGATAGCAGAAAATAAAAAATAAAGAATATACTAATTACATATTTCTTAGGGTTAATTACACTTATACCCCCTCTGAAAATGCATAATTATATTTTTCCCCAAAGAAGTTTTGAAATTACACTTACACCCCCTCTAAAAATTCTTTGTTTACACTTGACCCCCATCCGTTAAAGTTTGGACGAAAAATGTTCACGCCAACAAAAATAATTACAAATTTTTTTAATTTTTTCCATTATTTAACATTTTCGTGTATATTTTTATACTTATAAGAGGATAAGTGTAATATATACATATAGAGTGAGGCCAATATTATTATATTTTTTCCTTATAAGTACAAAATTATTACACGAGAATGTTAAACGAAAGGTAAAATTGAAAATTTATGTAATTATTTTTGTTGAAATGAACATTTTCCGTCAAAACTGTAACGAATGGAGGTCAGGTGTGAACAGAGAATTTTCAGAGGGGGTGTAAGTGTAATTTCAAAACTTATTTGGGGGAAAGTGTAATTATGCATTTTCAGAGGGGGTCTAAGTGTAATTAACCCTATTTCTTATTAAGATCAAATTCTGGATAAATATATTAATATATTAGTTTGTGGTAGAGTTTTTAGATTTTTAATTTGATTTTTGTGAAAAAAAACAAGAAAAGATAAAGTTGGTGGGAGAACATGGGTGGTTATAGTAAGAGGGCATATTTGGTAGTTTATAAAATTGGTATGAGAACTACCAATTAGATGGTGAATTTTTATTTTTGTCCTCCACAAATAATTAATTCATCTTATAGAAAGAAATCAACAAATGTATTTTAAGAAAAGCAAAGGGCAATTGTTGTAAAAATACATAAATAACTTCCACATTAGACACAAAAGAAGGTTTTTTTTATAATTAGTATAGATAGATAAAGTTTGAATGATTTTTCTGATAGAGTAATTGTACATATAGCCCATGAAAATGCATTAAAGGATGGTGTTTGATACTATATGGAGAATAATGTACAACTTTTTGCTAACGTCAGAGGAAGTTTAAGAGTTAAAAAAAAAAAAAAACAATCACAACTACATCTTGATTATTGCTAACTTGTTATTTTTATGTGCTTTGCGTCTTCGATCTTTATGTATAAAAATGAAAATCAATGGCTCATGGGTCTACATATATATAGAAGATAGCAGAAAATAAAAAATAAAAAATAAAGAACATACTAATTATATATTTTTTTTTTATTAAGATCAAATTCTGGATAAATATATTAACATATTAGTTTGTGATAGAGGTTTTAAACTTTTAATTTGATTTTTGTGAAAAAAAAAAGAAAAGGTAAAGTTGGTGGGAGAACATGGGTGGTTATAGTAAGAGGGCATATTTGGTAGTTTATAAAATTGGTATGAGAACTACCAATGAGATGGTGAATTTTCATTTTTGTCCTCCACAAATAATTAATTCATGTATTCTATTATCTATACTATTATAAAGAGAAGGGGTCTTATAGACACAAAGTGGTAGTTTTTATACCACTATACCAAATTATTATAATACCAAAAAATGTCCATCAACTTCCAACCCATGTAATTGAATTAACTATTCAATTAAATTTCTTTAGAAAATTAATTTCATGCAATTACATGTACTTAATAATTAAATTTACTATCATTTTGTTTAAGTTTATTGTGAATTGAAACAAAAATAACATATTAGGATTTGTATTGTATGTATATATAATCATCGTTATCAATATATCATATACTGTACAAAGTTTTAATTTTTAATTTAATTTGAGTAAAATATGTGTTGATAATTAATGTATTAAAAAAAGCTATTAGACAGTTTTTGTATGTGAAGTTGTAAAATAAAAGCATTACAAAATTATGCATGTGGGTATGCGTTCCATAAAAGAATTATTAAAAATTATGCGCGCAGGTATTGCGTGCCACGGTTTCTAGTCTTATAGAAAGAAATCAACAAATGTATTTTGAAAAAAGCAAAGGACAATTGTTGTAAAAATACATAAATAACTTCCACATTAGACACAAAAGACGGTTTCTTTTTATAATTAGTATAGATAAAGTTTGAATGATTTTTTTGATAGAGTAATTGTACATATAGTCCATGAAAATGCATTAAAAGATGGTGTTTGATACTACATGGAGAATAATGTACAACTTTTTGCTAACGTCAGAGGAAGTTTAAGAGTTAAAAAAAAAATCACAACTACATATTGATTATTGCTAACTTGTTAGTTTTATGTGCTTTGCGTCTTCAATCATTATGTATAAAAATGAAAAGCAATGGCTCATGGGTCTACATATATATTGAAGATAGCAGAAAATAAAAAATAAAAAATAAAAAACATACTAATTACATATTTTTTATTAAGATCAAATTCTGGATAAATATATTAACATATTAGTTTGTGATAGAGGTTTTAGACTTTTAATTTGATTTTTGTGAAAAAAAAAAGATAAGATAAAGTTGGTGGGAGAACATGGGTGGTTATAGTAAGAGGGCATATTTGGTAGTTTATAAAATTGGTATGAGAACTACCAATGAGATGGTGAATTTTCATTATTGTCATCCATAAATAATTAATTCATCTTATAGAAAGAAATCAACAAATGTATTTAAAAAAAAGTAAAGGGCAATTGTTGTAAAATACATAAATAACTTTCACATTAGACACAAAAAAAGATTTTTTTTTATAATTAGTATAGATAATGGAAGGATTTAATAAAACTTGGCAAGAAATTAAAAGAATACTTACAATGAGTTGTTGGGCCGTATTGAGAAAAATGATTTTTGTTTTGGTCTAAGGGAGGTAAAGAAGTGGAAGGAGAACGTGGAGTGCAATTGTGTGTGCTGATGTGCGATGTGCCCGGCCGAAGCTTTAAATGCTTGGCTTTTATTTCTTATTATTTTTATTTATTTATTATGTTTTGTCCAATAGAACAATGGGGAGTGGCAACTATGTTTTGTCCAATAGAACAATGGGGAGTGGTTGCCACTCCTTAACAAATTAAGAGGGATTAGTGGCAGCTTCACACTTATCCCCTTTATTTTTTTCCTTTTTTTTTATATAATTTTATAAAATTTACAACTTAGTCTTATAATTTGTAAATATACATAAATTAACCCTAAAAACTTTATATGATTTTAGTTTTATCCTTAAAAGTTTTATTATATTTGAATTATACCCTATAATTTATTTTCTAGCACATTTGTGACTTTCTAACAGTTACAAATTAAGTAACCATGTTTCGTATAACTTTTTTTTTTTTATTTTTTTATTTCAAATGAACTCAAATAAACTTTATAAATAGTAATATTTCAAAATAAGAAACATATAAGGAAAAAGTAAATATTATACCATACATCTAATAATAAAATAATTTTAATAAAGATAGTATGTAATTTTAGTATTACATATATGGGGTGCCACACACATACACACGATGGTTGTATTTTGGATTTGGCGATAGGTGATTGTGTGATGGACATGTTCATCATACGCCATGTCCAGTGCAGTCAGAATTTGTAGCAAGGACGGTGTGTTTCGAGAAAAGTATTCGTCCTCTATTAGTATGTGATAGCAATATCTCCTATGCACTCGGAGACGCGTTCTTGCTTTCTAAATATGTGGCCATAATGATTGATTAAATAGGAAATGGTGTCCTATGTCAAACTAATGAAGCGAACGCAGTCTCAAGTAAGCATAGATGGCTAGCTCAGGATGGGAACCGACACCCAATTTCATACCTTAGACTAATGCCAAGAGACTATAGACAGAAAGAACGTACCCGTATAGAATTTGGGATTCTAAATTAATTTGGAATAATTTCTGGAAGACATTAAATAATTGGATTGTTTATGCATGGGATAGTCTATTGGATGGATGACCCAATATTGTATTGGGCTTGCTTTAATTTATAAATTGGATTTATTAATTAAGAGTATTTGGGTTTAAGCATTTAATTGATTAAATGACTTTGGGCCTAATCTAGTTGGATCTTGAATTAAATTGAATTTAATTCATTGGACCTTTTGGGCTTATTCTAATTTAATGAGGACGAACCCCGATCCACTAAATTAGGGTCCAAGGGCTTGACTTCCATATTTGGAAAGGGAAGAGTTGGGCTCTTCCCACATGGAAGGAAGAGAGTTGGCTGAGTTGTGCTTTGAAAAGCACAAAACTCGGCCAACATGGTGTAAGGGTGACCGAGTTGTGCTTTTGAAAAGCACAACTCGACCATTGATTGTAGCTCTCCCACTTGGTATGATTTATCATACCTTATTGGAGAGGGCTTGATTGATGGAATGGAATAGGACGTATCTAAAAAAATCCCGATATATCGAGAAGTATTTCTATTCTTCCCTTAATTCAAGATATAAGGCAAACTTGCACATACTCTCCTCACTTGCTCTTACACACTCGGCCACCCCCTATACTCTCTCTATCCCACTTTTATTCTTCTTGATCTATGATCAATTGAAGAATAAAAGTTGATTAAGAGAATACACTAACCATAGAGTAGTTCTTTTAATCTTGTTTCCTCCAAAGGTTTGATTTCTTCTAGAAAGGAGATCATAACCTCTCCCGTTGTAGTGTGGATATCGTCAGTGTTAGAATAGGTGACCGTAAAGCCAATTTAGTTAGGCTTATGTAATTTGTTTTTGACAATTGTGGTATAAATAAATTGTTTCACATAAAAGTGATGTTTAGTTTATGGCATTTATACTTTGATTGTGTTCACTTATTATGTATTATTGTTCAATGCACAAGCAAAGCCCACAGACCGGATGCGTTAATCCAAGAGGTTGGACTGGGCATTGGTTGGCAGTCAAGATCCAACCTCTGTGGATCGGTCTGAAACTCTCAAAGTCAAGGACCTCGAGATTGGGTATCGAAGGTCCAATCGAGACTTGTAGTCGTGTTTTATCGATAAAGTGACGAGGGTTGTCCATGCAATATTAGTGGGTTAGTTGGCTCAATGTCGGCTGACTGAGGTGACTTGTGGGAATCGTCATATGAGAAACATTGAGTGGCTTGGTCGGAATGATTCGTATTCCCAGTTCTGATAATATGAGATTAGTTCTCGGACTTGAGGGATTACGACAGTCACATACACACCATGCCTGTATCTTAGGTTTGGCGAAAGGCTACCGGGTCGAAGGACTTTGTTGTTATAAGTTCTATCTAGTGCAGTCAGGATGTGTAGTGTGGACGGTAAGTTCCAAGAAAGAATCCTTCTCCTGCCAACGGTTGACAGTAGTGTCTCACTTACACTTTGAGACTCGTTCCCTATAAAATCTATGACCATAGTGACTGAACAACGGGATAGGATCCCAGTGACGTTTCAATGGGTGAATGAGTGAAAGCTTAAGTGAAGGATGGGGACTTAAGCTTTGAGATGGTAGACTGAAGGACCGTACTCGTATGCATTCGGGAGCCTAAGTGTTCACACCATGATTTCACCTAGTCTCTAGTGTCATGGACTGTTGCTAGACGACCACCCATTGTGACGGATGAATTTCAGTCATGAAAATGATTGGACATTCGACCAAGTCTAGCTGAAGGTAAACCTAAAGAGTCACACGCAATTCACTGAAAGTGGAGGAATTAATTTGGAATTAATTCTGGGAGATTGGACGATTTAATTAGATTAAATTGGTTCCCTTTATGGAGTATCAAGCCTTTGAGAATTAATTGAACTAATTAGGCTTGACTCATAAATTAGATTTATGAAACTAGGGGATGGGCTATTCACTTTTAGTTAGATTAAAGAGATTGAAATATCAATTTTGGGCTCAAGTATTTATTAGATTTTTTACTAGAAGCCCATTAGGATTTATTGGACCATTTAAATTAGATTTAAAGGTCCATTCCATAAAGCTCATCAAAGGATGGATGGACGAGATTTAATCTTGGGGCTAGATGAGATGTAGGGCTAGGATTAAATTTGACTTAATCAAAGCCTATGTTACTAGGATTTGACTAGGTCAAATCCTAAAAGTCTTCAAAGTATGTCTCTTTGTTAGAAGTTGAGTAGGAGTAGCAATACTAACTCTATATAAACTCAAGAACACACACACACACACACACACACACACACACACACAACAACAACAACAACAACAACAACAACAACAACTCCCTCATCTCACACACTCAAAACCGCCACCCCTCTCCCAGACATCTCCTCCCTCGCTTCACCTCCAAAAGCCTTCTTGTTTTCTTGTCTTTGATACAAGAAACATATGAACAATCGATCACGTTAAGTTATAGCATTTAGTCGATTATTTTTTCCATTTCTTTGGTATCTTGATAGCATGAGGGTATCAAGATTCCGGTGAATTGCATAGACGATTTGGAGGATTCCTACGTTGGATCTAGGTGGCAAATCCAGGAACAACGTGTGTAGCCGAACGAAGAAAGCTACAACGGGTAGAGTACACTTGTTACATGTTTCGCTTCTTCGTTCAAACTATGGCCTCAATGAATCTTGCATGTTCTTTCTTTTGTTCATGAGATACACCGAACGCCCGGGAGAATCAAGGGAACAACCCTTGATTGGTTCAAAATTCCGTTGTTATTATACATGTTTACGTTTTTATTACGTTTAAAATGCCCCCCGCGCTTCCGAACGTGCCTTCTCCCAAGCCAATCTGCTTCGCTTATAGTGGCATCAGAGCGGGTTTGGTGTATAGGCCTAGGGTTTTATGTGCTATATGTGTAGGAACATATTTTACGTGGCTTTATTTTTCGTATTAAACCATGTCGTAAATTGTAGGGATTATTGCGTTAATTTTGTACTTAAAAATATGATCATGGAATTCTTGTGTATCTTGAATTATTTTCTTGATTACTTGGAAAAAAAGGGTGTAGAAATAATGGCAAAAACAAAAAACGACGACAGCGGCAGCCGTCGGTCGATCGCATGTACAGTGCGCACGGCCAGGCGCGCGGCGCAGGCAAAGGAGCCTGCGCGCAGACGCCCAGCCAGGCGCGCACAATACAAGCCGGCTCGCAGATGAATCTGCCGGCCGCGCGCGCAGGGGGCGGGCCAGGCTCGGGCGCAGACAAAGGAGCTTGTGCGCTGCTGCCAGGCTAATGCACCCAGCACACGCAATCGGCAGAGCGAGGCCTGTCGGCCGCGCACAACCTGCCGCCCGGCCAGCGCACGCGATTGGCAGAGCGTGGCCTGTTGGCCACTCGCATAGGTAGGGGAGCCTGCGCGCTGCCGCCCACACGCACAAGCGACTGGCTGGGCCGCCAGGCGTTGGGCATTGCCTACCGTCAGGTGGCCTGCCAACTAGGCTGGGGCCAATCGGCAACGGTGGCCATTGTTGTTTTCCGTCTTTGTGTTATTTTTCTAAAATTGTTATTTTTTGAATTATTTTCTGCACATTTTCTAAAGAACATTATTTTGAAATATTTTATTTTGGGTTTGGTTTGGAACTTCCTAAAATTTAATATTGTCTTAATAATGAGGAAATAATTTCCTAGCAAGAAATATTGCAATGGTTGCACCGATGGTCTTTCTTGTGTAGAAATTTTGCATTAATTTTCGGCTACGTATGATATTGGTTATCATGTATTTGGTTGAACAGTATGTTTTACTTGGATGTGTAATATTGCTATTTGCGTTGATGAGATTGATTAATAGATGATCACAAAGCCCTTAGAACGAATGGATGGCTTATTTTCTGTTGGGCCTGTTTTGCTTCCTTATCTTTCTGGTTGTCTTGGAATAATTAGGCTTTTTCCTCCCTCCTTATGTACTCCCCCGGTGTTTGTCGAGGTTTCTTTTCAGTTGTAATGAGAGTAGGTAGAAGTGAGGCATTTTTCTTTTTATTTTTGTAAATTAAGAAGATCAAGGAAGGCCTAGAAGGAGGAGTCCAAGGAGGTCCATGGAGATCTGAAGTTCTGGAGGCCGGTGGATAAAGAGGCAAGGCCTATCAGTGTGTTGATAGGTTTCTATATAAATGTATAATAGTGTAGGACCAATCCTAGATTGACCATAGATCCACAGTGGGCTCAGTGGGTCGCATAGGTTTCAGGCTCGTGATCATCCAACAGGGGCGTACCAGTTTTTTATTTTGCATGTGGAATGAATGATGGATGAATGATTTATTTATCATGTTTTTGTCAAAGCATGCAAATTATGTGTCATGCGATGAGATCTCGGTCTGTTAAAACTTTCACTTAGTTGGACCAAGCTAAAATATTAGACCCCTAATAAATGGACTAGAACTTGCATTGTTCGTCCAAGCCCTCCATCTACGACAAAAGTGAGGAAGCTAGTTCAGTAAATTGCGTGGTCTCACGAGTCGTGGCACGCATTTTGGTCTGAAAATAAGTTGCATGATTATTGTGAACAAAGTGAATTCACTTATGTTTCATGTCTCCCGAGTCGTGGGGGCGACCATGAGTTCTATGATTCGGTTGATGGGTCGGGCCTAACACTTAGTAACGTGATTCACTTGGAGTCCTCGGGATCATGTGAGGAGGTGAGGTAAAAGTTGGGAATCTCGTTGAACGAGAAGGGTATTGAATACCTACCACAAGGTTGTTTTCCATGTGACTTGTAAAAGCGGGGCGTGGAGAATTTCGTTTGTGGATCCCAAGCCCACTAGGAAAGAGTTTGTCGAAAATAACGTTTGAGAGTGACGCGTTTTTGTAGAAATAGTGAGAGCATTAAATGACTGAAGTCCGAGCCTTTAATTTGTTATTTAGTACCACTACAATCTGCTAATTACTTGTTTTTATTTTAAATATAGACTTAATCATGTTTAAGAGTTCATTATCCTGCATACTTGAGACAAACAAATTCAATGGAACAAACTATAACGGCTGGTTGTGCAATCTGAGGATAGTCCTCGATTATGAGAACTAAGGCTATGTCATGCACAAGCCGTTTTCTTGGACTTTGCCGGAGGAATGCATACTAGAAGAACGTGAGACGTTCGAGGTCTGGCATCAGGATAACCGGAAAGTCCGTTGCATCATACTTGCATCCATGACTAATGAGATGCAGAAACAGTATGAGAGGTTAGACGATGTACCTTCCATTATGGCTCGTTTGAAGGATTTCTATGCAGTCCCAGACCGGCCTACTAGGTATGTTGCTACGAAGGCATT
Organism: Sesamum alatum; assembly: GCA_034509735.1. NCBI lineage: Eukaryota > Viridiplantae > Streptophyta > Magnoliopsida > Lamiales > Pedaliaceae > Sesamum > Sesamum alatum. The sequence continues at coordinate 33,152,514 of JACGWO010000001.1, read as the reverse complement.
CTTTGGAACAAAGATGACTGAAGGATCCTCTGTACATGAGCATGGGGTCAAGATGCTTACCCTTGTGGAAAAGCTTGAGGACCTCAAGGCAGGGCTCGATATCGAGACGTACATTATGTGATCCTTCAGTCACTCCCACCCTCCTTCGACAAATTTATTGTTAACTACACATGGATGCACTTAAGAAGGGATACATGAGTTAATAAGTATGTTGGTCCAATACGAGGCAACGATCAAAAAGTCTGTGCCATCGGTATTGGTTGGAGAGGCTTTGACTTTCAAGGCAAAAGGCAAGGGTGCCAGACACTGGAAAAGGAAGAAGAAAAAAGGAAAGGTCGTCGCAGCTGCTGCAAACGCTAAGAGCATTCCCCTTGCCAAAGTGGGGAAAGGCAAGGGAAAGAAGAAGGTTGGTTCGGAGCAACAGTTGAGGGCAAATGACATATGCGTTCATTGCCGTGAGGAAGGGCATTGGAAGACGGATTGCCCCAAATTCCTGTCCGAGGAAGGTATGTTTGTGGTCGAGGTTAATATGGTTGCTGATTCTGCTTCTTGGGTATTAGATACCGACTGTGGAGTTCACATTTGCAATAACTTGCAGGTGTTGAAAAGAAGTAGGAGATTAAGTAGAGACGAGATTGTCCTAAGACTTGGCAATGGCAAGGCCGTTGCTGTTGAAGCTGTGCAAATCGTTAGCTTAGTAATTAGTGATCATGTTAGGTTAGAATTAAAAGATTGTTATTATGTACCTAGCACGATCAAAAATATAATTTCCATTCCGTTATTAGACAATAGTGGCTTTAATTTTTTTATCAATAAAAATTAGTTTTATTTGATGAAAGATGGATCTTCTCATCTTCTAGGCAAACTTAACAATGGTCTTTATATTCTGCAAAAGTCTAATTTGATCATGACTGCTCGACACAAATGTAAATTAGATGATCTTGAGAACGTACAGTTGTGGCATGCAAGGCTAGGTCACATCTCTCAAGGCAAGATTAAAAGATTGGTAGACTCAAAGAACATAGAGGTGGGCTATTTGAGAAATCTACCAACCTGCGAATCCCGCCTAAAAGGGAAAATGACCAAGAAGCCCTTTGTTTGACAAAGCACACTTGCCACTGGTCTACTGGACTTAGTCCATATAGACGTGTGTGGGCCACTAAGTACTCAAGCTAGAGGTGGTTTCTCTTACTTCATAACCTTTACCGATGATCACTCACGATATGGTTATGTTTACCTAATGAGGTACAAGTCTAAAGCTCTTATGTGGTTTAAAGACTTTAGACTTAAAGTTGAGAACCAAACTGGTTGCAAAATTAAAGTCCTACGGTTAGACCAAGGTGGTGATTATCTAAAAGAAAATGGTATAATCTCTCAATGGACACCTCCCGAGACACCTTAGTTAAATGGAGTCTCTGAGGACATGGTTCGATCCATGATGAGCTTAACCGAGCTACCCTTGTCTTTTTGGGGTTACGCACTTGAGGTAGCAACTAAGTTATTAAACATGGCGTCGTCCAGTGTTGTGGCCCAGGCACCATATGAGATATGGCACGGCAAGCCCATCCTACAAATACTTGATAGTGTGGGGTAGCCTTACATATGTCAAGAGGTTAGTGGGAGACAAGATAGAGTCGAGATCTAGCTTGTGCAGGTTCGTTGGCTATCCGAAGAAAACTGCAGATTATTACTTTTATGACCCCTCTGAGTAAAAGGTATTTGTCTCGACGAATCCAGTCTTCTTGGAAAAGGGTTTTCTATCAGATTCCCAACGTGATGAATTGCTCCTTGAGGAATCAAGCGAGGCACTTCAGTCATCAGCTCCAGGAGCTACAAATGCTACGTTAAGAGGGTTCATGTTAAGTACCTGACGGATTGAGCAGCCTCGTGAGGCTCAACGTGTTGAATAGCCTCTTCAGGCCCAACATGTTGAGTAGCCTCCCAAGGAGCCAACCGCGGTACTAGAACCGCCAACCCCAATTGTGTCTGCGCCCGTGGTTCCCACTAATATTCTAGTCTCCCGTAGGTCAGCAAAAACGCCACGTCCTCCCATGAGGTATGGCTTCTTAAGCGTGACCAGTCAATTGGATAATGATCCTAAGACATACGGGAACGCGATGTCAGACATCGATTCAGGAAAGTGGCTTGAGGCCATGAAAGCCGAATAGACTCCATGAGTACAAACCAAGTATGGATGCTTGTGGACCCTCCCAATGGTGTTAAACCCGTTGGGTGTAAATGAGTCTATAAGCGCAAACTTGGGGCTGATGGAGAAGTGACTACCTTCGAAGCTAGGCTAGTAGCGGAAGGCTACACTCAACGACCGGGGGGTTGATTTTGAGGAAACCTATATTCGTCAATAGCTATGGCTAAGTCCATTCGAATTATGCTTGTCATAGTTGCATGGTATGACTATGAAATATGGCAGATGAACATGAAAAGGGCTTTCCTTAATGGTTTCGTTGAGGAAGAGATCTATATGGATCAGCAGGAGGGATTCGCTGTTATGGAGAAGAACAGAAAGTTTGCAATCTCCGAAAGTCCATCTATGGCCTCAAGTAAGCATCCCCGAGTTGGAATATTCGTTTTGATGAAGTCATACGGGGATATGATTTCATCAAGAATGAATGCGACCCTTGTATATACAAGAAGGTCAGTGGGAGCTCTGTAGTGTTCCTAGTGCTTTATGTGGACGACATTCTGCTCATTGGGAATAATGTCGGAATGTTAGGAGACATAAAATCATGGATGTCTACTCAATTATCCATGAAGGATTTGGGTGAAGCTTCCTACATTCTAGGCATCAAAATCTTTAAAGATAGATCAAAATGAATGTTAGGAATGACCCAAAACTCGTATGTTGAGAAAATCCTAAAAAGGTTCAAAATGGATAACTCCAAACGAGGTTTCCTTCCCATGAGGCATGGGCTCAAGTTGTCCAAGAAGCAGTCTACCAAGATTGATGAGGAACTTGAAAAGATGAAGGACATCCCCCTATGTTTCCGCTGTGGGCAGCATCCAATATGTCATTCACTACACCAGGCCTGACATCGTTTGCGCTTTGAGCATGACCAACAGATATCAGTCTTGTGCAGGTGAGGCACATCGGATTGCAGTTAAGAGAATTCTTAAGTACCTAAGAAGGACTAAAGATATATTCTTAGTCTATGGCGGTGGAGAGTTGATACTGGAAGGTTTCAACGATGCTAGCTTCCAGTCAGATGATGACGATGCCAAATCTCACTCAGGATATGTGTAGGCTTAATGGTGGAGGGGTAGCTTGGACAAGTTCCAAGCAGGATACCACAACCGATTCCACCACTGAAGCTGAATATATAGCAGCTGCAGAAGCTACCAACGAGGCAGTTTGAATGAGAAACTACATCCAAGAGTTGGGTATGGTGCTTAGCATTACCGAGCCGGTAGTTATCTTCTGTGATAACAACGGGACTATAGCGCAAGCAAGCAAAGGAACTGAGATCTCATCACCGATCCAAGAACACACTTAGAGGCTACCACCTGTTGAGGGAGATGGTAGGAAGAGGTGATGTTCGGATGGACCGAGTCAGCTCAACAGAAAAATACAACAGATCCTTTGACCAATTCCATGTCACAGATCGCTCATGCAAAACATCTTGAGAAGATGGGTTTAATGCATATGAGTGATTAGCTTTAGGTCAGATGGGAGATTGTTAGAATAGGCGACCATGAAGCCAATCTAGTTAGGCTTATGTAACCCGTTTTTGACAATTGTGGTATAAATAAATTGTTCTGAAAAAAATTGATGTTTAGTTTATGGCATTTATACTTTAATTGTGTTCACTTATTCTGTATTAATGTTCAATGTACAAGCAAAACCCACAGACCAGATGCGTTAATCCAAGAGGCTAGACTGCGTATAGGTTAGCAGTCATTGAAAGAATCGGGTACGGCCCGGGAACGCAACGAAAGCGTAAAAAACGTGAATTTAAAGCATAATCTTAAACGAGTTCAAAGGGGTGTTCCCTTTGAAGTTCCCGGGCGTTCGGTGTTTTTCAAGAGCATAACAACATAAAATAAACATGCTGGACATGTGGCTAAAGGAATAAAAACAAAAGGTACAAGAATATAAATGAGAACCTACCTTTTGTTTCACAAACGTAGCACCGGTTCTAGCTTTGTTCCCTTTACGTTTTCTTGTTTCGTTCACTTGAGAATTCAACGTAGAATTCCTCTAAGTATTGTCCACACCTCACAAGGGATTCAAACTATAGTTTATTGCTAGATAAAATATAGTTAGAGAAGAAGAAAACAATTCCAAAGCAACACTATCAATCAGTGATCTTTAGAATATTTTAAGTTCTTTCTTTCCAAAAGAAATGAACTCTTAGAGAGAATTTTCAGAGGTGTTTTTGGCTAAAATCTCCAGCAAAAATTGAAGCAAGTTAGTGTATTTTTGTGTAGTGTATTTTATGTGTAAGTAGGAATTTTTTTTGAATTCAAAATTCAACTTCCATCAATCAACCTCCAAGGCTAACTTCCACATATACACTATTATAGCACAAGTATCCCCCATGATGGCACATGGAGAACCACCTACACATGCACCTCACATGGCCTATACACATTAGGAGAAAGCTCCAAATTCTCCTACAACATGCTTCAACTTGTATAAGATGTGGACTTGAATTCCATGCTTTTGGACTTTATTAATCTAATTAAATTTAAGTCCAAACAAGAATCATTGGGAATTAATTAATCTAACTAATCTCAATCCAATTGAATCCCAATAGTTTATTTAATCCAATTAAATAAACATAAGTCCAAATTAAGAATAATCGATCCAATCAATTATTCTAGCCAAAATCCAATAAATTAATCCAATTAATTTAAAGGTTCTTAGTCCAAAATTAACTAATCCAATTACATTAATCTTGGACCATCCATCAAATGGATTTTCCAATAAATGATCCAATCATTTATTTTCTCTCTTGAATAAATTTAATCCAATTAAATTTATTCGCTTCTTCTAGAATTAATTCCAAATTAATTCCACCAAATCCAAAGTTATTTGTGTGTGACTCATTAGGTTCACCACCAGTTAAACTTGGGCTTGTGTCCAACACAATTGGTCAATTAAATCCAATTTAATTAACTGTTTTTCCAATTAACCCTTAATCGGAAAAACGTCCGTCACCATGGGTGGTCGTCTAGCAACGGTCCATGGCACTAGAGACTAGGTGAATGTTGGCGTGAACATTTAGGCTCCCGAGTTCCATACGAGTACGGTCCTTCCATCATCCGTCTCCCGGTCTTAGTCTAGGGCATGGAATTGGGCGTCGGTTCCCATCCTGGACTAGACAACTATGCTCAATAACTCGAGACACGTTTGCTCTATTGATCGACGTAGGAAACCATTCCCTACTCGACCAATCGCTGTGGCCACAGACTTTAAGAGCTTAAACCGTCTCAGAGCGCATAGGAGACTCGACTGTCATACTGACAGGTGACGGATCCTATCTTGGAATCCACCGTCCTTAATACATATTTCGATTGCATTGGCTAAGGCTTATAATGAACGTATCCCAGATACGGACATCTCTTGCCAGACCCTAGATATAGTCATGATATGCATGCGATTGCCATGATTCCTCAAGTTCGAGGACTAATCTCGTACTATCGGAGCTGGGAATTCAAGTCATACCGACCAAGCCTCCAAGGCTTTCATATGACGATTCCCGCGAGTCAGTTCAGTCAGCTGACACCCTTGTCAACTAACCTACTAATATTGCATAGACGTCTAACGTCTATAGCCAATGAAACTGAAGGACAAGCGGATCCGCCCAGGAGCGCGAGCGGAAGCGAGAAAGCGAGAAAAGTGCGTAAATTAAATCAAATCTAATTTAAAATACAAATCCCAAGGGTTGTGTCCTTGGGTGCTCAACTGGGCGTTCGATGTAGGATGTGTAAATATTGGAAATGAATATTAAATACATAGGGCATAGATAAATATATATAATCAATCAAAGCGTAATAAACCGTTACCTTTGATTGTTTAGCGTATGCTCCCGGCTACTCGCGTTGTTCCTTCTCCGGAATGCTCACGAAATCCAAACGTATGGATTCTCCAAAGGTGATCCACATCACAGCGGAAGAAACACACGTTCTTCTTGCTAGAAAAGAACGGGTTTAAGAAGGAATCGGTTTACGAGAAGAACACTATGAATTATTGCTCTCTTAAACTTACTTTGTTCTTCTTCTTGATTCAAAATCAAGTGAAGAACACAAGTGTAAGAGAGGGAGAGAGGGCCGAGAGTTGAGAGAGAGGAGAGGGATTTTGTCTTCTCTTTTTCCTAGAAAAAGATGAATAATGAATCACTTATGCTTGGTGTTGTATATTCTAATATATATACAAAATTAATGTGATTATTGGAATGTGTCTAGGTTCATCCAAGGATGTCTAGATTCATTCCAATCAATCACCATCAATTCTTCAATCAAGCCTACCAAAATTTATGGTATGATCAAATCATACCAAAAGGGAAGAGCTTGATTGGAGTTGATTTGTCTCTTTCCAAAAGAGATAAGTCAACATACCACCTAGCATGAAACATGGCTGATTTTGCTTCCTCCAAGGGAGCATGTCGGCCATGTTTAATTAAGGGAAGAAGTCCAACTTCTTCCTATTCCAAAATAGAAATTATTTCTCCTCTCGGGTATAATTTAACGGACCGGGTTTTATCGTAATCCAATTACGACGAACCCAACATTAAATCCAAATTAATGTCCATTTAAATTATTCATGTTGATCTTTTAATCCAATTAAAAGATCCAACGTCTCAACGTCTCAACTTTTCATATTTAATTGAAAATCCAATTTACCGATTAAACGGAAGCCCGATACAATATCGGCCCGTCCATCTAATGGACTTTCCCTTAAGTAATCCAATTACTTATTTTATCCTTCGAGATTGACTCCAAGTCGATCTCTCAACCTCCTCGGTGATTTGTGTGTGACCCTTTAGGTTCACCCCCAGCTAGACTTGGGACACAGGCCCGTTACCATGGGTGTCCGTCTAGCAACGGTCCATGACACTAGAGACTAGGTGAATTGGCGTGAACATTTAGGCGCCGATTCCGTACGGGTACGATCCTTCCGTCTACCGTCTCCCGGCCTTAGTCTAGGGTATGGAATTGGGCGTCGGTTCCCATCCTTGACTAGGCATCTATGCTTAATACTCGAGTGAAAGATTGTGGATCGTCCCGGGAAAATAGCGCGAATGCGGAAGCGCGGTATAAAATAAAAATACGAAATTTAAACATGCTTTAATGTAAATCAAAGAACACGTTCAAGGGGGTGTGCCCTTGAACTTTTCCGGGTGTTTGGTGTATCTCATGAATTAAATACATATAAAGAATCATGGAGGCCATAGGGATTAAAAATAAAAAGGGGCGAAAATGTAAACCGAGACATACTCGTTGTCGTTTCCGTCTTCAACGGCTACTCGCGTTGTTCCCTGTTTTGCACCAAGACCTCGTTCTTGAGATCCTCTAAATCATGACACACGATCCACCCACGTATCTTGCACGTCGTGCTTGTTAGAATAGGTGACCAGAAAGCCAATAGGTTTGGCGATTTGTAACCCATCTGACAACTTGATGTAAATGTAATATTATTATGTGATGAATAAGATGAGTATTCGTCACCAATGGTACCTTCTTTGTTGCGCTCATCTTACATTTGTTTAAAACGGTATTTAACTTATATCGCAACAAAGCCCACAGACCATGGATAACAACTCGTGCAGTTGGGCCACGCATTGGATGGTGGTCATGAAACCAACTGATTAAGAGTTGGGTCTGAAAACGTTCCAAGTCGAGGACCTCGAGACAGGGCATCGAGAGTCCTATTGAGACTTGCGTCAAGAGTCGTGTTCATTGGATGAGTGCCGTGTTTCATCGGCGACAGGCGTGGGACGCCTACACGATCTTGATGGGTTGGTCGACTGGGGTCGAGCCGACTGGATTGACTCTCGGGGATCATCATATGCAAGCCTTGGAGGCTTGGTCGGTATGATTGGTTTTCCCCGGTTCCGATAGTACGGGAGTAATCCTCAGACTTGAGGAATCATGGCAGATGGTGCACAGGACGGCTGTATCTTGGATCTGGCGAGAGGTAATCATTCTGTAAGATGATTATCATAAGCCTTGTCCAGTGCAGTCAGAATGTGTAGCGAGGACGGTGGATTCCAATAAGAGGATCCGTCCCCTGTCAGTATGTGACAGAGGTATCTCCTATGCACTCAGAGACACGTTCATGCTGTTTGAAGCTGTGGCCACAGTGGTTGTTCGAACAGGGAATGGTTTCCTGTGTTGACGCAATGAAGCATACGTGGTCTCGAGTATTAAGCATGGATGCCTAGTCGAGGATGGGAACCAACGCCCAATTCCATACCCTAGACTAAGGCCGGGAGACGGTAGACGGAAAGATCGTACCCGTACGGAATCGGCGCCTAAATGTTCACGCCAATTCACCTAGTCTCTAGTGCCATGGACCGTTGCTAGACGGCCACCCATGGTAACGGGCCCTTGTGGGACACGGGCCCAAGTCTAGCTGAGGGTGAACCTAAAGGGTCACACACAAATCACCGAGGAGGTTGAGAGATCGACTTGGAGTCAATCTCGAATGATAAATAGGTAATTGGATTACTTAAGGGAAAGTCCATTGGATGGACGGGCCGATATTGTATCGGGGCTTTCGTTTAATCGGTAAATTGGATTTTCTATTAAATATGAAAAGTTGAGACGTTGAGACGTTGTATCTTTTAATTGGATTAAAAGATCAACGGGAATAATTTAAATGGACATTAAATTGGATTTAATGTTGGGTTCGTCGTATTTGGATTACGATAAAACCCGGTCCGTTAAATTATACCCGAGAGGAGAAATAATTCCTATTTTGGAATAGGAAGAAGTTGGACTTCTTCCCTTAATTAAACATGGCCGACTTTGGCGCCAAACCTTGCATCATCCCAACTTTTGGCCGGGCGAAATGAGAAAAATTTGTCGGCTATGCAGTTTGAGAAGGGGCGCAAGCGGAACGAACCATCCTACTTGTGCACCCTTCGTTTTGATGAGATTGAGAAGGCGTCGGGGCCCATCCCCGGCGTAGTGAAGAAGTTGCTGAAAGAGTTTGAAGACGTGATGCCAGATGAACTGCCTCGGAAGCTTCCGCCGAAGAGGGCAGCGGATCACGAGATTGAATTGGTGCCTGGCACGAAGCCTCCTGCCAGGGCGCCTTACAAGATGTCACAGCCTGAGCTTGTGGAGCTTAGGATACGACTGAAGGATATGCTGGAGAGCGGCATCATCAAGCCCGCTAAGTCGCTGTATGGAGCGCCGGTCCTGTTTCAGAAGAAGGCCGACGGCTCCCGACGTATGTGTTGCGACTATCGGGCCCTGAACAAAATTACTGTGAAGAACAAATATCCCATACCGCTCGTGGCAGACTGCTTTGACCGTCTAAGCCAAGCAAAATATTTCACGAAGATCGACTTGAGGTCGGGCTATTGGCAAGTCCGGATCAAGGAGGGCGATAAGGCAAAGACGATAGTGGTCACGAGGTACAGAGCTTTCGAGTTCCTTGTCATGCCTTTCGGCCTGACGAACGCTCCAGCTACCTTCAGCACTTTGATGAACCAGGTACTCCATGGCTTTCTTGACGAATTCGTGGTGGTGTACTTGGACGACATTGTTATCTACAACAGGACCTTGGCCGAGCACGTCGATCATTTGCGGCAGGTTCTGGAGAGACTCCGTGAGCACGAGTTATATACGAAGGTGTCGAAATGCTCGTTTGCTCAGAAGACCATTAGCTTCTTGGGACACATTGTGGAGACGGGACAGATTCGAATGGATCCCAAGAAGGTGCAGGCTATCAAGGAGTGGCAACCACCGAGTAATGTACATGAGTTGCGTTCATTTCTCGGCCTGGCCAATTATTATCGACTCTTTGTGAAGGGCTACTCTGAGATAGCATGGCCCATGACGGACTTGACGAAGAAGATGGAGACTTGGAATTGGACTCCCCAATGCCAAGTAGCCTTCGACAGCCTGAAGGAGGCGATGATGACAGATCCTGTGTTGGCCTTACCAGATATGTCGAAACCTTTTGTGGTGGAGACGGATGCCTTCAGACTTCGCATTAGGAGGCGTTCTAATGCAAGACGACCACCCAGTTGCCTTTGAGAGCAGGAAGCTTAAAGACGTGGAGCGGCGCTATTCAGTGCACGAGAAGGAGTTTCTTGCCGTAGTTCATTGCCTTAGACTATGGCGACATTATTTGTTGGGCTCTCCCTTCGTGGTCAAGACAGACAATACAGCTGTGAGTCATTTCATGTCACAACCGAAGTTGACCAATAGGCAGGCACGCTGGGCAGGAGATACTGTCAGAATTTCATTTTGTGTTGGAGTATCGGGCCGGCTCCAGCAACCATGCGGTAGACGCCCTCAGCCGCAGGGCAGACTTGGCTACCTTGGGGTCGGTAGCGGCGCTTTCCTCGAGCGTTGTTGCCACCTCTGTGAGAGATCGGGTGCGCGGACTACTACCGAAAGATCCAGCAACGCAGGGCCTGGTCCACCTCGTCGAGCAGGGCAACGCTCGACAATTTTGGTTAGAAGACGGACTTTTGATGACCAAGGGAAACCGCTTGTATGTTCCGAAAGGCGGGGACCTGAGGAAATCATTGATCTCGAAATGCCATGACACTCTTTGGGCGGGACATCCAGGAGAAGAGCGCACCTATGCGTTGGTGCAGAGGGCCTACTATTGGCCGCAGATGCGGGACGAGGTAGAGACATACGTCCGCACCTGTTTGATTTGTCAGCAGGACAAGGCAGACCATCAGAAGAAGGCGGGTTTGCTGCAACCGTTGCCCATCCCAAGAGACCGTGGGAAAGTGTTTCCATAGACTACATATCAGGATTGCCCAAGGCGGGAGACTTGGGTAGCATTATCGTCGTGGTAGACCGATTATCAAAATACGCCACATTCATCGCAGCCCCAAAACACGTTACGGCAGAAGGGACGGCTCAACTCTTCTTCAAGCATGTTGTCAAATATTGGGGACTACCGAAGGACATCGTCAGTGACCGGGACTCCCGTTTCACCGGCGTCTTTTGGGCTGAACTGTTCAAAATCTTAGGGTCCAAACTAAATATGAGCTCGAGCTATCATCCACAATCTGACGGCCAGACGGAGCGCTTCAATTCTATGTTGGAGGAATACCTTCGACACTTTGTGCGTGGTACTCAGAAGGATTGGGTGAAGCTTTTGGATGTCGCTCAATTGTGTTTCAATGCCCAAAAGAGCTCTTCCACCAACAAGAGCGCTTTTGAAATTGTTACTGGGCAGCAACCGCTCCTCCCTCACACTATCGACTCCCCACAGAGTGTGAGATCCCCTCTCGCTCGAAGTTTCTCTCAGGAATGGAAGCAAAACGTTGACTTAGCCCGAAGTTGCCTGGAGAAAGCATAGAAGCGGATGAAGAAGTATGCTGATCAAAACTGCCGCTTCGTCGAGTTCAACGCGGGAGAACCTCGTGATGGTGAAGGTCCCAGATCCACGCCTATCGAAGTCTGCAAGGGGGAGAGACCCTCGCCTGATGCAGTAATACATCGGCCCTATACCCATCATCAAGAGAGTTGGAACGGTAGCCTACAAGCTAGAGTTGCCTTCCTGTGGAAGATCCACAACGTCCTCCATGTGAGCCAATTGAAGAAATATGTTGCAGACAAGGAGGACAACACCCGCAATCAGCCGAGCTGCCCACAACTTGAATTGACGAAGATGCAGAAGAAGGTGGCCGAAGCTATTCTGAATCACCGAGCTACACGCACCGCAAAGAAAGATGTCACGAAGTACTTGGTGAAATGGAAGGGATGCAGCAGCGAGGAGAACACTTGGGAACGGGTGACGGACCTCAAGGCGTTCCTACCTCTGATTGAAGCCTATCATGCTTCCCTGGTGCCGGGGACGTCACCATCTCAAGTGGGGGAGAATGTCGAGGGCCGCCCGCACTCTCGGTCCCCTTGACCTAATTTCGGCCACAACTTGTTCCATCCGGCAGACCAACAACTTTTGCCGACAGACGCTGGGCTACCGCAGTCTAGAGTTTTAGGCACGAGTCTTTTGATGTAAATATGTAAGTTCGCTCATGGGGCGCTTTGTGCCTCATGAGGTGCGATTTTCAGCTTTTCTAGTATCTAGTGCTGTAAATAGGAAATTTCTTTTTAAGCCTATTATAGGGGGAAATGATCACTCGAAGCTTGGTGTAGTCTTGCATTGCTAGTATCCCCTCCACGGCGATCCCCGTGGCTAGCTTTGTTGTAATATTTAGCGCATTCTGCTATCAATTCAATCGCATTTATTGCAAATCATGTGCCAATTTACTGCTTTCCTTGCACCTTGCTTCGTAATCGTTGGAGATCTGTTGTTGTTCTTGTTGGTGGCCTGTGCGAGGCATCGGTGGGAAGTTCAGTTGCTGTTGCTGTCGGTTGGCGGAAGTAGTCGTTCATTGCGGACTACCAGCCACACGGTGCCCTTTCCCCGCATTGCGGAGAGCGCCCCGTGAGATCAACCACGCGTTATGAATTAACGGGATCGATCTTCCTAAGTTCTATTGTTCCAAGAACAAAAAGAACAAGAATAATATTTTCTTGCTAAAGAAAGAGAAGAGGGCGGACGAGAGGGAGAGGAGAGAGCTCGAGTGATGTGTGTGTTGGAATTTCAAGATTCATCATCCTTGAATTGTAGGAGGCTAGGGGTTTATATAGAGGAGGAGTTTAATCCCTTTAAACTCCAACTCTAAGAGGTCTATTTGACCTAGTCAAAGTCCTAGTTAAAATAGTATTTGACCTAGTCAAAATTAATCCTAGCCATCCATCTCTCCCTTTTTTTTTTTTTTTTAAAAAAAACCACCTAGCGGTGTGGGGAGCTTTTCGGGGGTCCCCGTCCCTTCTATATAAATCAACCCAAAAGGAGCAAAGATACAACGGGGAGTACTGACTCCCTAATTTTCTCTAGAAAGCTGAAAATGAGGAGTACTACTCCCTTACAGTCATATGCATGAAATCTAGATTTCCGGAGTACAACTCCCTTACAATTGTATTTCCAAAATCTACATCTAGCCTTACTAGAGTAATCTTCCCAAGATTTAGTTTGGCCGTATTTCCATTTCGGGAAGGTACCTGCAAAAGATTGTCCAAACAAGTATTCCACGACAAAAAGATAGGGATTGTACCTCCGGTGTATTGATTGCTCAAATGGTTGAGATGTGATAATCCAAAACAATTCTGTACAAAAAACTGCTAAGTCTAAACAGCAAAACAGTTAGCAAGATTAAGGTGCGCATCCTCCATTTTAGTGTGTCTGTTAGTATTTAGGAGTGTGCTGACCTTACAAAAAATAGTACACATAAGTTTCAGATAATGCGATGTAAATGAAACTAAGTGTACTATTCTTTCACAGTTCTGATAGAAGGAATGCATAAGGAGTTAAGTGTGACAATACCTTTGAGTTTACCTGTAATCCGCTCCGTAGGAAGAATCATGAGTTGCTGGGCAGAGCAGGCTTGATTGGCGAGGTGGTCTGCAGCCTGGTTTCCCTCTCTGTAGATGTGAGTGATTTTGATGTCCAACGTTTTCATACAGTCTCTAATCTGCTGCAACAGATGTTGATATTGCCAGGCTCCACAAAGAGGTTTACTAATGAGTTGTATGATGGCTGTGGCATCAACCTCAATCCATATCTTGGTAAAGCCTTGTTCTTTACATATTTGAAGTCCCCTGAAAACTGCTCTTAGTTCTGCGTTTGTGTTATTGCCCACTCCCAGTGGTTCCATTAATTCCTTTTATCAAATAATAGGAATTAATTCTCCAAGAAAATAAAGGACCCGATTAAATCCAATTTAATCATTCCGTTTCTCCAATATTTAATTCTAAATTAAATACTTGTGTGTGTGGATTGTGTGTGACTCTTTAGGTTCACCTTTCAGCTAGACTTGGTTGGATTCCTAGAATCCGTCCGTTACTATGGGTGGCCATCTAGCAACGGTCCATGGCGCTAGAGACTAGGTGAAATATCGCGGATGAACATTTAGGCTCTAACAGTACACTTGTCCTTCTGTCTACGGTCTCACCATTTAGGGTCTAGGGCACGGAAAAATGCAGGTACCCATTTTGGACCTAAGTGTCGGTCTGTCCTTACTAAACGCCGCAAGGGAAACCTTCCCTTCTGTTCAGTTACTGTGGCCACAGATTTTAGGGACAAGACACGGAGCATACGTGAGACTCAACTGTCAATGCCTTTTGACAGGAGACAGATCCTTTCTTGGAAACTACTGTCACTTTGTACACCAGAGCTGCACTAGACATGGCTTATGACTACTCAAGTGCTTTTTGGCAATCTCTCACCATATCTAAGATACAGACCTGATATACAGGTAAACTCAGCAGTTCCTCAAGTCAAAGGACTTGGCCTGTACCGTTGGAACCGGGAATACACGTCATACCTTGCTGACCCTACTCAAGGTTCTCCGTAAGACGGTTCCCGCGAGTCACCTCAGTCAGCTGCTCCCTAGCATGGTAACCCCACTAACACTGCTTAGACGACCTTCGTCACCCGTCGATGAAATACGACAGCAGATGCTTAGTGCAAGTCTCAAGGGGAATCTCGGTACCCATTTTCGAGATTCCTTGACTTGGAGATTTCGGGACTGATTCGGCGGGACTGATTTCATGGACCTACCTCCAAGCGTAGTCCCAGTCCCCGAAATGGGCTTTCAGTCCGTGGGCTTTGTTTGCGTAGTGAACAGAAAGATAAAGCAGTAAAGTGAACGCAAACAAAGTAATGCCAGAATGAATTTTCACTTCTTTATTCATTAGTAGTTTTATCAAAACCCTGAAATTGTCTAGACATAGGTTACATTTTTCCCGCCAAGATTGGCTACATGGTCACCTATTCTAACATCGAGACCACGTATGCTTCATTGCGTCAACACAGGAAACCATTCCCTGTTCGACCAACCACTGTGGCCACAGCTTTAAACAGCGATGAACGTGTCTCCGAGTGCATAGGAGATACCTCTGTCACATACTAACAGGGGACGGATCCTCTTCTTGGAATCCACCGTCCTCACTACACATTCCGACTGCACTGGACAAGGCTTATGATAATCATCTTACAGGAATGATTGCCTCTCGCCAGATCCAAGATACAGCTATCATGTGCACGCGACAACCATGATCCCTCAAGTCTGAGGATTACTCCCGTACTATCGGAACCGGGGAAAAAACAATCATACCGACCAAGCCTCCAAGGCTTCCATATATGATGATCCCCGTGAGTCAGTCCGGTCGGGCTCGACCCCAGTCGACCAACCCATCAACATCGTGTAGGCGTCCCACGCCTGTCGCCGATGAAACACGACACTCATCCAATGAACACGACTCTTGACGCAAGTCTCAATAGGACTCTCGATGCCCCTGTCTCGAGGTCCTCGACTTGGAACGTTTCAGACCCAACTCTTAATCAGTTGGTTTCATGACCACCATCCAATGCGTGGCCCAAACTGCATGAGTTGTTATCCATGGTCTGTGGGCTTTGTTGCAATATAAGTTAAACACCGTTTTAACAAATGTAAGATGAGCGCAACAAAGAAGGTACCGTTGGTGACCGAAATACTCATCTTATTCATCACATAAATAATATTACATTTACATCAAGTTGTCAGATAGGTTACAAATCGCCAAACTTATTGGCTTTCTGGTCACCTATTCTAATAGAAACACAACACTCATCCAATGAATGCAATCCTTAGTGCAAGTCTCTATAGGATCTTTGATGCCCTGTCGCGAGGTCCTCGACTTGGAACGTTTTTAGACCAACCCTCAGAAGTTGGTTCATAGCTGCCATCCAATGCGCAGCCCAACCACATGGGTTATCCAATTGGTCTATGGGTATTTGTGTGTGACGTTAAAATACCGTTTAACGTAATCAGTAAGCACAACAAACACATAGTGGCATGAATGAATACTTACTATATTCATTAAGTCAATATTACTTTAATAAAGATTGCTAAATAGTACCCAAAACCTCCAATCCAATTGGCTTTCTGGTCACCTATTCTAACAGTCATCAATTCAGTCTCTGTGGATCGGTCTGAAATTCTCCAAGTCAAGGACCTCAAGATTGCGTATCGAGTGTCCAATTGAGACTTGCACTAAGGATTGCCGTCGTATTTCATCGACAAAGTGACAAGGGTCATCCATGTAATATTGTTGGGTATGGATTAAGTGTGGATTGATTAAAATGTGATTAAAAGTGTGATAAGAGAGAGTGAGATTAGTTAGTATTGTGTTTATTTGAACATGGACATGTAAGATTAAATCATAATTCACCTTGACTTTGTGTACTTAAATAGTATTTTTTGGAGTGAATTTATTTTACCCTTGGCAAAAAAGCTTGAGTTGACATGTTGAGTGACCAACACTCAAGACACCATCTTCTTCACCATTCTTCTCCATTTTTCTTCACTCTTCTCTTCACCATCCTCTGTTCGGCCGACGCTCCACTCCCTTTCTTCAACAGCTGACCGTCGTCGTCCGCCGTGGCTAACCCGTTCGTTACTTCTGGCAACCACAAGGTTAGTTCGTAGTCGAAATAATAAATTGAGAAAAAAAATCAATATTATGGGTATGGATTAAATCTTGATCAGACAATCAATTCAGTTGTTTATTTTACCAACTAGATGCTCCAGTGAAAATTAAGGTAGCTCCTTGGACATGCAGCCTTTGATTACTCACCTTTTTTTTTTCTATCCCTTCGAACGAGTTTATTTGGGTTCGGTTAAAGATTTGGAAATTTTCTTATGCTTCAATACTAATCTCCTACAAGATCTTCATAATGAAGGAAAAACAAAGAACAACAATAGATAAGAAGACATTGAAAATCGGTCAAAACTTGCATGAATGGTCACATCATGATCAATTTTTTGGATGTAATAAAATCAAAACCAAAGGGCAAAGTGAGTATAAAATAAAAAGGACGAGGACATGAAGGGAAATGAAAAATTAATCACAAAAGGTGGGCCATGGTGATAAGATAATTTGAGGATGGAGAAGTGGATTTTAATCCTGCAATAATCACTTGAACATACGAGCCTTGTTTCCATAGTCACGGGCTGGGCTAAAAAGAAGTCAACATATTACTAGCAAGGATAGCCATGATATCATGGCTAATCCTTGCAAGTAAAGGAGCCTTGATGGGTTAGTTGGCCCGGTGCCCGCTAAATGAGGTGACTCGCAGGAACCGTCATATGAGACACCTTAAGTGGGTTGGTCGGTATGATTCGTATTCCCGGTTCCGATAATACGAGATTAGCCCTCAGACTTGAGGGATTACGACAGTCACATGCACACCATGCCTGTATCTTAGGTTTGGCGAAAGGCTACCGGGTCGAAAGACTTGGTTGCTATAAGCTCTATTTAGTGCAGTCAGGATATATAGTGTGGACGGTGAGTTCCACGAAAAAATCCGTCTCCTGTCAACGGTTGACAGTAGTATCTCACTTACACTTTGAGACTCGTTCCCTATCAAATTTGTGGCTAACAGTGACTGAAACAGTGGATAGGATCCTAATGACATTTCAGTGGGTGAACGAGTGAAGGTGTAAGTCAAGGATGGGGACCGACGTCCGAATTCCATACCCTAGACTATAGTTGTGAGATGGTAGACGGAAGGACTATACTCGTATGCATTCGGGAGCCTAAATATTCACGCCATGATTTTCATCTAGTCTTCTAGTGCCATGGACCGTTTCTAGACGGCCACCCATGGTGACGGACGAATTCTGGTCATGAAAATGATTGGAGATACGACAAAGTCTAGTTGAAGGGTGAACCTAAAGAGTGACACGCAATTAACTGGAAGTGGAGGAATTAATTCTTGGAGATTAGATGATTTAATTAGATTAAATTGGTTCTCTTTTTGGAGTATCAAGCTTTTGAAAAATAATTAGATTAATTCGGCTTGAATCATAAATTATATTTATGAAGCTAGGGGATGGGCTATTTCGCTTTTAATTAGATTAAAGAGATGGAAATATCAATTTTGGGCTCAAGTATTAAGTAGATTTTTTTACTAGAAGCCCATTAGGATTTATTGGACCATTTAAATTAGATTTAAAGGTCCGTTCCATAAAGCCCATCAAAAGATGGATGGATGAGATCTAATCTTAGGGCTGGATGAGATGTAGGGCTTGGATTAAGTTTGACTTAATCAAAGCGTATGTTGACTAGGATTTGACTAGGTCAAATCCTAAAGGTCTTCAAAGTGTGTCTCTTTTGTAGAGGTTGAG
Source organism: Sesamum alatum (assembly GCA_034509735.1). Taxonomy (NCBI): domain Eukaryota; kingdom Viridiplantae; phylum Streptophyta; class Magnoliopsida; order Lamiales; family Pedaliaceae; genus Sesamum; species Sesamum alatum. The sequence continues at coordinate 33,134,119 of JACGWO010000001.1, read as the reverse complement.
TAGGAGTAGGAATACTACTCTATAATTCAAGAACACACACAACACACACACACACACACACATATATATATATATATATATATAACAACTCTCTCATCTCACACACTCAAAACCGCCGCCCCTCTCTTGGCCATCTCCTCCCTCGCTTCACCTCCAAAAGCCTTCTTGTTTTCTTGTCTTTGATACAAGGAAACATATGAACAATCGATCACGTTAAGTAGTAGAGTTGGTCGATTGTTTTTCTCCTTTTTTTTGATATCTTGCTAGCACGAGGGTATTAAGATTCAGGTGAATTTGTGTGGACGATTTGGTGGATGCCTATGTTGTGATCTAGGTGACAAATCCGAGAACAACGCGTGTAGCCGAACGAAGAAAGCTACAACAGGTGAGTACACTTGTTACTTTTTTCGCTTCTTCGTTCAAACCCTATGGCCTCCGTGAATCTTGCATGTTCTTTCTTTCGTTCATGAGATACACTGAACGACCGGGAAAATCAAGGGAACACCCCTTGATCGGTTTTATATCCCTTTGTTATTATACAGGTTTATGTTTTTATTACGTTTAAAATGCCACCCCCCCCGGTGATTCCGCACGCGTCCTCTCCCAGGCCGATCCACTTTGCTTACAGTTAGAAGGTTTATACATTTGAAACTTGTGAATAAATTCGAAAAGAAGGAACAACACGAGTAGCCGATAAAAGAGAACGACAAGGGTAGCAATTATGTTTATGTATTATTATTATTTTTTAATAAAACCCACCCGGAGGTGGTGGGAATTTTGTCGGGGTTTCCGTCCCTTCTATATTAATAAGTCAAAATAAGGGTATACAGTGGGGCGAGCTACCTCCCTAAAAGAATTTAGAAAGCAGTAAATGAGGAGTACTACTCCCTTACAGTATAAGAACATAAAAGCATAAATAAGGAGTACTACTCTCTTACAATGTGAAAGGTGGAAAGCATAAACAAAGAGCACTACTCCCTGACAACACTAATCTGTAACCCCAAGACAAAAGTCAGTGACACTATGACGAAGTTGAAGCTTCATCGTGCCAAAAAGAATATGCTAAGTCACTGAAGATATGACAGGAATGATCTGCAACAAAGGGCTACACAAAAAAGCATCCATGCACAATGGGAGTAGCATAATCATGTACAAAAAGAACATACCAACATGTGTAATAGAGAGGCAACAAAAAGAGTAGGCAGGGACAAAACAATTGCACCAAATCAAGACCAATTCAGTAATGAGAGCGCAAGCACTGACAAGGTGAATAAGAGCAGGAATGAAACTATAATATAGCAGTAGGACCGGCGCTGTATCGCATCATAGATAAGGCAGTAAAATTCAGCTAACAACAACAGTAAGTGTAGTAGCGAGAAGTAGGAGTGGCGACAATAACAAAAGGGCAAAACAACAACATATGAGTAGTGAAAAATGCAGAAAGCAGTAGCGGCATGTATCCAAAAACCGGAAATAACTAACAGCGAGAATCAACAGTAGATGAAAGCAAGAGAGTAGCAACATATGAGCAAAATGTTGGAATAGGTGACCAGAAAGCCAATGGGTTTGGCAATTTGTAACCTATCCGACAACTTGATGTGAATGTAATATTATTATGTGATGAATAAGATAAGTGTTCGTCACCAATGGTACCTTCTTTGTTGCGCTCATCTTACATTTGTTAAAATGGTGTTTAACTTATATCGCAACAAAGCCCACAGACCATGGATAACAACTCGTGCAGTTGGGCCACGCATTGGATGGTGGTCATGAAACCAACTGATTAAGAGTTGGGTCTGAAACGTTCCAAGTCGAGGACCTCGAGACAGGGCATCGAGAGTCCTATTGAGACTTGCATCAAGAGTCGTGTTCAATAGATGAGTGCCGTGTTTCATCGGCGACAGGCGTGGGACACCTACACCGTCTTGATGGGTTGGTCGATTGGGGTCGAGCCGACTGGACTGACTCGCGGGGATCATCATATGGAAGCCTTGGAGGCTTGGTTGGTATGATTGGATTCCCCGGTTCCGATAGTACGGGAGTAATCCTCAGACTTGAGGAATCGTAGCAGTCACGTGCACAGGACGGCTGTATCTTGGATCTGGCGAAAGGTGATCATTCTGTAAGATGATCATTATAAGCCTTGTCCAGTGCAGTCGGAATGTGTAGCGAGGACGGTGGATTCCAAGAAGAGGATCCGTCCCCTGTCAGTATGTGACAGAGGTATCTCCTATGCACTCGGAGATACGTTCATGCTGTTTGAAGCTGTGGCCACAGTGGTTGGTCGAACAGGGAATGGTTTCCTGTGTCGACGCAATGAAGCATATGTGGTCTCGAGTATTAAGCATAGATGCCTAGTCAAGGATGGGAACTGACGCCCAATTCCATACCCTAGACTAAGGCCGGGAGACGGTAGACGGAAGGATCGTACCCGTACGGAATCGGCGCCTAAATGTTCACGCCAATTCACCTAGTCTCTAGTGCCATGGACCGTTGCTAGACGGCCACCCATGGTAACGGGCCCTTGTGGGACACGGACCCAAGTCTAGCTGAGGGTGAACCTAAAGGGTCACACACAAATCACCGAGGAGGTTGAGAGATCGACTTGGAGTCAGTCTCGAAGGATAAAATAAGTAATTGGATTACTTAAGGGAAAGTCCATTGGATGGACGGGCCGATATTGTATCGGGCTTTCATTTAATCGGTAAATTGGATTTTCGATTAAATATGGAAATTTGAGATGTTGAGACGTTGGATCTTTTAATTGGATTAAAAGATCAACGGGAATAATTTAAGTGGACATTAAATTCGATTTAATATTGGGTTCGTCGTAATTGGATTACGATAAATCCCGGTCCGTTAAATTATACCCGAGAGGAGAAATAATTTCTAATTTGGAATAGGAAGAAGTTGGACTTCTTCCCTTAATTAAATATGGCCGACATGCTCCCTTGGAGGAAGCAAAATCAGCCATGCTTCATGCTAGGTGGTATGTTGACTTGTCTCTTTTGGAAAGAGACAAATCAACTCCAATCAAGCTCTTCCCTTTTGGTATGATTTGATCATACCATAAATTTTGGTAGGCTTGATTGAACAATTGATGGTGATTGATTGGAATGAATCTAGGCATCCTTGGATGAACCTAGACACATTCCAATAATCACATTAATTATGTATATATATTAGAATATACAACACCAAGCACAAGTGATTCATTATTCATCTTTTTCTAGGAAAAAGAGAAGACAAAAAATCCTCTCCTCTCTCTCAATTTTCGTGCTCCCTCCCTCTCTTACACTTGTGTTCTTCACTTGATTTTGAATCAAGAAGAAGAACAAAGTAAGTTTAAGAGAACACTAATTCATAATGTTCTTCTCTTAAATCGATTCCTTCCTAAACCCGTTCTTTTCTAGCAAGAAGAACGTGTGTTTCTTCCGGTGTGGTGTGGATCACCTTTGGAGAATCCATACGTTTGGATTTCGTGAGCATTCCGGAGAAGGAACAACGCTAGTAGCCGGGAGCATACGCTAAACAATCAAAGGTAACAGTTTATTACGCTTTGATTGATTTCATTTGTATATCTATGCCCTATGTGTTTAATTATATGTTTTAATATTTACACATCCTACATCGAACGCCCGGTTGAGCACCCAAGGGTACACCCCTTGGGATTCGCGTATTTTGAATTTTATTTAAATCTACGCACTTTCCACGCTTTTCTCGCTTCCGCTCGCGCTCCCGGGCGGATCCGCTTGTCCTTCACAAAAGCGGTCACAGGCCGCAATTAACCAACCAGCAGCAGCACCAACAACTTACCAAATATGACATAGCCGTAATCCAACAGCAACAACAAGGAGGAGTAGCAGAGGATACCAGCCGCCCCAGATAGGCCAGGGTTGCCTTTGGAGGCCCCGTCTGTGTTGAGCATCATCTATCCACGCTCAGGTTTTGTCCAGTGTACCATATGAAGGACAAGCGGATCCGCCCGGTAGCGCGAGCGGAAGCGAGAAAGCGAGAAAGGGTGCATAAATTTAAATCTAATTTAAATAAACGAATCCCAAAGGGTGTACCCTTGGGTGCTCAACCGGGCGTTCGATGTAGGATGTGTAAATATTAGAAACATATATTTAAACACATAGGGCATATATGTATATTAAATCAATCAAACCGTAGTAAAACCGTTACCTTTGATTGTTTAGCTTGTGCTCCCGGCTACTTGCGTTGTTCCTTCTCCGGAATGCTCACGAAATCCAAACGTATGGATTCTCCAAAGGTGATCCACACTACACCGGAAGAAACGCACATTCTTCTTGCTAGAAAAAAATGGGTTTAAGAAGGAATCGGTTTAAGAGACGAACACTATAAATTAGTGCTCTCTTAAACTTACTTTGTTCTTCCTCTTGATTCAAAACCAAGTGAAGAACACAAGTGAAAAAGGGGGAGGAAAAACCGTGAGTTAGAAAGGGAGAGGAGATCCGATTTTTGTCTTCTCTTTTTCCTAGGAAAAGATGAATAATGAATCACTTATGCTTGGTGTTGTATATTCCCATATATATACATAATTAATGTGATTATTGGAATGTGTCTAGGTCCATCCAAGGATGTCTAGATTCATTCCAATCAATCACCATCAATTCTTCAATCAAGCCTACCAAAATTTATTGTATGATCAAATCATACCAAAAGGGAAGAGCTTGATTGGAGTTGATTTGTCTCTTTCCAAAAGAGATAAGTCAACATACCACCTAGCATGAAACATGGCTGATTTTGCTTCCTCCAACGGAGCATCTCGGCCATGTTTAATTAAGGGAAGAAGTCCAACTTCTTCCTATTCCAAAATAGGAATTATTTCTCATCTCGGGTAAAATTTAACGGACCGGGTTTTGTCGTAATTCAATTACGACGAACCCAACATTAAATCCAATTTAATGTCCATTTAAATTATTCCTGTTGATCTTTTAATCCAATTAAAAGATCCAACGTCTCAACGTCTCAACTATCCATATTTAATTGAAAATCTAATTTACCAATTAAATGAACGCCCGATACAATATCGGCTTGTCCATCCAATGGACTTTTTCTTAAGTAATTCAATTACTTATTTATCCTTCAAGATTGACTCCAAGTCGCTCTCTCAACCTTCTCGGTGATTTGTGTGTGACCCTTTAGGTTCACCCTCAGCTAGACTTGGGCCCGTGTCCTCCAAGGGCCCATTACCATGGGTGGCCGTCTAGCAACGGTCCATGGCACTAGAGACTAGGTGAATTGGTGTGAACATTTAGGCACCGATTCCATACGGGTACGATCCTTCCGTCTACCGTCTCCCGGCCTTAATCTAGGGTATGGAACTGGGCGTCGGTTCCCATCCTTGACTAGGCATCTATGCTTAATACTCGAGACCACGTATGCTTCATTGCGTCGACACAGGAAACCATTCCCTGTTCTACCAACTACTGTGGCCACAGCTTTAAACAGCATGAACGTGTCTTTGAGTGCATAGGAGATACCTCTGTCACATACTGACAGGGGACAGATCCTCTTCTTGGAATCCACCGTCCTCGCTACACATTCCGACTGCACTAGATAAGGCTTATGATGATCATCTTACCGAATGATCACCTCTCGCTAGATCTAAGATACAACCGTCCTATGCACGCGACTGGCGTGATTCCTCAAATTTGAGGATTACTCCCGTACTATCGGAACCGGAAAAATCCAATCATATCGACCAAGCCTCCAAGGCTTCCATATGATGATCCCTGCGAGTCAGTCCAGTCGGCTCGACCCCAGTCGACCAACCCATCAAGATCGTGCAGGCGTCCCACGCCTGTCGCCGATGAAACACGACACTCATCCAATGATTACGAATCTTGATGCAAGTCTCAACTGCACGAGTTGTTATCCATGGTCTGTGGGCTTTGTTGCTATATAAGTTAAACCCCGTTTTAACAAATGTGAAATGAGCGCAACAAAGTAAGCACCAGAAGTGATAAATACTGATTTTATTCATCACATAATAATATTACATTTACATCGAGTTGTATAATCAGTTACAAATCGCCAAACCTATTGGCTTTCTGGTCACGTATTCTAACAATATCCCACTGGACCTAAAGCCAATCACCCATTGACCTCAAACCCATCTTATCCAGATGCTGAGTATGGCAACTTGCGACATGGGCGTAGTAAGTTGATCTGCTATGTTTTCTGCGGAGCTGACTCGGTCCATCCAAACGTCACCCCTGCTAACCATTTCTCGTAGCAGATGGTAGCGTCTAAGAATATGCTTGGATCGGTGATGAGATCTCGGTTCCCTTGTTTGCGCTATAGCCCTGTTGTTATCGCAAAAGATAACTACTGGCTCAGCGATGGTAGGTACTACACCCAACTCTCGGATATAGCTCTTCATCCAAACCGCCTCCTTAGCAGCTTCCGAAGCTGCTATGTATTCAGACTCTGTGGTGGAGTCCGCCGTGGTAGCCTGCTTGGAACTCTTCCAAGCAATCACACCACCATTAAGTCTGAACACATAACCAGACTGAGACTTGGCATCATCGTCATCTGACTGGAAGTTAGCGTCGCTATAGCCTTCCAGTATCAACTCTACACCGCCGCAGATCAAGAACATATCCTTAGTCCTTTTCAGGTACTTCAGGATAGTCTTGATTGCACTCCAATGTGCCTCCTCGGCACACGACTGATATTGACTTGTTATGCTAAAAGCGAAAGCCACATCAGGTCTAGTGCACTGAACAACATACTGTATGCTGCCTACGGCTGAAACATAAGGGATGTCCAACATCCGTTTAAGCTCCTCATCAATCTTAGGAGACTGCTTCTTGGATAACTTAATTCCATGCCTCATAGGAAGAAATCCTCGTTTTGAATTCTCCATTTTGAATTTCTTCAAGACTTTCTCAATATACGAGGACTGGGCCAATCCTAACATCCTTCTAGATCTATCCCTGTAGATCTTGATGCCAAGGATGTAGGATGTCTCGCCCATATCCTTCATGGAGAATTACGTTGACAACCAAGCTTTAGTGGTACCCAACATCTTAGCATCATTCCCAATGAGCAAGATGTCATCCACGTAAAGCACCAAAAACACAACTGAGCTCCCACTGATCTTCTTGTATACACAAGGATCGGACTAGTTCTTGATGAAATCATATCCCCGTATGACTTCATCAAAACGTATGTTCCAGCTTCGGGAAGCCTGTTTGAGGCCATAGATGGACCTTTGGAGACGACAGTGCTCTTCTCCAATAGTTGTGAAACCTTCCGGCTGATCCATATAGATATCTTCCTCTACGAAACCGTTGAGGAAGGCCGTTTTCACGTCCATCTGCCATATTTCATAGTCATACCATGCTGCTATGGCAAGCAGTATCCGAATGGACTTGGCCATTCCTACAGGCGAGTAGGTTTCCTCAAAATCGACCCCAGGTCGCTGAGTGTAACCTTTCGCCACAAGCTTGGCTTTGAAGGTTGTAACCTCCCCGTCAGCTCCAAGCTTACGTTTGTAGACCCATTTACACCCTACGGGTTTTACTCCTTTGGGTGGGTCTACTAGGGTCCAAACTTTATTTGTACCCATCGAGTCCATCTCGGATTTCATGGCCTCAAGCCACTTATCCGAATCGATGTCCGACACCGCTTCTCCGTATGTCTTTGGATCATTATTCAACTGATCGGTCAGGCCCAGAAATCTATACCTATCAGGTGCATGGGATACTCTGGTCGACCTACGGAGGACTGGAACAATATAAGTGGGAACTACTGGCTCAGATGTCACTGTCGCCTCATTGGGTACCTCACTTGATTCCTCAAGGAGCACCTCATCACGTCGACTATCCGATGGAAAACCCTTTTCAAAGAACACTGCGTTTCGTGAGACAAAAACCTTTTGCTCGGAGGGATCATAGAAATAATACCCCGCAGTTTCTTTTGGATAGCCGATGAACCTACATAAACTAGACCTTGAGTCCAGTTTATCTCCCACTAATCTCTTGACATATGCGGGGCAACCCCATACTTTCAAGTATTTGTAGGAGGCAGGCTTGCCATGCCATATCTCATATGGCGTCTGGGATACCTTTTTAGATGGCGCCAAGTTCAAAACTTTGGTCGCCATCTCAAGAGCGTATCTCCAGAAGGAAACGGGGAGTTCGGTAAAACTCATCATGGATCGGACCATGTCCAACAAGGTCCGATTCCTCCTTTCAGACACACTATTAAGCTGTGGTGTTCCAGGAGGGGTCCACTGAGAGAGAATTCCATTCTCTTTTAGATAATCAGTAAACTCTCCACCTAAATACTCTCCACCTCGGTCCGACCGAAGGGCTTTGATCTTTCGACCGATTTGGTTCTCTACTTCAAGTCTGTATTCCTTAAACCTTCCAAAAGCTTCAGACTTGTACCTCATCAGGTAAACATAACCATACCGTGAGTGATTATCGGTAAAGGTTATGAAGTACGAGTACCCACCTTTAGCCTGAGTATTTAATGGGCCGCAGACATCCGTATGGATCAAATCCAACAGACCACTGGCTAGCGTACTTTGTCCAACAAAGGGTTTCTTGGTCATCTTTCCCTTCAGACAGGATTCGCAGGTCGGTAGGTTGTCTAAATCGTCTATTTTTAGACTCTTTGAGTCCACCAACCTTCGTATCCTATCTTTAGAGATATGACCTAACCTCGCATGCCATATCTATACGTTATTATGATCATCCCATTTTCGTTTGTGTTTCGCAATCATAATCCAATTATACCGTTGAACACAAACATACCTAGATTGGAGAGGAGTTATGGACACTCCCTCTTCTAATGTCCCGTTCCTTGGCAATTCATGCAGACATTATTTGCCTTGGACTATTGAGAACCATGGGCCTTCCCTTTCCCTTTGCTCGGTCCAATCGGAGCAACAGGGACGCCCGGAGCGCGAGCAGGGGCCACAACCGTCTTCCCTTTGCCCTTCTTCCTCTTCCAGCGTCCGGCCCTCTTGCCATTCGCCTTGGAGGTCGAAGCCTCTCCTATCAATACCGTCGGCGCCGACTTGTGGGTCGTTACCTCGTATTAGTCCAGCATGTTGATCAACTCATGAATAGACTTCTCAAGTCCGTTCATGTTGTAGTTTACAACAAACGGGTCATAGGATGGAGGAAGCGACTAGAGGATCATGTCAATGTATGTGTCATTGTTAAGCCCAGCTTTAAGGTCCTCGAGTTTCTCCACTAGGGAGAGCATCTTGACCCCATGACATTGTACAGACGCTCCTTCAGCAAGCTTGGTGCCAAAGAATGCTTTTGTGGTGGCATATCTAATATGCCTATCCGGAACTGCATAAACCTCGTTTATGCGGAGCATTATGGCGGAGACGTTGTCCAACCTCTCATACTGCTTCTGGATGTCGTTAGACATCGAAGCCAGTATGAACTGCGTACTTTCCGGTTGTCCTCATGCCATTTCTCGAACGTCAAATGTTCTTCAGGCGTGGACCCTTCCGGTAAGTCCCTCGGTGGCGGCTCGTCCAAGACGTAGCCTTGGTTCTCGAAACCGAGGACAATCCTCAGGTTTCTCAGCCAGTCCGAGTAGTTCGTTCCGTTGAATTTGTTAGTCTCGAGTATCATGGTTAATGGGTTCTTAGACATTTATACATTAATGAAAATGTAAAGCATAAATTAGCAGATGATGATAATATTATTGTTCAAGTTGAAGACTTAGTCTTTTAGTCTTTAACCCTCCCACTATTTATACGAAAGTCCACCACTCTCAAGCGGAGTTTCGGGAAACCATTTCCTAATGGGCTTGGGATCCACAAGCGTAATCTCCATAGGGAATAGATGTATATTAAATCAATCAAAGCATAGTAAAACCGTTACCTTTGATTGTTTAGCGTGTGCTCCCGGCTACTTGCTTTGTTCCTTCTCCGGAATGCTCACGAAATCCAAACGTATGGATTCTCCAAAGGTGATCCAAAACACACCGGAAGAAACGCACATTCTTCTTGCTAGAAAAGAACGGGTTTAAGAAGGAATCGGTTTAAGAGAAGAACACTATGAATTAGTGCTCTCTTAAACTTACTTTGTTCTTCCTCTTGATTCAAAACCAAGTGAAGAACACAAGTGAAAAAGGGGGAGGAAAAACCGTGAGTTAGAGAGGGAGAGGAGATCCGATTTTTGTCTTCTCTTTTTCTTAGAAAAAGATGAATAATGAATCACTTATGCTTGGTGTTGTATATTCTCATATATATACATAATTAATGTGATTATTGGAACGTGTCTAGGTTCATCCAAGGATGTCTAGATTCATTCCAATCAATCACCATCAATTCTTCAATCAAGCCTACAAAAATTTATGGTATGATCAAATCATACCAAAAAGGGAAGAGCTTGATTGGAGTTAATTTGTCTCTTTTCAAAAGAGATAAGTCAACATACCACCTAGCATGAAATATGGCTGATTTTGCTTCCTCCAATGGAGCATCTCGGCCATGTTTAATTAAGGGAAGAAGTCCAACTTCTTCCTATTCCAAAATAGGAATTATTTCTCCTCTAGGGTAAAATTTAACGGACCGGGTTTTGTCGTAATCCAATTACGACGAACCCAACATTAAATCCAATTTAATGTCCATTTAAATTATTCTTGTTGATCTTTTAATCCAATTAAAAGATCCAACGTCTCAACGTCTCAACTTTCCATATTTAATCGAAAATTCAATTTATCGATTAAATGAAGGCCCGATACAATATTGGCCCGTCCATCCAATGGACTTTCTCTTAAGTAATCCAATTACTTATTTATCCTTCGAGATTGACTCCAAGTCGCTCTCTCAACCTCCTTAGTGATTTGTGTGTGACCCTTTAGGTTCACCCTCAGCTAGACTTGGGCCCGTGTCCTGCAAGGGCCAGTTACCATGGGTGACCGTCTAGCAACGGTCCATGGCACTAGAGACTAGGTGAATTGGCATGAACATTTAGGCGCCGATTCCGTACGGGTACGATTCTTCCGTCTACCGTCTCCCGGCCTTAGTCTAGGGTATGGAATTGGGCGTCGGTTCTCATCCTTGACTAGGCATCTATACTTAATACTCGAGACACGTATGCTTCATTGCGTCGACACAGGAAACCATTCCCTGTTCGACCAACCACTGTGGCCACAGCTTTAAACAACATGAACGTGTCTCCGAGTGCATAGGAGATACCTCTTTCACATACTGACAGGGGACGGATCCTCTTCTTGGAATCCACCGTCCTCACTACACATTCCGACTGCACTGGATAAGGCTTATGATGATCATCTTACAGAATGATCACCTCTCGCCAGATCCAAGATACAGCCGTCCTGTGCACGCGATTGCCATGATTCCTCAAGTCAGAGGATTACTCTCGTACTATCTGAACCGGAAAATCCAATCATACCGACCAAGCCTCCAAAGCTTCCATATGATGAATAACCAACCCATCAAGATCGTGCAGACATCCCACGCCTGTCACCGATGAAACAGGACACTTATCCAATGAACACGACTCTTGACGAAAGTCTCAATAGGACTCTCGATGCCCTGTTTCGAGGTCCTCGACTTGGAACGTTTCAGACCCAACTCTTAATCAGTTGGTTTCATGACTACCATCCAATGCCTGGCCCAACTGCACGAGTTGTTATCCATGGTCTGTGGGCTTTGTTGCGATATAAGTTAAACATCGTTTTAACAAATGTGAAATGAGCGCAACAAAGTAAGCACCAGAAGTGATAAATATTCATTTTATTCATCACATAATAATATTACATTTACATCGAGTTGTATAATATGTTACAAATCGCCAAACCTATTGGCTTTTTGGTCACCTATTCTAACACCATAAGGACTGTGGGTGGCCTCTCGATGCGTGGAAAATGAAGGTTCAGGAGCCTGGCAACAAGATGATCTTCAAATAAGTGCCCCGCTTTCAACAGTTTACTTCTATGAAGTAGTTGTATGTGTGACATGACGGACAAGCGGATCCGCCCGAAAGCGCGAACGGAAGCGAGAAAAGCATAAATAAATACGATAGCATGAATTAAATCGCATAAATAAATGTAATCCCAAGGGGTGTACCCTTGGGTGCTCAACCGGACGTTTGATGTAGGATGTATTAATATATAAACATGCATTATATATAGGGCATAGATGAAATGTAAATCTACAAAAACGTCATTAACCGTTACTTTTGTAGATTTCACTTATGGGCGGCTACTTGCGTTGTTCATTCTCTGGAATGTTCACAAAGTCCAAACGTATGGACTCTCTAAATGTGATCCACACCACACCGGAAGAAACTCATGTTCTCCTTGCTAGAAGAAAACGAGTTTGTGAAGGAATCGGTTTTAAGAAGATGAACACTATGAATTAGTGTTCTTCTTAAAAATTCTTTGTTCTTCCTTTTTGATCCAAGATCAAATGAAGAACAAAGGTGAAAGAGGGAGAGCGTGGCCGAGAGTGTGAGGGAGAGAGGAGGCAGAAATTGCTTCTTCTTTTCCTAGAAAAGATGAATTATGATTCTCTTACATAAGGTGATGTATATACTCATATATATATATATACATAATTAATGTGATTATTGGAATGTGTCTAGGTTGATCCAAGGATGTCTAGATACATCCCAATCAATCACCATTAATTCTTCAATCAAGCTTACCAACTTTTAAGGTATGATCAAATCATAACAAAAGGGAAGGGCTTGATTGGAGTTGATTTTTCTCTTACCAAAAGAGACAAGTCAACCGCCACATTGCATCCAACATGGCTAAATTTTGCTTCCTCCAAGGGAGCATTTTCGGCCATGTTCAATTAGGTAAGAAGTCCAACTTCTTTCTATTCAAAAATAGGAATTAATTCTCCTCTCGGGTCAAAATTTAACGGACCGAGTTTTTAGCGTAATCCAATTACGACAAACCTAAAATTAAATCCAATTTAATGTCCACTTAAATTATTCCCGTTGGTCTTTTAATCCAATCAAAAGATCCAACATCTCGACTTTCCATAATTAATCGATAAATCCAATTTACCGATTAAATGAGGGCCCGATACAATATCGGCCCATCCATCCAATGGACTATCCCTTAAGTAATCCAATTACTTATTTATCCTTTGAGATTGACTCCAAGTCAATCTCTCAACCTTCTCGGTGATTTGTGTGTGACCCTTTAGGTTCACCCTCAACTAGACTTGGGCCCGTGTCCCACAAGGGCCCGTTACCATGGGTGGCTGTCTAGCAACGATCCATGGCACTAGAGACTAGGTGAATATCGGCGTGAACATTTAGGCGCCGATTCTGTACGGGTGCGGTCCTTCCGTCTACCGTGTCCCGGCCTTAGTCTAGGGTATGGAACTGGGCGTCGGTTCCCATCCTTGACTAGGCATCTATGCTTAATACTCGAGACTACGTATGCTTCATTGCGTCGACACAGGAAACCATTTCCTGTTCGACCAACCACAGTGGCCACAACTTTAAACAGCATGAACGTGTCTCCGGGTACATAGGAGATGCCTGTTGGAATAGGTAACCAGAAAGCCAATAGGTTTGGCAATTTGTAACCTATTCGACAACTTGATGTAGATGTAATATTATTACGTGATGAATAAGATGAGTATTCGTCACCAGTGGTACCTTCTTTGTTGCGCTCATCTTACATTTGTTAAAACGGTGTTTAACTTATATCGCAACAAAGCCCACAGACCATGGATAACAACTCGTGCAGTTGGGCCACGCATTGGATGGTGGTCATGAAACCAACTGATTAAGAGTTGGGTCTGAAACGTTCCAAGTCGAGGACCTCGAGACAGGGCATCGAGAGTCCTATTGAGACTTGCGTCAAGACTCGTGTTCATTGGATGAGTGCCGTGTTTCATCGGCGACAGGCGTGGGACGCCTACACGATCTTGATGGGTTGGTCGACTAGGGTCGAGCCGACTAGACTGACTCGCAGGGATCATCATATGGAAGCCTTGGAGGCTTGATCGGTATGATTGGTTTTCCCCGGTTCCGATAGTATAGGAGTAATCCTCAGACTTGAGGAATCATGGGAGTCGCGTGCACAAGACGACTGTATCTTGGATCTGGCGAGAGGTAATCATTCTGTAAGATGATTATCATAAGCCTTGTCCAGTGCAGTCGGAATGTGTAGCGAGGACGGTGGATTCCAAGAAGAGGATTCGTCCCCTGTCAGTATGTGGCAGAGGTATCTCTTATGCACTCGGAGACACGTTCATGCTGTTTAAAGCTGTGGCCACAGTGGTTGGTCGAACAGGGAATGTTTTCCTGTGTCGACGCAATGAAGCATACGTGGTCTCGAGTATTAAGCATAGATGCCTAGTCAAGGATGGGAACCGACGCCCAATTCCATACCCTAGACTAAGGCCGGGAGACCGTAGACGGAAGGATCATACTCGTACGGAATTGGCGCCTAAATGTTCACGCTGATTCACCTAGTCTCTAGTGCCATGGACCGTTGCTAGACGGCCACCCATGGTAACGGGCCCTTGTGGGACACGGGCCCAAGTCTAGCTGAGGGTGAACCTAAAGGGTCACACACAAATCACCGAGGAGGTTGAGAGATTGACTTGGAGTCAAACGCGAAGGATAACGTAAGTAATTGGATTACTTAAGGGAAAGTCCATTGGATGGACGGGCCGATATTGTATCGGGATTTCGTTTAATCTGTAAATTGGATTTTCGATTAAATATGGAAAGTTGAGACGTTGGATCTTTTAATTGGATTAAAAGATCAACGGGAATAATTTAAATGGACATTAAATTGGATTTAATGTTGGATTCGTCGTAATTGGATTACGATAAAACCCGGTCCGTTAAATTATACCCGAGAGGAGAAAGAATTCTTATTTTGGAATAGGAAGAAGTTGGACTTCTTCCCTTAATTAAACATGGCCGACATGCTCCCTTGGAGGAAGCAAAATCAGCCATGTTTCATGCTAGGTGGTATGTTGACTTATCTCTTTTGGAAAGAGACAAATCAACTCCAATCAAGCTCTTCCCTTTTGGTATGATTTGATCATACCATAAATTTTGGTAGGCTTGATTGAAGAATTGATGGTGATTAATTGGAATGAATCTAGACATCCTTGGATGAACCTAGACATATTCCAATAATCACATTAATTATGTATATATATTAGAATATACAACACCAAGCATATGTGGTTCATTATTCATCTTTTTCTAGGAAAAAGAGAAGACAAAAATCCTCTCCTCTCTCTCAAACTCTCGGCCTCTCTCCCTCTTTTACACTTGTGTTCTTCACTTGATTTTGAATCAAGAAGAAGAACAAAGTAAGTTTAAGAGAGCACTAATTCATAGTGTTCTTCTCTTAGACCAATTCCTTCTTAAACCCGTTCTTTTCTAGCAAGAAGAACGTGTGTTTCTTCCAATGTGGTGTGGATCACCTTTGGAGAATCCATACGTTTGGATTTCGTGAGCATTCCGGAGAAGGAACAACGCAAGTAGCCAGGAGCACACGCTAAATAATCAAAGGTAACGCTTTATTACGCTTTGATTGATTTAATATACATCTATGCCCTATGTGTTTAAATATATGTTTCTAATATTTACACATCCTACATCGAACGCCCAGTTGAGCACCCAAGGGTACACCCCTTGGGATTCGTATTTTAAATTAGATTTGGTTTAATTTACGCACTTTTCTCGCTTTCTCGCTTCCGCTCGCGCTCCCGGGCGGATCCGCTTGTCCTTCAAGTGGTATTAGAGCCCGGTTCGATGTAAGGGGCATAGATCTATGTGTTTGGCATGATCTACTTGCATTTAAATGGCTTTATTGGCATGTTAGATTGTATAAATATATGAGTAATATGATAATTCAATTGTTTGGATTTAATGGACTTTTGGCATGCTTTATTTTGCTAGATTGGATCTAAAATTGCATGCTTAGTTTCAGATTAATATTACTGTTATTGTGCTGAAACAGATTTGAAAAACAAAAAAAAAAAAAAAAATTTTGATCGGGCCGGCAGTGTCCGCGCGCGGGCGGGCGCCTGCGCGCGCAGATGTTGCGCACAGGCGCGTGCAGGGCCGCTAACGCGTGCTGTGCACAGCCGGCCGCTAATGGCCGAGGCCAGCGCGCGCGGCACAGAGCCCATGCACGCAGGGCGCACAGGCTTGCTGCCTGCGCACGCGCGCGCTCTGCCATGTGCGCGCGGCCGGCCGGCCAGCAAAACGGTTGGGCCGTTTTGTGCCGTTTTTTTGACTTTTTCCGGAAAATTTGATTTTCTCTATTTTCTGCACAATATTCTGAAAATATATTAATTTTGCATTTTTGATTTTGGAATAATTGGATTATTCCTTGAATTAAATTTGCTTAATTAATTTGGGATTAATACTGTTAGAATAGGTGACCAGAAAGCCAATAGGTTTGGCAATTTGTAACCTATCCGACAACTTGATGTGAATGTAATATTATTATGTGATGAATAAGATGAGTATTCGTCACCAATGGTACCTTCTTTGTTGCGCTCATCTTACATTTGTTAAAACGGTGTTTAACTTATATCGCAACAAAGCCCACAGACCATGGATAACAACTCGTGCAGTTGGGCCACGCATTGGATGGTGGTCATGAAACCAACTGATTAAGAGTTGGGTCTGAAACGTTCCAAGTCGAGGACCTCGAGACAGGGCATCGAGAGTCCTATTGAGACTTGCGTCAAGAGTCGTGTTCATTGGATGAGTGCCGTGTTTCATCGGCGACAGGCGTGGGACGCCTACACGATCTTGATGGGTTGGTCGACTGGGGTCGAGCCGACTGGACTGACTCGCGGGGATCATCATATGGAAGCCTTGGAGGCTTGGTCGGTATGATTGGATTCCCCGGTTCCGATAGTACGGGAGTAATCCTCAGACTTGAGGAATCATGGCAGTCACGTGCACAGGACGGCTGTATCTTGGATCTGGCGAGAGGTGATCATTCTGTAAGATGATCATTATAAGCCTTGTCCAGTGCAGTCGGAATGTGTAGCGAGGACGGTGGATTCCAAGAAGAGGATCCGTCCCCTGTCAGTATATGACAGAGGTATCTCCTATGCACTCGGAGACACGTACATGCTGTTTGAAGCTGTGGCCACAGTGGTTGGTCGAACAGGGAATGGTTTCCTGTGTCGACGCAATGAAGCATACGTGGTCTCGAGTATTAAGCATAGATGCCTAGTCAAGGATGGGAACCGACGCCCAATTCCATACCCTAGAAAAAGGCCGGGAGACGGTAGACGGAAGGATCGTACCCGTACGGAATCGGCGCCTAAATGTTCACGCCAATTCACCTAGTCTCTAGTGCCATGGACCGTTGCTAGACGGCCACCCATGGTAACGGGCCCTTGTGGGACACGGGCCCAAGTCTAGCTGAGGGTGAACCTAAACTGTCACACACAAATCACCGAGGAGGTTGAGAGATCGACTTGGAGTCAATCTCGAAGGTTAAAATAAGTAATTGGATTACTTAAGGGAAAGTCCATTGGATGGACGGGCCGATATTGTATCGGGCTTTCATTTAATCGGTAAATTGGATTTTCGATTAAATATGGAAAGTTGAGATGTTGAGACGTTGGATCTTTTAATTGGATTAAAAGATCAACGGAAATAATTTAAGTGGACATTAAATTGGATTTAATATTGGGTTCCTCGTAATTGGATTACGATAAAACCCAGTCCGTTAAATTATACCCGGGAGGAGAAATAATTCCTAATTTGGAATAGGAAGAAGTTGGACTTCTTCCCTTAATTAAACATAGCCGACATGCTCCCTTGGAGGAAGCAAAATCAGCCATGTTGCATGCTAGGTGGTATGTTGACTTGTCTCTTTTGGAAAGAGACAAATCAACTCCAATCAAGCTCTTCCCTTTCGGTATGATTTGATCATACCATAAATTTTGGTAGGCTTGATTGAACAATTGATGGTGATTGATTGGAATGAATCTAGACATCCTTGGATGAACCTAAACACATTCCAATAATCACATTAATTATGTATATATATTAGAATATACAACACCTAGCATAAGTATTCATTATTCATCTTTTTCTAGGAAAAAGAGAAGACAAAAATCCTCTCCTCTCTCTCAAAATTTCGTGCTCCCTCCCTCTCTTACACTTGTGTTCTTCACTTGATTTTGAATCAAGAAGAAGAACAAAGTAAGTTTAAGAGAACACTAATTCATAGTGTTCTTCTCTTAACCCGATTCCTTCCTAAACCCGTTCTTTTCTAGCAAGAAGAACGTGTGTTTCTTCCGGTGTGGTGTGGATCACCTTTGGAGAATCCATACGTTTGGATTTCGTGAGCATTCCGGAGAAGGAACAACGCTAGTAGCCGGGGAGCATACGCTAAACAATCAAAGGTAACGATTTATTACGCTTTGATTGATTTCATTTGTATATCTATGCCCTATGTGTTTAAATATATGTTTTAATATTTACACATCCTACATCGAACGCTCGGTTGAGCACCCAAAGGTACACCCCTTGGGATTCGCGTATTTTGAATTAGATTTAGATTTACGCAATTTCTCGCTTTTCTCGCTTCCGCTCGCGCTCCCGGGCGGATCTGCTTGTCCTTTAAATACATGCATTGGATGCATTGTTTAAAATGTCCATTAAATTTGAAATTTAAATTTTGCATATTATTTGTATGTTTATACTTTTGTGATGTTGGACATCGCTTGGGTATTTGGAATATCCATTGGTTATTTATGCATGATTATTTGGAATAATTGTGTTATGTGAGTTGATGGAATGAACATGGGATGATCACAAGAGCCCTAAACCTTATGTATGGATGAATGTATGATCATTTACTTTCTGTTGGGTGGGGCCTGCGTGCCTCTTGTTTTTGGGACTATCATCTCCCGTATTGTCAGCCTTATGAAGTTAAGGCTTGTTTTCTTTATTACCAATGTATTACTTTCAGTTGTAATGAGAGTAGATAGGATTGGTGAGGTTTTACTTTTAACAAGCAATTGGAGTCGGAGACCCCACGGAGAAGCATCAAGGCGTGAAACAAGAAGCACTTCAAGGCCCATTGGAATGACAATGGGTTTATTATTATTGTAATAATTTAGAACCACCCTAGACAGACCATAGACTCACTGCGGGCTCAGTGGGTCGCATAGGTTGGGCTTGTGATCATCCTAACAGGGGTATGCTATGTTTTATGTATGCGGCGTTTTTATTTATCGCTTTAAATATGGGATATTTATGCATACTAAAACACAATAATGTGATGAGGTCTCGGTCATACACAAACTCTCATTTGGTTGGACCAAATTAAATATTAGGCCCAGAACGGACTTGGATCAAAATGGTATTTTGGTCTGTCGAGGATTCCATCCACAGCAATGTGGTGAGGAAGCTACCACTACCCAAGTGCGGTCTCACGAGTCGTGGCACACTTGGACTAAGGGAAAGCTGCACCATTGTTGTGAACAAAAAGACTGTACTCGCTGTTTCCCTGTCTCACGAGTCGTGGTGGGCGACAGTTTGAGGTATGATTTGGTTGATGGGTCGGGCCTAACACTGAGTAACATGGTTCGCTTGGAGTCCTCGGAACCATGTGAATAGGTGAGGCAAAATATATTGGGAATCTCATTGGATGAGAATGATATTGGATATCTCCCACGAGGTCTTCTTCATGTGAATCGTAAAAGCGGGGCATGGAGATTACGCTTGTGGATCCCAAGCCCACTAGGAAATGGTTTCCCGAAACTCCGCTTGAGAGGAGCGGACTTTCGTATAAATTGTGGGAGGGTTAAAGACTAAAAGACCAAGTCTTCAACTTGAACAATAATATTACCATCATCTGCTAATTTCTGCTTTACATTTTGATTAATGTAGATATGTCTAAGAACCCATTAACCATGATTCTCGAGACTAACAATTTAACGGAACGAACTATTCGGACTGACTGAGAAACCTGAGGATTGTCCTCGGTTTCGAGAACCAAGGCTACATCTTAGACGACCCGCCACCGAGCGACTTACCGGAGGGGTCCACGCCTGAAGAACATTTGACGTTCGAGAAATGGCATGAGGACAACCGGAAAGTACGCAGTATCATACTGGCTTCGATGTCTAACGACATCCAGAAGCAGTATGAGAGGCTGGACAACGTCTCCGCCATAATGCTCCGCATGAACGAGGTTTTGTGCGGTTGCGGATAGGCATATTAGATATGCCGCCACAAAAGCATTCTTTGGCACCAAGCTCGCTGAAGGAGCGTCTGTACAGAGTCATGGGGTCAAGATGCTCTCTCTAGTGGAGAAACTCGAGGACCTCCATTGACGTGATCCTCCAGTCGCTTCCTCCATCCTATGACCCGTTTGTTGTAAACTACAACATGAACGGACTTGAGAAGTCTATTCATGAGTTGATCAACATGCTGGTCCAATACGAGGCAACGACCCACAAGTCGGCGCCGGCGGTATTGATAGGAGAGGCTTCGACCTCCAAGGCGAATGGCAAGAGGGCCGAATGCTGGAAGAGGAAGAAGGGCAAAGGGAAGACGGTTGCGGCCCCTGCTAGCACTCTGGGCGTCCCTATTGCTCCGGTTGGACCGAGCAAAGGGAAAGGGAAGGCCCATGGTTCTCAGCGGTCCAAGGCAAATGATGTCTGCATGCATTGCCAAGGGAAAGGGCATTGGAAGAGGGAGTGCCCACAACTCCTCTCCAACCTAGGTATGTTTGTGGTTGAAGGAAATATGATTACTAATTCTGCTTCATGGGTATTGAATACCGGGTGTGGTGCTCACATCTACAATGATTTGCAGGCATTGCAAAGAAGCAGAAGGCTAACCAAGGATGAGATGATCCTGAGGTTAGGCGATGGCAAGGCCGTTGCTGCGAAGGCCGTAGGATCACTAGAGTTAGCCATTAGTAGTCATGTTAGGATTGTACTGAACGACTGTTTCTATGTACCTAGCATGATTAAAACCATTTTTTCCATCCCGATCCTTGATAAGGAGGGATATGAATTTACCATCAATAAAAACGGTTTTTTCATTATCAAAGATGGTATTTCTCATCTGCTTGGTACATTGGTCATCGGTCTGTACATACTTCAATAGTCTAATTGGATTATGACTGCAGAACACAAACGAAAATGTGATGATCATAATAATGCACAGATATGGCATGCGAGGTTAGGTCATATCTGTAAACATAGGATAAGAAGGTTGGTGGTCATATCACAAAGTACGCTAGCCAGTGGTTTGTTGGATTTGATCCATACAGATGTCTGTGGTCCACTAAATACTCAGGCAAGAGGTGGGTACTGGTACTTCATAACCTTTACCGATGATCACTCACGGTATGGTTATGTTTACCTGATGAGGTACAAGTCTGAAGCCTTTGGAAGGTTTAAGGAGTACAGACTTGAAGTAGAGAACCAAACCGGTTGAAAGATCAAAGCCCTTCGGTCGGACTGAGGTGGAGAGTATTTGAGTGGTGAGTTTACTGATTATCTAAAAGAGAATGGGATTCTCTCTCAGTGGACTCCTCTTGGAACACCGCAGCTTAATGGTGTGTCTGAAAGGAGGAATCGGACCTTGTTGGACATGGTCCGATCCATGATAAGTTTTACCGAACTCCCCCTTTCCTTCTGGGGATACGCTTTTGAGACGGCGGCCAAAGTTTTGAACTTAGCGCCATCTAAAAAGGTATCCCAAACGCCATATGAGATATGGCATGGCAAGCCTGCCTCCTATAAATACTTGAAAGTGTGGGGTTGCCCCGTATATGTCAAGAGATTAGTGGGAGATAAACTGGACTCAAGGTCTAGTTTATGCAGGTTCATCGGCTATCCGAAAGAAACTGCGGGGGTATTATTTCTATGATCCCCCGAGCAAAAGGTTTTTGTCTCGCGAAACGCAGTGTTCCTGGAAAAAGGTTTTCCATCGGATAGTCGACGCGATGAGGTGCTCCTTTGAGGAATCAAGTGAGGCACCCCAACAGACGGCAGTGACATCTGAGCTTGAAGTTCCCAGTTATATTGTTCCAGTCCTCCATAGGTCGGCCAGAGTATCCCATGCACCTGATAGGTATGGATTTCTGGGCCTGACCGGTCAGTTGGATAATGATCCGAAGACATACGGAGAAGCGATGTCGGACATCGATTCGGACAAGTGGCTTGAGGCCATGAAATCCGAGATGGACTCGATGGATACAAACAAGGTTTGGACCCTAGTAGATCCACCCAATGGGGTTAAACCCGTAGGGTGTAAATGGGTCTACAAACGTAAGCTTGGAGCTGACGGGGAGGTTACAACCTTCAAAGCCAGGCTTGTGGCGAAAGGTTACACTCAACGACCCGGGGTCGATTTTGAGGAAACCTACTCGCCCGTAGCAATGGCCAAGTCCATTCGGATACTGCTTGCCATAGTAGCATGGTATGACTATAAAATATGGCAGATGGATGTGAAAACGGCTTTCCTCAATGGATCAACCGGAAGGTTTCACAACTATTGGAGAAGAGCAGAAGGTCTGCCGTCTCCAAAGGTCCATCTATGGCCTCAAACAAGCTTCCCGAAGCTGGAACATACGTTTTGATGAAGTCATACGGGGATATGATTTCATCAAGAACGAGTCCGATCCTTGTGTATACAAGAAGATTAGTGGGAGCTCAGTTGCGTTTCTGGTGCTTCACGTGGATGGCATCTTGCTCATTGGGAATGATGCTAAGATGTTGGGTACCACTAAAGCTTGGTTGTCAACGCAATTCTCCATGAAGGATATGGGCGAGGCATCCTACATCCTTGGCATCAAGATCTACAGGGATAGATCTAGAAGGATGTTAGGAATGGCCCAGTCCTCGTATATTGAGAAAGTCTTGAAGAGATTCAAGATGGAGAACTCAAAACAAGGATTCCTTCCTATGAGGCATGGAATTAAGTTATCAAGAAGCAATCTCCTAAGACTGATGAGGAGCTTAAAAGGATGTTTGGACATCCCCTATGCTTCAGCTGAAGGCAACATACAGTATGTCGTTCAGTGCTCTAGACCTGATGTGGCTTTTGCTTTGAGCGTAACTAGCCGATATCAGTCGTGTGCCGGGGAGGCACACTGGAGTGCAGACAAGACTATCCTAAAGTACCTGAAAAGGACTAAGGACATGTTCTTGATCTACGGCGGTGGAGAGTTGACACTGGAAGGCTATAGCGACGCTAGCTTCCAGTCAGATGACGATGATGCCAAGTCTCAGTATAGTTTTGTATTTAGACTAAATGGTGGCGTGGTTACTTGGAAGAGTTCCAAGTAGGCTACCACGGCGGACTCCACCATAGAGTTTTGAATACATAGCAGCTTTGGAAGCTACTAAGGAGTGGCTTGGTTGATGAGCTACATCCAAGGTTGGATGTAGTACCTAGCATTGCTAAGCCTGTAATTATCTTTTATGATAACAAGCGGGGCGATAGCGCTAGCAAAGGAACCGAGATCTCATCATGATCCAAGCATATTCTTAGACGCTACCATATACTTGGAGAGATGGATAGCAGGAGTGACGTTCGGTTGGACCGAGTCAGCTCCGCAGAAAACATAGCAGATCCACTTGCTAATCCCATTTCGCAAGTTGCCCACACTCACCATCTGAATAAGAGGTTTGAGGTCAATGGGTGATTGGATTTAGGTCAAGTGAGAGATTGTTGGAATAGGTGACCAGAAAGCCAATAGGTTTGTCAGTATGTGACAGAGGTATCTCCTATGCACTCGGAGACACGTTCATGCTGTTTAAAGCTGTGGCCACAGTGGTTGGTCGAACAGGGAATTGTTTCCTGTGTTGACGCAATGAAGCATACGTGGTCTCGAGTATTAAGCATAGATGCCTAGTCAAGGATGGGAACCGACGCCCAATTCCATACCCTAGACTAAGGCCGGGAGACGGTAGACGGAAGGATCGTCCCGTACGGAATCAGTGCCTAAATGTTCACGCCAATTCACCTTGTCTCTAGTGCCATGGACCGTTGCTAGACGGCCACCCATGGTAACGGGCCCTTGTGGGACACGGGCCCAAGTCTAGCTGAGGGTGAACCTAAAAGGTCACACACAAATCACCGAGGAGGTTGAGAGATTGACTTGGAGTCAATCTCGAAGGATAAAATAAGTAATTGGATTACTTAAGGGGAAGTCCATTGGATGGACGGGCCGATATTGTATCGGGCTTTCGTTTAATCGGTAAATTAGATTTTTGATTAAATATGGAAAGTTGAGACGTTGAGACGTTGGATCTTTTAATTGGATTACAAGATCAACGGGAATAATTTAAATGGACATTAAATTGGATTTAATGTTGGATTCGTCGTAATTGGATTACGAAAAAACTCGGTCCGTTAAATTATACCTTAGAGGAGAAATAATTCCTATTTTGGAATAGAAAGAACTTGGACTTCTTCCCTTAATTAAACATGGCCGACATGCTCCCTTGGAGGAAGCAAAATCAGCCATGTTTCATACTAGGTGGTATGTTGACTTATCTCTTTTGGAAAGAGACAAATCAACTCCAATCAAGCTCTTCCCTTTTGGTATGATTTAATCATACCATAAATTTTGGTACGCTTGATTGAAGAATTGATGGTGATTAATTGGAATGAATCTAGACATCCTTGGATGAACCTAGACACATTCCAATAATCACATTAATTATGTATATATGTTAAAATATACAACACCAAGCATATGTGATTCATTATTCATCTTTTTATAGGAGAAAGAGAAGACAAAAATCCTCTCCTCTCTCTCAAACTCTCAGCCTCTCTCCCTCTCTTACACTTGTGTTCTTCACTTGATTTTGAATCAAGAAGAAGAACAAAGTAAGTTTAAGAGAGCACTAATTCATAGTGTTCTTCTCTTAAACCGATTCCTTCTTAAACCCGTTCTTTTCTAGCAAGAAGAACGTGTGTTTCTTCCGGTGTGGTGTGGATCACCTTTGGAGAATCCATACGTTTGGATTTCGTGAGCATTCCGGAGAAGGAACAACGCAAGTAGGCGGGAGCATACGCTAAATAATCAAAGGTAACGGTTTATTACGCTTTGATTGATTTAATATACATCTATGCCCTATGTGTTTAAATATATGTTTCTAATATTTATACATCCTACATCGAACGCCCGGTTGAGCACCCAAGAGTACACCCCTTGGGATTCGTATTTTAAATTAGATTTGATTTAATTTACGCACTTTTCTCGCTTTCTCGCTTCCGCTCGCGCTCCCGGGCGGATCCGCTTGTCCTTCAATACCTCTGTCACATACTGACAGGAGATAGATCCTCTTCTTGGAATCCACCGTCCTCGCTACACATTCTGACTGCACTGGACAAGGATTATAATGATCATCTTACAGAATAATCACCTCTCGCCAGATCCAAGGTACAGCCGTCCTGTGCATGTGACTGCCATGGTTCCTCAAGTCTGAGGACTACTCCCGTACTATCGGAATCGGGAAAATCCAATGATACCGACCAAACTTCGAAGGCCCAATCTTAATCAGTTGGTTTCATGACCACCATCTAATGCGTGGCCAAACTGCATGAGTTGTTAACCGTGGTCTGTGGGCTTTGTTGCGATATAAGTAAAACACCATTTTAACATATGTAAAATGAGTGCAACAAAGTAGGTGCCAATAGTGACGAACCCTCAGTTTATTCATCACATAATAATATTACATTTAAATCAAGTTGTCAAATTGGTTACAAATCGCCAAACCTATTGGCTTTTTGGTCACCTATTCTAACAATCTCCCACTTGACCTAAAGCCAATCACCCATTGACCTCAAACCCATCTTATCCAGATGCTAAGCATGGGCAACTTGCAACACGGGCTTAGTAAGTGGATCTGCTATGTTTTCTGCGGAGCTAACTCGGTCCATCCGAACGTCACCCCTGCTAACCATCTCTTTGAGGAGATGGTAGCGCCTAAGAATATGCTTGGATCGATGATGAGATCTCGGTTCCTTTGCTTGTGCTATGGCCCCGTTGTTATCGCATAAGATAACCACTGGCTCAACGATGCTAGGTACTGTTAGAATAGGTGACCAGAAAGTCAATGGTATTGGTTGTTCTGAGAACCATTCGTCAATCTTTGAACAAGTAATATTATGTTAACGAATGTAGTAAGGATTCATAGGCATAAGTTTGTTGTGCTTACTGCTTGATGTCACAACAAATGCCCACAGACTGAAATATTATTTTAGAAAATTAGAACTACGTGTGGAGGTAGGTTCATGAAATCAGTTTTACCGAATCGGTCTGAAATACTCCAAGTCAAAGGAATCTCGAGACAGGGCATCGAGAATCCATTTGAGACTTGCACTAAGCATCTGTAGTCACATTTCATCGACAAGTGACGAGGCTCGTCCATGTAGTGTTAGTGGGTCAACCAGCTAGGTGGCTGCTGACTAAGGTAACTCGCGGGAATCGTTATATTGAAGCCACTCGGCTTGGTCGGTATGACTCGTATTCGCGGTTCCGATAGTACGGGATTAGTCCTCGGACTTGAGGATCACGGCAGTCCCCGACATACTAAGGTTTTATCTTGGATCTGGTGAAATTTGACCGGGTTATATCACATGGTCATCATAAGCCTTGTCCAGTGCAGTCAAAGTATGTAAGAACGGTGTATTCCAAGATAGGATCTGTCCCCTGTCAAAGGATATGACAGCGAGATCTCCTATGCGCTCTGAGATGGTTTAGACTCACAATGTCTATGGCCATAGCACTTGATCTACTAGGAAAGGATTTCCTACGTTGAGTTAAACCTATCTCAAGCATTAAGCATAGATGCCTAAGTCAAGGATGGGAACCGACATCCTAATTCCATGCCCTAGACTAAAGTCCAGGAGACAGGCGACAATAGAACCGTACCCGCACGTATCGAGCAATGGTAGGACCGTACCTGCGTATAACTCGAAGCCTAAATGTTCACACCAAATATTCACCTAGTCTCTAGCGCCATGGACCGTTGCTAGATGGCCACCCATGGTAATGGACTACTTTGCTTATGAAATAACAAGAAGTAGGTCCAAGTCTAGCTGAAAGGTGAACTTAAAGAGTCACACCCGCTACACCAAAGAAAGGGAATTAATTTGGAATTAATTCTGGGAGAATGTTTAATTTAATGGAATTAAATTATACTTCTTGGAGATTCAAGCCTCGATGGATTATTTGGAATAATTGGGCTTGAATTCATAAATTAGATTTATGGATTTTATAAAGCATGGGCTTCCCTTTTAATTAGATTAAAAAGGGTGAATTAAATAATGGGCTTGGTATATTAAATAGGATTTAATATAAAGTCCATGGGACTATTTAATTTAGAATTAAATAAAGTCCATTTCATTAATTAATTAATGGGCTTGGATATTGAACATGATTTTAATATAAAGTCCATGGGACAATTTAATTTAAAATTAAATAGGCCCATTCCATAAAGCCCATCAAAATGGATGGATAAGATTTGATCAAGGGATTGATGAGATGAAGGGCCATGATTAATTTGACTTAATCAAAGCCTAGTTTGACTAGGATTTGACTAGGTCAAAATTGTAGTCAAGTGTGCCTCTTTAGAAGAGTTTGAGTAGGAATAGGAAATTCTATTTTCTATAAATACTCAAACACACACACACACACACACACCTACTAATCTCTACAACTCTCATCTCATCATGCTCTCTCAATTTCGTCCATTTCCCTCATACATTCTCCAAGATTTCTACTTTGTTCTTCTTGATTTTTTCAATCTAGAACATAAGAGACATTGATTGCGTTAATTGATAGCGTGTATCGATGTCTCTTCTCCCCAAATAATATCTTGCTAGCACAAGGGTTCTTTCCTTTCCGGTGTAGCGAGTGAGATGATTTAGAGGGTCTCTTTCTTGAGATCTTGGTGCAAAACGGGAAATAATGCATGTAGCCAAACGAAGACAAAACTACAACCGGGTAGGTTCTTTAATTATGTTTTTCGGTTCAAATTTTATGGCCTCCATGTTGTGTTTTGTTGAACATGAGATACACCGAACGGCCGGAAGAGTCAAGGGCACACCCCTTGACCCGGTTATGTATGTGATGCATGTTTTAAATTCAATTTAATTATGCTTTGCAATTTTTATTATGCTATCTTTTCGCGCTTTCGCTATTCGCATTCGTCTCCCCAGCCGATCCACATAACGTTTTAGTGGTATCAGAGCCCAGTTTGGTGTATAGGCCTAGAGTTCTATGTACTATGTGGGTTTAAGCATGATAAACGTGTTTTAATTTACGTTTATAGCATGTTTAGCGTAGATCTTGATTGGCATTTAATTTTGCATGGGATTTTAGATCTTGGCTTTCTTGAATATGTATTTACATGTTCTTGGGTTGAATTTATCTTCTGGTTCAGAAAAAAGGCATGAAAAATCGAAAAAGGACTGAAAAACGGCGAACCGGCAGCAGCAGCACGCTGGCCGCGCAAGCAGGCAGGGGCCTGCGCGCGCCCAGCTTGCGCGGACAGCACGCGCTAGGCGAGGCGCGCGGGCGCGGCCGTCTACGCTGGACTCGCGCGCTGTGCGCGCCGGCAGAGGCGCCTGCGCGGGCCCGCGCGCCTGGCCGGCCGGCTGTGCCGTTTTCCGTTTCTCTCCCGTTTTTTTGGCTCGTTTTTCAAAATTATTTTTAGTGAATTATTTTTATGATATTATCTATGTTTTTCTAAACTTGTTGACTTAGAATATTTATTTTTGAGATTTGGAATTTCCTAAAATAAATGTTGCTTTATTGATGAGGAAAATATTTCCTAACAAGATTTAATTCTTGCAATTGTTGCCCCAATGATCAAGATTTAAATGTAAAATTTCGCTATAATTTCTGCGTTTTATGATGTTGGAATCATGGTTATTTTATGGCATGAGCATGAGTAGATCTTGACATGTATTAATATTGCACAAATGTTGGATTTTGGAATTCTTGAATATATGGGCATATTCTTGAATTATTGGTTTTTTGTGTTTCAGTAAATTAATTGCAAGAAAATATTTAAACATGAAAAACGGTGGTGGTCGGTAGGGAGGCCGCATGACAGGCAGCAGGCGCGTGCCTGCGCGCGCGCGGGCGAGGGCCCGTGCGTGCAGGCGTGCACACTGCACTGCGTACGCGCGCTGCTGCGTAGCAGCTGGGCGAGGACAGCACTTGCGCGCGCGGGCGAGGGCCCGTGCGCGCGTACGCGCACGTCCTGTGCAGACTGTACGGCTAGCCTACCGTGCTGGACCTTTTTTCGGTTTTTTCGTTGTTTTCGTGCATTTTCAGAAAATTTGATTTTTCTGTATAATTCTGGGTATTTTTCTGAATTAATTAACTTGGGGCATTTTAATTTTGGTTGAGTTTTTTATATTTTCTAGAATTAATATTGCCTTGTTAATTACGGAAAAGGATTTTCCAACAGAAGTCGTTGTGCATAGGTTGCACCATTATCCAATGTTTCGTGTGAATATTTTATATGTAATTTCTGCATTTATTTTATGGTATGGGATATCATGGATATTTGAATAGCATGTTTTATGTGAGATATGTATTTGTGCTATTTGTGTTAATTGGATTGACGAAGGATGATCACGAAGCCCCTAGACCGCATGTATGGTTTATTTACATTCATTTGTTGGGTTGTGGCCTGTGTGCCTCTCTCTCTCTCTCTCTCTCTTCTAGTTATCTTGGAATAATAAGGCTTTCTCTCCCTCCTAATGTACTCCCCCCAAATGTTTAATCGGGGTTTCTTATTTTATGATGTAATGAGAGTAGAATTAAGGGTGAGGTTTTATTTTTGTAAATAAAAGCTGCAAGAGAAGACAAGCCCAAGGTATTGGAGGTAGCCATCAGATGGCCCACGGAGGTAGCCGTCAGATGGCCCACGGAGAATCCATGGAGAAGAAGCCCGGTGTAGGCCCACGATGGAGAGCCCAAGAAGATAAAGAGGACTTACAAGGCCCATTGCATTTAATGGGTTATTAAACCTTGTAATAGCATAGGGCCTACTCTTAGATTGACCATAGATCCACTGCGGGCTCAGTGGGTCGCATAGGTTTGGGCTTGTGATCATCCTACAGGGGCGTGCTAGGCTTTATTTTGCATGCGATGTTTTTATATGCTTATGAGTATTCTATATGGTTATGTATGTTTACATTCATGCTTAGAATATTTATGCTATAACGCATGCAAAACACTTAATATGTGATGAGGTCTCATTCTATCAAAATTCTCACTTGGTTGAACAAAGCTAAATATAGACCCTTAATAAATGGACTAGGATTCTGGGAGTCTGTCCAAGCCTTCCATCCATGGCAAAGTGAGGAAGATCTTTTAAGTCGATAGCGTGGTCTCACGAGTCGTGGCACGGCTATCGTGCTTAAAAGAAGCTGCCCTTTTTCATGAACGAGGAGTAGACTGTTGTTACCTGTCTCACGAGTCGTGGAGGTAGCAGTGGGTCTATGAATCGGTTGATGGGTCGGGTCTAACGCCCGAATAACGTGATTCACTTAGAGTCCTTGGGATCACGTGAAAGGGTGAGGCAATTATCGTGGGAATCTCTGAAAGAAAATCCGGTGGATCGTCCCGGGAATTGCGCGAATGCGGAAGCGCGGTAAAAATAAACATATTAAAATAAAAAGGCATGCTTTTAATTTAAAGAACACGCTCAAGGGGTGTGCCCTTGAGGTTCCCAGGCGTTCGGTGTGAAAGAAATTGTGGATCGTCCCGGGAAAAGCGCGAATGCGGAAGCGCGGTATAATTAAAAATAAATGCGGAATTTAAACATGCTTTAAATTAAAGAACACGTTTCAAAGGGTGTGCCTTTGAAATTCCCGGGTGTTCGGTGTATCTCATGAATAATAAAACATAAAAGAATCATGGAGGCCATAGGGTTGAAAATAAAAGAGGACGAAAATCTAAAACGAGACCTACCCGTTGTCGTTTTCGTCTTCAACGGCTACACGCGTTGTTCCACGTTTTGCACCAAGATCTCGTTCTTGAGACCCTCCAAATCGTGACACACGATCCACCCACGTATCTTGCACGTCGTGCTAGCAACGAACAAGTTTATATTTTGGAGTGGATGAATCAACAACACGTTATGAATTAACGGTATTGATTCATCAAGTTCTAATGTTCCAAGAACAAGAGAACAAAGAAACAATTTCTTGGAGTGTGTAGAGAGAGAGAGGGCGGACGAGAGAAGGAGAGAGAGAGCCGAAAAGTGTGTGTGTGTTGTGTGTGTGTTGGAGATTCATCATCCTTCAACTTGTAGGATGCTAGGGGTTTATATAGAAGAGGAGTCTAATCCTCTTTAAACTCCTCTTTCAAGAACTCTATTTTGACTAGGATTTTGACCTAGTCAAAGTCCTAGTCAAAGTAGTGTTTTGACCTAGTCAAAACAATCCTAGCCATCCATCTCTCCCATTCATCTCACCGTTGATTTAATTTAATTTAATGGAATATTTAAAACCTATTTAAATATTTTCAAGAGGCTAAAATAAATATAAATATTACTTAAGCCCATTAAATAAATCCCTTTGATAAATCTAATTTATCAATTTAATTCCTTATATCTAATAGAAGGAATTATTTCTCCAAGAAAAATAAAGGACCCGATTAAATCCAATTTAATCATTCCTTCACTCCAATATTTAATTCCTAATTAAATATCTAAATGTGTGTGGATAGTGTGTGACTCTTTAGGTTCACCTTTCAGCTAGACTTGGTCGGATTCCTAGAATCCTTCCGTTACCATGGGTGGCCATCTAGCAACGGTCCATGGCACTAGAGACTAGGTGAAATATTCAAGGATGAACATTTAGGCTCTAACAGTACACTTGTCCTTCTGTCTTCGGTCTCATCACTTAGAGTCTAGGGCACGGATAATGCAGGTACCCATTTTGGACCTAAGTGTCGGTCTGTCCTCACTAAACGCCGCAAGGGAATCCTTCCCTTCTGTTCAGTTACTGTGGCCACAGATTTTAGGGACAAGACACAGAGCATACATGAGACTCAACTGTCAATGCCTATTGGCAGGAGACAGATCCTTTCTTGGAAACTACTGTCACTTTGTACATCAGAACTGCACTAGACATGGCTTATGACTACCAAAGAGAATTCTGCTAATCTCTCACCATATCTAAGATACAGCCCTAGCATGCTAACCCACTAACACTGCTTAGACGACCCTCGTCACTCGTCGATGAAACACGACAGCAGGTGCTTAGTGCAAGTCTCAAATGGAATCCCGGTACCCATTTTCGGGATTCCTTGACTTGGAGATTTCCGGACTGATTCGGGAAGACTGATTCCATGGACCTACCTCCAAGCGTAGTCCCAATCCCCGAAATTGATTCTCAGTCCGTAGGCTTTGTTTGCGTAGTGAACAGATATGGAAAACAAATATAAGTGAACATAAACAAAGTGATGCCAAATGAAATTCACTTCTTTATTCATTAATGATTTATCAAACACCTGAAATTGTCTAGACATAGGTTACATATTCCTGCCAAAATTGGCTTACATGGTCACCTATTCTAACAATCTCCCACTTGACCTTTAAAGCCAATCACCCATATGCCTAATCCCCATCTTCTCAAGATGTTGCGTATGAGCACTCTGCGACATAGGCTTTGTCAGCGGGTCTGCTGTGTTGTTTGCTGAGTTGACTCGGTCCATCCGAACGTCACCTCTTCCTACCATTTCTCTAAGAAGATGGTAGCGTCTAAGAATGTGTTTGGAACGGTGATGAGATCTCGGTTCCTTTGCTTGCGCTATTGCACCGTTGTTATCACAGAAGATGACAACAGGCTGGGCGATGCTAGGCACCACACCCAACTCTTGGATGTAGTTTCTCATCCAAACCGCTTCCTTAGCAGCTTCTGAAGCTGCTATGTATTCAGCCTCAGTGGTGGAGTCAGCAGTGGTTGCTTGCTTGGAACTTTTCCAAGCCACTACTCCCCCGTTGAGTTTGAATACATACCCCGATTGAGACTTGGCATCATCGTCATCAGACTGGAAGCTAGCGTCGCTAAAGCCTTCCAGAATTAGTTCTCCATTGCCATAGACCAAGAACATTTCCTTAGTCCTCCTAAGGTACTTAAGGATGCCCTTAACGACATTCCAATGTGCCTCTCCTGCACAGGACTGATATATGCTTGTCACGCTCAAAGCGTATGCAATGTCAGGCCTGGTGCAATGGACCGCATATTGGATGCTACCTACGGCAGAAGCATAGAGGATGACTTTCATCTTTTCAAGTTCCTCATCAGTCTTCGGGGACTGCTTCTTGGACAACTTGATCCCATGCCTCATTGGAAGGAATCCTCGTTTGGAGTTGTCCATTCGATATCTCTTTAGGACTTTCTCCATATACGAGTTTTGGTTGAGCCCTAACATCCTTTTAGATCTGTCCCTGACAATCTGGATGCCTAGGATGTAGGAGGCTTCACCCAAGTCCTTCATGGAAAACTTGGTTGACAACCATGCTTTTGTGTTTCCTAACATTCTGACGTCATTACCAATGAGCAGAATGTCATCCACATAAAGCACTAGGAACACTATAGAGCTCCCACTGACCTTCTTGTATACACAAGGGTCGGATTCGTTTTTGATGAAGTCATATCCCCGTATTACTTCATCAAATCGAATGTTCCAACTTTGGGATGCTTGTTTGAGGCCATAGATGGACTTCTGGAGACGACAGAGCTTCTGTTCTTCTCCAGTGACCGTGAAACCCTCCGGCTGATCCATATAGATATCTTCTTCAACGAAACCGTTGAGGAAGGCCGTTTTCACGTCCATCTGCCATATTTCATAGTCATACCATGCTGCTATGGCAAGCAGGATCCAAATGGATTTAGCCATGGCTACTGGCGAGTAGGTATCCTCAAAATCGACCCCGGGTCGTTGAGTGTATCCCTTAGCTACAAGCCTAGCCTTAAAGGTTGTGACTTCTCCATCAACGCCGAGTTTGCGCTTGTAGACCCACTTACAGCCCACTGGCTTAACACCTTTCGGTGGATCTACAAGTCTCCAAACTTGGTTCTCGCTCATGGAGTCCATTTCGGTTTTCATGGCCTCAAGCCATTTCCCAGAGTCGATGTCAGACATCGCTTCCCCGTACGTCTTAGGATCGTTATCCAAAAGATCGGTCGCACCTAGAAACCCATATCTCACTGGAGGTCTGGATTCTCTAGTGGACCTACGGAGGACGGGAACGTTAGTGGTGACTGTGGGCGCTGACTGTATCGGAGCCGGCGGTTCAGGGGCCGGGACTGGCCTTTCTTGAGGTTGTCCTTCATGCCTAGCATGTTGGACTTCTCTAGGTTGGTCAGCCCTCCGTGCGTTAATCCTAAATCCTCTTGGTGAGGTTTCCGCGGCTATTTCTGATGGCTGAGTTCCATCACTTGATTCCTCAAGGATCAGCTCATCAGGTTGGATATCCTCCGGGAAGCCTTGCTCCAAGAATACTGCATTCCTTGAAACAAATACCTTTTGTTCCAAAGGGTCATAAAAGTAATAACCCGCAGTTTCTTTAAGGTATCCAACGAACCTGCATAGGCTAGACCTGGATTCTAGCTTATCTCCCACCAACCTCTTGACGTATGCGGGGCTACCCCACACTTTCAAGTAGTTGTAGGACGCAGGCTTGCCGTGCCATATCTCATATGGCGTTTGGGTCAATGCACTGGTAGGCGCCAAATTCAACAACTTGGCTGCCGTTTCTAATGCATAACCCCAAAACGATAAGGGCAATTTGGTAAAACTCATCATGGACCGAACCATGTCCAACAGGGTTCGGTTCCTCCTTTCAGAGACGCCATTTAACTGTGGTGTTCCGGGAGGTGTCCATTCTGATATTATACCATGTTCTTTTAGATAATCAAGGAATTCGGCACTAAGGTATTCACCACCTCGGTCTGACCGTAGGACTTTAATTTTGCAGTTGGTCTGGTTCTCCACTTCAAGTCTGAATTCTTTAAACCTCTCAAGAGCTTCAGACTTGTACCTCATTAGGTAAACATAACCATACCGTGAATGATCATCGGTGAAGGTTATGAAGTAGGAGAACCCACCTCGAGCCTGCGTCCTTAGTGGTCCACATACGTCTGTATGGACCAAGTCCAACAGACCCGTGGCAAGCCTGCTTTGACCTACAAAGGGCTTCTTGGTCATTTTCCCTCTTAGACAAGATTCACAAGTTGGTAGATCGCTCAAGTCCCCAACCTCTAGGTTCTTTGAGTCTACCAACCTTTTCATCCTATCTTGGGATATGTGACCTAGCCTAGCGTGCCACAGACGTGCGTTCCCGTTATTATCTAATTTCCGTTTGTGTTGAGCGTTAAGAACGAAATTCGTTTGTTGCAAGATATAGAGCCCGTTGTGCAATGTACCAAGTAGATGAGCAATTCCACACCTCATCAAACCACTATTGTCCAACAATGGAATGGAAATGATGTTCTTAATCATACTAGGTACAAAATAAACCTGCTCTAATTCTATGCTAATGGTATCACTAATCACTAAAGTGGCGGATCCTACTGCTTCTGCCGAGATGGCCTTGCCATTTCCAAGCTCCAGGATCATGTCCCCGCTACTTAGTTTTCTGCTTCTTTTCAGCACCTGCAAATCATTGCAAATGTGAGCTCCACAGCCGGTATCCAATACCCAAGAGGCAGAATTAGTGACCATATTAACCTCAATCACATATATACCTTGGTTTGAGAAGAGTTTGGGGCACTCTCTCTTCCAATGCCCTTTCTCACGGCAGTTGATACATATGTCATATGCCTTTGACTGTTGCTTGGAGACAACCTTTCCCTTTCCTTTGCCTTTCCCTCTTTGGCAATGGGAACACTCTGAGTGTTTGTAGCTGCTATGACGGCTTTTCCCTTCCCCTTCTTCTTTTTCCAACGTCCGGCACCTTTGCCTTTCGTCTTGGAAGTAGAAGCACCTCCAAACAATACCGAAGGCGTGGACTTCTTAGTCGTTGCCTCGTATTGCACCAACATATTGATCAACTCATGAATACCCTTCTCAAGTGCATTCATGTTGTAGTTGACGATAAATTGGTCGAAGGAGGGTGGGAGTGACTGAAGGATCACATCTATGTACGTTTCGTTATCGAGACCTGCCTTTAAGTCCTCGAGCTTTTCCACTAGGGTAAGCATTTTAACCCCATGCTCTTGTACAGAGGATCCTTCTGTCATTTTAGTTCCAAAAGAACGCCTTGGTCGCGACATACCTAGTATGCCGGTCCGGGACTGCATAGCAATCCTTAAGGCGAGCCATAATGGAAGGGACATCGTCTAGCCTTTCATATTGCTTCTGAATCTCATTGGTCATCGAAGCAAGTATGACGCTACGGACCTTCCGGTTATCCTTATGCCAAGTCTCGAACGTCTCACGTTCTTCTGGCGTGGATCCTTCCGGCAAGGTCCTAGGGAGAGGCTCGTCCATGACGTAGCCTTGGTTCTCGTAATCTAGGACTATCCTGAGATTGCGCAACCAGTCGTTGTAATTTGTTCCATTGAATTTGTTTGTCTCAAGAATGGTTGATAGTGGGTTCTTAGACATTTTAAATCTACATTTAGAAAACAACGCGCGATCAGCAGAAAATAAAGACGGTGGTTTGATGAAATAATTAAATGCTTGGTCTTTAGTCATTTAATCCTCCCACTATTTATATGAAAACACGGTACTCTCAAACGTGATTTTCGGGAAATCCTTTCCTAGTAGGCTTGGGATCCACAGCGATTTTTCCCATACCCCGCTTTTACGATTCGCATGAAAAAGATCCTGTGGGAGGTATTCCATACCATTCTCGTTCCACGAGATTCCCAAGATTATTGCCTCACCCTTTCGCATGATCCCGAGGACTCCAAGCGAATCATGCTAATTGGGCGTTAGACCCGACCCAATCGACCGAGCCACAGACCCACTGGTGCCCCCACGACTCGTGAGACAGGTAACAGCAGCCCATTTTTCGTTCATGACATAGTGCAGCTTCTTTTAAGTACAATAACGTGCCACGACTCGTGAGACCACGCTATTGACCTAAAACAGCTTCCTCACTGTGCCATGGATTGGAAGGCATGGACAAACTCCTAGAGTTCATGTCCACTTTTATCTAGGGTCTAATATTTCAACATTGGTCCAACCAATGTGAGAGTAGTGAATGACCGAGATCTCATAATATATATGCATACATTCATCCATAATGCATAAATAAAATCCATCCATAGCAGTTATATGATAAATAAAGCCATTCATCCATCATAATAACCACATGCAAAATTAAAGCCTAGCACGCCCCTGTTGGATGATCACGAGCCCCAAATCCTATGCGACCCACTGAGCCCGCAGTGGATCTATGGTCAATCTAGGGTTGGTCCTACACTATTACAATAATAGTAACCCAATCATCACGCTGATGGGCCTTGGTCTCTTTTCCTCTTTCTTCACTTCATGGAAAACGCCAAGGGACCTCCGGTCTGGGCTCTCCATGTGGTCCTTCCTTCTACTCCACCAATTACAAAAATGGAAACCTCACTCCTAGTCTACTCTCATTACATTATAAAAATAGAAACCCCAGCGAAAACCCGGGGGGAGTACATAAGGAGGGAGGTAGAATGCCTTATTATTCCAAGGCAACTAGAAAGAGAGAAAGAGAAAGCAGTTAAAGAGGCACACAGGCCCAACAGAAAATTAAACCATACATCCGGTCTAGGGCTCGTGATCATCCATTTCCATCCAACACACATAATCACATGATCCAATCACATAATTACAATATACCAATAATTCATGATTTCCAATCATAATAATCCAAAACAGAAATAAATGATCATGTGCGCAACGTGTGAAAAATAAAACACAAATATTGGTAATAATATTTTTTTTTCGTTTTAGGAAAACCTTTCCTCATTATTTTAAGTAAAATAACCCCGGGATTCCAAATCCAATTTATTTTACTCCTAAAATAATGTCTTTAGGAATTTAAGCAAAATTGAACCCAAAAACGAATTTTCAGAATTAATTCAAAATTAAAACTGAAAAGTAAATAAAAAAATAAAATAAAATAATACTAGGGTTTCAAAAAAACCCTAGCTGCAGCAGCCGCCGGCCGCCGCCACCGGCAGCAGCCGGCCGGCCGTGCGCGCAGGGCAGCAGGCCCAGCCTGCCGCCCCTGCGCGCGCGCGCAGGCACTGCCTGGCCGGGCGCGCGCGCGCAGGCCCCTTGCCTGCGTGCGCGCGCGCCTGGCCGGCAGCGCGCTGCGCGGCCTGGTGTTCCAGCAGGCCGTCGCGCGCGCAGGCTCCTCTGCCTCGCGCGCGGCGGCCTGCTGGTCGCCAGCCGCGTGCCTGCGCTGTGCGCAGTGCGCGCGCGCAGACGCGCACTGGGCACGCCCGCCGGGCGCGCGCGCGCAGACGCCTTCGTCTGCGTGCGCGCGCGCCTGGTGCCCGTCCGCACGCGGGCTCTCCGCCCGACAGCCTTGCGCGCGCGCGCGCGCAGACACCCTCGTCTGCCCGCGCGCGCGCCTGGAGGCGCCCCCCTTGCGCGCGCGCCCGCGCGTAGCCATCCTGGCTGCGCGCTGCCCCTGCGTGATCGGTTTGGGCGGGCGCGCGGCCAGCCTTCCCGGCTGGCCGGCTGTGGCGTTTCTCGTTTTCAGTTCAATTTTCCCCCCGTTTCCCAAGAAAAACAGAAAAATACCAACATTCAGAATTTCACACGAATTAAAAGCAATAAAACAACATGCTTTAATAATCAAGAAAATCAAGATTCAATTAAAACATGCTCAAAAACACGTTTCATGCTTAAAACGCACATAAAACCCTAGGCCTATACACCGAACCGGGCTCTGATACCACTGAAAGAAATTGTGGATCGTCCCGGGAAAAGCGCGAATGCGGAAGCGCGGTATAATTAAAAATAAATGCGGAATTTAAACATGCTTTAAATTAAAAGAACACGTTTCAAAGGGTGTGCCTTTGAAATTCCCGGGTGTTCGGTGTATCTCATGAATAATAAAACATAAAAGAATCATGGAGGCCATAGGGTTGAAAATAAAAGAGGACGAAAATCTAAAACGAGACCTACCCGTTGTCGTTTTCGTCTTCAACGGCTACACGCGTTGTTCCACGTTTTGCACCAAGATCTCGTTCTTGAGACCCTCCAAATCGTGACACACGATCCACCCACGTATCTTGCACGTCGTGCTAGCAACGAACAAGTTTATATTTTGGAGTGGATGAATCAACAACACGTTATGAATTAACGGTATTGATTCATCAAGTTCTAATGTTCCAAGAACAAGAGAACAAAGAAACAATTTCTTTGGAGTGTGTAGAGAGAGAGAGGGCGGACGAGAGAAGGAGAGAGAGAGCCGAAAAGTGTGTGTGTGTTGTGTGTGTGTTGGAGATTCATCATCCTTCAACTTGTAGGATGCTAGGGGTTTATATAGAAGAGGAGTCTAATCCTCTTTAAACTCCTCTTTCAAGAACTCTATTTTGACTAGGATTTTGACCTAGTCAAAGTCCTAGTCAAAGTAGTGTTTTGACCTAGTCAAAACAATCCTAGCCATCCATCTCTCCCATTCATCTCACCGTTGATTTAATTTAATTTAATGGAATATTTAAAACCTATTTAAATATTTTCAAGAGGCTAAAATAAATATAAATATTACTTAAGCCCATTAAATAAATCCCTTTGATAAATCTAATTTATCAATTTAATTCCTTATATCTAATAGAAGGAATTATTTCTCCAAGAAAAATAAAGGACCCGATTAAATCCAATTTAATCATTCCTTCACTCCAATATTTAATTCCTAATTAAATATCTAAATGTGTGTGGGATAGTGTGTGACTCTTTAGGTTCACCTTTCAGCTAGACTTGGTCGGATTCCTAGAATCCTTCCGTTACCATGGGTGGCCATCTAGCAACGGTCCATGGCACTAGAGACTAGGTGAAATATTCAAGGATGAACATTTAGGCTCTAACAGTTACACTTGTCCTTTCTGTCTTTCGGTCTCATCACTTAGAGTCTAGGGCACGGATAATGCAGGTACCCATTTTTGGACCTAAGTGTCGGTCTGTCCTCACTAAACGCCGCAAGGGAATCCTTCCCTTCTGTTCAGTTACTGTGGCCACAGATTTTAGGGACAAGACACAGAGCATACATGAGACTCAACTGTCAATGCCTATTGGCAGGAGACAGATCCTTTCTTGGAAACTACTGTCACTTTGTACATCAGAACTGCACTAGACATGGCTTATTGACTACCAAAAGAGAATTCTGCTAATCTCTCACCATATCTAAGATACAGCCCTAACGTACAGGTAAACTCAGTAATTCCTCAAGTCAAAGGACTTGGCCTATACCGTTGGAACCGGGAATACACGTCATACCTTGCTGACCATACTCAAGGTCCTCCGTAAGACGGTTCCCGCGAGTCACCTCAGTCAGCTGCGTCCTAGCATGCTAACCCACTAACACTGCTTAGACGACCCTCGTCACCCGTCGATGAAACACGACAGCAGGTGCTTAGTGCAAGTCTCAAATGGAATCCGGTACCCATTTTCGGGATTCCTTGACTTGGAGATTTCCGGACTGATTCGGGAAGACTGATTCCACGGACCTACCTCCAAGCGTAGTCCCAGTCCCCGAAATTGATTCTCAGTCCGTGGGCTTTTTTGCGTAGTGAACAGATATGGAAAACAAATATAAGTGAACACAAACAAAGTGATGCCAAATGAAATTCACTTCTTTATTCATTAATGATTTATCAAACACCTGAAATTGTCTAGACATAGGTTACATATTCCTGCCAAAATTGGCTTACATGATCACCTATTCTAACACGGTGTATCTCATGATCATAAAATAATTAAATAAATCATGGAGGCCATAGAGTTGAACAATAAAGAGGGACGAAAATCTTAACGAGACCTACCCGTTGTCGTTTTCGTCTTCAACTGCTACTCGCGTTGTTCCCCGTTTTTGCACCAAGACCTCGTTCTTGAGATCCTCCAAATCGTGACACACGATCCACCCACGTATCTTGCACGTCGTGCTAGCAACGAACAAGGATTATTTTTGGAGTGGACGAATCAATAACTCGTTATCAAATTAACGGTATTGGTTCGTCTAAGTTCTTGATGTTCCAAGAACAAAAAGAACTAAGAAAAATATTTTCTTGCTAGAGAAAGAGAGAGGGGGCGGACGAGAGGTAGGAGAGGGAGAGTGTGTGTTGTGTGTGTTTTTCAAGAATCATCATCCTCTTAAATGTTGGAAGCTAGGGGTTTATATAGAGGAAAGAGTTTAATCCTCTTTAAACTCAAACTCTAAGTAACTTAATTTGACTAGGATTTTGA
Organism: Sesamum alatum; assembly: GCA_034509735.1. Classification (NCBI taxonomy): domain Eukaryota; kingdom Viridiplantae; phylum Streptophyta; class Magnoliopsida; order Lamiales; family Pedaliaceae; genus Sesamum; species Sesamum alatum. The sequence goes on along the minus strand of JACGWO010000001.1, from coordinate 33,092,704 downwards.
CCTAGTCAAAGTCCTAGTCAAACTAGTGTTTGACCTAGTCAAACGAATCCTAGCCTTCCATCTCCCCTTTCCATCTCGACCGTTGATTTTAATTTAATGGAATATTTAAATCCTATTAAATATTCCAAAAGGCTAAATAAATATAATATAATAAATTAATATTATAATTTATTCTTAAGCCTATTAAATCAACCCTTTTAATAAATCCTATTTATTAAATTTAATTCCTTTTATCAAATAGAAGGAATTAATTTCTCCAAGAAAATATAGGACCGATTAAATTTAATTTAATCATTCCTTTACTCCAATATTTAATTCCAAATTTAAATACTAAGTGTGTGTGGATAGTGTGTGACTCTTTAGGTTCACCATTCAGCTAGACTTGGTCGGATTCCTAGAATCCGTCCGTTACCATGGGTGGCCATCTAGCAACGGTCCATGGCACTAGAGACTAGGTGAAATATTCGGGGATGAACATTTAGGTTTCTAACAGTACACTTGTCCTTCTGTCTTCGGTCTCATCACTTAGGGTCTAGGGCACGGAAGATGCAGGTACCCATTTTGGACCTAAGTGTCGGTCTGTCCTCACTAAACGCCGCAAGGGAAACCTTTTCCCTTCTGTTCAGTCACTGTGGCCACAGATTTCAGGGACAAGACACAGAGCATATATGAGACTCAACTGTCAACACCTTTTGACAGGAGACAGATCCTTTCTTGGAAACTACTGTCACTTTGTACACCCGAGCTGCACTAGACATGGCTTATGACTACTCAAGAGTATTTTGGCAATCTCTCACCATATCTAAGATACAGACCTGATGCACAGGTAAACTCAGCAGTTCCTCAAGTCAAAGGACTTGGCCTGTACCATTGGAACCGGGAATACACGTCATAACCTTGCTGACCATACTCAAGGTCCTCTGTAAGACGGTTCCCGCGAGTCACCTCAGTCAGCTGCTTCCTAGCATGCTGACCCACTAACACTGCTTAGACGACCTTCGTCACCCGTCGATGAAATACGACAGCAAATGCTTAGTGCAAGTCTCAAAGGGAATCCCGGTACCCATTTTCGGGATTCCTTGACTTGGAGATTTCCGGACTGATTCGGTAAGACTGATTTCATGGACCTACCTCCAAGCGTAGTCCCAGTCCCCGAAATCGTTTCTCAGTCCGTGGGCTTTGTTTGCGTAGTGAACAGAAATGTAAATGCAGATAAGTGAACGTAAACAAAGTATTGCCATATGAATTTTCACTTCTTTATTCATAAATATTTTATCAAATACCAAAGAATTGTCTAGACATAGGTTACATATTCCTGCAAAAATTGACTTATATGGTCACCTATTCAAACAATCTCGTGGAACGAGAATGGTATGGAATACCTCCCACAGGTTCTTTTCCCATGCGAATCGTAAAAGCGGGGTATGGGGGTGATCGTGTGGATCCCGAGCCCACTAGGAAAGGATTTTTCGAAAACAGCGTTTGAGAGTGTCGTGTTTTCGTAGAAATAGTGGGAGAGGTTAAGGACCAAAGACCGAGACTTAACAAAAATATTACTTCATTCTGCTTATTATTTTCTGTTTTATATATTGTGAATGTCTAAGTATCCACGAAACACATTACTAAGAGGCTTATTAAAAGGGAACCAATTACACGAATTGACTGCGAAATTTTAAGATGGTCTTAGATTTCCAGAACGTTAACTCACATACCGGATGAGGACGTTCCTCAGCCCTTGCCGGAGGGGTCGACAACTAAAGCAACGCTTGACGTTCAAAAGTTGAAGGACGACCACCGACAAGTACGATATAATGATGTTGGCTCAAACTATGCTTCATTTGCATCATGTCTATATGGTCCCGGACCAGCATGTAGGGTATAATGCAACAAAGGCAATTTTAAAGCTAAGATGACGGAAGGGATGTCTGTTACAAAGAACATGGAGTGATGATGGCAATCCCTAGTGGAGAAGCTCAAAAGATCTCCACGTCAGTCTTGAAATAAAAACGTACACTGACATGATCCTTCAGTCTCTTCCTTCCTCCCACGAACCATTAATTATCAACATGAATGAGCTTAGAAAAGATCTTCATAGGTTGGTAATTATGTTTTTTCTAGTACGAGGTAATGATTGCGAAATCTGCACCGTTTGGTACTAATAGGAGAGGCTTCAACCTCCATAAGCGAAAAGCAAGGGTGCCAGACGCCAAAATAGGAAGAATGGTAAGGTGACATCAACTATTACGCACTTCGAGTGCTGTTCCTTTACAACACAAGGTGGAGGTAAAGGAAAGAGCAAAAGGTTCAACCAGTCAAGTTCATAGATTTCTAATAACGTAAGCATTCACTGCCGTAAAGAGGGCCATTGGAAAAGGGAGTATCCTAAAACCCCTCTCCAATGTGGGTAAAATTTGATATTGAGTATTAACATGATCACTTTTACTCTATTTGGTATTTGATACCGTTCCAGTCACTAATCTGCGGGTCGTTAGCAGAAAGTGAATAATGACTTAAAAAGTCAAGAACAGTTCTAGGATTCAACAATGGCAAGGTCCATTGCTAAAAAGGACTAGAGACTTGTTAGGCCCATAATCGTGATCATGTTAGGATAGTTTATAGGAATTACGTAATCTAGCATGATCAAAAGTATGTCTCTTTGTTAGACAAAGGTTTTATTTCATACATATTTGATCAAACAAAATTATTGAATATTGATTCATGTTTGCTAGTAGTTACACGTAAATTCCTAGAATACCATCCCATAAAAGGTTTATGGATACTCAAAATTCAAATTATTTAAATGGATTAATCAAGACTAACTTACAGATTTGGCATCTACAACAGCTAGGACGTTTCCTCTCATTAAAGATAAGTAAATTGAAAAGTTCGATGACTCTAGAAATAGATGATTCGAATTGACTAAATTTACAAGTCTTTTATGAAGAAGAAAGTCCCAAAGCTCTTTGTTGGACGAAGTAGGCTTGCCAAATAGTCTATTGGAAGGGATCCAATAAGACAACTGTAGGTTACTAATACACAACACCATAAGAGGGTTCAAAAGTCTAAAGGTCCCATAGGGGGTTTGGGAATTAGACTTAAGGTGGTGAATCGTAAATGGTCGCAAAATTAAACCTGTTTCGATAGGATCGAAAAGGCCGTGTATTTAGTAGGAGCTCTTGAGCATCTAGTTGAGAATGGAATTCTCAATGAAACGCTTCCTGTAAAGGCCAAGTATGACGATTTCTGATAAAGGGAACGATCGAGTCTCGTTGGATGAAGATCGATCGAAGTTTCACCAAATTACCTTCGCCCGTGAAGATGTTGTTAGAATAGGTGACCATGTAAGCCAATTTTGACGGGAGTATGAAACTATGTCTAGACAATTTCAGGTGTTTGATAAAAATATTTATGAATAAAGAAGTGAAGTTCATATGGCAACACTTTGTTTACGTTCACTTATATCTGCTATTATATATCTGCTCACTACGCAAACAAAGCCCACGGACTGAGAATCGATTTCGGGGACAGGGACTACGCTTGGAGGTAGGTCCATGAAATCAGTCTTACCGAATCAGTCCAGAAATCTCCAAGTCAAGGAATCTCGAAAATGGGTACCGAGATTCCCCTTGAGACTTGCACTAAGCATCTGCTGTCGTATTTTATCGACGGGTGACGAAGGTCGTCTAAGCAGTGTTAGTGGGTTAGCATGCTAGGAAGCAGCTAACTGAGGTGACTCGTGGGAACCGTCTTACGGAGGACCTTGAGTATGGTCTGCAAGGTATAACGTGAATTCCCGATTCCAACGGTACAGGTCAAGTCCTTTGACTTAGGAACTGCTGGAGTTTACCTGTACATCAGGTCTGTATCTTAGATATGGTGAGAGATTGCCAAAAATACTCTTGAGTAGTCATAAGCCATGTCTAGTGCAGCTCTGGTGTACAGAATGACAGTAGTTTCCAAGAAAGGATCTGTCTTCTGTCAAAAGGCATTGACAGTTGAGTCTCATGTATGCTCTGTGTCCTGTCCCTAAAATCTGTGGCCACAGTAACTGAACAAAAGGGAAGGTTTCCCTTGCGGCGTTTAGTAAGGACAGACCGACACTTAGGTCCAAATGGGTACCTGCATTTTCCGTGCCCTAGACCCTAAGTGATGAGACCGAAGACAGAAGGACAAGTATACTGTTAGAGCCTAAATGTTCATCCCCGGATATTTCAACCTAGTCTCTAGTGCCATGGACCGTTGCTAGATGGAAACCCATGGTAATGGACAGATTCTAGGAATCGCGACAAAGTCTAGCTGAAAGGTGAACCTAAAGAGTCACACACTATCCACACACACTTAGTATTTAATTTGGAATTAAATATTGGAGTAAAAGAATGATTAAATTTGATTTAATCGGGTCCTATAATTTCTTGGAAAATTAATTTCTTCTATTTGATAAAGGGAATTAAATTAATAAATTGGATTTATTAAGGGAATTAATTTAATGGGCCTGGAATAAATATTAATATTTATTTATTATATTTATTTGGCTTCTTGGAATATTTAATAGGATTTAAATATTCCATTAAATTAAATTAATGGTTGAGATTTAATGGGAGAGATCAAAGGCTAGGATTGAATTTGACAAGGTCAAATTTGTTGGAATAGGTGACCAGAAAGCCAATAGGTTTGGCAATTTGTAACCTATCCGACAACTTGATGTGAATGTAATATTATTATGTGATGAATAAGATGAGTGTTCGTCACCAATGGTACCTTCTTTGTTGTGCTCATCTTACATTTGATAAATGGTGTTTAACTTATATCGCAACAAAGCCCACAGACCATGGATAACAACTCGTGCAGTTGGGCCACGCATTGGATGGTGGTCATGAAACCAACTGATTAAGAGTTGGGTCTGAACGTTCCAAGTCGAGGACCTCGAGATAGGGCATCGAGAGTCCTATTGAGACTTGCGTCAAGAGTCGTGTTCATTGGATGAGTGCCGTGTTTTCATCGGCGACAGGCGTGGGACGCCTACACGATCTTGATGGGTTGGTCGACTGGGGTCGAGCCGACTGGACTGACTCGCGGGGATCATCATATGGAAGCCTTGGAGGCTTGGTCGGTATGATTGGTTTTCCCGGGTTCCGATAGTACGGGAGTAATCCTCAGACTTGAGGAATCATGGCAGTCACGTGCACAGGACGGCTGGATCTTGGATCTGGCGAGAGATGATCATTCTGTAAGATGATCATTATAAGCCTTGTCCAGTGCAGTCAGAATGTGTAGCGAGGACGGTGGATTCCAAGAAGAGGATCCGTCCCCTGTCAGTATGTGACAGAGGTATCTCCTAATGCACTCGGAGACACGTTCATGCTGTTTGAAGTTGTGGCCACAGTGGTTGGTCGAACAGGGAATGGTTTCCTGTGTCGACGCAATGAAGCATACGTGGTCTCGAGTATTAAGCATAGATGCCTAGTCAAGGATGGGAACCGACGCCCAATTCCATACCCTAGACTAAGGCCGGGAGACGGTAGACGGAAGGATCGTACCCGTACGGAATCGGCGCCTAAATGTTCACGCCAATTCACCTAGTCTCTAGTGCCATGGACCGTTGCTAGACGGCCACCCATGGTAACGGGCCCTTGTGGGACACGGGCCCAAGTCTAGCTGAGGGTGAACCTAAAGGGTCACACACAAATCACCGAGGAGGTTGAGAGATCGACTTGGAGTCAATCTCGAAGGATAAAATAAGTAATTAGATTACTTAAGGGGAAAGTCCATTGGATGGACGGGCCGATATTGTATCGGCTTTCATTTAATCGGTAAATTGGATTTTCGATTAAAATATGGAAAGTTGAGATGTTGAGACGTTGGATCTTTTAATTGGATTAAAAGACCAACGGGAATAATTTAAATGGACATTAAATTAGATTTAATGTTGAGTTCGTCGTAATTGGATTACGATAAAACCCGGTCCATTAAATTATACCCGAGAGGAGAAATAATTCCTCATTTGGAATAGGAAGAAGTTGGACTTCTTCCCTTAATTAAACATGGCCGACATGCTCCCTTGGAGGAAGCAAAATCAGCCATGTTTCATGCTAGGTGGTATGTTGACTTGTCTCTTTTGGAAAGAGACAAATCAACTCCAATCAAGCTCTTCCCTTTTGGTATGATTTGATCATACCATAAATTTTGGTAGGCTTTTGATTGAAGAATTGATGGTGATTGATTAGAATGAATCTAGACATCCTTGGATGAACCTAGACACATTCCAATAATCACATTAATTATGTATATATATTAGAATATACAAAACCTAGCATAAGTGATTCATTATCATCTTTTTCTACGAAAAAGAGAAGACAAAAATCCTCTCCTCTCTCTCAAAATTTCGTGCTCCCTCTCCCCTCTTACACTTGTGTTCTTCACTTGATTTTGAATCAAGAAGAAGAACAAAGTAAGTTTAGAGAGAACACTAATTCATAGTGTTCTTCTCTTAAACCGATTCCTTCCTAAACCCGTTCTTTCTAGCAAGAAGAACGTCTGTTTCTTCCGGGTGTGGTGTGGATCACCTTTGGAGAATCCATACGTTTGGATTTTGTGAGCATTCCGGAGAAGGAACAACGCTAGTAGCCGGGAGCATACGCTAAACAATCAAAGGTAACGGTTTATTACGCTTTGATTGATTTCATTTGTATATCTATGCCCTATGTGTTTAAATATATGTTTTAAATATTTACACATCCTACATGGAACGCCCAGTTGAGCACCCAAGGGTACACCCCTTGGGATTCGCGTATTTTTGAATTTGACTTAAAATTACACACTTTCTCGCCTTTCTCGCTTCCGCTCGCGCTCCCGGGCGGATCCGCTTGTCCTTCAAAATTCTACTTTGACTAGGACTTTGACTAGGTCAAAATCCTTAGTCAAATTAAGCTTCTAAAGAGTTGGAGTTTAAAGAGGATTAAACTCCTCCTCTCTATAAACCCCCTAGCCTCCTACACATTAGAGGATGATGATGATTCTTGAAATTTCAACACACACAACACACTCCCTCTCTCGTTTCTCTCCCTCTCGTCTGCCCCTCTCTCTCTCCAAGAAAACATCTTTTTCTTGTTCTCTTGTTCTTTGAGCATTAGAACATTGATGATTCAATACCGTTAATTCATAACGTGTTGTTGATTCATCCACTCCAATAAAATTTATACTTGCTCGTTGCTAGCACGACGTTCAAGATACGTGGGTGGATCGTGTGTCACGATTTGGAGGGTCTCAAGAACGAGATCTTGGTGCAAAACGGGGAACAACGCGTGTAGCCGTTGAAGACGAAAACGACAACGGGTAGGTCTCGTTTTAATATTTTCGTCTCTTTTATTTTCCAACCCTATGGCCTCCATGATTATTCTATGTTCTTTATTCATGTGATACACCGAACACCCGGGAAATTTCAAGGGCACACCCCTTGAAACGTGTTCTTTAATTTTAAAATCATGTTTTAAATTCCCGTATTTTTATTTTATACCGCGCTTCCGCATTCGCGGCAATTTTCCCCGGGACGATCCACATATTCTTTCAGATATAGACTCGAAAATTGCCAACATAAGGAACGTGGCACTTTGCTAGGAGTCACACACAAGGAGCCATGGTTTGGCAAGCCTGTGTCCCGACAAAGTCCTCGAGCATGTAGAAGGATCCTACATACGTCAAGGGACTAGTGGGAGACAAATTAGACTCGGTATCTGGTTTGTATAGGTTTACGACAGAATAATGCTAAACATTACTTATAATTGCATTTCTTAAATTAATCATATTCCAAGCCCCCTTAAGAACGAACCCGAATGCCGTAAGAGGTACGAGTGATCGGGATATGTTCGATCAAATTTGGATAGTGATCCAAATCACTTGCGGAACGTGATGTTGGACATCCTAGTAGGATTCATGGAGAGGAGCCATAGAATCCGCTAGAAAAATTCAAACAAGGTTTTGAAACACCGTATAACTAGAATATTTCATTTTTATGAGCTCATACGGAGCATGACTCGGTCTTAAACGACGTAGGTGATCAGTAGGAGTGGAAATGGTGTTCCAAGTATCTAAGTGTGTAATATCTTGATTCATGGATGAATTCAAGGCATTAGGAATCACTAAAACACAAATTGTAACTCACGAAAATTCTCCATGACATTTTAGGGTTCCCACATACATATCATGAATTGAGTTTTTCCAAAGATTCAGTCAATGGTAGACTGATGAGAAAACACAGATATGTAGAGGGACAAGTTGTTCGAGACTCAATCATAGTAAGACTGATGAGAAAACTTAGATACTATGAATACAGTATCAAGCCATTCAAGATTTAGTCACGGTGACTAATGAGAAGGCTTCGACGTTGAGTATCCCCTATGTTTTAACCCTAGGCAAACATATGATATGTTTACTCGGTGCATAGGAACCGATGTTGAGTGTGCTTCTTGCATGACTCAACAGAAATCGGTAATGCACTGGGGGTTGAAGACAGCAATTAAGAACGATCCTTAGTACCTAAATAAGGACTAAAGATGTGTTCATGATGCACCGTCTGTTGAGAGTTTCTTTAGAAGGCTAAAGCGATACTAGCTTCCAAAGCATAGTGAAAAACAAGTTAGTTTCAAAGGTATGTATAGTCAGGCCCAATGACGAGTGCAACGGATAGTGGTCATTGATGAAGACCGCGTCCATAGGATGGACGTGGCGCCTAGCACAGCCAAGCCATGTTCGCCTATATGGGAGGCAACTTGGCTATGGAAGTATTGGCACGAGATCTCATCACAAGACCCACGAAAATATTCTTAGACAACCACCATCTCTAGGAGGCAATGGTGGATAGAGGTAACACAGTTAGACCGTATTGCTTCGGCAAGGAAATATACGCGGACTCACAATACCTTAGTCGGTATCGTAGATTACTCATACTCAGAGGATTCTGAACAAAGTAGGCAATTGACTTAATGGTCAAGTGGGAGATTGTTAGAATAGGTGACCAGAAAGTCAATGGTATTGGCTGTTGTGAGAACCATTCGTCAATCTTTGAACAAGTAATATTATGTTAATAAATGTAGTAAGGATTCATAGGCATAAGTTTGTTGTGCTTACTGCTTGCATCGTTTCGATGTCACAACAAATGCCCACAGACTGAAATAACATTTTGGGAAATTGGAACTGCGCGTGGAGGTAGGTTCATGAAACCAATTTCGCCGAATCGGTCTGAAATACTCCAAGTCAAAGGAATTTTGAGACAAGGAATCGAGAATCCATTTGAGACTTGCACTAAGCATCTGCAGTCGCATTTCATCGAAAAGTGACGAGGCTCGTCCATGCAATGTTAGTGGGTCAGCCAGCTAGGTGGCTGCTGACTGAGGTGACTCGCGGGAATCATCACATGGAAGCCACTCGGGCTTGGTTGGTATGACTCGTATTCCCAGTTCCGATAGTACGAGATTAGTCCTCGGACTTGAGGATCACGGCAGTCCCCTACATACTAAGGCTATCTTGGATCTGGTGAAATTTGACCGGGTTATATCACATTGGTCATCATAAGCCTTGTCCAGTGCAATCGAAGAATGTAAGAACGGTGTATTCCAAGATAGGATCTGTCCCCTGTCAAAGGATATGACAGCGAGATCTCCTATGCGATCTGAGATGGTTTAGACTCACAAAGTCTATTGCCATAGCACTTGATCTAGTAGGAAAGGATTTCCTACGTCGAGTTAAACCTATTTCAAGCATTAAGCATAGATGCCTAAGTCAAGGATGGGAACCAACATTCCTAATTCCATGCCCTAGACTAAAGGCCGGGAGACAGGCGACAGTAGGACCGTACCCGTACGTATCGAGCGACGGTAGGACCGTACCTGCGTATAACTCAGAGCCTAAATGTTCACACCAAATATTCACCTAGTCTCTAGTGCCATGGACCGTTGCTAGATGGTCACCCATGGTAACGGACTACTTTGGTTATGAAATAACAAGAAGTAGGTCCAAGTCTAGCTGAAAGGTGAACCTAAAGAGTCACACCCGCTACACCAAATGAAAGGGAATTAATTTGGAATTAATTCCGCGAGAAGGTTTCATTTAATGGAATTAAATTATACTTCTTGGAGATTCAAGCCTCGATGGATTATTTGGAATAATTGGGCTTGAGTTTATAAATTAGATTTATGGATTTTATAAAGCATGGGCTTTCTCTTTTAATTAGATTAAAAATGGTGAATTAATTAATGGGTTTGGTATATTAAATAGGAATTTAATATAAAGTCCATGGGACTATTTCATTTAGAATTAAATAAAGTCCATTTCATTAATTAATTAATGGGCTTGGATATTGAACAGGATTTAATATAAAGTCCATGCGACCATTTAATTTAGAATTAAATAGGCCCATTCCATAAAGCCCATCAAAATGGATGGACAAGATTTGATCAAGGGAATGACTTAATCAAAGCCTAGTTTGACTAGGATTTGACTAGGTCAAAAATTATAGTCAAGTGTGCCTCTTTAGAAGAGTTTGAGTAGGAATAAGGAAATTCTATTTTCTATAAATACTCAAAAACACACACACACACACACACACACACACCTACTAATCTCTACAACTCTCATCTCATCATGCTCTCTCAATTTCGTCCATCTCCCTCATACATTCTCCAAGATTTCTACTTTGTTCTTCTTGATTTTTTCAAGCTAGAACATAAGAGACATTGATTGCGTTAATTGATAGCGTGTATCGATGTCTCTTCTCCCCAAATAATTTCTTGTTAGCACAAGGGTTCTTTGCTTTTCGGTGTAGCGAGTGAGATGATTTAGAGAGTCTCTTTCTTGAGATCTTGGTGCAAAACGGGGAATAATGCATGTAGCCGAACGAAGACAAAACTACAACCGGGTAGGTTCTTTAATTATGTTTTTCGGTTCAAATTTTATGGCCTCCATGTTGTGTTTTGTTGAACATGAGATACACCGAATGCCTGGGAGAATCAAGGGCACACCCCTTGATCCGGTTATGCATGTGATGCATGTTTTAAATCCCATTTAATTATGCTTTGCAATTTTCATTATGCTATCTTTCGCGCTTCCGCTATTCGCGTTCGTCTCCCAGGCCTATCCACATAACGTTTCAGGTACTACACCCAACTCTTGGATGTAGCTCTTCATCCAAACCGCCTCCTTAGTAGCTTTCGAATCTTCTTTATATTCAGACTCTGTGGTGGAGTCCGCCGTGGTAGCCTGCTTGGAACTCTTCCAAGCAACCACGCCACCATTAAGTCTGAACACAAAACCAGATTGAGACTTGGCATCATCGTCATCCGACTGGAAGCTAGCGTCGCTATAGCCTTCCAGTATCAACTCTCCACCACCGTAGATCAAGAACATGTCCTTAGTACTTTTCAGGTACTTCAGGATGGTCTTGACAGCACTACAGTGTGCCTCCCCGGCACACGACTGATATCGACTAGTTGCGCTTAAAGCGAAAGCCACATCAAGTCTAGTGCACTGGACAGCGTACTGAATGCTACCTACGGCTGAAGCATAGGGGATGTCCAACATCCGTTTAAGCTCCTCATCAGTCTTAGGAGACTGCTTCTTCGATAAGTTAATTCTATGCTTCATAGGAATGCATCCTCGTTTTGAGTTCTCCATCTTGAATCTCTTCAAGAATTTCTCAATATACAAGGACTGGGTCATTCCTAACATCCTTCTAAATCTATCCCTATCGATCTTGATGCCAAAGATGTAGGACGCTTCACCTATATCCTTCATGGAGAACTGCGTTGAAAACCAAGCTTTAGTGGTACCCAAAATCTTAGCATCATTCCCAATAAGCAAGATGTCATCCACGTAAAGCACTAGAAACGCAACCGAGCTCCCACTGATCTTCTTGTATACACAAGGATCAGACTCATTCTTAATGAAATCATATCCCCGTATGACTTCATCAAAAACATATGTTCCAGCTTTGGGAAGCTTGTTTGAGGCCATAGATGGACCATTGGAGACGGCAGACCTTTTGCTCTTCTCTAACAAATGTGAAATCTTCCGGCTGATCCATATAGATCTCTTCCTCTGCGAAACCGTTGAGGAAGACCGTTTTCACGTCCATCTGCCATATTTCATAGTCATACCATGCTTCTATGGCAAGCAGTATCCGAATGGACTTAGCCATTGCTACGGGCGAGTAGGTTTCCTCAAAGTCGACCCCGGGTTGCTGAGTGTAACCCTTTGCCACAAGCCTGGCTTTGATGGTTGAAAGCTCCCCTTCAGCTCCAAGCTTACGTTTGTAGACCCATTTACACCCTATGGGTTTTACCCCTTTGGGTGGGTCCACTAGGGTCCAAACCTGGTTTGTACCCATCGAGTCCATCTGGAATCTCATGGCCTCAAGCCACTTCTCGGAATCGATGTCCGGCATTGCTATTCCGTACGTCTTTGGGTCATTATCCAACTGACCGGTCAGGCCCAAAAATCCATACCTATCAGGTGCATGGGATACTCTGGCCGACCTACGGAGGACTGGAACATTATCAGTGGGAACTACAGGCTCAGATGTCACTACCGCCTCATGGGGTACCTCACTTGATTCCTCAAGGAGTACCTCATTACGTCAACTATCCGATGGAAAACTCTTTTCCAAGAACACTGCGTTTCACGAGACAAAAACCTTTTGCTCGGAGGGATCATAGAAATAATACCCTGCAGTTTCTTTCAGATACCCAATGAACCTGCATAAACTAGATCTCGAGTCCAGTTTATCTCCCACTAATCTCTTGACATATGCGGGACAACCCCACACTTTCAAGTATTTGTAGGAGTCAGGCTTGCCATGCCATATCTCATATATGACGTTTGGGATATCTTCTTAGATGGTGCCAAGTTCAAAACTTTGGCCGCCGTCTCAAAAGTGTATCCCCAGAAGGATAAGGGGAGTTCGGTAAAACTCATCATAGATCGAACCATGTCCAACAAGGTCCGATTCCTCCTTTCAGACACACCATTAAGCTGTGGTGTTCCAGGAGGGGTCCACTGAGAGAGAATCCCATTCTTTTTTAGATAATCAATAAACTCACCACTCAAATACTCTCCACCTCGGTCGGACCGAAGGGCTTTGATCTTTTGACCGGTTTGGTTCTCTACTTCAAGTCTGTATTCCTTAAACCTTCCAAAGGCTTCAGACTTATACCTCATCAGGTAAACATAACCATACCGTGAGTGATCATCGGTAAAGGTTATGAAGTATGAGTACCCACCTCTAGTCTGAGTATTTAGTGGGCCACATACATCTGTATGGATCAAATCCAATAGACCGTTGGCTAGCGTGCTTTGTCCAACAAAGGGTTTCTTGGTCATTTTTCCCTTGAGACAGGATTCGCATGTCGGTAGGTTGTCCAAACCTCTATTTCTAGACTCTTTGAGTCCACCAACCTTCTTATCCTATCTTTAGAGATATGACCTAACCTCGCATGCCATATCTGTGCATCATCATGATTATCCCATTTTCGTTTGTGTTCCGCAATCATAATCCAATGAGACTGTTGAAGTATGTACAGACCGTTTACCAATGTACCAAGCAGATGAGAAATACCATCTTTAATAATGAAAAAACCATTTTTATTGATGGTAAATGAATATCCCTCCTTATCAAGGATCGGGATAGATACAATATTTTTAATCATGCTAGGTACATAGAAACAGTCGTTCAGTACAATCCTAACATGACTACTAATGGCTAACTCCATTGATCCTACGGCTTCCGCAGCAACGGCCTTGCCATCGCCTAGCCTCAGGATCATCTCATCCTTGGTTAGCCTTCTGCTTCTTTGTAGTACTTGCAAATCATTGCAGATGTGAGCACAACACCCAATATCCAATACCCATGAAGCAGAATTAGTTATCATGTTTACTTCAACCCCAAACATACCTGGGTTGGAGAGGAGTTGTGGGTAGCCCCTCTTCCAATGCCCCTTTCCTTGGCAATGCATGCAGACATCATTTACCTTAGACTGCAGAGAACCACGGGCCTTTCCTTTCCCTTTGCCCATTCCCACCGGGGTAACAGGGGCGCCTGGAGCGCGAGCAGGGGCCGCAACCGTCTTCCCCTTTCCCTTCTTCCTCTTCCAGCGTCCGGCCCTCTTGCCATTCGCCTTGGAGGTCAAAGCCTCTCCTATCAATACCGCCAACGCCAACTTGTGGGCCGTTGCCTCGTATTGGACCAACATGTTGATCAACTTATGAATAGACTTCTCAAGTCCATTCATGTTGTAGTTTACAATAAATGGGTCATAGGACGGAGGAAGCGACTGGAGGATCACGTCAATGTACGTGTCATTGTTAAGCCCAACTTTAAGGTCCTCGAGTTTCTCCACTAGGGAGAGCATCTTAACCCCATGACTTTGTACATACGATCCTTCAACAAGCTTGGTGCCAAAGAATGCTTTTGTGGCGGCATATCTAATATGCCTATCCGGAACCGCATAAACCTCGTTCATGCAGAGCATTATGGCGGAGACGTTGTCCAGCCTCTCATATTGCTTCTGGATGTCGTTAGACATCGAAGCCAATATGGTACTGCGCACTTTCCAATTACCCTCATGTCATTTCTCGAATGTGAAATGTTCTTCTGGCGTGGACCCCTCCAGTAAGTCGCTCGACGGCGGCTCGTCCAAGACGTAGCTTGGTTCTCAAAATCGAGGACAATCCTCAGGTTTCTCAGCCAGTCCGAGTAGTTCGTTCCGTTGAACTTATTAGTCTTAAGTGTTGGAATAGGTGACCAGAAAGCCAATAGGTTTGGCAATTTGTAACCTATCCGACAACTTGATGTGAATGTAATATTATTATGTGACGAATAAGATGAGTGTTCGTCACCAATGGTACCTTCTTTGTTGCGCTCATCTTACATTTGTTAAACCGGTGTTTAACTTATATCGCAACAAAGCCCACAGACCATGGATAACAACTCGTGCAATTGGGCCACGCATTGGATGGTGGTCATGAAACCAACTGATTAAGAGTTGGGTCTGAAAACGTTCCAAGTCGAGGACCTCGAGACAGGGCATCGAGAGTCCTATTGAGACTTGCATCAAGAGTCGTGTTCATTGGATGAGTGCCGTGTTTCATCGGCGACAGGCGTGGGATGCCTACACGATCTTGATGGGTTGGTCGACTGGGGTCGAGCCGACTGGACTGACTCGCGGGGATCATCATATGGAAGCCTTGGAGGCTTGGTCGGTATGATTGGATTTCCCCGGTTCCGATAGTACGGGAGTAATCCTCAGACTTGAGGAATCATGGCAGTCACGTGCACATGACGGTTGTATCTTGGATCTGGCGAGAGGTGATCATTCTGTAAGATGATCATTATAAGCCTTGTCCAGTGCAGTCAGAATGTGTAGCGAGGACGGTGGATTCCAAGAAGAGGATCTGTCCCCTGTCAGTATGTGACAGAGGTATCTCCTATGCACTCGGAGACACGTTCATGCTGTTTGAAGCTGTGGCCACAGTGGTTGGTCGAACAGGGAATGGTTTCCTGTGTCGATGCAATGAAGCATACGTAGTCTCGAGTATTAAGCATAGATGCCTAGTCAAGGATGGGAACCGACGCCCAATTCCATACCCTAGACTAAGGCCGGGAGACGGTAGACGGAAGGATCGTACCCGTACGGAATCGGCGCCTAAATGTTCACGCCAATTCACCTAGTCTCTAGTGCCATGGACCGTTGCTAGACGGCCACCCATGGTAACGGGCCCTTGTGGGACACGGGCCCAAGTCTAGCTGAGGGTGAACCTAAAGGGTCACACACAAATCACCGAGGAGGTTGAGAGATCAACTTGGAGTCAATCTCGAAGGATAAAATAAGTAATTGGATTACTTAAGGGAAAGTCCATTGGATGGACGGGCCGATATTGTATCGGGCTTTCGTTTAATCGGTAAATTGGATTTTCGATTAAATATGGAAAGTTGAGACGTTGGATCTTTTAATTGGATTAAAAAGATCAACGCGAATAATTTAAATGGACATTAAATTGGATTTAATGTTGGATTCGTCGTAATTGGATTACGATAAAACCCGATCCGTTAAATTATACCCGAGAGGAGAAATAATTCCTATTTTGGAATAGGAAGAAGTTGGACTTCTTACCTTAATTAAACATGGCCGACACTGAAAGAAATCGGTGGATCGTCCCGGGAGATTAACGCGAATAGCGAAAGCGTGAAATAGTGCGTAATAAAAATTACAAAGCATAATTAAATGGAATTTAAATCATGCATAACGTACATAAACGAATCAAGGGGTGTGCCCTTGATTCTCCCGGGCGTTCGGTGTATCTCATGTTCAATAAAACACAACATGGAGGCCATAGAATTGAAACCGGAAAAAACGAAATTAAAGAACCTACCCGGTTGTAGTTTTGTCTTCGTTTCGGCTACACGCATTGTTCCCCGTTTTGCACCAAGATCTCAAAGAAGAGACCCTCTAAATCATCTCACTCGCTCCACCGGGAAGCAAACAACCCTTGTGCTAGCAAGAAATTATTTTGGGGAGAAGAGACATCGATACACGCTATGAATTAACGCAATCAATGTCTCTTATGTTCTTAACTTGAATAAATCAAGAAGAACAAAGTAATATTCTTGGAGAGTGAAAAATAGGGGTGGACGAAAATTTGAGGGAGAATTGAGAGATGAGAGTTGTAGAGAATAGTAGGTGTGAGTGTGTGTTTTTTAAGTATTTATAGAAGATGGAATTCCTATTCCTTCTCAAACTCTTCCAAAGAGACACACTTTGACTAGGATTTTGACCTAGTCAAATTAAGCTTTGATTAAGTCACATTAATCATGGCCCTTCATCTCATCATTCTCTAGATCAAATCTTGTCCATCCATTTTGATAGGCTTTATGGAATGGGCCTATTTAATTCTAAATTAAATATTCCCATGGACTTTATATTAAAATCCTATTTAATATACTAAGCCCATTATTTAATTAATGGAATGGACTTTAATTAATTCCAAATTAAATAGTCCATGGACTTTATATTAAATCCTATTTAATACCAAGCCCATTAATTAATTCCATAGAATGGGATTATTTAATTCTAAATTAAATAGTCCCATGGACTTTATATTAAATCCTATTTAATATACCAAGCCCACTAATTAATTCACCCTTTTAATCTAATTAAAAGGAAAGCCCATGCTTTGTAAAATTCATAAATCTAATTTATGAACTCAAGCCCGATTATTCCAAATAATTCATCGAAGCTTGAATCTCCAAGAAGTATAATTTAATTCCATTAAATTAAACCTTCTCCCGGAATTAATTCCAAATTAATTCCCTTTCATTTGGTATAGCGGGTGTGACTCTTTAGGTTCACCTTTCAGCTAGACTTGGACCTACTTTTTGTTATTTCATAACCAAAGTAGTCCGTTACCATGGGTGGCCATCTAGCAACGGTCCATGGCACTAGAGACTAGGTGAATTTATGGTGTGAACATTTAGGCTCCGAGTTATACGCAGGTGCGGTCCTACCGACGCTCGATACGTACGGGTACGGTCCTACTATCGCCTGTCTCCCGGCCTTTAATCTGGGGTCGGTTCCCATTCTTGACTAGGCAACTATGCATAATGCTCGAGATAGGTTTAACTCGACGTAGGAAATCCTTTCCCACTACATCAAGTGCTATGGCCATAGACTTTGTGAGTCTAAACCATCTCCGAGCGCATAGGAGATCTTGCTGTCATATCCTTTGACAGGGGACAGATCCTATCTTGGAATTCACCGTTCTTACATACTCCGACTGCACTGGACGAGCCTTATGATGACCATGTGATATAATCGGTCAAATTTCACCAGATCCAAGATATAGCCTTAGTATGTAGGGGACTGCCGTGATCCTCAAGTCCGAGGACTAATCCCGTACTATCGGAACCGGGAATACGAGTCATACCGACCAAGCCCGAGTAGTTTCCATATGACGATTCCCGCGAGTCGCCTCAGTCGGCCGCTCCCCAGCAGGCCGACCCACTAACACTGCTTAGACGATCCTCGTCACCCGTCGATGAAACACGACAGCAGATGCTTAGTGCAAGTCTCAAATGGATTCTCGATGCCCTGTCTCGAGATTCCTTTGACTTGGAGTATTTCAGACTGATTCGGCGAAACTGATTTCATGAATCTACCTCCAAGCGTAGTTCCAATTTCCCGAAATGTTATCTCAGTCTGTGGGTGTTTGTTGTGACATCATAACGATGCAAGCAGTAAGTACAACAAACTTATGCCTATGAATCCTTACTACATTCATTAACATAATATTACTTGTTCACAGATTGACGAATGGTTCTCAGAACAGCCAATACCATTGACTTTCTGGTCACCTATTCTAACAGACACGCTCCCTTAGAGGAAGCAAAATCAGCCATGTTTCATGCTAGGTGGTATGTTGACTTATCTCTTTTGGAAAGAGACAAATCAACTCCAATCAAGCTCTTCCCTTTTGGTATGATTTGATCATACGATAAATTTTGGTAGGCTTGATTGAAGAATTGATGCTGATTGATTGGAATGAATCTAGACATCCTTGAATGAACCTAGACACATTCCAATAATCACATTAATTATGTTTATATATTAGAATATACAACACCAAGCATAAGTGATTCATTATTCATCTTTTTCTAGGAAAAAGAGAAGACAAAATCCCTCTCCTCTCTCAACTCTCGGCCTCTCTCCCTCTCTTAGACTTGTGTTCTTCACTTGATTTTGAATCAAGAAGAAGAACAAAGTAAGTTTAAGAGAGCACTAATTCATAGTGTTCTTCGCTTATGGGTGGCCGTCTAGCAACGGTCCCTATGGGTAGCCGTCTAGCAACGGTCCCTATGGATGCCTAGTCATGAATGCATACGAGTACAGTCCACCACAGCAATCCTAGATTTTCTAGCCTTGAAACTGGCGACCATTATTAGAAATAAGTACACGAGGTAAACCATACCTGTAGATGATATTCTACCAAAGGAGTTTTGTGTTAGAATAGGTGACCAGAAACTCAATTAGATTGGCTGTTCTGGGAAGTATTCGTCGATCTTTATCAAAATAATATTATATTGATGGATAAAGTAAGTATTCATCATTGGCAAAATGTATTTGTTGTGCTTACTACTCACATTGAATGGCGTTTCAATGTCACAACAAATGCCCACAGACCGATTGGTTAAACCCAATGAGTTGAGTTGCGCATAGGTTGGCGGCTATGAAACCAACTCCTTGAGGGTCGGTCTGAAACGTTCCAAGTCAAGGACCTCGAGACTAGGCCTCGAGCGCCCTATAAGACTTGCACTAAGTATTGCATTTACTGGGTGAGTGCCGAGTTTCATCGGTGCCAGACATAGGTCGTCTATGCAATTTTAGTGGGTTAGTTGTCAAGGTAGTCGACTGACTGAACTGACTCGCGGGAATCGTTATATGGAAGCCTTGGACGTTTGGTCGGTATGACTTGAATTCCCGGTTCCGATAGTACGGGATTATTCATCGGACTTGAGGAATCATGGCAGATGAATATGAAGGTTGTATCTTGGATCTGGCGAAAGGTGACCGTGTCTTTGATATGGTCATTATAAGCCTTGTCCAGTGCAGTCGGAGTATGTAGTTGTTAGAATAGGTGACCAGAAAGCCAATAGGTTTGGCGATTTGTAACCTATCTGACAACTTGATGTAAATGTAATATTATTATGTGATGAATAAGATGAGTGTTCGTCACCAATGCTACCTTCTTTGTTGCGCTCATCTTACATTTGTTAAAACAGTGTTTAACTTATATCGCAACAAAGCCCACAGACCATGGATAACAACTCGTGCAGTTGGGCCACGCATTGGATGGTGGTCATGAAACCAACTGATTAAGAGTTGGGTCTGAAACGTTCCAAGTCGAGGACCTCGAGACAGGGCATCGAGAGTCCTATTGAGACTTGCGTCAAGAGTCGTGTTCATTGGATGAGTGTCGTGTTTCATCGGCGACAGGCGTGGGACGCTTACACGATCTTGATGGGTTGGTCGACTGGGGTCGAGCCGACTGGACTGACTCGCGGGGATCATCATATGGAAGCCTTGGAGGCTTGGTCGGTATCATTGGTTTTCCCCGGTTCCGATAGTACGGGAGTAATCCTCAGACTTGAGGGATCATGGCAGTCGCATGCACAGGACGGCTATATCTTGGATCTGGCGAGAGGTAATCATTCTGTAAGATGATTATCATAAGCTTTGTCCAGTGTAGTCAGAATGTGTAGCGAGGACGGTGGATTCCAAGAAGAGGATCCGTCCCCTGTCAGTATGTGACAGAGGTATCTCCTATGCACTCGGAGACAGTTCATGTTGTTTGAAGCTGTGGCCACAGTGGTTGGTCGAACAGGGAATGGTTTCCTGTGTTGACGCAATGAAGCATACGTGGTCTCGAGTATTAAGCATAGATGCCTAGTTAAGGATGGGAACCGACGCCCAATTCCATACCCTAGACTAAGGCCGGGAGACGGTAGACGAAAGGATCGTACCCGTACGGAATCGGCGCCTAAATGTTCACGCCAATTCACCTAGTCTCTAGTGCCATGGACCGTTGCTAGACGGCCACCCATGGTAACGGGCCCTTGTGGACACGGGCCCAAGTCTAGCTGAGGGTGAACCTAAAGGGTCACACACAAATCACCGAGGAGGTTGAGAGATCGACTTGGAGTCAACCTCGAAGGATAAAATAAGTAATTGGATTACTTAAGAGAAAGTCCATTGGATGGACGGGCCGATATTGTATCGGGCTTTCATTTAATCAGTAAATTGGATTTTCGATTAAATATGGAAAGTTGAGATGATGAGATGTTGGATCTTTTAATTGGATTAAAAGATCAACGGGAATAATTTAAGTGGACATTAAATTGGATTTAATATTGGCTTCGTCGTAATTGGATTACGATAAAACTCGATCCGTTAAATTATACCCGAGAGGAAAAATAATTCCTAATTTGGAATGGGAAGAAGTTGGACTTCTTTCCTTAATCAAACATGGCCAACACGCTCCCTTGGATGAAGCAAAATCAGCCATGTTTTCATGCTAGGTGGTATGTTGACTTATCTCTTTTGGAAAGAGACAAATCAACTCCAATCAAGCTCTTCCCTTTTGGTATGATTTGATCATACGATAAATTTTGGTAGGCTTGATTGAAGAATTGATGGTGATTGATTGGAATGAATCTAGACATTCTTGGATGAACCTAGACACATTCTAATAATCACATTAATTATGTATATATATTAGAATATACAACACACCAAGCATAAGTGATTTCATTATTCATCTTTTTCTAGGAAAAAGAGAAGACAAAAATCCTCTCCTCTCTCTCAATTTTCGTGCTCTCTCCCTCTCTTACACTTGTGTTCTTCACTTGATTTTGAATCAAGAAGAAGAACAAAGTAAGTTTAAGAGAACACTAATTCATAGTGTTCTTCTCTTAAACCGATTCCTTCCTAAACCCGTTCTTTTCTAGCAAGAAGAACGTGTGTTTCTTCCGGTGTGGTGTGAATCACCTTTGGAGAATCCATACGTTTGGTCTTCGTGAGCATTCCGGAGAAGGAACTACGCTAGTAGCCGGGAGTATACGCTAAACAACCAAAGGTAACGGTTTATTACGCTTTGATTGATTTCATTTATATATCTATGCCCTATGTGTTTAAATATATGTTTTCAATATTTACACATCCTACATCGAACGCCCGGTTGAGCACCCAAGGGTACACCCCTTGGAATTCGCGTATTTTGAATTAGATTTAAATTTACGCACTTTTTCGCGCTTTCTCGCTTCCGCTCGCGCTCTCGGGCGGATCCGCTTGTCCTTCTAGTGGTATCAGAGCCCGGTTCGATGTAAGGGGCATAGATCTATGTGTTTTGGCATGATCTACTTGCTTTTAAATGGCTTTATTGGCATGTTAGATTACATAAATATATGAATAATATGATGATTCAATTGTTTGGATTTAATGGACTTTGGCATGCTTAATTTTGTTAGATTGGATCTAAAATTGCATGCTTATTTTCAGAATAATATTAATGTTATTGTGCTGAAACAGTTTTGAAAAACAAAAAAAAAAAAAATTGGGATCGGTCGGCAGCGACCGCGCGCAGGCGGGCGCCTGCGCGCGCTGGACTTCGGCGGGCGCGCGCGCCATGCGCGCGGATTCTGCGCAGGGGCGCGCGCGCTCGCTGTGCGCAGCCGGCTGGTGCCAGCGCGCGCAGGACGCGCAGGCTTGCTGCCTGCGCGCGCGCTGCCCTGTGCGCCCGGGCGGGCGGCCAGCACAACGGCTGGGCCGTTTTGTGCCGTTTTTCGACTTTTTTCCGAAAAATTCGATTTTCTGTATTTTCTGCACAATATTCTGAAAATATATTAATTTTGCATTTTTTTGATTTTGGAATAATATGATTATTCCTTGGATTAAATTTGCTTAATTAATTTGTGATTAATACATGCATTGGATGCATTGTTTAAAATGTCCATCAAATTTGAAATTTGAATTTTGCATATTATTTGTATGTTTATACTTTTGTGATGTTGGACATCACTTGGGTATTTGGAATATCCATTGGAATTTATGCATGATTATTTGGAATAATTATGTTATGTGTGTTGATGGAATCAACATGGGTTGATCACAAGAGCCCTAGACCTTATGTATGGATGAATGTATGATCATTTATTTTCTGTTGGGTGGGGCCTGTGTGCCTCTTGTTTTTGGGACTATCATCTCCCGTATTATCAGCCTCATGATGTTAAGGCTTGTTTTCTTTATTACCAATGTATTACTTTCAGTTGTAATGAGAGTAGATAGGATTGGTGAGGTTTTACTTTTAACAAGCAATTGGAGTCGGAGACCCCAAGGAGGAGCATCAAGGCGTGAAACAAGAAGCACTTCAAGGCCTATTGGAATGACAATGGGTTTATTATTATTGTAATAATTTAGGACCACCCTAGACAGACCATAGACTCACTGCGGGCTCAGTGAGTCGCATAGGTTGGGCTTGTGATCATCCTAACAGGGGTATGCTATGTTTTATGCATGCGGCCTTTTCTTATTTATCGCTTTAAATATTGGATATTTATGCATGCTAAAACACCATAATGTGATGAGGTCTCGGTCACACTTAAACTCTCATTTGGTTGGACCAAATTAAATATTAAGCCCAGAACGGACTTGGATCAAAATGGTATTTTGGTCTGTCCGAGCCTTCCATCCACAGCAATGTGGTGAGGAAGCTACCACTACCCAAGTGTGGTCTCACGAGTCGTGGCACACTTGGAATAGGGGAAAGCTGCACTATTGTTGTGAACAAAAAGACGGCGCTCGCTGTTTTCCTGTCTCACGAGTCATGGGGGGCGACAGTTTGAGGTATGATTTGTTGATGGGTCGGGCCTAACACTGAGTAACATGGTTCGCTTGGAGTCCTCGGAACCATGCGAATAGGTGAGGCAAAAATATCTTGGGAATCTCATTGGATGAGAATGATATTGGATATCTCCCACGAGGTTTTCTTCATGTGAATCGTAAAAGCGAGGCATGGAGATTACGCTTGTGGATCCCAAGCCCACTAGGGAAATGGTTTCCCGAAACTCCGCTTGAGAGTGGCGGACTTTCGTATAAAATAGTGGGAGGGTTAAAGACTAAAAGACCAAGTCTTCAACTTGAACAATAATATTACCATCATCTGCTAATTTCTGCTTTATATTTTCATTAATGTAGATATGTCTAAGAACCCGTTAATCATGATTCTTGAGACTAACAAATTCAACGGAACGAACTACTCGGACTGGCTGAGAAACCTGAGGATTGTCCTCGGTTTCGAGAACCAAGGCTACGTCTTGGACGAGCCGCCACCGAGCGACTTACCGGAGGGGTCCACGCCTAAAGAACGTTTGACGTTCGAGAAATGGCATGAGGACAACCGGAAAGTACGCAGTATCATACTGGCTTCAATGTCTAACGACATCCAGAAGCAGTATGAAGGGCTGGACAACGTCTCCGCCATAATGCTCCGCATGAACGAGGTTTATGCGGTTTCGGATAGGCATATTAGATATGCCGCCACAAACGCATTCTTTGGCACCAAGCTCGCTGAAGGAGCGTCTGTACAGAGTCATGGGTCAAGATGCTCTCCCTAGTTGAGAAACTCGAGGACCTTAAAGTTGGGCTTAACAACGACACGTACATTGACGTGATCCTCCAGTCGCTTCCTCCATCCTATAACCCGTTTGTTGTAAACTACAACATGAACGGACTTGAGAAGTCCATTCATGAGTTGATCAACATGCTGGTCCAATACGAGGCAACGACCACAAGTCGGCGCCGGCGGTATTGATAGGAGAGGCTTCAACCTCCAAGGCGAATGGCAAGAGGGCCGGACGCTGGAAGAGGAAGAAGGGCAAAGGGAAGACGGTTGCGGCCCCTGCTCGCGCTCCGGGCGTCCCTGTTGCTCCGGTTGGACCGAGCAAAGGGAAAGGGAAGGCCCATGGTTCTCAGCGGTCCAAGGCAAATGATGTCTGCATGCATTGCCAAGGGAAAGGGCATTGGAAGAGAGAGTGCCCACAACTCCTCTCCAACCCAGGTGTGTTTGTGGTTGAAGTTAATATGATTACTAATTCTGCTTCATGGGTATTGGATATCGGGTGTGGTGCTCACATCTGCAATTATTTGCAGGCACTGCAAAGAAGCAGAAGGCTAACCAAGGATGAGATGATCCTGAGGCTAGGCGATGGCAAGGCCGTTGCTGCGGAGGCCGTAGGATCACTAGAGTTAGCCATTAGTAGTCATGTTAGGATTGTACTGAACGAATGTTTCTATGTACCTAGCATGATTAAAAACATTGTTTCCATCCCGGTCCTTGATAAGGAGGGATATGAATTTACCATCAATAAAAACGGTTTTTTCATTATCAAAGATGGTATTTCTCATTTGCTTGGTATATTGGTCAACGGTCTGTACATACTTCAACAGTCTAATTGGATTATGACTGCAGAACACAAACGAGAACGTGATGATCGTAATAACGCACAGATATGGCATGCGAGGTTAGGTCATATCTCTAAAGATAGGATAAGAAGGTTGGTGGACTCAAAGAGTTAGAAATAGACGATTTGGACAACCTACCGACCTGCGAATCCTGTCTAAAGGGAAAGATGACCAAGAAACCCTTTGTTGGACAAAGTACGCTAGCCAGTGGTCTGTTGGATTTGATCCATACAGATGTCTGTGGTCCACTAAATACTCAGGCTAGAGGTGGGTACTCGTACTTTATAACCTTTACCGATGATCACTCACGGTATGGTTATGTTTACCTGATGAGGTACAAGTCTGAAGCCTTTGGAAGGTTTAAGGAATACAGACTTGAAGTAGAGAATCAAACCGGTTGAAAGATCAAAGCCCTTCGGTCGGACCGAGGTGAAGAGTATTTGAGTGGTGAGTTCACTGATTATCTAAAAGAGAATGGGATTCTCTCTCAGTGGACCCCTCCTGGAACACCGCAGCTTAATGGTATGTCTGAAAGGAGGAATCGAACCTTGTTGGACCTGGTCCGATCCATGATGAGTTTTACCGAACTACCCCTTTCCTTCTGGGGATACGCTCTTGAGACGGCGGCCAAAGTTTTTGAACTTGGCGCCATCTAAAAAGGTATCCCAGACGCCATATGAGATATGGCATGGCAAGCCTGCCTCCTACAAATACTTGAAAGTGTGGGGTTGCACCGCATATGTCAAGAGATTAGTGGGAGATAAACTGGACTCGAGGTCTAGTTTATGCAGGTTCATCGGCTATCCGAAAGAAACTGCGGGGTATTATTTCTGTGATCCCTCCGAGCAAAAGGTTTTTATCTCGCGAACCGCAGTGTTCTTGGAAAAAGGTCTTCCATCGGATAGTCGACGCGATGAGGTTCTCCTTGGGGAATCAAGTGAGGTACCCATGAGGCGGCAGTGACATCTGAGCCAGTGGTTCCCACTGATATTGTTCCAGTCCTCCGTAGTTCGGCCAGAGTATCCCATGCACCTGATAGGTATGGATTTCGAGGCCTGACCGGTCAGTTGGATAATGATCCAAAGACATACGGAGAAGCGATGTCGGACATCGATTCGGACAAGTGGCTTGAGGCCATGAAATCCGAGATGGACTCGATAGGTACAAACAAGGTTTGGACCCTAGTAGATCCACCCAAAGGGGTTAAACTCGTAGGGTGTAAATGGGTCTACAAACGTAAGCTTGGAGCTGACGGGGAGGTTACAACCTTCAAAGCCAGGCTTGTGGCGAAAGGTTATACTCAACGACCCGGGGTCGATTTTGAGGAAACCTACTCGCCCGTAGCAATGGCCAAGTCCATTCGGATACTGCTTGCCATAGCAGCATGGTATGACTATGAAATATGGCAGATGGACGTGAAAACGGCTTTCCTCAACGGTTTCGTAGAGGAAGAGATCTATATGGATTAGCCGGAGGGTTTCACAACTGTTGGAGAAGAGCAGAAGGTCTGCCATCTCCAAAGGTCCATCTATGGCCTCAAACAAGCTTCCCGAAGCTGGAACATACGTTTTGATGAAGTCATACGGGGATATGATTTCACCAAGAACGAGTCTGATCCTTGTGTATACAAGAAGATCAGTGGGAGCTCAGTTGCGTTTCTGGTGCTTTACGTGGATGACATCTTGCTCATTGGGAATGACGCTAAGATGTTGGGTACCACTAAAGCTTGGTTGTCAACGCAATTCTCCATGAAGGATATGGGCGAGGCATCCTACATCCTTGGCATCAAGATCTACAGGGATAGGTCTAAAGGATGTTAGGAATGGCCCAGTCCTCGTACATTGAGAAAGTCTTGAAGAGATTCAAGATGGAGAACTCAAAACGAGGATTCCTTCCTATGAGGCATGGAATTAAGTTATCCAAGAAGCAGTCTCCTAAGACTGATGAGGAGCTTAAACGGATGTTGGACATCCCCTATGCTTCAGCCGTAGGCAGCATACAGTATGTTGTTCAGTGCACTAGACATGATGTGGCTTTCGCTTTGAGCGTAACTAGCCGATATCAGTCGTGTGCCGGGGAGGCACACTGGAGTGCAGTCAAGACTATCCTAAAGTACCTGAAAAGGACTAAGGACATGTTCTTGAACTACGGCGGTGGAGAGTTGATACTGGAAGGCGATAGCGACGCTAGCTTCCAGTCAGATGAAAATGATGCCAAGTCTCAGTATGGTTTTGTATTTAGACTAAATGGTGGCGTGGTTACTTGGAAGGGTTCCAAGCAAGCTACCACGGCGGACTCCACCATAGAGTTTTGAATACATAGCGGCTTTGGAAGCTGCTAAGGAGTGGTTTGGTTGATGAGCTACATCCAAGGGTTGGATGTAGTACCTAGCATTGCTAAGCCTGTAATTATCTTTTATGATAACAACGGGGCGATAGCGCTAGCAAAGGAACCGAGATCTCATCACGATCCAAGCATATTCTTAGACGCTACCATCTGCTTAGAAAGATGGATAGCACGAGTGACGTTCGGTTGGATCAAGTCAGCTCCGCAGAAAACATAGCAGATCCACTTGCTAAGCCCATGTCGCAAGTTGCCCATACTCACCATCTGAATAAGAGGTTCGAGGTCAATGGGTGATTGGCTTTAGGTCAAGTGGGAGATTGTTAGAATAG
The DNA here is from genome assembly GCA_034509735.1 of Sesamum alatum. Classification (NCBI taxonomy): domain Eukaryota; kingdom Viridiplantae; phylum Streptophyta; class Magnoliopsida; order Lamiales; family Pedaliaceae; genus Sesamum; species Sesamum alatum. The sequence continues at coordinate 33,064,974 of JACGWO010000001.1, read as the reverse complement.
GTGACCAGAGAGCCAATAGGTTTGGCGATTTGTAACCTATCTGACAACTTGATGTAAATGTAATATTATTATGTGATGAATAAGATGAGTGTTCGTCACCAATGGTAGCTTCTTTGTTGCGCTAATCTTACATTTGTTAAAACGGTGTTTAACTTATATCGCAACAAAGCCCACAGACCATGGATAACAACTCGTGCAGTTGGGCCACGCATTGGATGGTGGTCATGAAACCAACTGATTAAGAGTTGGGTCTGAAACGTTCCAAGTCGAGCACCTCGAGACAGGGCATCGAGAGTCCTATTGAGACTTGCGCCAAGAGTCGTGTTCATTGGATGAGTGTCGTGTTTCATCGGCGACAGGCGTGGGACGCCTACACGATCTTGATGGGTTGGTCGACTGGGGTCGAGCCGACTGGACTGACTCGCGGGGATCATCATATGGAAGCCTTGGAGGCTTGGTCGGTATCATTGGTTTTCCCCGATTCCGATAGTACGGGAGTAATCCTCAGACTTGAGGGATCATGGCAGTCGCGTGCACAGGACGGCTGTATCTTGGATCTGGCGAGAGGCAATCATTCTGTAAGATGATTATCATAAGCCTTGTCCAGTGCAGTCAGAATGTGTAGCGAGGACGGTGGATTCCAAGAAGAGGATCCGTCCCCTGTCAGTATGTGACAGAGGTATCTCCTATGCACTCGGAGACACGTTCATGCTGTTTGAAGCTGTGGCCACAGTGGTTGGTCGAACAGGGAATGGTTTCCTGTGTCGACGCAATGAAGCATACGTGGTCTCGAGTATTAAGCATAGATGCCTAGTCAAGGATGGGAACCGACGCCCAATTCCATACCCTAGACTAAGGCCGGGAGATGGTAGACGGAAGGATCGTACCCGTACGGAATCGGCGCCTAAATGTTCACGCCAATTCACCTAGTCTCTAGTGCCATGGACCGTTGCTAGACGGTCACCCATGGTAACGGGCCTTTGTGGGACACGGGCCCAAGTCTAGCTGAGGGTGAACCTAAAGGGTCACATACAAATCACCGAGGAGGTTGAGAGATCGACTTGGAGTCAACCTCGAAGGATAAAATAAGTCATTGGATTACTTAAGGGAAAGTCCATTGGATGGACGGGCCGATATTGTATCGAGCTTTCATTTAATCGGTAAATTGGATTTTCGATTAAATATGGAAAGTTGAGATGTTGAGACGTTGGATCTTTTAATTGGATTAAAAGATCAACGGGAATAATTTAAGTGGACAATAAATTGGATTTAATATTGGGTTCGTCGTAATTGGATTACGATAAACCCGGTCCGTTAAATTATACCCGAGAGGAGAAATAATTCCTAATTTGGAATGGGAAGAAGTTGGACTTCTTTCCTTAATCAAACATGGCCGACACGCTCCCTTGGAGGAAGCAAAATCAGCCATGTTTCATGCTAGGTGGTATGTTGACTTATCTCTTTTGGAAAGAGACAAATCAACTCCAATCAAGCTCTTCCCTTTTTGGTATGATTTGATCATACCATAAATTTTGGTAGGCTTGATTGAAGAATTTATGGTGATTGATTGGAATGAATCTAGACATCCTTGGATGAACCTAGACACATTCCAATAATCACATTAATTATATATATATATTAGAATATACAACACCAAGCATAAGTGATTCATTATTCATCTTTTTCTAGGAAAAAGAGAAGACAAAAACCTCTTCTCTCTCTCAATTTTCGTGCTCTCTCCCTCTCTTACACTTGTGTTCTTCACTTGATTTTGAATCAAGAAGAAGAACAAAGTAAGTTTAAGAGAACACTAATTCATAGTGTCCTCCTTGTGCCTCCCACCTAGTTAGTTATTAACTAAGAGTCGAAGTATGCAGTAAGGTTCCTAGCTCCTGCATCCAATGCCATCTTTATTCCTACTATGAGGCTCCGTACTCGGCCTCGTTGTTTAATGCCTTGAAATTGAATCTTAAACCATATTTCAAAAATCCCCTTTTAGGCTGGTGAGGATAATTTTGGCTCCACACCGGGAAAGGATGGAGGAACCATCTATGTGTAAGAGTCGCAGGCCCTCATCCTCCTCTGCCGGTTTGGCTTCAATCACGAACTCAACTAGTGCTTGGGCCTTGATGGCCATTCTAGGCTGATAGGAGATATCATACTCGTTGAGCTCGACGGCCCACTTGACCATCCTACCTAAAGTATCAGCTTACGCAGGAGGGTGTTAGTACGCACAACCATGGAATGAGATAAGAAACAAAGACGTAGCTTACATGCTGTTATTACCAAAGCGAAAGCTAGTTTTTATACCTTGGGGTACAGTTGCTTAGCCCCATGTAATATCTTACTTACGTAGTAGATAGGTTTTCTGTTCCCATCCTCCTCCTTAATAAGCATAGAGCTCACTGCATGTTGCCCCATAGCTAAATACAGATACAATAGCTCGCCAAGTGATGGCTTGGCGATTAGGGGTAGCTCGGCCAGGTCGGCTTTTAAGTCCTGGAAAGCTTGTTGGCAGGTCTCATCCCGACAAAGTTTTTGGTCTTTCTAAGAGTTTTGAAGATGGTAAACTGCATTCTGCTGAGTGGGATATAAACCTGCTGAGGGTTGCTATGCGGCCAACTAGTTTCTAGACTTCTTTGAGGTTGGCAGGAGGCTTCATCTCCTGGATAGCTCGTATTTTATCCAAATTGACCTCGATGCCCTTCTCTGTGACCATTTATCCGAGGAATCTGCCACTTCGGCCTCCAAATGCACATTTAGTTGGGTTCAGTTTAATGTGGTACTTCCTGAGCACGCTGAAGGTTTCAGCTAAGTCCGAGATGTGTTGATCCGCGTACCATCTCTTCACCAGTATGTCGTTGATGTACACCTCCATGTTACGACCTAGCTGCTCTTGAAAAATATGCGGTCCACCAACCGCTGGTAGGTAGCACTTGCATTTTTTAGCCCGAAGAGCATAACAATGTAACAATAGGTCCCACCTAACGTGATAAAGCTAACTCGCTTTTGGTCATCAGGGTTAGACATAATTTGGTGGTAATCCCTGCAAGACATCCATTAGATTTAGCAATTCATAACTAGAGACAGAATCCACCATCTGGTCGAGACGAGTTAAGGGATAGAAATCTTTGGGACATGCTTTATTGACGTTTCGAATATTAACACACATAAGCCACTTGTTACCTGTCCTGGGTACAAGTACAAAGGTTGGGCCTAAATTCAAGGTGTGTATTGCTATGGAGGGACCAATTAAGGCTTGTTAATGGGTAAATAATACACAGACACTATCATTACCCACTACTTATATGCTGGACCCGACCGGACCCGGCCCAGTCCATAGAACCGAATGGGTCCACTAAAATGGGTCTGTCTATTGGACCCCATGTTTCGTCAGGTCTAGACCTGACCCGACCTTTTTTTTTATCTTTTTTTCCTCCCCCCTCCAATCTGAATTTTTTTTATTTATTCAAGAGCAACATATGGGCACAAGAATACACCTTCACTTTCCCAAGAATACACATTCACTTTCACAAGGATACAATAAATATGGGCCAAATATTTATGTGAACTTGTGAACCCACATTTGAATCACATTTTTGTGAATTTTTGAATTTCATTCGTGAAGGATTCATGCCTTTTGTATGTGAGTTCATGTAGGTGGGGAAGAACCCATTCGTGAATGGATTTCATGCCATTTCTGTGATTTTTGCCATTTCTGTGAATTTGTGAAGACACTTGGAGAAGAACCCACTTCTGTGTGAGTTTAGGTAGGTGCGGGGTTCATGGGGAACCAACGACAGACGACTAAGAAATAAAGGTAGAAAACCGAGGGGTGCAAACTAGGGTTTGGCAAAGGAGAAAAACTCATTTCAGTTGTCGGCGGTGGGAAGATCGACCATGGGTAGGTGAGGCAAATGATCGCCGAGTGAAAGGCTATCGGGTAATGGTGGCCCGCCTGCAAGACGGCGGAGGACGACGGACAATAGAGGAGAAAGAAAATGGATCTAGAAGTGAGGATGGGCAAGTGGAGGCGCGTGTCATTGCCGCTCGCTGGCCGTGGGGTAGACGGGGGTCGCCAACAAGTTAGGAGGATGATGCTGAACGCGATCACCAGCGATGAGAGCTGTGGGATGATGTTCAAAGTTTTTGAGGGAGAAAAAGGGTGGTAGTCAATTGAGTTCTCCTCTTCTTCTTAATTTGGGTATGGGTTAGGTATGGGTATTAACGGGTATTGTTGGGTGTATACCTAATTATACCTATATCTTTTTTATTTATGGTCTGGGTCTGAACTTATTGCGATGGGCCTGGGTCTGGGTATTATTTACCCATTGACAGGCCTAGTCATCAATGCTTACTAGGTCGCAGGCTGACCATGTAAAAATATCAATATTTTCCTACAAGAAAGTAGTTAGTCTACCTACTAGCTCAGGGTTCAGCTGGGAGCCGATTCTGGTAATCTTGTTGACTCTACTGGCACTAACTAGATGTTTAGCAGCTCTTTAGCTCGTTGTACATGAGCAGGAACTGCATTCCCCTATTCGTCGTACTAGATGGGCCTCTTGTCCTTCTCCCAGCTGGGGGGGGTCTACCTCTATATCCTTTCGGTTGCGTCCTTTACTACTTCTACATAGCACTTTCAGGGATCGAACTGGTCACCTGTGACTTCTCCCACCCCTGCTCCAGCAGGGGATTTCAACTTCATGTGATAAGTGGAGATAACTGCCTGGACGGCGTTCAGAGCAGATCTTCCTAGGATGACATTATATGTTGATGGCATGTCCACTATGAGGAAAGAGACCATCTTGGTCTTCCTATTAAGTTCAGCTCCCAAGGATGAGGGGAGCAGGATCTGGCCTAGGGGGTGTACAACCTCTCCAGCAAAGCCATATAATGATGTGTCAACCAGCTCTAGCTGATACTACCCAACTCCATCTGCCAGTAGACCTTGTAGAAAAGAATATCTTTAGAACTACCAGAGTCCACACAAATGCATTGAACAATGGGTAAAATGCAAAATACCCCCCTGTGTTTTCGCGAAAATGCTAAAAACCCCCCTGTGATTTGAAAATAGGCTAAATGGTCCCCTGTGTTTTATAAAAGTACGCGCACTCTCCCTTTTTAACTTTTACAACTAACGGCGTTAGAAAAATTAATGAACTTCCTGTTATACCCTTCAGACAAATTGAATGCTTTTTACCTACGTATTTCACAGATGGTAAATTGAAGAGAGAGAAAGTGAGGAAAACACGAGAGAAGAAAGGGTGAAAATTTTCTAGGGTTCTTGGGTTTGATTTAGGGGAAATTTTGGGATTTCTGTGTTGATTTTCACTACAGAAATAGAGGGAAAGGTTCGTTTGCAATATTGAGAGAAAACCCACGGTGTATTTTCAAGTGATTTGCGAGGAAAAGAAGGGAACGAAGAAACAAAGGGACAAAAAAGTTGCGAATCTGATACTGAAAATACGCAGAAAGGTAGGCATTCTCCACTCCTTTATAGTTGTTTATTTGGAAAATTTTGTAAAGAAAATGGTCCCCCACTCCTTTGCTTAGTGTTTTGCAAACGGGGCCAATGGTGCCTATTTTATATAACTTGGTTTCCATTTTACCCGACATGGTTGTCCCCTTTGTTGTCTTTTTATGTACTATAATTGTTTATAGTGTAATTTATTTTACTGTTTAGGGTTTAGGGTTGCGAGTATACTGTAACATATACAATGATATTTTAATGATTATTTAGTGTAATTGTTGTTAATTTAAGGATGTACTTTTGCAATATTTATCGTAATTTTGTTGTATTGATTAATGTAATATTTAGTGTAATGTTTAATTTTGTTGTACTGTTTCTATTGTACTTGGTCACATTCTATTGTAATGTATTGTAATATCCTGTATTGTATGAATTGTATTTGGATTAGAATTTGATGGTTAAATTTGTTATAATTGCAGGAAATGTCTGATTTTGAAAATGATTATGTGACATTTGATGTATGGTTAGGGGGTGTGGTTCAATGGGTTCCTACAATTAGGTATGTAGATGGGTGGAGGATGATGTTTCCTGATGTCGATATTGAGAGAATCTTTTATCATGTCATACTAGACATGTATAAAGAAGGTGGTGGGAAAGCCCTGAATGTTATTGTGTATTGGAGTTTACCTGGGATGTCTTCAGATAATGGGATAAGAATACTGAGGGGTGATGAAGGTATTGTTGAGTTAAGTAAGGCTTACAAAAATCTTCCTGTTATTTCTATATACATAGAAGAGAAGGAAGGTCCCCTGTTGGTACTTGATACCCAGGGTAATGTCATAACAAGTCAGAAAAAAGTGCCATCACTTCCATTTGATTTTGAGCATGTTTCTGGTATGGAAGGAGGGGAAAATAATGCAAATGAACCTGTTGAAAATGATAAAGACATCGAAAATGAAAATATTGCAGAACCAGAAGAACATGTGAGTCTAAACAATGAAAATGAAGAACATAACATGGATAAAAATCAGGGGGGTGAGCAGCATGCTAATGCTCATCTCAATGATGAATATGGTCCTACATTTGAGCAACAAGATGATGAATTAGAGCCTGAATCTGGTTCTAGTTCATCATCTGTGTCTGAATGTCCATCTTGGATGCTTGAGGACCTAGAGGGTCCACAAGATGATGACATTTTTGCTAACAGGCGTCCTGATCATGCTAGGAAGTTGTATAAGACACTGAAGGCTTTTCTGAAAGATAAGAAAAAGAAGAAGACTGCTGAGGAAAAACAAAGAGCTGACACAGAAAATAATGTGGAGGGGGATGAGTGGTTTAGTGACTTGAACAGTGAGGATGAGTTGCATTCTCTAAGGGGTGAGGATGAGGATGTTCCAAAACATCCTAGCTGGCATGATAATATGATGAGAACTGAATATGAATTGATTGCTGGACTACGGTTCCCAACAAGGGAAACATTCAAAAATGTGCTGAGGGATTGGGCTGTGAGAAAAGGGTGGGATTTGAAATTTGAAAAAAATGAAAAACACAAAATCACTGTCAAATGCAAAAAAGGTTGTGAATGGAGATTGCATGCATCTTCTATCATGCAGACAAGCACATTTCAGATAAAATCAATTAAAGGAGTTCACAATTGTGCCCACACTGTTGAAAACAAGCAGGCCAATTATAAGTACATTGGTAGGAAGATTTAAGACATTGTAAGGGATAATCCAAATGAGGGATTAGAGTCCCTTAAAAACAAAATCAGAAGAGATCTTCAGATTGAATGCTCTATGTACAAGGTGTATAGGGCAAAAAGACATGCATTAGAGCTGGTGAGGGGGGACATAAAAGAAATATATCATAGACTTTATGATAATTGTGCCACAGTTGCAAAACACAACCCCACTAGCACTCCTATCTTGAAGGTTGATAGGACTTTGAATCCCCCTGTATTTCAGAGAATGTATGTGTGTTTTTCAGGGTTAAGGGAGGGGTTTTTGAATGGTTGCAGACCTATAATTGGGCTAGATGGGTGCTTTTTGAAAGGGGTGTTTAAAGGTCAGTTGTTATCAGCTGTGGGAAGGGATGGGAATGACAACATATATCCAATAGCATTTGCATTGGTTGAGGTTGAAAAAGCAGATAGCTGGGAGTGGTTTTTACATCGGTTGCTGAGGGATATTGGGGCTGCTAATGAAAGAGGGTGGGCATTCATATCTGACAGGCAGAAAGGGTGAATTGATGCAGTTAACAAACTGGCTCCACATGCTAAACATAGGTATTGTTTGAGGCACATGTACAACAATTTTAAAGCAAAGTTTAAGGGGCATGAGCTAAAAAAAATTGTTTTGGAAGGTTGCTTCTACATATAATATGAAACAACATTTAAGAGTCGTGAAACAGATTGAAATGAGGTGGCCAAAAAGGCCCAATCAACTGACTCCATATGAATGGCTGCAAAATGTTCCATCACATCATTGGGCAAGGTGTTTCTTTCCACCACAAACAAAGTGTGATGTAATTGTTAACAATATTTCTGAATCATTTAATAGCTACATCTTGGAGGCTAGAGAGCTTGCTATTATTGATATGTTTGAGTGGATAAGGAGGAAATGCATGACTAGGATACAAATAAAAAGAGAAGGCATGGATTAGTATCAAGGGGTGGTTTGTCCAAACATTATTAGAAAAATTGATAAGCAAAGGAGTGAGAGCAGACACTGTTTTCCTAGTTGGGCTGGGAAGGGCAAGTATGAGGTGCAACATTGTATGGAGAAACATGTGGTGTACCTTAACAAGAGATACTGCAGTTGTGGGATGTTCCAGCTTTGTGGGTACCCTTGTTGTCATGCAATTGCAGCAATAGGGTATCATAGGTTGAATGTGGAGGACTATGTGCATGGATGGCTGAAAAAAAATTACTACATGTCTGTGTACAACCATATGATAAATCCCATTCCCGGCATGCATGAATACGAGGAATCCCCTCTTGGCAAGGTTAATCCCCCAAACATACTTATCAGACAAGGAAGACCTAAGAAAGTGAGAAGGAGGGATGGAAATGATATAAGAGATGGTGAGGGGATTTCCCGAAGGGGTCTCACCCACACATGTGCCATATGCTTGGAGCAAGGGCACAATAAAAGAAGCTGCAAAGAATCCTCCTCATCCAAATTCAAGGTTTTACAAGGTAAGTTCAATCTTAATCATGCAAAAATATAATTTTTAAGCATAATTTAATGTTTTCTAATACTATTTTTGTGTCAATTTTTTTAGGCTCCAGGTGGTACACATGGCCCTTCACAAGCTGAAAATAACTCAACTATTCCACCTGAAGGACAAGCGGATCCGCCCGGGAGCGCGAGCGGAAGCGAGAAAGCGAGGAAATAGCGTAAATTAAATCAAATCTAATTTAAAATACAAATACCAAAGGTTGTACCCTTGGGTGCTCAATTTGGCGTTCGATGTAGGATGTGTAAATATTAGAAACATATATTTAAACACATAGGGCATAGATGTATATTAAATCAATCAAAGCGTAATAAACTGTTACCTTTGATTATTTAGCGTATGCTCCCGGCTACTTGCGTTGTTCCTTCTCCGGAATGCTCACGAAATCCAAACGTATGAATTCTCCAAAGGTGATCCACACCACACCGGAAGAAACACACGTTCTTCTTGCTAGAAAAGAACGGGTTTAAGAAGGAATCGGTTTAAGAGAAGAACACTATGAATTAGTTCTCTCTTAAACTTACTTTGTTCTTCTTCTTAATTCAAAATCAAGTGAAGAACACAAGTGTAAGAGAGGGAGAGAGGCCGAGAGTTTGAGAGAGAGGAGAGGATTTTTTTTTCTTCTCTTTTTCCTAGAAAAAGATGAATAATGAATCACTCATGCTTGGTGTTATATATTCTAAATATATATACATAATTAATGTGATTATTGGAATATGTCTAGGTTCATCCAAGGATGTCTAGATTCATTCCAATCAATCACCATCAATTCTTCAATCAAGCCTACCAAAATTTATGGTATGATCAAATCATACCAAAAGGAAGAACTTGATTGGAGTTGATTTGTCTCTTTCCAAAAGAGATAAGTCAACATACCACCTAGCATGAAACATGGTTGATTTTGCTTCCTCCAAGGGAGCATGTCGGCCATGTTTAAATAAGGGAAGAAGTCCAACTTCTTCCTATTCCAAAATAGGAATTATTTCTCCTCTCGGGTATAATTTAACGGACCGGATTTTATCGTAGTCCAATTACGACGAATCCAACATTAAATCCAATTTAATGTCCATTTAAATTATTCGCGTTGATCTCTTAATCCAATTAAAAGATCCAATGTCTCAACATCTCAACTTTCCATATTTAATCGAAAATCCAATTTACCGATTAAACGAAAGCCCGATACAATATCGGCCCATCCATCCAATGGACTTTCCCTTAAGTAATCCAATTACTTATTTTTATCCTTCGAGATTGACTCCAAGTCAATCTCTCAACCTCCTCGGTGATTTGTGTGTGACCCTTTAGGTTCACCCTCAGCTAGACTTGGGCCCGTGTCCCACAAGGGCCCGTTACCATGGGTGGCCGTCTAGCAACGGTCCATGGCACTAGAGACTAGGTGAATTGGCGTGAACATTTAGGCGCCGATTCCATACGGGTATGATCCTTCCGTCTACCGTCTCCCGGACTTAGTCTAGGGTATGGAATTGGGCGTCGGTTCCCATCCTTGACTAGGCATCTATGCTTAATACTCGAGACCACGTAGCTTTATTGTGTCGACAAAGGAAACCATTCCCTGTTTGACCAACCACTGTGGCCACAGCTTTAAACAGCATGAACGTGTCTCCGAGTGCATAGGAGATACCTCTGTCACATACTGACAGGGGACGGATCCTCTTCTTGGAATCCACCGTCCTCGCTACACATTCCGACTGCACTGGACAAGGCTTATGATAATCATCTTACAGAATGATTACCTCTCGCCAGATCCAAGATACAGCTGTCCTGTGCACGCGACTGCCATGATTCCTCAAGTCTGAGGATTACTCCCGTACTATCGGAACCGGGGAAAACCAATCATACCGACCAAGCCTCCAAGGCTTCCATATGATGATCCCTGTGAGTCAGTCCAGTCGGCTCGACCCCAGTCGACCAACCCATCAAGATCGTGTAGGCGTCCCACGCCTGTCGCCGATGAAACACGGCACTCATCGAATGAACACGACTCTTGACGCAAGTCTCAATAGGACTCTCGATGCCCTGTCTCGAGGTCCTCGACTTGGAACGTTTCAAACCCAACTCTTAATCAGTTGGTTTCATGACCACCATCCAATGCGTGGCCCAACTGCACGAGTTGTTATCCATGGTCTGTGGGCTTTGTTGCGATATAAGTTAAACACCGTTTAAACAAATGTAAGATGAGCGCAACAAAGAAGGTACCATTGGTGACGAACACTCATCTTATTCATCACATAATAATATTACATTTACATCAAGTTGTCAGATAGGTTACAAATTGCCAAACCTATTGGCTTTCTGGTCACCTATTCTAACACCACCATCATATGGACAGGTTTTACACTTTCTAATTACAGTCATGTAATTGTTTAATGTAGCATGTCCTAATTTTGCTTGAACATTGTTTTAGTCTTCTACTAATCAAGAAGGCCAACATCCTGCCAATGAAGGAGAAATCCCCTCTGCCAATCAGGTAATTTGCAATACAATCATTTACTTACAATCATATAATTTACTATGTGTTAATCATATCCTATAAATAGGTTCCTCCCCTAGTTTCACAAACAGTTGAAGACCAAATTAGGGGGACATCTACTAATTTGAATGATGATGATTTTCAGGTACAGTTTCATGTACTAAATTATTGTTTGAATTCCATTTCATTCTTTTATTTGTTACTTACAATCGTATCCTAAAAATAGGTTCCTCCCCCAGTTTCACAAACAGTTCAAGAGCAACTTAGGAGGACATCTACTGATTTGAATGATGACGATTTTCAGGTACAGTCCTATGTAGTAATCAATGTTTGTATTCATTCTTCTTTTTTATATTAAATAGTGTACTCACAATTACATCATATAAATAGGTTCCCCCTCCTGTATCACAATCTGTCTCAAATGCTCAATCACAAAATTCATCATACAAATCAAGGAAGCAAGCATGTCCAAAGAGAAGAATGCCACCAACAATGGCCCCCCCAGTGCCTGCAAAGAAAAAGCCTTTTCAAAGGAGTTGTTGTTCTCACACCTGCACTTCAGCACCATCAAAGAATTCAAAGGGAAAGCAACATTCATCACAGTAGATGGGTGTCTTTTGTGAAACATGTGGGATTTATTGGTATTTTTGGCTATATTCATGTGGGATTTATTGGTATTTTGGTTTGATGTCTTTTGTCAAATATCATTTTATCAGTTCTTTTGTCTAATAGTTGATGGATATTGGTATTGATATGTTGGATGGATTTAAGGACCTCTTTTGTTGTTGGATGGATGTTGGTTCAAACATTATTTGGTTGGATGTTGGATGTAATTTTGTTGTTGGATTTAAGGACTCTTTTGGACATGTTGGATGGAATTGATGAAATGAAAGCAGGTTGTTTTTGAATGTTTATAACTTGTTGTCTTTTGGTGTTTTTTGGCTATATTCTAGTGTTCATGAAATGATGTGCAGGTTACCTTTCAATATTTCAATAAGTATAAGTCTAGTACTACAAACTCTGACTACAGTTCATTTCATAAAAATAATAGTACTTAGCAATTACATGGCTTAAGTACAATTTACACGAGTTAAAGTACTACTTCAACATTACAATAAATAACATAGAAAAAATAACACAAGCTACGAACTTCATCATCCTTTGATTCTTCTCCATCTTTTTTATGCTTGTTGTCAATTCTTGGCACACGGAAATCAATTTGGCTATATTTTCATCAAATCCGGCAACTCTGTTAGATTCAACTTCGTCTTCAACTTCCGGCACATGTTGTAATACATCTGAGTTTTTCCAACAATCACTAACAGGTTCCAACCATGCAAAATAATTACAATTATTCATTCGACAATTGTAAAATAATTTTCCCTCTGTTTCTTTAAGTGGACCAACAACTCGTATCGCTGCATTTTTTTGGCAATAACATTTAGGATTTTTATACCTCAGTTCAAGCTTTTCTTCCTTTTTCGATGTTGATTTTTTGGATGAAGAAGACATCCTACAAACATATTTTTGTAAAAAAATAAATAAATAACAAAAATAACATTTTTAATTAAAAAAAAAAAAAAAAAAATGTTCACTGGCTTGCCCTTGAAGACGATTTGAGGGAAAGAAGAAGCAAAAATACTTCTTCTCAACAAAGGTTATTTATACAGGTATAGAAAGGGCAAAAATGACATTATCACATGCCAAAAGTGGCCAAAAAGTGAAAATGAAAACCAATACTCGCACAGTAGCGCGTGGAGCACAAACGCCGTCAAAATTGGACGGAATGGGGGGTTTTTTGCATACTTTTATAAAACACAGGGGACCATTTAGCCTATTTCCAAATCACAGGGGGTTTTTAGCATTTTTGCGAAAACACAGGGGGTTATTTTGCATTTTACCCAATGTAATTAGCTAAAGTAGCAAATAACCAATGCATCGTTATGAGGTAAATGAACTCCCTGTGCGCCAGCAAGTCCGAAGTGGATCGTGGGATCCTCTGCTGGCATTTTGTGGTCAATCTCCATGATTGTCCTGACTGCGCGGGCATGAGCTCGTCTAGCTCATCTGGAGTCCCCATGAGTAGGTCCTTCTGCTATCATGTAAATTACACCTTTAGCTGGGGTATTTTTCGGGCTTTGCTCCTCACCTGGGAGCTTCTCTCTCATGCGTTCCCTCCTGGGAAGGTCATCTATCTGCTCTTCATTCCTATTGAAGTCTCGGTAGCGGGAGCGTTCCTCCTTCTGCTCACGCCTCTTCTCCTTCTCTACATAGTCTTTCAAGTAGTCGGCTTGGATAAGCCTTTCTATCTCTTGTCTCAGCTGGTGGCACCAGTTGGTGTCATTTCCATACTCCCATTGATACCTACAAAAATATTTAGATTTAAGTAGTTGAGGGCCTTCCTCAGACCTTTAGGCCACTGCAAGCACGGTGTCGGTCTATGTCCATAAGAATTCTAGCCGGCTGGTGATGAGCAGGGTGTATTGCTCGCTCTTTGGGTCAAACACCCTCTTAGCGTTCCCGTGTTCTTGCAGGAGATAGGTATTTCATTCTCCTTTCTCCTGTCACAGTTGCAGCTTTTCAATAGCCAGGCATCCTCCAGGTTCATATACATTTCGGCATGAGCTAGTACTTCCTGGAAATCAGTAGTAGGTTTCTTGGCTAGAGACTCAAAGAGAGGGCCTCCTCGCAGGCCTTGAGTAAGCGCACTAACCAGCACTTCCCAGTGAGTTGTCGGGACTTCCAGGATAGCTGCATGGAAGCGATGGACATATGCCCTTAGAGTCTCCTTCTCCTCCTGCTTGACCTAGAAAGCTAATGGCTGACTTTTGGTACTTCCGGCTGCTAGCAAACTGGTGTAGAAAAAGGATGTTAAATTCTGCAAAGATCTTACTGATCCAGCTAGAAGCTGGTCAAACCATTGTTGGGCAAAGTTTATTAGCGTAGTAAGAAATATACGCACTTAATACCATTGGTACAGCTATACAGTAGGGCTGCATTTCCAAACCTGCAATTATGCTTAGCTAGATCAGCAGTGCCCTCATAAGCGGGTAGGTGCGAGGGTGCTCGATATGAGCTAGGAGCTCTTCTGCAAGATGTCCATATTGAAGGGAATACCAAGCTCTGCTAGCAGAGTGTCTCGTGTTCTGCTAGCGGAGCTCCACCATCTCTTTCCTTAAGGACTGCCAGATTTCAAGTGGCTGAAAGAAGGTTGCTTCCTTGCTGGCAAAATTAGTAGGTTGGGCCTTGCCCGGGGTGGTGACCTGCAGAGATCTGCTCCTCCATGCCCTGACTTCCTGGTGTCCCACCTTGTTCCTCTTGGGAGGATAGTCCTGCTCCACTAGATTGAGAGTCGTGGAGGGTCGGGTGGATGTTTCCATAATGAATTGGCGGAGCTGCTCCTTGAAGAGTAGATTCATCGCATTAGGAGTTGTTAGATCGAGAGCTGGAGCGAGGCTGCCACCAGCCGGAGCCGAGCTACCACCAGCTGGAGTCAGACCATTAGCAACGCCTAAGTCCTGATCTTGAGGTAGAATCGCAGATCCAGTTAGAGCAGGGAAGGAAATGTTTTCCTCAAGAGATCCATTGTCACCTCCGTTGCTTGAATTGGCTATTTCTCACGTCTTAAGCTCAAATATCCCACAGAATGTGTCAATGTCCAGAAGTATTGTAAATTTCGAAGGACCTTCAAGAGAATCCTAAGATTTGGGGGGACTAACCTGCAAAGTAGCACTCCGATACTTAAATCAGTAAAGTGCAAAATGGAAGGGAAACTAATATACGATGAGAACAATGGTGATTTTTGAAAACTAATGGATGGTAATTCGTGTGAGTGATATAATCCGTGTAAACATGGGCTAAAACTAGCTAGCAAATAGTAAAAATGAGTATGAGAGTGTATAATTGCCAAAGAAAGAGTGTTGAATCGGTGACTTGACCCCAAATGACTGCGCAATGGGTCAATTAATAACCGTTTGTAGAACCAGATTCAAGAGTTTGTTACGGAGTGTCGTATAACATTGGAAAGCCCTTTAAGTTGGCTATCATCCAAAAGAAACCGTTTATGATTTGGATATATATTGAAAGAGATATCGCTATTTTACCAAATCATGCCAGATCTGCCGAGATTTTCATAAAGCTGTTACTCATGGCTTATCAGCTTAATTCCCGTTCAATACGTTCGAATTTGAGTGAGATTTTTTAGTATGTCGTATTCTGACGTATT
Source organism: Sesamum alatum (assembly GCA_034509735.1). NCBI lineage: Eukaryota > Viridiplantae > Streptophyta > Magnoliopsida > Lamiales > Pedaliaceae > Sesamum > Sesamum alatum. The sequence continues at coordinate 33,049,551 of JACGWO010000001.1, read as the reverse complement.
GGCAAGCTATATAACGTGTCTGTCTAGCTCTTTGATGACGTGTCCAACTAGAATGGGCTTATTTCTTGGACCTGCCAATCAACAAAATAAAAAGGGCCTTACCTTCCTAGCTGATGGGACAGCCTGTTGATAACCAACTGGACTGGTGGAGAATATTTTTTAGCTTTAGGCCATGAAGGATTTTGGAACATCACTATTTATATAATTTTTAAATTCTTATAGTTCAATGATTTTTTCGCTCGTATGTGAAGAGTTTAGTATGTCAAACACTTTAACGACTCAAGTTTTGGTATTTTATTTTTATCTAAACACTTTAAAAGCTTATTTTCAAAACAAATTTAAACATATTTAAGCTTTTAAAATATCTTATGACGTATGAGTTTATAAAATTTATGATACAACACCCTCTAAATGCGCATTTTTGCTAAGGCTCTCAACCTTGCCCACCTCTTGTTCCGTTAATAGGTCATCTTATACGGAGACAGCGTCCTTGTCTGGGCCAAACTCAATAGCCTCCACAGCTATGACAGGCCCGATAACTCGAAGTAAGCCCGACGCAGCATTAATCTAATGCAGAAGTGGTAGCCGAGTGAACAGGAAACTCCACCTCTGACAGAGATGTGGGTTGTTCAGGCGTAAGATGTACTTTAGTCCACTATGGCGCCGGAAAATATTGGATTGGCACAGTAGACTGGTGCGCCAATTGTGTGATGAATCTCTGCATAGTGCGCCACCAGCTGTTGGATGCTGGACCCTTCCTCTAGATGCCAGGCATTTCAAAATTGCAAGTAAGAGTTTATCAATCAAGCAAGAACAAGATACCAATTCAATTTATGACGGTCTTCTCTCTTAAGAATCTCCATCTCTATGACACTGTTAACATTTGGCAGGCTCTTCGAAACCAAAGAGAAAATCCAAGCTTCCCAGAAATTCATTCAAGGTACAATACAAAACCCAAACAAAGCAACTGCTCAATCACAGATGTAACCATTGGGAATTTCAGTTACGTAAAACCATGGTGCTCTATTTTTCTGGGACAGGAGTAAACAATCTGCAGTGGATTTACTTGGAGAAAGGCGCTCAAAAAAGAAATATATAACATTAAATGTAGAATCTGTTCATGACAAAGCACGTAACACTGGTGTCCAATAGGTATCGTCCCCTCCAATTCAGATCAGAGTAATAAGCATTGCCCGTGCAGCTCTACAATGGACGAAACTCAAAGAAAGCCGAAAGCGTCGTCCATTGACCTTCGTGATCATCCATGCTACTCAGAGATTACTAAGATGTTGAAGTGAGATTCTGTTTAAGATCAGCTATTAACTCAAAGGATATGCTGAAGAACCAGGTTGGGTTCTATAATATATATGTGGGGCTCAGTTTAAACAAAGCAACCCAATCAGCATCAGTTGTCCTCCTTGTATTCTGGATTCTCTTTTAAGATGACAAATCCCTCAAGAATAGGTGACAAAGGAATATATCTGCAAAGACAAAACCATTAGACATCAGCGTGCAGCTTGTGCTTTGGACAATGAACAGAACCATCGCATACAGAATGCAGCTTACTTCTCGGTTGCAAGCTCTGCTCTGTCACCAGCAGACAGAAGAACAGGAGTTGAATGGGTCTGGAAACCCGTTATAGTCTTGGGACGACCCGCTTGACCGACGACATCAACAGCTTGGCCCACACGGACAGGTACTGACAGAGGTTTCAGATTTTCATCCACAGTCATTAGCATCCTTGGCTGTAGAGAAACACACTTACGTTAGCAGCATAGAATAATAAGGGAAAGAGAATGTGTAACAGAGGTGAAATCAGAATCAGAAAGAACACGCAAGTCAATCAACAAGAGTTGAACGAAGACATAATCTGACGCACCTGCATGGCCAGAACAAGGAAATATAGAACATAATGATATTTCCCCAAGATGATAGCTTTCATATCGAGACATGCATGCAGCAAAATCACAAGTCCAGCCAGTGCAGTCCTGGAAAGGAGTACAAAAGGGGGTAACAATATAGTGGTAAAAAAGACCAAAGCATGTTCCAATTGAATCCTAGCCTACAAATACATAAGAACATATCCACAAAGATATCCTGGAGCTTCTGATGTATAGAAGAAGAAAGGGCACAGTTAATGCTGCTCTAGAATCCAATTTAAATTCAAATCAAGCATTGAACAAAGCAAAACGTAACCACATTTCATCTTTACATACTCTGAGCAACAACACTACGCTAATACCTCCCAGAAATGTTCCATCTCAAGATCAACTGCTAAAACTTAGTAACTTGGCAAAAGTAAACACCCATTCCATAAAGTGAGAAAGTAGCAAAAATATTAGTATATCAATCAGGTCAGAGATAATGCTCCAAATTGAACAATTACGTGAAGCTAAGACAGTAGCAGCTAAAAAATTAAAACAAAATAAGACGCTCAGAAACTACAATACACCGGGGGAAAGGTCCCAATGTCATCTTCATCTGATAATTTTGCACAAGAACCTCAGCATACAAGCTAGCAAGACCTTCAAAGTGTAACCATGTATTTAACCACACATTCATCAGTTTCATTTTCCAGCAAGCACATAAGCTGGGCCTAGTCCATGCTCTAAGACAGAATCTTAATCAAAACTGACTATATAAGCTATGCAAAGTGCATCTTCTAGTAGTTAACTTACGGGGACAACAGAAAACGCTCAGAATGATATGGAGAAAGTGTCAATAACCCCTTGCCCAGATGGACAAGACCTTGAGCAATCCGGACCTGCTCAATTAGCACACACATCGTTTAGGTTCTATAAGAAGTATCACAACAATTGGATGAACGCTTCATCTTATAAACGGTTCAATTGGATCCATACACAAAATAGAAGGCTGGCATCCTTGTAGTAATAGCTCGATAGATTGCGAAGCATTCCAGCTATTCTGGCGTTGTTGGTTCCAGCACCAATCAGACCCAACGAAATGATGGCAGCCTGGACAACTCAATCGTATGCATAATTAAACAAATCATCCAGTTCCACTTAAAGAAGGATTACATGAACAACAATTCTAACGAAAAAAACTAGCCTGCTAAGTATCATATTACCATTGCAACTTCTGCATCTGCATCATGCTGAGCCTGCTTAATGTGTCCATGACATTGACCTGTTCAGACCACCAGATCAATCAAAAAATAAACAAAATGTAGATACAAAAAGGTATGCGTAATGAGCAATTGTCCCTGCATTTTGGAATTAAAGCAACCTTAGAATACCATAAAATACTATTTTAATATTGCTTCTATCAATATTACATCGATATCTAGCAGCCTATGTGCCTAACTGCAGAGTCTTGTGATTTGCCTCAAAAGAAAGAACACTTATTGCTTGTTAACAGTTGACAAACATCACATCACATAGATGATGGGCTCGGCATTAGACACATTTGTGATAAGACTCATCTTGAAACCTATGAAACATGTAAATATCTACTGCTGAACAAGCAGACCCCTTCTCAAAAGAGGCTGAGGAGCTCAATATCCTCAACTTTGATTAATGGTTATAAGAACCGCACAGATAAAAGAATTTATAACCTTTGGGTTTGATATGCAAAGGAGACCAAGTGCCAACGGAACAGCCCTTCTAATATTCTGCTCTCCATACTGCAGAAGGTGCTCTAATGAACGAATAGCCATCTCAAGCCCCAGTTCCTCAGCCATTGCTACCATAGCAATTCCAAGGACAGCCGGTCCCTGGTATGTTTCGCCCTTCTCAAGATGTTGTGCACACTGACCAAGGAAGTGTTGTACCTGCAACAAAATAGCAATTAGCACCAGTTTGACAAGAAAAAAACTTATCCTCGATGAAAATTCTATGGTGTATAACCTTTAGAACATTCCCCGTTCCAGCATATGCACAAGATAACAGGGTCATGTCGCAGTGTTTTCTAATTTTTTCATTAAATGTCTTTGAAACCTCTGCCGTAGCTTCCACACTTTCCTGCACAGAAGAAGCAATGAAAATATTAACACACACACACACACACATATATATATATATATATATTAGCTGGAGTTTAGAGTCTACACATTGAAATGCTTGGCACACTCATGCAGCATTTTGCTAACTGATTGACTATACGCTAATTTGAACACAAGTGGATACAGGAAATATATAGAAGCCTGGCATATACTGAAGTAACCATAGTTACCTCCTTTCCAAGATAAAGCAGACCAAGACCCAAAGGAAGAAAACGAGCCAGGGGATCCCCCAACTCGGACTCACTTCGATCCATCAAAGCAAATATAATTGCCTGGGCAACCTCTTCATTACAGGAACCTGTATATACCAAGCCTAGAGAGATTGCAGTAAACGCAATCACATCTAGGGACGATTTTCCATCTCCAAGTAAGGGCATCAATGCACTACGAACCTGAGAACATCACCAAGATAATTAGATCGAGGCAGCCACACCACCAATAGGGATGAACAAAAGCATTGTCCAAAGTTGGGCCAATCAAGGGTACATCAAATCGTTCAACGAGTTGGGCAGAGAGGAAAACTCACTTGTTCATTCTGAGAACCTGCATATGCAAGACCTAGGCCCATTATTGCACCTATTTTAATTGAAGAATCTTCTTTGTCTACATAGTCTGCCAAAAGAGCCAACGCCTAAGAAAACAAAGAACGCTACATGTCAGGAAGAGTCTAGGTCAAGCAGACATTACAAATTGCAAAGTGCAGGCTAAATCCTAGTGAATACCCGAATATCTTTTTCACTTCTTAATGTTAATCGGTTGTGTGCATGCAAAAATTTTGGATGAGGGGTCGGAAAGAAAAAGATCTTACTGGGTCACACTCATTCTGGACATTGCAGTTCACAATCCCAACTCCTAATAATGCGCCTGCAATGACATGAGTGTCGGTACTATGGAAATATTTGTCAAGTTGAGCAAGTCCAGAGTCCACATCCCAAAGCAGAATCATGCCCTAAATTGATCAAAACACCATGATTAGCCAGCCACTTCAGAAAAAATCAAAAGAAAATGAAATAAATAGCAAGTTACACACCAGACTAGCTGCAGCGCTGGCCTTTCCATGTTCCTTATTTTTAAAAAGCCAGCTTGTTGAGGCACCACCACTAGATGCTTCCGATGGAACTGTCATTAACTTATCCTGCACAAATAGAAATGCCACTGCGTAAGAATAAAGAAAAGACAAGATGTGAAACTCTTTTCCCCTTGCAATGAACCCAAATCCAGTTATACAAACCTGACCAAAACCAGCATTTACAAATGCATTCACAAATGTTGCTGCCAAATTCTGCCTAGCAGAATCAACAGTTCCCCCACCACTGCCTCGGCCATCAATTAGATGTGCCTGAGAAATTCACACACAAATTTAGAACTGAATATACTTTATTTCAGCATTATTCTTATGTTTGAGAGGTGAGAGATACTAAATTAAAGAATATAAATCAATCAATAATATAAGCCAATAAAACCAGCAGTCCAACTTCACACTCAGAAGAAAGTCGGTCAGGGCAGAGAAAAAGATGAAAGATGCAACAACTAGAGCAGTAGGAAATGTCAAAGAAAGCAAGACCTTGTAAATGTCCTCTGGAGATTTAGGCTCCATAACTTCAATATCACGAGCAAGTGTTAGATAGCCTTCATTCAACTTTGTATTATTGATGATCTCTTGCAAAGCCTCCCTTTCTTCATCTTCAGCACACATGTCTTCATCAAGTTCAAAAGTAACGCCCTGTTATGAACTAGGCCATAAGGACATCGTATTTTGACAGGATAGCAAACTCAAGAGAGACCAAAAGATGGCAAGTTTATAGTTCCATAAAACACAAAGAGTCATTCACGTCAAACTTTTAGATCTAGCTCTCTATAATGCCAAAATTAAGTATCTGCAAGGAAGGGCGACCAGTACTTTACTTATTTTAGACCTCAATGTACCTAAAACTAAAACAGTGGCAATTCCCATTCTGCATTTCCTCAGATCTGCAAATTCAATTATGTGATATGAAAACACATGACAAAGAGCTAGATTGAGTGCCTAAAAACTTTTAGCACATGAGATTACCTTTAGTACTTATAAGTCTTTTTTGTTGAGAAAACCCTCACATACTGTCTAATCAGAAAATCAATCCTCTAAAACAACATTAGTGAGGGTAAACTCAATTGATGCACCCAACCTTAACAGAGAGAAAAAAACCACCAAAAACAGAAAGCTAACAAGGCTAAAACGAGAAATAAAATTTTGATGGGAGCATAACTGGATACGAAAAGCAAAATTCTGGACTTACATGGCGAGCCAAGATAAAGCAAAATTGCCGCCTCATGAGAGGATCATTACAACATTGGAAAAGCTGTTTTACATACTGCAAAAGAACACCCAGACCCAGATGTAAGATTTAACGAAGAAATCTGTTGTAGGTTTGTCCAGTAAATGTGGTATGTGTGTTATACTTGATATCTGCATTCTGCAACCAAGATATACTTAAAAAAAGAACATCCATGGTACCTCATAATCTTTGGCAATAACCACAAACCTGCAAATTATGGAGATACAAGGCAATCTGCAGTGCTCTGGGATACTCTTCAAATTTCATATATATAGAGTGTGCAATATCCAGAACTAACATGTCATCCGGCCCAGGAAGGTATCTGAATTTGCGAGCAGCATTGAATTAGTTAATGCCACCATACATTATGTAACTAATGATCAAGAGGAAAAGGCCGAAACAAAAGAGTAAACCATGGCCACTTTTTATGAAGTTCAACCACCCATCAATTTAAACAGCACAGACATAAGTGAGAACCAGACCATGCCCACAGGACCAACACTTTTAAAGATAGTAGCAGAAACCTTAAAAAGAGGATGGTCGCCGAGGTCATTGGGTACCTGCCCAAGCCCACTACATGTGTTCTACACAGTGCAGGGTTTGAAATAATTATACATCCCTACAGTCCAACTTTAGTTTAACACTCAACAACCGCAAAAGATGGATTGGACTTCGACGGAGAAAAGTCCATACACACTCTGGCCCAGGCCAACCACATATACATGTAAAACTTTATAGTATAAGTTATAGTAGCAATACAGTCAAAATGTTCATCTCACACTTATGTTATCTAATGTAACCATACATCATATGGAAACGCTGACCTTTCCAAAAAAATATAAAAAGAGGTAATGTCTTATTATCCATGGCGCAAATCTGCCAAGTACTTCTAATATATGCTGCCCCTCATCCTAAAAGGGATAAATCCACAGGGGAAAAGCGATTAGTACTAACATGAAATCTTCCTATATATATCTGACAAAGGGGATGGTCTTCCATTCACTTCTCTTTCCCGTTTCCTCAGCAATAAGCTACAATGGACCACAGACACTATGAAATTAATCATCAACTGGTAATTTTTTCCAATCATCTTCAGCCACATGATTTCCCAAGCACATTAGAAGCAACACCAACTTATAACTCACATAATTTCTCCACCAAGTTAACTCCAAAAGATGCAATCTCAGGCAAAAGTATTTCGGGCATCTATAAGCAAGGCAAGACACTCCAGTATAAATGAAGGGTATAGGACAACCAAGAACATCCATCAGATAGATAGATTGCTCAACTGATTGAGTTACTCTCGTGCATATGAAGATTGACGAATCATGCCGAAACCAAATTTACACCGAACTTGTCAAATCCATCATCATATAGATAGATTGCTCAACTGATTGAGTTGTTCTCATGCGTATGAGACTCATGAATCATGTCGTCACCAAATTTAACCCCAAACTTGTCAAATGAAATTAAGGAAAAGTGATTACAATCAAATACACAGACATATACAGTTACAAACATAAATAGAATAAAGGATCAGACCATCCCAAAAAAAGGCTCTCGAATCTACTTACTTTGCTGAGCTAGTAAGATACAGGCACGTCCTTTTATAATTTGCACTGTCAACATGCTCCACTAACAGGTCAAGGTCTTCAACCTGGATAGTAAAAGCAAATTATACATTAGTCTTCTCTTCAAAAGGTGTGCTATATATGATTCTTCAGCATTAGCACTAAGGATCAAAATAAAAGGATGTCCCAAAGTACCTCCATAAGAAGATCTACAGCCTCAGGCTCAGCATTATGCTGCAAATAAACGAAAACTTCAAACTAAGATTTCTATTCCAAGAATGAAAAACAGAAATGTACATTTGCTCCGACATATTGTACTCCAATCAATACTACAACAAATCCAGGCCATTCATCATAATGACATAATACAAAAATGCCTCAAGTCAACAAGAATTAAAGAAAATGATACCTTCATATGGAATGCAACAATTTGAACCACCAGCTCCATTAGATCATCGATTTGGGCTTCTTCACTCTGAAATAGATCATGCAGGAAAATATGAGCCAATAATATTATTGAAAAATATTTTTTTGTTTGTAATTTTACAAGTGCATATCTTATGCTCTAAAAGTAATAAACCTTTCAAAATATATGTTGCTTGTACATAAACTAAAACTACAATCTATTTTATATCAGTATTTTACTCGATTAAGTATTACTTTTATGTATTATATGTACATACAAATAAAATCTACACATTTTTTCATATATGTATAAATATATATATAATACATAAAGAAAATAACTAAAAGGACCGGGTTTTGAGTCAGATCTGAATCCAAACACCAAAACCTAAGACTCGCCCTAGGACCCAATCACAGTTCCAAAGCCTGCCTCGGTCGGGTAGGGGCCAAGTGTGACCCGGACCCATGGACATCCCCACACTAAGATAGAGAAATCAACAAAATTCTTGCAAGCAAATCCATGCCCTTTTTAGGACTCTTGTGGAAGAAGTTCCAACCTGCCGTTTTGCATATTCTTGAGCAATTTCCCCAGCCAAGTTCCTGCATTTATAAAAAATCAAATTTAACAATAACTTCCGATTAACACCTCAAATAAAAGGGTTTTCAGCCCGTCTTCAAATGTAATAAGTCTCCTGATCCAGATATCAATAATTCTTGCAGAACTGATGTTTCCAATAACAAAAAAGTAGAGTTCCTTATGTTTCTCATAGTTAGGTCACATTAGATTTTCCTCGCAAAGAGGTACATTGTCAAGCATTCCTTAGTCAGATGAAGATATGGGATACGGTTCCTTCATTTTAAGAGTTAGACGATGGCATATGACAAATTTGCTTGATTCGTTGAAAGGAATCCATGAAACATCCAAACGGGTAACGCAGTAATCCACAGTTAAACACTCAAAATGCATCTTATTAGGAGTAAAATGACCATCATGAAGAAGGGGTATAAACATGAAGCACGTCCATAACTTCACAGCATCATGCATGAACATCATAACCGACTAAAATAATTAACATTCACGAGTACAAAATCTCACCTGACATACTCATGACCCCATGAACCAATATCACCATCCGAACCTAGTAATCTGTATTTCAAGCTCTCCTGAAATCATTGGCATTTGGACTAATGATCTTATGCATCATACATAGAGAGAGAAATCTAGAAAAGCATGTACTCAAGCACAGACCAGTAAACCATTCAGCATTCAGTTCTCAACTAAATCAAAGGAATAAATAACAGACTAGCAAGAAAATAGAGATTATAAATCATAGATAGGAAAAGCAATCTTCAAAGAAACTAACATAGCATGAGGTAGTATTTTGATGGCTTCATTAACTTGACGAACTAATACGCTTGAGATTAAGTTCTTTCATGTGCTTGTCAGAACTAAATTCAACCTTATATTTTAAACAATGCTCATGCTTTTTCAAGAAAATCAAAACATTAATATGAGAAAAGCATCCTGAGTTGCTTTTTGCTCCTTGAAACAGGCTTCAGAGGAGCCGAGAACAATTTTTTTAAGTTTTAACTGTCCTTGGTGATTATTATTCTATCAGATTGTATGCCAATGTATACACAGATGAAATGTCTTATTGTCTAGGCAGAGAATAATTGGAACAATGAGGTCCATACTAGAGCTAGTTAGTGATATTCTATAGAGAGAACATCCCATTAAGAATAGAAGTGGTCAGAGTCAAAATGTCAAATGACATTCTTTTACAGGGATCCAAAAAATATTTAGAACTTCAAACCTAACATACAGTTCAAGACAGATTTCTTACACAACTTGTGCACCAAGATATCCTCAAGCACCACAGGGGCTTCATTCATCTTTAAGCATGCTATACAGGGTACACCACATGGAAATTACTTGCGCGTGAAATAACTTAATATATGGTTGATTTGTGTAAAAGAGAAACAAAAATATTTCATTAAGACTCAGTTCAGGGTTTGATACGCAACAAGCAACATTTATAGCTGAATGAAGCAGATAACTGAGAGGTGAATGTAGAAAACCGGTTACTCCTAACTGCAATCTGATTGAACTCATCTTTTTTGCTTATTCTATTAGATGTTCCAAGAAACCGCATGAAAGACGCCATACAGCACTGAGAGACGAGCAACAAAAGGGTGGAAGAAATTAGCCGCAAACTGTATGCTAATGCGAGTAAAATGGTATAGCGTACCCTTTCTCCTTCTGGAGACATTGTCAGGGCCAAAACAGAAAGTATATCTGCAAGTAGTTTCTGGGGTGGGGTGGGGGGTTAGACTAGGTGGAAAAAATTAAGAGAAAAAAAATACCAGACCAAATAATTATCACCTTCAAATCAGAATCTTCCATTTTCTCATAATGAGTCTGTAGAGTTCCATAATGAGGGCGTAAGAACTTCAGTGGCTTTGGAACAGAAGTCATAGAGCTGGTTGCAGTACGAATTTCCTTCCTAGAGAAGATAATTAAAATCAGAAAACAACTGTAAAACTATTTGCAACTAGCTCATTCTATTAGAGGCAAAACTCAGTTCACATCAATGTTTATATTGTAGAACTCTAACAAAACTTGGAAAGAAATTGAGCTAATTAAGCATAAGAACTAAGACTTTTGCAATGTACTCATGGGAGCACAAATTGAAATGTTAGAAATAATCGTAATAATTCAAACAGCATGACAATAATACAGACATGTGTGAAGGCCTTGCAGGTTCTATGAAGAAAAAACAAGACAAAAATGGTGTCACCTGCATTTATGCAACCATGGCCATATTCTCCCTGCAACTTCTCGTTAAGGAGTTAATTTCCTCAACATGGTATAATGTGGTTTCTCCTTTTGCAGGAGTTTATAAAACTGGACTTATGCTTGACTATTCATTTTAGCTATGGAGCAAATCTATCCATGACCGATTTTAAAATAAAATCTAGGTTACAATAAATCTGATTCAATTTGATTCCAGTAGTCTTTAGCAAGACTCAATGGGATAAGAATGACAGGGGTGTGTTTTGAAGTGGACATATGAGCTCCTTCAAATTTTCCAATCCAAGCAGAGTGAACAGTCCAAACAATGATCAGATTTTCCATGAGGTAATACCAAAAGCTCAGGTGTTGCACTATCAAGCAATCAACACATTATTATAATTAAATTTTGAGCAACAGACCAATCCATTCGTGTCAGAAGAGGGGATCTTTTTTTTGGGTAAAGACGCCAAACACCATTTCAATAATTTTCACATCTGACAGATGAGACACACCATTTGGAAGTTGTTCTAGATAAGCTTTCACTTAACTATTCCAAAAAATGATACTAGTTTAATAACTCCCCCTCCGCATAAGACATGTCGTGTAATTCTTTTTCAATTTCATTATTTAAGGATGATGATCTTGAAGTCGTTTCCATACATCTATCAAACCACATCAAAACAAAACCAGTGATCAACGTCATATTGTCATGCACCTGCTTCAGTATATCTTGAATACAAAAATCATAGAGGGAATTCTTCATATATATTTGATGTGAAAGCTATTTGATTAGTTAGATAAATACCTTTCAATTTGAAAGGTGAGGTGCACATTGGATCAAAACTTAAGAGAATTATGAATCACCATTAGCTTTCTCAGTATAAATCATATCTAAGAATTTAGGAAATTAGTTCAAAGATATTTCTTTATTGTCCTGTTTAAGTCCTTTCTAGTTAGTATTATAGGATCAGCATATAACTTAGTATAGCACTTTGCAGCACTTTATCAGAAACATTCCTTGTTCAAGAAAGGGACGCCTTACATTCTAACAGCAATTATTACCTCAAATTAGCTTCTCTATATGAATATTACATTATTACGTTATCATGTATTCTTACTGTTTGTGTTTGTGGGTCCCTGATCCTCTTTGTACATCCTTCCTAGATGTTCTTCGCTTTCTAGGTTATCATCTTCTTCTCTACGATTCTTTCTTTTCATAATAAATTCAACGTCTAATGCATCCAATAACCATTTCACGAAACCAGCAACGAAAGTAGTTCCAAACTTTCCCAGCAGAGGAAGGGGAGTCTCTACATCAGAATGCCATTCTTTGTTCAAGAAACGGATGCCTTACATTCTATGAGAAATTATTTACCTCAAAATAGCTTTTCTACATAAGATTGTGTGATGTATTCTTACAGTTTACGAGTGCTTCAGTTCTCCTTTTACTACCTTTCTTCCTTCCTAATGATTGTGTGATTATTTTTACCACCTACAGCAGCTATAAATCTCTTTTTACTTCCCTTCTTTCCTAGATTCTCTATGCTTTCTAGATCACCATCTTCTTTTCTGCAATTCAATATCGTAATTGTTTCTTCTCATAATAAATTAAATATCTTATGCATCCAACAACCATTTGGCAATACCAGCAAATGAAAACAGTCCAAACCTTGCTCAATAAAGGAATGGAGAGTATCTTCTGGTTATTGCTACTTAAAGAGTGGTCACAGAGTCTTTCTTTCCTCAACCTGATTCAAAAATTGTTGTTTACAAGTTGTTTAGTTGTCAAAAGCCTGATCCAACATTTTCATGTTTTCAAACTAATATTTCTCAAATTCCTATGAAGTTAATTTACTTATTGCAGCGCTTTGTATAATAGCATATCATCAATGATCACTGAATATATGCGTATTGTTGTATGCTTCAGTCAACATGTTCAAAGTACCATAATATTCACTCAAGTTTATTATAGTATACCGGGCATCACAACACCATAACATCACAATATCAAAGAAAGTTTGAAAACTGAGGTCAAAATTACAAGTGACCTAGCCAAGAGTAAAACCAACAGGGCAACTGGCTCTGAGTTCTTACTACATTTGAAATGTCTCTTACACCACAAATTAACCAAAATCATGCGTTAATAATGACCAAGTTGCATCTCTCTTCTCAGCCTACACAATATATCAGTGCTATACCCAATGCTAGAACAATCTGCCAATTCGTTTCAAACAAATTAAATCAAGCATCTTTATCTTCTCTTGAAATGAAGAAAACATAACTACATACCTCATGCTCTCTAGCGCAACTTTCTGCAGTCCAGGATCTGAGTCTTGCACCCTCTCCACGTACAACTCCAACTGCTGCTTCAACGCCAAGTCCTCCTCCGACTACAAGACAAAACAGAAGGTGCACTAAATCCGTAACTTGCAAGAAATAACCCAAAAACTCGCCTATAATGTAAAACCCCACAAATTCCAAGCTTATTTAAGTATGTAATCGGTTTACAACTTACGAGATCTTCGTCCTTCTTCTCGTCCTTCTTTTTGGGGTCTTTTGAAGGCACCTTGACGGATGTTTGGTCTCTGGTAGCTCCGCCGCTTGCGCTGCCTCCGTTGTTGGGTTCCACCGGTGCCATGTCTAACTCAGGAAGCTAAAACCCTAGAATATGGGTCAAACAGAGTTCCAAAATGAAACAAAGGGAAATCAAATCGAAATCGCAGATTTGGAAGAAGATAAAGGAAAATCACAAAGTCTGGAGCCCTAGGGAGCTGATGATGAAGAAGTTGAGCAGAGGGAAAGAGAAAAGAGGTTTCCTTTTCGCCAAGCAAACACTCTGCACTTTTGAATGCACACAGAATTGGGCTTAAGTCTCAAAAGTCATGGGGCAACAATTGCCATTAAATAGATCTGTTGGGCTTCTTGGGCTGGCCGGGAGTCTAAGGTCCATTCCACTTCTACATGGGTCGAGCATCCCATTTATAGATCTGTTGGGTAAAATGTGTGTAAGCATCTTGAAACGACTCGTTAATTTTAAATCAAGTCTAATAGTAATGAAACGTTTTATCCTTTAGAGTATATTTGGTTAGGGGAAAAGTGGAAGTAAAAGGAGATGTATAAGAAAAAGTTTAGTATTTGGTTTGGAGAAAGAGATGGAAGGGAAGTAAAACTGGATGTATATGAAATCCCACTCTTTCTTTCAAAGTATCAAGACCGATCTTCTCTTTTTTTCAAAAAACTGAATCTCGATTCAAATACAAGCAACTAGCCATGTTAAACCAATCTCCTCGCTAAGTTCCTGGTGGGCCGGAAGGAAAAAGGGAAGCAAGAACTTCCTCCATCGGTTAACAAAGGTAATGAATTCAAAACCGGGCAGAATTTTTTCATTCACCAAATCACAAAGATTGGGGGATGTTTTTATCTTTAGCCTCTAATTTCGTTTCCGTCGAAAATTGGGCGAAAAAGTGGATGTATAAGGCCAAAAAGACAAAAAAATACATATTTTATTTTTATTTACTCTATTGCCATATATATATATATATGTTTCCCTCCAATTCTTTTCTCATCCCCGCTAATAATACCATACATAATCGCCAGAAAAAAGATAATCAAATCGTTGAAAAAACTACTACGTCGAAGTCAACAATCCGGTAAATACACTTTGCATTTGCGACTTTTCAGAATTTTTTATTGCTAATTTGCTATTAATCTTGATTGAATAATCCTTTTTCTTAATCGTGTTCCCTTTTCTCGCTGTCGACACGAGTAATTTTTATTTTATTTAAACTGAATAGTTTAGAATAAATGGACAGTATTCGTTTTGATGAATATTTTTATTAATAAAAATATTATTGTTCTTATTTGAATATATATATATATATATATATTTATTTATTACTAAGATTTTTAGATCTTTAATATTAGTGTAATATTAACTTTTTTATTTTCTAATACAAAATGAAGAGAAAGGGTTAAACTGTAAAATTACAAAAATTAGTCTTTTTTTCTCAATTTAATTTTGTCATACCAAACAAGGGAAAGTATTTGAAGTTTACTCCCCTTTCAATCATATCAAACAACTTGAAGGAAAACTATTATTCTTTCCCTCCCATTCCCCCTTCCCTCCCCCTCCCTTTTCACTTCCCTTTTCCCCTCATTTGAATCAAACGAACCCTTAGTCTAACCACAAACAAGATAGAAGCTATATGTACAGTTTGACATGCGTAGACACATTAACCTTTCGATCAATTAAATGACGATAGATGTCAAATAATATATAAAATATCCATTATAATATTTTTTTATTTAGATTTTGCAATTACTAAATTAATTTCATGTGTAAATAATTAATTAATTGATGTTTTAATACATATTTTATCATTAAATCAACGATTGATACGTATCAAATTGAAGTGTTCCAGCCACTCAAATTATGTTTTGCAGTCAAAGGTTCAAGTCACAGACGGCGCCATGTGGAACAACTGCATCTACACTCCAATCAACTCAAGACAAATAATTTGATATTTATCTCTTTAGAAAATACAGTTACTAAAGAGATAATGTCAAAATTAACCAATCACTAGTACAAAACCCGTGCCAAGGCACAGAAAATTTTTTCAATTTAAATCGTGACTATAATAATAAATATTCAAAAATATATACTTATAAAATTGAACAAAAATTATCTACCTCTGTATATAAGTTCTAATAAAACTTATATAAAATATAAGTTTTCTTGAATTGAATGAGTTATCATTAATTATTAGAAAAATAGGCATACAATCATAGATTCTTATATGTTTTTAATCGCTTTGAGCATAAATTGCTTATGTTATAGTATTGTTGATGGAGTATAGCCGCGGTTCATTTTATACATTTGATCTTCTATGAGGGTCAATACCTTGATATGAGCTACTTAATTGACATCTCATTGGCTACAGATAAAGACATATCCTAGATTTTCTCAACGATAATTTATGTTGTGCTTCATTTTATTCATCAATAATTCTTACTTTAAGTATGAGCTCTTGACACCAACATCCAAATATAGTTTATTGGGTTAAATCCATTTTACCTCCCTGTGATATACAAAATGTTCAAAAAGACCCTATGAAAAAAAAAAATTACCAAAAAACTTCCCAGTGATATCAAAAAAGAAGCAAAAAATCCCCTAAAACTTGCAGTGAGATTCACGCGCCTGAAATGCGATTTTTTCTCATTTTTCGCCTATAAATCAATGGTCAGATCTACATGATTTTAAATCAACGGTTGAGATGTATGATTCTTATATATTATTTATATGTACACATATATACATATTTTTATATGTTTTAGTATTTAGTATAATATGAATATTAAATATAAATATATAATAAATATGTTGTAATATATAGATATATACAGTGTGTATATATATATATATATATATATATATAGAGAGAGAGAGAGAGAGAGAGGAGAGATGACCGGGGGAGGCGAGACAGGACGGTAGCTTGGGTGGGGACGATGGGGGAGCTCCTGGAACGGAGGAGAAGCTGTTGGGGTGGGTGGGCCGACGGGGCAGAACGACTTGGCGGCCGTGCGGGAGTGGGGAAAGAAGTCGACTGGGCGGCTTGGGGGGGAGAGAGTGGGGAAGAAGACAGTGGAAGTTGGCCAGGGTTGGGTAGGGCCGGGGGGGGGGGGGATTGTGGGGAAGAAGACGATAACCAGCTGGGGGGGTTGGTTTGATTTTTTGTAATTTTTTATTTTGTATAATTTTTTCTATTTTTATAATTTTATTATATATAAAAAGAATATATGAGATGAAATTTGGACCATTGATTGTGTTGATGAAATTTGGATCGTAGATTTAAGAGATCAAATATGGACCGTAAATGTAAAATGGTAAAATTTGAACCATCAAACTATATTAATCAAGATCCAACGGTGTTTAAATCAGGGTATAATTGTAATTTTATAATTAAAAATAAAAAAAGTACAAAATGGCGCGTGTATTACACACATCGCGTGCAGGGGCTTTTTTGATTAATTTTGAGGAACACAAGGAGGTTTTTTTGGTAATTTTTTTTTTACGGGGAGTTTTTTAAACATTGTTCATATCATAGGGAGGTAAAATGGATATAACCCATAGTTTATTCATAATAACATATACTCCTTTAATTTTCTATTCCATTCCTACTTCAATGGGTGCAAATAATAAGAACTGACTCACCCCTGCGACAAGTTATGCTCTTTTAACCAAGAAACCAACATTAATTAGTTATTAAAATGATGAAGTTCATGCCATAAAAACCAACTATATTTTATTTTAAGCATGTAAGTATTTATTGCTTGTGAGGAGAGATTGATTTGATTTTCAATTATTTATTTGATTATAGTTTATCTAGTTTTTTTCTTTTCTTTTTTTGAAAGGGATTATAATTTATCTAGTTATTATTTGATTTTATATTTAAAGCATAAAAGTAGATTTGCTAAAGTATAGTTTGAATTTGTGCAATTTGAAAATATTAGTGAAATTAAACTTAGCCTAAAATTATTAAAAAATGGACAAAGATTAAGCTTAACCTACAATAATTAAGAAACAAACAAACCTAAATTTGCTAAACTGCTATTACATTTGAAATTCATCATAAATAGTGAAAAAACTGAACAAATAAATAGATTTTCTAATAATTTATTGAATATTTTCCTAGTCTTTCACCCTCATTTGCGTAGATGGAAGAGTCGAGTTTCCTTCGCTCTCAACTTATCGATAATTTATTAAATCCCCAAACTTGGAACCTGTTGTTGGATGTGTAAATATTCAATAAATAAACAAAGAAAAAGCATATATTATCAAAAGAAACATGAAACACTAAAAATAATGATTAAAAAAATGAACGATTCAAGGCTTCTTTGTATAAGTTATCCTTTACATTTGATAAATGTAAGTGTAGAAATATTTCAATAGTCTATTATTGAGAAACTTTTTAATGTCCAGCTTTTTCATCGATGATTTCACTTGAATGACCTATCTCTTATCATAATTTTTGTAAATGTCAAAGTATTACATTTGTCCTCGTGTGTAAACATGAATATTTGTAGCCGGTATCTTTGACTTATTCAATCTTCCAATGCACACTCGCCTAGTACATATATATATAGAAACTTATTAGTGTATGTATCATATTTTCATGGTTTTTGTACTAAATATATTTAACTTAGAATTAAATTGATTTATAGAATATAAATTAAAAATACATAGAAATAAATTTTGTAGTCTCAATATTGAATTTTTAGAAATAAATTTGATTTTTTCATTGATTATATTTAATATCTAATCAAAATAGATATTGAATGTACATGTGGTTATATACTTAAAAAAAGATAAAAATAATAATAATATTGATTAGACTGTTTTGTGTAAATATTAATATTTTCTTATTCTTTATTTAAAAAACTTGTTAGATGATATTGATTAGATTATTTTTCGTAAATTCAATATTTTTAATTTTTTTTATCAAAAAATAGTTATTAGATAATTAATTTAGATCTATTTTGGATGAATACTAAATTTTTTTAATAGTAATCTAAAAAATATGTTATATTCAATTTGGCAAAATATATAATTGAGGTTGTCCACGTCTACGCATACGTGGCGCTTAGGTGGATAGTCTCAATGATTCTGTTTTATTATATATAGATGTCATCCTAAATATTTAATATATTTATGTTTTTTAATTAAATTATAAAAAGATAATACAAAAGGTGTTCAAGTTCATCACAACTCCATCTCTTTGACACCTATATAAAGGGGTCCTTGAAACTCATTCAGGACACAGATGAAGATACAAGCAAGAGAGTCTCAAAATTTTCTCAAGCGCAAATCAAGGAAGATCCACGGCGTCCAAGGCAAAAATCAAGGTGTCCGTCGCGGAAATCATTCAAATTCAATGGTTGGTTCGAGAAGAAGTCGGAACACCCACGAATTAACATTATCAAGACACAAATCCACCTAAGTGGAAGATCGAAATTTCAAATCCAACAGAAGACATTCAAGTCCAAGTCAAATATTTCAAGTTTAGCGTCCAATCTGAGAATAAGTCCGAAGACCCCTGAATTAACATTATTTAAAGATCATAGTCAACGTCGAAAGAGATCAAAACGTCAAGTTCCACCTCCAAACTTGCCGAAATTAAAGATCACGTTCTTGAAGTGAAGAATTAGAGGTTCCAAATAGAAATTTTGTACCCAAAAATATTCAATCAAATTCAAGAAATTCGTTTGAAATATTTTAGTTTCAATAAATTTAGGAACACGTAAATTTGCATTTACAAATTTTGGGACACCCAATGGGACCATCTCTACCTCTCATTTCTTTTCTTCACAAATCAAGTTTGAAGACCCAATGGAGATAAAGGACCATCACCCATCTTCACAAGTCCTAAATCATTTGGATAAAGTCAAGTCAACTTTTGAGAAATATTCAAGTGCGGGCAAACAAAGTTGGTGTTTCATGTTTTCACTCAACTCCATCCATTCAAATTGGGGGCAAGTCGTTGCCAACTATTGCCGGTGAAGAAAATGAAGATGCCAAATCATATTGAAAACTTTTATTCGCTCCTTGATAAGAGTGTAAACTGTTAATAGTGCTCCTAGATATGAGCATAAAATATCTAATGTCTTCGAAAAATAAATCTCAATGTTCCTCGATGTGAGCATAAACTATATAATTGAAAGCCTATGGTAGGCGTGTGGATCGTCCCGGGAATAGCGCGAATGCAGAAGCGCGGTATAATTTAAATAACAAAAATTTATACATGCATAATACGTATTAAAATAAAACACGTTTAAGGGGTGTGCTCTTGAAATTCCGGGGTGTTCGGTATATCTCATGAATTAAAAGAACATACATAGCAATCATGGAGGCCATAGGATTCATAAATAAAGAAGACGAAAACATAAACCGGAAACCTACCGATTCGTCGTTTTCCTCTTCTAACCGGTACTCGCGTTGTTCCCCAATTTGCTCCAAGATCTCGTATGGGAGACCCTCTAATTCGTGACACGCATTCCGCCCACGTATCTTGTACTTCGTGCTAGCGAACGAACAAGTATTTTATTGGAGAGGACGGATCAATCACACGTTATTAATTTAACGAGATCAATCCTCCTATGTTCAATTGTTGAAAAAACAAAAGAACAAGAAACAATTTCTTGGAGAGAGGAAGAGAGAGAGGCGGACGAGATGTAGGGAGAGAGCACACGAGTTTTAGTGTGTGTGTGTGTGTGTCAAGAATCATCATCTTTGCATAAGTGAAGGGCTAGGAATATATATAGAGGAGAAATCCTTTCCTCTTCAAACTGCAACTCTTTGGAAGACTAATTTGACTAGGATTTTTGACCTAGTCAAAGTCCTAGTCAAAGTAGCTCTTTGACCTAGTCAAATAAATCTTAGCCATCCATCTCTCCATTTAATCTCAACCATCCATTTTAATTTAATGGAATATTTAAATCCTATTTAAATATTCCAAGGGCAATAAATAAATATATTAAATTTAAATATTTATTGTAAGCCCATTAAATTAATTTTCTAATAAATCTAATTTATTAGATAAATCCCTTTTATCCAATAAAAGGAATTAATTCTTCCAAGAAAATAAAGGACCCGATTAAATCTAATTTAATCATTCCATTTCTCCAAATATTTAATTCTAAATTAAATACTTTATGTGTGCGGATTGTGTTGAGTCTTTAGGTTCACCTTCAGCTAGACTTGGTTGGATTCCTAGAATCCGCCCGTTACCATGGGTGGCCATCGAGCAATGGTCCATGGCACTAGAGACTAGGTGAATATACGAGGATGAACATTTAGGCTCTACAGTACAGCTATCCTTCCGTCTACAGTCTCACCACTTAGGGTCTAGGGCACGGAAAATGCAGGTACCCATTTTAGACCTAAGTGTCAGTCTGTCCTTTACTAAACGCTGCAAGGGAAACCTTCCCTTCTGTTCAGTTACTGTGGCCACAGATTTTAGGGACAAGACACAGAGCATTTGTGAGACACAACTGTCAATATCTTTTGACAGGAGACAGATCCTTTCCTGGAAACTGTCACTCTGTACACCGGAGCTGCACTAGATATGGCTTATGACTACTCAAGCACATCTTGGCAATCTCTCACCATATCTAAGATACAGCCCTGATGTACAGGTAAACTCAGCAGTTCCTCAAGTCAAAGGACTTGACTTGTACAGTTGGAACCGGGAACACACGTCATACCTAACTGACCCTACTCAAGGTCCTCCGTAAGACGGTTCCCGCGAGTCACCTCAGTCAGCTGCTACCTAGCAGGCCAACCCACTAACACTGCTTAGACGACCTTCGTCACCCGTCAATGAAATACGACAGCAGATGCTTAGTGCAAGTCTCAAGGGGAATCTCGGTACCCACTTTTGAAATTCCTTGACTTGGAGATTTTCGAACTGATTCGGCGGAACTGATTTCATGAACCTACCTCCAAGCGTAGTCCCAGTCCTCGAAATATGTTTTCAGTCTGTGGGCTTTGTTTGCGTAGTGAACAAATATATAAAGCAGATAAAGTGAACGCAAATAAAGTAAATGCCAAATGAATTTCACTTCTTATTCATTAATGATTTATTAAAACCTCGAAATCGTTCAGACATAGGTTACAATTCGCCTACCAAGATTGGCTACATGGTCATCTATTCTAACAATAATGTTTTTCAAAAAATAATTCCAAGTGCTTCTAGATATGAGCATACAATATCTAATGCCTTCTAAAAATAAATCCCAGTGCTCCTTGATACGAGTATAAACTATTTATAAATTTACTTGAAGAACTCCTTGATATGATTATAAACTATCTACAAATTTACTTGAAGAACTCCTTAATATAAGTATAAACTATCTACAAATTCAAGTTGAAGAACTCCTTGATACTTGTATAAACTATCTATAAATTTACTTCAAGAACTCCTTGATATAAGTATAAACTATCTATAAATTTACTTGAAGAACTATTTGATATGAGTATAAAACTATCTACAAATTCAAGTTGAAGAACTCCTTAATACGAGTATAAACTATCTATAAATTAACTTCAAAAACTCATCGATACGAGTATAAACTATCTACAAATTCAAGTTGAAGACTCTTTGATATGAGTATAAACTATTTACAAATTTAAATTAAAGTTCATTGATATGAGTATAAACTATCTACATGCTTACTTGAAAAACTCCTCGATATGAGTATAAACTATCTACAAATTCAAGTTGGAAAACTCCTCGATATGATATAAACTATCTACAAATTCAAGTTCAAGAACTCTTTGATATGAGAATAAACTATCAACAAAAATCAAGTGAACTATGTTATGACTTCCTCCAACGAGGTACGTAGGCAGCTTGAGATATGTTTTCAAGTTCAGTCTCTTAGCTTCGTATAAGCCCCAGACGTTAAACGCAGCGGAAATTAAGATTTTAATTATAAAATAATATTATAATTAGCGATCAAATCGCCCGTCTCGTTGCTATTACGATGTGGATCTCATGCATAAAACGATGTCAATTGAATGGTTAAGAGAAATTAACCTTTCTTGCTCTCCGGTTGATGTTGATTACTTGAACTTTCTCAAGAACAACCTTACCTTAAAGTTGGTGGAACGTCAAAACAGAAGCGCCTTTAATTGTTGTTCATGATAGGAACACAAGTGTCTTCCCTCTAAAGTTAGTCCAGACCACCTACGATGGAATCACCCTCAAACCTATGCTAGTAGGTATTGGAGGATTATGGTAGATCAACTATTGATCTATGGAGAAATCAAAGGAATTCTTCTCTTTTGGAGATGAGAAATGAACTTAAGACCAAGGCTAAAGTGAAAGCTAGACTTTCTAGCTTTGAAGGAGAGAAAGTCTAAGAGCTAGAGAGTAAAAGAAAAGCAAGAGTTTTTGTATCTTTGTATGTAGAAAGATGGTATGTTAATCTCTTGCTTTGTACCACTTTTTATAGGCATTCCTTTGCACTAGTTACAATGAATGTAGACAAGACCTTTTGTCTTGCTCTTAGAACACTTGTCTTCTTCATAGACAAGTTCTAGCATGACTCATCTTTTCTCCTTTTACACTTGTCTTCTTTATAGACAAGCTTTAGCATGGCTCATATTTTCTTCTTTTACACTTGTCTTCTTTATAGACAAGCTTTAGCATGACTCGTATTTTCTTCTTCATCTAAAGATGAAAACAAGTTATGTCTATGTTCAATGAATCTTGTCTTGTGGGCTTGGGCTAAGGTCTTGGGCTTTATTTTAATTTTCAATTGGACTAAGTCCAATTTCAATTAATTCCCAATTAATTATTTAGCCCATGATATTTAATTCCTTAATTAAATATAAGCCCAAATCAATTAGTCTAATTAATTGATTTTCAAGCTCAAATAGATTCATCTTAATTAATCTATCACAAGTCTTAATTAATCAAATTAATGCTTGTGAATTTAGACTCCAAATTAAATAATCATATTATTTAATATTCCCATCAAATGATTTCATAAATCATTTCAATAAATTAATTTAAATCCTTAAATTAATTGATTTATTCTCCATAATTAATTCTACAAATTAGTTCCAATAATTCCATCATGGATTTGTGTGTGACCCTTTAGGTTCACTATTCAGCTAGACTTGGGCTTGTATCATATATATAATTTAATTAGCAACTTACTTGCATTAGATTAATTAGATTTTATCATAATTAATCACCCTCAATTAACTCCTTAATTGGAGGGTACCTGTCACCATGGGTGGCCATCTAGCAATGGTCCATGGCACTAGAGAATAGGTGAATTATTGCGTGAACCTGTGAGCTACGCGTACCATGCAGATACGGTCCCTCCGCTACTAACCTCCCGATCAAAGTCTAGGGCATGGAATTAGTTACCGATTCCCATTATCGACTTTGATGTCTATTATTCAACTCTTCATGTTATGCTTCCAATTTATCAATATAGGAAAAACCCTTTCTCCTATTTGATCAATAGCCATGGCCATGGGCTTCGAGGAACGCATAATGTAGAGAATATAGGAGGTTCGTTATCATCTCATGATAAGTAACAGATCCTATCTTGGAACTCACCAACCTCCATGCATGCTTCAACTATGTCTGAAACATGACCGTATAGTGATCCAGGATGAAACCTGAGACCACATTGTACATGATCAAGTCATAGCCGTCCTATGCACAAGGTTACTGTGCAACCTCTCCAAGGACTAGTTAGTGCACTATCGTAGCCTAGGAGTTCTAGTCATACCGATCATGCCATATAGAGCTTCTATATGACAACTCCTACGAGTCAATTCAGTGAACTTGATAACTCTTTATCAAGCACCCACTAAAGTGCACAGACGTCATACATCTCTGTCTATGAAACTCGGCATTCATCATATGAACGCATCACTTAGTGCAAGTCTTTAAGGAATGGTCGATGCCCTGTCTCGACCGATTCATCGACTTGGAATATTTTAGATCAAACCATAGAGGTTGATTTTATGGTCGCCATCATATGCGCGAGCCAACCCCGTAGTATAATTGATCTAAGGGCTTCAACCAGACACAACTTAGGAGGCAAGTGAAGAAACAATCCTAGAGACAAGAAGACAAGTGAAGAAAGAAGCCCAGAGACAAGAAGACAAGTGAAGACACACAACTTAAGGCGCAAGACAACAACGAATTGAAGATACAAGTGAAGACACAAGCAAGAGAGTCTCAGAATTGAAAGAAATCGGTGGATCGTCCCGGGAATTGCGCGAATGCGGAAGCGAGGTAAAAAATATACATACAAAAATAAAAGGCATGCTTTTAATTTAAAAGAACACGCTCAAGGGGTGTACCCTTGAGGTTCCCGGGCGTTCGGTGTATCTCATGATTATAAAACTAATAAAGAAATCATGGAGGCCATAGAGTTGAAAATTAAAGAGGGACGAAAATCTTAAACGAGATCTACCCGTTGTCGTTTTCGTCTTCAACTGCTACTCGCGTTGTTCCCCGTTTTGCACCAAGACCTCGTTCTTGAGATCCTCCAAATCGTGACACACGATCCACCCACGTATCTTGCACGTCATGCTAGCAACGAACAAGTGTATAAATTTTGGAGTGGACGAATCGATAACATGTTATCAATTAACGGTATCGGTTCGTCTAAGTTCTTAATGTTCTAAGAACAAAAAGAACTAAGAAATATTTTCTTGGAGGAGAGAGAGGGGGCGGACGAGAGATAGGAGAAGGGGAGAGTGTGTGTTGTGTGTGTTTTCAAGAATCATCAATCCTACAAATGTTGGAAGCTAGAGGTTTATATAGAGGAAGAGTTTAATCCTCTTTAAACTCAAATTCTAAGTAACCTAATTTGACTAGGATTTTGACCTAGTCAAAGTCCTAGTCAAACTAGTGTTTGACCTAGTCAAACGAATCCTAGCCTTCCATCTCCCCTTTTCATCTCAACCGTTGATTTTAATTTAATGGAATATTTAAATCCTATTAAATATTCCAAAAGGCTAAAAGAATAAATATAATATAATAAATAAATATTATTATTTATTCTAAGCCTATTAAATCAACCCTTTTAATAAATCCTATTTATTAATTTAATTCCCTTTATCAAATAGAAGGAATTAATTTCTCCAAGAAAATATAGGACCCGATTAAATCTAATTTAATCATTCCTTTACTCCAATATTTAATTCCAAATTAAATACTAAGTGTGTGTGGATAGTGTGTGTGACTCTTTAGGTTCACCATTCAGCTAGACTTGGTCGGATTCCTAGAATCCGTCCGTTACCATGGGTGGCCATCTAGCAACGGTCCATGGCACTAGAGACTAGGTGAAATATTTGGGGATGAACATTTAGGCTCTAACAGTACACTTGTCCTTCTGTCTTCGGTCTCATCACTTAGAGTCTAGGGTACGGAAAAAGCAGGTACCCATTTTGGACCTAAGTGTCGGTCTGTCCTTACTAAACGCCGCAAGGGAAACCTTTCCCTTCTGTTCAGTTACTGTGGCCACAGATTTCAGGGACAAGACACAGAGCATACATGAGACTCAACTGTCAACACCTTTTGACAGGAGACAGATCCTTTCTTGGAAACTACTGTCACTTTGTACACCCGAGCTGCACTAAACATGGCTTATGACTACTCAAGAGTATTTTGGCAATCTCTCACCATATCTAAGATACAGACCTGATGCACAGGTAAACTCAGCAGTTCCTCAAGTCAAAGGACTTGGCCTGTACCGTTGGAACCGGGAATACACGTCATACCTTGCTGACCATACTCAAGGTCCTCCGTAAGACGGTTCCCGCGAGTCACCTCAGTCAGCTGCTTCCTAGCACGCTGACCCACTAACACTGCTTAGACGACCTTCGTCACCCGTCGATGAAATACGACAGCAGATGCTTAGTGCAAGTTTGAAAGGGAATCCCGGTACCCATTTTCGGGATTCCTTGACTTGGAGATTTCCGGACTGATTCGGTAAGACTGATTTCATGGACCTACCTCCAAGCGTAGTCCCAGTCCCCGAAATCGTTTCTCAGTCCGTGGGCTTTGTTTGCGTAGTGAACAGAAATGTAAATGCAGATAAGTGAACGTAAACAAAGTATTGCCATATGAATTTTCACTTCTTTATTCATAAATGTTTTTTATCAAATACCATAGAATTGTCTAGACATAGGTTACATATTGCTGCCAAAATTGGCTTACATGGTCACCTATTCTAACAAGAATCCTCTAAGGCGCAAATCAAGAAAGATCCATGGCGTTCAAGGCAAAACCAAGGCGTTCGTCGTGGAAATCATCCAAATTCAATGTTTGATTCGAGAAGTTGGAAGACCTACGAATTAACGTTATCAAGACACAAATCCACCTTGGTGGATGATCGAAGTTTCAAATCAACCAAAAAATATTCAAGTCCAAGTCAAATATTCCAAGTTTATAGCGTTCAATCCGGGAATAAATCGAAAGACCCCTGAATTAACATTATTTAAAGATCGAAGCCAACGTCGAAGGAGATCAAAACATCAAGTTCCATCTCCGAGATTGCAGAAATTAAAGATCAAGTTCTTGAAGTGAAGAATCAGAGGTTACAAATAGAGAATGTGTATCCACAAATATTCAATAAAATTCAAAAAATTCATTTGTATATTTTCTTGTTTCAATAAATTCAAAAACACGATAAAGTTCGCATTCACAAATTTTGGCGCGCCCGGTGGAACCATCTCTACCTCTCATCTCTTGTCTTCACAAATCAAGTTGAAAGACCCAATGGAGACAAAGGACCAACGCGCCATCTATAAACTTGAATGAGTCAAAGATATCTTCTCATAGATCTCCTTTAGACTTGGAGTTGAATTTCTACAACGTTAATTCGAGGGGCTCCCGCCTGCAATTCCAAATAAACACTATACTCTTGACTTTAGATTTGAGGGTTTGGAAGTGGCTTTGCCACTTCGATCTTATTGAGAATTTATTTGGATATTTATAACGTTAATTCGAGGGCTTAGCCTTTGTAATCCCGAATTAAAAGCTATAATTTGTTGCGCACCTTTGTCGAACAACTCGATCTCCACCTTGAGCGCTTTAAATACTTGAACTCAAGGAACTCCATAGAGAAACTTATTTTGGCCTTCTTCTCTAGCTTCACCCTCCGTGCTCTTTGCATCTGTGTGTGTCTTGAGTTGTGTTTTGAATGAGCTCCAGGAACCCCTTTATATAGGGGTCAAAAAGGTAGAGTTGTAATGTACTTGAACACCTTTTGTATTATCTCTTTTAATTTAATTTAAAGAGATAAATACTCAAATATTTGGCATGATATGATTGGTCAATTTTACATTATCTTTTTAATACTTGTATTTTCTAAAGAGATACATATCAAATTATATGTCTTGATTTGATTGGAACGTGCATATAGTTGTTCCGCATGGCGCTGTTTTATTGTCTCGAATCTTTGACTGTAAAGCACGATTTGATTGGCTGACACACTTCAATTTTGACATTTGTCGGTCTTTTTTCAATGAAATATTTTCTTGTTTCAAAATATTCAGGAACACAAAAATTTGCTTTTACACACACTCCAAAGAATTCCATCAATTTTTCTTAGAAGAATTATGACGATAGGCATCTCGTCATTTTCAATTAAATTTGTTTTCTTTTGGCACCCATTTGTAACGTGCCTTCGAAAGAAAAGAAATCACAAGACAACAAAACTGCTCATATTTTGATATCAAGGTTTAGTCTTGGCACCCATTTGTAATGCGCCTTCAAAAGAAAAGAAATCACAAGACAACAAGGCTACTTATGTGTTCATATCAAGTTTACTAATATGCTACATATGCATTCTCTCGAGAAGAACTCTTATACTGCGAAAATAATCATCATAACTGCTGCATACCGGGGTCCAGAAGCACCACAATGTCAAGGGATTTTCACAAAATTCCAGGATTGTAGAGGAGACTAACCTGCAGCGAGGGGTTAGCGCTCAGATTTAAGTCAATAATGTTCGACCAAATGAAATAAAGGAAAAACTTGAATAAAGTGAGAAAAGTGGTAAGGATAATTCGTGTGAAAATGTGTTGAAAATGACTGAATAATAGAGGAAAATTCGTGTGAGTGTGAGTGTCAAGAGAGTACAAA
This sequence comes from Sesamum alatum, assembly GCA_034509735.1. NCBI lineage: Eukaryota > Viridiplantae > Streptophyta > Magnoliopsida > Lamiales > Pedaliaceae > Sesamum > Sesamum alatum. The sequence goes on along the minus strand of JACGWO010000001.1, from coordinate 33,020,764 downwards.
TGTTACTTGTAAGTTGTAAATTGTAACTTGTCCCAAATGACTACACAGTGTGTCTTTTTATAGCTGGTGTTGAACCCGATTTCGGAGGAATGAATTTGAGTTCCATATACCTTTGGAAACCTTGGGAAGTCAACTTCTCAACCCACCAAACCTCGTGAGAATCGGAGTTGAATTGGTGCAGATATAGTCGTTTGAGTTAATCGTGCCATATCTGCTATGTTTTTCGGAAAAACAGTTACCTGCTGCGGGAGACCCGGATTCTGGCCAATCTATTTTCGAATTTGGATGAGTTTTTTCATTATTACGTGGCTCCATGTGTTGGCCAGCCGTGTGATATGGAATCTAAGTTGTTTGATGACTAGGCTTGCTGTACGGGCCTTTTCCGCGGACCTGCGATATTAGTGTATAAAAACTAGGCTTATGCATGAGAGTTCTTACTATTTTGGGCTTGATGGGCATGGCCGGCTGGGCTGTCTGGCCTGAAGGCCTACTACTAGCTCTTGGGTTGGCTTAATGGATTTTGAGGGGACATCATCACTCCCCCTACCCTAGTAGTGCGAGACTTGTTGTCGGACTGGTGGAGTAGAAGTAAGTAGTCGTGCAAAGGTTCGCACAAGAGCTGTATACCTAACCGCGCCAGCAGGAGAGATCATCTTGTGTTGCTTTCTCCCTGCTGTGCTATTACGTGTGATAGCACGCGGATTCTCGAAAAGATTTGGACTTATCTGCAGAGGAGATGGCAGGGTAATTATTGCAAAAGAGTAGGAAAAAGGGGAAGGTTTTACCGCACGTGCTCGTCCACGCGTCCTTTGATTAGCGCGTGACCGCCAAGCGAGGAGGAGAGAGACCGAGCCCAGCGCTGATGGGACTCTTCGTCTGCTAGGGTATAAAAACCTACTTTTGGGAAGTTACTTTCTCACCATCTCTGAGTTTCTCAAGTAAGTCTTCTTCCTTTATTGAATATCCCCCTTTCTTTTGCGAGAAATTTTTGGAAAATAGATTTTTGCCTTGCAGGTTCCCGATTTCTGGGGCTCTTCTCCGTAATTTTTTGCTTTCTCCTGCTTGTGTCTAGGTACGCTTGCCTGCTACCCTATGTCTTCTGGTAGTCATGCCTACGGGTAGTATAGATAGAGATGCGATTGAGGACGTGTTGATTGACTTGATAGAATCTTCTGGGGATGAAGGCGACGATAATCCCACCGCCTCCGACTCTGTCGCCCACCATAGGGGTGAGAGTGAGGAGGAGGGAAATAGTAAGGAGGAGGGAAATAGTAAGGAGGAGGGGAACAGGAAGCGGCCTGAGGTGATGCCTTCCACATATATAGGTCTAGGTTGACGGAGCAGGGGTGGGGGTCCGAAGTAAGTACGGGATACCTGGTGATCACGTGATCCAGGCCCCTGCTCCTGTGGCTCGCCCCAATTTCCCTCCTACTGGTTTTCTATGTTTCTGTCTTGCTCAATTGGAAGCAGGCCTGCGCTTTCCTATCCCTCCTTTTTTTTTTTCTGTGAAGTGGCCACCCTTTTTAACATCCCTCTGAACCAGTTAGTTCCGAAATTCTTTAGCCTGTTATCTGGTTTTTATATTCTGGTGAAGAATCTAGGGGAGACCCCTTCTGCTGCCCAGTTTCATTCCTTTTTCATGCGTAAGAGAGCGAGTCCAGGCTTGTTTTATTTCACCTCCCGAGGGGAAGCTCGATTTCTGTCCACCGAGTCCTTAGTGAAGGAGTGGAAACGAGATTATTTCTTCATCTCTTCAGACCTGGCGATTCCCTCAGGTGTGGGTTGTGAATCCCCGTGAGCAATTAAAATATTTTGCCCGCAACCAACCTGTTGCCTTCCAGGCCTTGCTAGAATGCTTGAATGCTTCTCCTTTTTTATCCCCGCAAGATAGTACACCCTGATATTCTTCACCAGTTTGGCCTGACCCCTAAGGTGGCAAGCATGGATCCTGCTGGTATATGCTTTTGTAGCCTGTTTTATCGCTTATTAGCTGCAAGGGAATGATTAGAAAATGCTTACTGATATATTTGTTTGTGTTTTACTTGTTGTGTGCAGGAAGGATGTTTCAAAAACTGTTGCAAAACAAGGTGGAGGTGACCCCGGGTGCTAGCTCCTTTGCACGGCGAACCCTGATTAAGAGTCCCCCTTCCACCCTTGCAAGCTCAGCTTCCATCGGGGATCCCAAAGGCAAGCGCCCTGCTGATCCCATCCTGACTCCCACCAAGAAGGCTAAGGGTTAGCCAGGACCTCTGGTCCAACCTACTCCACGAGTGGGGACTCCCCGCCCTACTGAAGAGAGGGCGACACGAAGGAAGCTCTCTCCCAACGGGACCCTGCAGGAAGACTACTCCCTATTGCTGGATGAGGGGGAGCCTAGCCGGGCTGGTGAAATACTGAAGGGGATCAGGCCACCCAGGACAAAACGTATGCGGACATCCTGCCTCGAACTCAGGCCCTTGGTCTATTTGCTACTCACCTTAGTAGTGTAAGTCCATGTATCAAGCATGTTAGTGCAGTAATGGAGAAAAAATGATATGACCTGATTGTTTTGTTCTTTGCCGTGCAGGCATGCGTGTTAGGGGACAGCTTGTTCAGCTGGCTGGAGCAGGGAGGTCCCTTGTTCGAGGACTCCCTTAAGAGGGTGGAAGAGCTAGAGGAAGCTAACCACAGGCTGAGGGAAGTCGTTCAAAAGAGGGATGAGACCCGCCAGGAGGATACTGCCAGCCTGTGACATCTGAGGGAGGAGGTCTCGACCCTGCATACCCGCTTGGAGCAGACGGTCATACAAGCTGAGAGGGAGAGGAAGGAGCTGATCTGCCAGTACCCCGAAATGGAGGAAGGTCGAGACATGTTGGAGGGAATTTGGTGGAGTCGCTTGGCTGAATATACAAAGACTCTAGAGTTTCAGAGCCTGCTGGTTGATAAGGCTCTGAAATACTATTATCACGAATTCTAGTCCTACGTTTAGTAGTTTGCTGCAGCTGGTTATCCCCCTGCCAGTGCGGATGCCTCCATCCTGGACCGGAATGCAGGCCTGGCCACAACCCCGGATCAGGATGAAGAGGGAACTGCTCCCGCGCCAGAGGTTCCTCTTGCTGAGGATGATCCCATATCTCTGGACCGTGTTGGGCAAATGGCAGAGGATGCAACCCCCCTAAGATTAGAGCCTCCTATTGCAGCTAGCGAAGGAAGTGTGCCTCCCCTACTGGTAAATGAATCTGTTCCTCTTTCTGCAAAAAGAACAATTTAAACTTTTCTTGCTGAACATTTGGTACCTCCTACGAGAGGTTTTCAAGTGCTTGGGTGTGGGCTTTGGATATTATACTTATGATTGCTGGCATTTTGATGCCAAGGATTCTACTTTTTCCCCTAGCTTTTATGAATGCTTATTCTGAGAAAAGTGTGCTTACTACAATGCTTCTGATTTCCTGCATGTTAGTAGTGTAGTTTGTTGGGAATGTCCTAACTTAGTAGCTGGTGTGGGCTTAGTATGCCCAAAACACAATATTCACCTGCAGATAGGTACTGAAAGGAGGAGGCTTTTCAAGCTTTATAGTAAAAATGAACTCATAAGTACTGTTTGTTGTAAGCCAAGGTTTGACAAAAACCAAGTTGTTAGGGAAAGATGTTTTACACGAGGAATACATGTAGGTGCAAGAATGATATAACCTGTAGCCTTGTTTTCACTTATACAGATTTGGTTTTACTATTTCCAAATTCTATAAAAAATCACATAGCGTTCAAAAGTCATGATATTATCACAATATGATATCATGTTTGTCTAGTTTCATTATAAGTAAGAATAACACAATTGAACCTTTATATCTCAAGTTTAAGGTTTTTCATACACCTTGTCTGATTTTCCATAGAAACAGGGCAACAGAATAGTTTCCTATTTTTACCAATTAAAACGAAGGATTTAGCTTCTGATCAAAACTATAATGTTATAGAGGACATCCTATTGTTTTCATAGACACCAAAATCACTAATTTTGGACTGATGAAACTCGATATTTTATGGAAACACAAAGACTGTTCAGACAGAGTTTATCCTAGTGATTTCATTGCATCTTAATCGGTTCATATCTTCAAATTCACTCACACACCAGCTCGTATACTAATTTAGACAAGAAATAGGAACTAGAACTTACCAAACCAGTGGTGAAATTTTTTAAGGTTGATAAAAATAGAGGAATTACCAAGCTTCTTCTCATTCCCTCTCTCTCTCTCTCTCTCTCGCTCTCTCTCTCTCTCTCTCTCTCTCTCTCTCTCTCTCTCTCTCTCCCCACCGCCTCCCCCTCTTTCTTTGTCTTTTGTTTGATTCTACAACATTGTCCTCATATATATACATATATATAGCTGATAATATCCATATATATATATATATAAGTGTCTATCGATGTGTCTAGGTATGTAGGTGTATATATACCTATATATATGTGAATATTATATTAAAGACATATGCTGATAAGGTTACTTGTTTTGTTTTATAGTGTAGTTTGGTGTGTATACATATATTCATTTTATATTATATAAATACATATTTATAATCTACTTTTTATTTTCTTTTATCTTCTTTTGATATTCTATAATTCTCTACAATATTCCAAAGCTAATACAAGTGGTTTATAGCACGTATATATATATACGCTGTATAGTGCTAATATTATATATATTATATTAAAATTTTATTTATTTTCCCCTCATATTTACAAATATTTATTTTAACTCCCACATTTCTATTATACAAATATTCTACGATAATTATCTCGTCTTTATAATTATCCATTAACCACAAATATTATATCCATCATCACAACATATATCCATTTTCTTTGTACTAATAAATGATAATTCTATATAAGAAATTCGGGGCGTCACATGTATAACAAACAAGATATGACGATCCATAAATTAAGATGCAAAATAATTTTATTGTTAAAAATTAAGGCCCAGTTGCATGAAGGGCGAGTGTAGTACACCTCCCGGGTTGAGGGAGTATTTTGCAATATTTTGATAATTACATGTGGGTTTTTTAGTATTTTATTTTTTACAAGGGAGTTTATTGAACATTTCTGAGAACACAGGGGGCCAAATTGCATTTTCCCCTATTAGGACCAGTTTGATTTTGAGGAACGACGTATGATGGACTTGATTGTGAAAAGGTGACTGAGGATGATGACTGGTTTGACTCAGCCATAATTTCGGGACCAGAAGAAGGGAGAGAGGTTTGAATAGGCTAGGAAAAGAAAATATCGTCAAGAAATTGGAGGATAACTGGATGGGGACTTAATACCATACTAGTGTGTATGGCACACCCAAATATGTGTGCATTAATTTAAAATATAAATAATATAATTGTTAATTTTCTTAAAATATTTATGTTAGTTAAATAAATAAATAATAGTAAAAAGATAAAAGTTATGGAAAGTTATGAAGAGAAGAGTGGGAGAGAGAAAGAGAGAGAGAGATTTGGAGGTTGAGAAAAGGAAACAAATTGTAAATAATTTAAAAAATAAAAAAAATGACAAATCGAAAAATTTGAGACACTAAAGAGGTGCTCTTCAATAATAACTAACCATCGTGGCACGCCGTTCCTACGTGCATATAAAATAATATTACAATTTAAATTTATTGAATATATATATATAAATCCATACATTACCTTTAAAAAAAAAGAAAGTAAGAAAGGAAAAAAAACTAACTTTAGGGGTATTATCGACAAAACCAAAAATTAATGTTGCGGTATCATAAACCGCCATTTATGAGTGAGAAATGTCTTTTCTTTATATATTAGTATAGATAACGTATAGATAGATAAAAATTTTTGAATGATTATTTTTCCTTTTTTTTGATTCAATACTTGGGTAGGAATACACAAAGAGGATCACTAGTGAGTCCTCAGTAAAGGAAACAAGATACCTATAAAATAGGAATCTAACTATAATTAAGAAATCATTAACAAAATCCTTAATATTCTGCTACACACTATCCTCTACAACTAATATACACCTATCTTCCTATATATAGTTCTAGAAATATAAATTTCTTTCACCATAGGTGACCTCATCTTACATTATAGATTAAACTAATTCTATTTTCAGATAAAGTAAACCTCTCCCAATAAATGTGATTCTAAGATTTTCGAACCCAATTTATCTATGTATATTATAAAAGTGTGAATGATTTGCCATGTTTTTTGTTTCTTCATTTTCTTGTGATTCCAATTATATCCTTATCACACAATAATAGATCATAAATTTATGTATACAAATAGGTAATTTTGTAATTAGTCTTATAGTTGTTAATTACTTACATTGTTGAGCTGAGATAGATTTCTAACAAAAATAAATTATAATAAAGAGTTGTATTCGTAACTAATAATTAACTAAATAAATTTTAGTAAGAAATCTTATTTACTAACTATATAAAAGTGATACGTATATGACATATAGGTCTCGATCAAAGGAAAATTTATACTTAATTTAATTGTTATTTTTTAAAATAATTCTTACTTTATACTTTGATCTTCTAATAAATATCCTTAATCTGATTTTCATTTAATATATTTTAGAATTAGCATAATACAAAGTTGAATAATGATATTAACAAAATAAAATTTTAAAACTTAAAATAAATTTGATGTGTTTATGTTTCTTACATTTTTTATAATGTGTATTATAACCTTAATACATAATATAAATTATTGAGTTCTTTCTACTAATAAGTTTAATTAGTATTTTTTAAGATGTTAACACATAAAAAGTTAAATGGTAAGACAGAATTGGGGAAAATTACATTTTTGATCCCTTAACAATATCACTAAAATAATTTTGGTCTCACTTATTCCACAAGTTGCACTTTTGATCCCTGAACTTGCCAATTTTGAATAGAATTGGTCCCAACTTCTAAGTCTGCATCAAACACTAACGAACATGTGCGCATGAGGAGCATGCTGACGTGAAGAAGAGGGGAAGGCTTGATTCTGACACAAAATTTTCTGGTAATAACATTATATACCTAATTTTGGTGTCAAAATCAAGCCTACTTCCTCTCTTTTCACTTACACGTATGCTTTACGCACGCACTTCGTGAGTGTTTGACAAAGACTTACCTGTGGACCAACTTTATTCAAATTTTGCAAGTTTAGGGACCAAAAGTGTAACTTGTGGAAGAACGGGACCAAAATAGTTTTAGTAATATCGTTGAGGGACCAAAAATATAATTTTTGTAGAATTCCAATGGAGATTTAGACAAATTAATTTAGATTAGATTGGATTATATGTGTTATATATTGTTAATTGAAAAATATTTAAATTCTAAAGTATAAATATTATAAAATATATGAGTAAACTTCTAATGTTATTAGTTTTTTAATTTTTTTTTCTCATGACTAAAATAATTTTATTAAAATTACATAATAGATACAGTTTTACATGGCAATGAACAATATCATGGATGCCTAATTAATTTTGTAACTAGATGAATAACTAGACTCTTAAATATTTAATGAATTGAAGTTTGATCATTAAAATTATATTATATGATTTTTCCAACAATAAGTAATTATTTTTATATCATCTTATACTTATTATTCCACTGTACAACGTTTCCTAAATGATTTGAACAATTTAGAACTTTGTTCCAAAATCTCTTTGGACAATATGATGAATAACATAAAAGTTTCATAACAAGGTTATTAGTAGAAAATTATGTGATAATTAACTTTAAAGATAGTTTGCATAAGAAGTAAAAATTACAATTAAAAAATGAAATGACTTAATAATATAATTTTTCTTTTTAAAATTTTCACAATTCATAAAACATAAATATTATTTTGTAAGTGAAACAAGTTTAGAATAATCATAAGTTCAATGCATCTAAAGCTCAATAAAAAACAAGGACTTTTATATGCGATTCTTCCATTTCAATTCATTCCATAAAATGCTATTCATCAGTTTAGATTTTTTTCCCACCCATATGAGGAATAAAATGAAAAGTAGAGTAAAGAGATTATTACAAGAAAATTGTATTATAAAAAATTTGTACAATTTGTACAATTCGGAAAAAAGATGAAAATGTAATTACTTCATAAGTGAATCAAATAAAAAATATGGATTAATTTAAATGGTAATTTTTTCATTGCAAATAAAGGACGCAAAAGGTAAAGTAATTGAGATTCAATTTTTTTAGTTGCATTTATATATAAGTAATTTAAAACTATCTTTAGTTAGATGTTAAACATGTACGAAACTAAATGATAATATGATCCTAACAGACTTGTCTATATCTATATTATATTATATAATTATATTTTTTAGACTTTCTTTTAACAATAATATAGTTTAAACATTATATCAAGTGTTCTCTCTATACTCTAAAGTTTCTATCAAAATTCCATATGTTTTCCTTTTGGCGCAATGTTTTGAGTACTAAAATTTCAAATAAAACCAATGTGATGTGAGCAAAAACTGCTCCACCAAAGAAGAAGGATGGACTTGGGCCGAAAATCAAAGATAGGACGTTGAACTGATGCAAGGGACGAGCACCTGTAAAAAATATGTTAGCACTCCGATGCTCAAGTCAGTAATTTGATAAAAAGAAGATGAATTGAATATGAAGGTGTGTTAGGTGTAGCATGAAAAAATTGTGATGTGTGTTAAAAATCAGAATGTCGTTACCCATCAAGTATGGGAATGGGATATTTATAGTCGACGGAGACTCCTTGGGCTGAGAAGTCTAGTGCAGCTAGGACTTTTAGAGGCTGCCAGGGTGAGGACTCCTTGTTCCTCGGGAGAGAGGGACTTAATCCATCTGCGCCTTTCTCAGACGGTTGTTACCCTGCCCAGCTGGCAGCTGACGGGGGTTCCAGGCTTGAGCTGGCAGCCTAGGTGTCCACGATCTTCGGTCTTCAAGTCATGTAGGTGGGTCTGGGCCAATCACCACTAGTCCAGGATCCCTAAATCCGCTCCTCTGTTGGGCTAAGGGTGAGGTATTACTCCTTTCGTCTTGGGCTCCGCCAGGTGGAGGGCCCAAAACCTAGGCCCATCTAAAGCCTTGGTAGCCTTTGGTCTTCCTTCGTTGGGCCAGAGACAGGCCTGCGAAATTCCTCCGCACCATAATGCATATGAAATTAGACTTCAAGGGCTTTTTCATAACTAGGAATATAAGATATGATATTTTTTGGGAGGATTACAATTTTAGTCCTCAACTATATCACTAATTTGATTTTAATCCTCAAACAGTTAACGTGGACAGTTTGGTCCTCAAACAATGCATCTTTTGACAGGATTAGTCCTTTCCGTCATCTTGCCATCAAATATAACAAAACATATCATGTGCCAATCCCGTGAGGCTCCTTGGATGGAAGAAAACCTACCATTTCCCGCCTAGAAAAGTGGCCCTCTTCAAGGTTTATAAAAAAACACTTATTTTTACTCATTTTAAAACATTGCACAAGCAAAAAATGGGAGTATTGTCAATGAAAGACCTCAAAAAACAAGTTAAAGCTCTTATTCTAAAACTAAATATTCTACCCATACTCAGGTAACTTAGAAGGTTAATCTCTATTATTTTGCAATTATGGATTTGAGCTCTAATTGTTGATATCATGGAATCCTCCCAACCCAGGTAGAAGGGTGAAATTAAAACGTTAACCCTGTAATTTGAGCAAACATGATATGTTTTACCTGGGTTGCGAGGAGTCCATGATGTCAACAATGGGAGCTCAAATCTACAATTGCAAACTAATGGAGAGTAACAGGTTTTTTGTTTATGTTTTATTTTTAGTTTTTGAAATAGTTATTAAAGTAAAAATTTATTTTTTTTTCATTTTCAGTTTTTGAAACAATAATTAAAGTGAAAATTTGTTTGTTTATACATATGTTATTGAAAATATATTGATATGATAACACAATTCAATATAAAACACGATCTCATTAATTAATTCAGACATATTCTCATTTCACACGAAAATCTATACAAAATTTAGTAACACATATTCTCCACTAAAAACTGAATATGAAAACATAAACAAACTTTTGAATTTACCTAGGAATGGGTAGAATATTTATTTCTAAAAGAAGAGCATGAACTCATTTTTTGAGTCTTACTTTGCCAACGCTCTCCATTCAGACCTTTGAAACGTCTGAAAATGAACAAAAATAAGTGTTTTCTTCCTAAACCACTTTTCATTGATAAATGGTAGGGTTTATTTTTTCCTCCAAGCAACCTCATGTAATTGGCATGTGAGGTTTTTCTTTATATTTTATGGCAAGATGACAGATATGACGAAATCTATAAAAAAATTCACTGTTTGAGGACCAAAACTGTCACCCTTGAATTTTTTAGGACCAAAAAAGCGAATTAGTGGTATAGTTTGAGGAGTAATGTAATTCTCTCGATACTTTTCTAATTTTTGATACTATTTATTGTACATCTATTATAATTCTCAAGTACAGATAAAGTTTAATTATAAAAAAGAATAAACAAAAAATATAAAACATTAATTCTAGAGAACTTTGCTACTAAATAAAAAATAATAATGATTAAATAAATAAATACTAAATTATATATTATTTCAAAATACCACCTTTAAATTCTATTTACCCAATTAATTGTTCTTAATTTATTCGCTTGAATAATTCTACAATTATTGTAATATAAAACTTGGATTTGTAAATGTAGATATTCATATTAACAAACCTTGATAGGAAAAGTAATTTTTAATTATTTTTTTAATTTTAATTTTAGATATTTAGATTTAGAAAAAAATTAAAAATACGAAAGATAAATGTTTTATACTATTACATTTACTTTTCATGATTTTTTCTTGATTAGACTAATAAGAAGACATAAGCTATAGAAAGTACTAAAAAGAAATGATGAAAAAAAAAAGAAAGACAAAAAAATTAATAATTTGTGGTTGGTCAGTTTTCATATACTTTTTTGTATTGTAGGTTTATAATTTAGATTTTATCAATTTTTTATTGAAAGTATTAGAGAAAAAGATATAGATAATTTTTTTAATTATCACGTAATAATTATTTATCTATTCTCATGTTGGTTATAGTAATTTAATACAATTTTATAATTATGTTTTAGTTTATATGTCAATGGATCATAAAAGACGAAGATTAGAGTTAAATATGGAATGTAAAGGATAAATATACCAAAGTAAGAAAAAAATATTAAACAATTTTGATCTCTTATAAAAACTAAGGTTCCAAACTTATTCTTAGAATGTACTTAACTATATGTTGTAAATTTGATATTATGATAAATATGTAGGGTTGTAATTAATTGAATGAGCTTTTGTTTGTACACTTTTCATATATTATTATTATTATTATTATTATTATTATTATTATTATTATTATTATTATTATTATTATTATTATTATTCAATGGCATCGTATCTTAGATAAAGGATTTTTTTTTTTAATTTCAATATAGTTTTATTATATATAGGGTAGTTTATTTTATTTATTTTTTGGTCTTGGTTGACTATGAATATTACTTTCATTAAGAAATTTATTCCATTTAAACTTAATTTAATAGTAAAATTGTTAATAATTCTTGCTTCTTTATATTTTGATCTTTTCATAAATATTCTTTCAAATGGATTTTCATTTAACAAGTTGTATAATTATCATACTTCAAACTTAAAAATTGATCAATAACTGAAATGACAAACTTTTGATATTTCTAATTAAATAAAAATTAAAATTTAAAATAAATTTGGATAGTATCAAAATAATACATATTTGTATTTTTTTATGCTTTATTTTAATAAGTGTTAATTAATAAGATGAACTATCTAAAGGTTAAAAGTGAAACAGAAAAGCTGAATTTCATTTTCATTGTTTGTTCTTGTGGTGTGATCATCAAGGTAGAGAAACATTTGTTAAGAATATAAAAGCCTTAATTATAGAAAAAATATTTGATAGCAAACATTGAACTACAATTTTAAAGCACTAAGTCAAAAAAATCAAATAAATACATTTATTTGACTTTAATGTATTTTTATATTGTAAAGTGTATGCACGCACTTTTAAGTTTTTGCATGCATTATTTCTCTATATATTATAACAAAAAAAATCATTTATATATTTTTGTTTATCAGTCTTTTCTCTTAGTCATTGTACATCCTACAGACGCATACATATACGTGTGTGTGTGCGCGCACGTCGTTTTGTGTGTATATAATTATATTAGTCCAAATTTACTTATAATATGAATTAACATTACTAAGAAAAATGCATATATTGCATGTAAAAAAATATAATTATCATAATGTAAATTAAGATTAAATTAAGGGAGAATGCAAATTACACTTCCCCTCATAGAAGTTTTGAAATTATACTTACACCCCCTCTGAAAATTCTCAGTTTACACTTGACCCATTTTCGTTAGAATTTGGATGAAAAATGTCGATGTTAGCAAAAAAGTTACATAAGTTTTCAATTTTACCCTCATTTAATATTCTCATGTAATAATTTTATACTTGTAAAGAAAAAATGAAATAATGTTAACCTCACTCCATATATATGCATTACATTTTATCTTCTCAAAAGTATAAAAGTATACATGAGAATGTTAACTGATTGGCAAAATTGAAAACTAATGTAATTTGTTTTGCTAACTTAACATTTTCCGCCCAAACTCTAACGAAAGTAGGTCAGCTGTAAACAAAAAATTTTCAGATGGGGTGTAAGTGTAATTTTAAAACTTTTTCGAGGAAAAGTATAATTTTGCATTCTAAGAGGGGGTCTAGGTTTAATTAACCCTTAAATTAATGCACTTTGCACCCCTAAACTATGGATGAAGTACATTTACCCCCTTAAACATATAAAATGTAACAAAATGCCCCTCATGATATGGATTAATTTTTTTATGACGAAAATGTCCTTATTGTTTTCACCTCTAAAATATGTTTGCTTTCAGGCTTCGAGCTCTTATCGCCAATCAGTGAATGAGGGAAACCCTTATTAAAAGGTTAAGCAATAATGAATGTGGCTTTTAGACCTCATGGAGAAAGAGACTTTGAGATCTCAACTGGCACAGGAATTTGAAAATCTTGAACAAAGTCAAGTGATTGCCTAACGGATACAGTCGGCGCATCTTTTCTTCAGAGCTTTCTCCCCTATCCCTATGCTCCGGTCGAGCGATTGACAGCTGCGCTTACCCCATTCATTGCCTTTAACCGGGCTGAACATCCGGGACTCTTTCTTGCTTTCGTGACTCGGGTAGGAACTCTTACCCATCACTTTCCGCCCCCGTACGCATTTCTAACTCTTGGTCTTTTGCGCCTGACTCCCGATCCGCTTTTGGGGAGTACCTATAATACATGTAAGTTCCGTTCCAATACGCTCCGTAACCTACTGCTACAGGTTCACTTTGCTCCTAGAGACATTGAGTGTTGTCCTTGGTTTGTAGGGCCAGGCCAATTTTCTTACATGGAATTAGATAAGTGGTAATAGGCGGATTGCGTACCATAATGAAATGAAATGGGAGGGCTTGTGATCTTCCGGGGAAGTTCCCACCGTCGTCTTTTTTTCTAAGTGGAAGAGAGGCATGGTGTTCTTGCCTCACTCCCCCCTTTGAGCTCGTCCATTCGTTGGGTGATCCCTTGCTCTCACATTCGAGTGTTTGCTCGTCGTTTAGGCCCGTGAGTGAGATTTCTGCTCATTGCAGTCACCTCCGGGGTTCTTCGCACCTGGATAGTACCAGGACCCTTGTGCCCCGGCACTTGAGCCGATAAAGTTGCCCACCCTATGATCCACAACTCAAAATGAGCCTTGCGACGATGATTAGCAATGCAGCTCAGTCTGCGGGGCTTTAAAGCTTACTCGAGAGAAAGCGAGAGGGGTTGATAGCAGAGATTCCACCACAACTGAAACTGAATCTGGATCAGGATCCATATCGGGGGAAGAAGAAATGGCTAACTCAACCAAAGAGAAAGCAACCGGCGCATCCACCAAAGCCGGAGAAGGAGAGTCTACCCAAAGGTTTAGGCCGGATTGTAGGAAGTGGTTGATACGTTTTTGTATTTCTATGAGAAGCTCTACGGCACCCACGATTCCCAGTAGTAAGTCGTCGGCATATCGCGCGTAACAAATCCGTATGTTGTAATGGGTTTTTAAGGGGGCTAGCTTATGGGCCAGGGTATTTCAATCATTCCTCTAAAACATAATTCGAATTATTATAAAAATTATATTTAACACAAATACTATCCAAAATTTATGATTTTTATAATTAGTATAGAATCTGTATAAACTTTGTAATTTATAATTCTTATATTTTTTTTACATAACTGTTTAAAAATGTACACAATTTTTGCTCGTGTTGTTATATATATGTTGAACTTTTTTTTTTTAAACAAAAAAAATTAATGATAACATTTAAAAATATTACATCGAACATAATACACTATACAATATGCAAATCTATAATATAATTAATCTATAATATTCTATAATCTTTTGAGTAATTATATGATATAATTAATTATGCGTACATATACCTGAACAAAGATTTACAGGTTATATAACATACTTTTCTATAAAATTATATGCATTATGTATTTTTACATATTTACATGTACTTTTTAACATAAATAATTTACTTTGTAAAATATATATGCATATATTCTGCTTGTAAATTTTTTGTATTTACATAAATAATGAAAAATTATAAATTTTAAATACTATTTTCTAAATAAAATTTGAGTAAAATTTTAGATCACTAAAAGTAGTTTTGGCGAAGTAATAAAACATAACTTTATAGAATAAACTGAAATGTATAGGAGATAAGTCAGAAGTGCATTTTTGTCCTTCCAATGCCAAATTATTTTGTCAGGGGCTTTTTGTTACCTTTCATACTTTAGGGGCGCGACCACATGCATAGTTCATGGGTGCAAAATATATTTGACCCTATAAACTAATAAATAAAGTGGAAAAAATATGATTTTATTTTTAACTGTATCCTTTTTTGCTTATAAAAATTAATATTTTTTAATTTATAAAGTAGCTATTAAGTTTTAATTAACATATTTTTATGGAATAATTTCATTTTTGGTTCCCAGAGTTAGTCATTAAATCAGTTTTGCTACTCCGGGTTCCAACCTCATCAATTTCGGTCCTTAAATTTTCT
Source organism: Sesamum alatum (assembly GCA_034509735.1). Taxonomy (NCBI): domain Eukaryota; kingdom Viridiplantae; phylum Streptophyta; class Magnoliopsida; order Lamiales; family Pedaliaceae; genus Sesamum; species Sesamum alatum. The sequence goes on along the minus strand of JACGWO010000001.1, from coordinate 33,005,612 downwards.
TAAAGTGATCAAAGTTAGTCCTAACCGTTAGTTGATTATCTAAACTAATAAAGGAACCTTTGTGGTCAACTAACGTTCTATACTAACTTTGACTATTTTAGAAAACTTGGGAATCAAAATTAATGAGGTCGGAACATGCAGTACCAAAAGTGATTTAGTGACTAACTTAGGGACCAAAAGTGAATTTCTCTCGATTGGTTATTTTTCACCCAAAATGGTGTCTCGCACGTCTTTTTCCTATGCCAGGTAAGGGACTGTGATCTTTTTGTCTTTATGGTGGTTTGCTACCTTTTTTTTCCTCTTCAGAAAAGTTCTCTCCGTTAGTTTGGACAATCAACTAATGGTCAGGACGAATTTTGATCACTAAAAATATTTGGGAACCAAACTTAATGATGTAAGAACATGGGGTACCAAAAATAATTTAGTGATTTACTTAGGGGACCAAAAATAAAACATCCCTAATTTTATTTATAAATTTATTTTTATTATAATCGAACTATTTTATTGTGATAATACGAATCACATGCAACGACGTGTTTCTCACTAGTCTATATAAATATAGATATAAACATACAATACTTTGTGGAGAAAGGGTAGCCATTGAAGTATGGACTAGGGTTGTGCGCTTCTGTAGGTCGAAATTCATAACGCCGCTACTCTGGTGGGAATGCGCAGGAGAGTCCTAAGGATGGGGAAGGGTCGAACTCCGTAAGCGAGATCGGGGGGATGTTGGTCGATGTGGTGCCTCGATATTTAACCCTCCTCGACGGGTATAAATCCCGTGCATGACCACTTCCGCGGTTATAGGGATGCAAGGACGTTCACTGGGGAAGCAACAGTTGGAACATGTATCTCTCGAGTGGGCTCTCCATTTATTTATGAACTGGGCCTTGGCCAAGAAAACAAAGGTCTAACCCAAAAGCAAGGGAGTCAAAGCACAGATGCTTAGAAGTCCCCAGTCCCAACACTCTTACCGAGCCCAGGCCACAATTGTCCAAAGGCCCAACCAAACCCGCTATAATTCCAACTCAAGCTTGCAGACTTGTCTAAAACCCAACAACACTATCCACCAGCCCAGTAACATAGCAATACAAATCTAAATCACTCTGATACAACCCACACCATCCCAATTTACCAACAGGCCCACAATATCTCTATCCCTCATCCACCCGTAGCCCATAACCACCCCAAGCCTAAATCCACCCAAGACCCACAACCTGTTAGAATAGGTGACTAGAAAGCCAATAGGTTTGGCGATTTGTAACCTATATGACAACTTGATGTAAATGTAATACTATTATGTGATGAATAAGATGAGTATTCATCACCAATGGTACCTTCTTTGTTGCGCTCATCTTACATTTATTAAAACGGTGTTTAACTTATATCGCAACAAAGCCCACAGACCATGGATAACAACTCGTGCAGTTGGGCCACGCATTGGATGGTGGTCATGAAACCAACTGATTAAGAGTTGGGTCTGAAACGTTCCAAGTCGAGGACCTCGAGACAGGGCATCGAGAGTCCTATTGAGACTTGTGTCAAGAGTCGTGTTCATTAGATGAGTGCCGTGTTTCATCGGCGATAGGCGTGGGACGCCTACACGATCTTGATGGGTTGGTCGACTGGGGTCGAGCCGACTGGACTGACTCGCGGGGATCATCATATGGAAGCCTTGGAGGCTTGGTCGGTATGATTGGTTTTCCCCGGTTCCGATAGTACGGGAGTAATCCTCAAACTTGAGGAATCATAGCAGTCGCGTGCACATGATGGCTGTATCTTGGATCTGGCGAGAGGTAATCATTCTGTAAGCTGATTATCATAAGCCTTGTCCAGTGCAGTCGGAATGTGTAGCGAGGACGGTGGATTCCAAGAAGAGGATCCGTCCCCTGTCAGTATGTGACAGAGGTATCTCCTATGCACTCGGAGACACGTTCATGCTGTTTGAAGATGTGGCCACAGTGGTTGGTCGAACAGGGAATGGTTTCCTGTGTCGACGCAATGAAGCATACGTGGTCTCGAGTATTAAACATAGATGCCTAGTCGAGAATGGGAACCAACGCCCAATTCCATACCCTAGACTAAGACCGGGAGACGGTAGACGGGAGGATCGTACCCGTACGGAATCGACGCCTAAATGTTCACACCAATTCACCTAGTTTCTAGTGCCATGGACCGTTGCTAGACGGCCACCCATGGTAACGGGCCCTTGTGGGACACGGGCCCAAGTCTAGCTGAGGGTGAACCTAAATGGTCACACACAAATCAGCGAGGATGTTGAGAGATCGACTTGGAGTCAATCTCGAAGGATAAAATAAGTAATTGGATTACTTAAGGGAAAGTCCACTGGATGGACGGGCCGATATTGTATCGGGCTTTCGTTTAATCGGTAAATTGGATTTTCGATTAAATATGGAAAGTTGAGACGTTGAGACGTTGGATCTTTTAATTGGATTAAAAGATCAACGGGAATAATTTAAATGGACATTAAATTTGATTTAATGTTGGATTCGTCGTAATTGGATTACAATAAAACGGTCCGTTAAATTATACCCGAGAGGAGAAATAATTCCTATTTTGGAATAGGAAGAAGTTGGACTTCTTCCCTTAATTAAACATGGCCGACATGCTCCCTTGGAGGAAGCAAAATCAGCCATGTTTCATGCTAGGTGGTATGTTGACTTATCTCTTTTGGAAAGAGACAAATCAACTCCAATCAAGCTCTTCCTTTTGGTATGATTTGATCATACCATAAATTTTGGTAGGCTTGATTGAAGAATTGATGGTGATTGATTGGAATGAATCTAGGCATCCTTGGATGAACCTAGACACATTCCAATAATCACATTAATTATGTATATATATTAGAATATACAACACCAAGCATAAGTGATTCATTATTCATCTTTTTCTAGGAAAAAGAGAAGACAAAAAAATCCTCTCCTGTCTCTCAAACTCTCGGCCTCTCTCCCTCTCTTACACTTGTGTTCTTCACTTGATTTTGAATCAAGAAGAAGAACAAAGTAAGTTTAAGAGAGCACTAATTCATAGTATTCTTCTCTTAAATCAATTCCTTCTTAAACCCGTTCTTTTCTAGCAAGAAGAACGTGTGTTTCTTCCGGTGTGGTGTGGATCACCTTTGGAGAATCCATACGTTTAGATTTCGTGAGCATTTCGGAGAAGGAACAACGCAAGTAGCCGGGAGCATACGCTAAATAATCAAAGGTAACGGTTTATTATGCTTTGATTGATTTAATATACATCTATGCCCTATGTGTTTAAATATATGTTTCTAATATTTACATATCCTACATCGAACGCCCGGTTGAGCACCCAAGGGTACACCCCTTGGGATTCGCATATTTAAATTAGATTTAAATTTGTGCACAATTTCTCGCTTTCTCGCTTCCGCTCGCGCTCCCGGGCGGATCCGTTTGTCCTTCACAACCAACCCGACCCGAGCTACGTATTGACTACACAAACCATCAACACTCGAATGTGGTTCAACAGATAGGTGCAATTACACTATTGACACTAACCTGGTGAGCATGACTGGCTCTATCTCGGACACACTAGTTTTGATTCCACTCAAATTTGAGCCTAGCAGTCTTCGGCTTCTAGTACTCGAAAATAGATCCAAAAATTCACAATTCCCAAACTAAGCAGAATTGGCCAGAAATGGAAACTACCGACTACATTGACTTTCCCTTAATCCGAGAAGATTCAGTTATCTAATCCAAGGATAGAGGTTGCGGTGCAACCTCGTCGATCGCCATGATCATCATTGCATGGAATTACCAAGGGTTGGGGGACCTTGGACAGTTCACAAGCTCAGGAGTATCTCCAGGAATATAAACCCTCTTTGGTCTTTCTCAGTGATACCAAATCCAGTAGGAGGAAATTTCAACAGATTAGGTCCAGTAGGAGGAAATTTCAATAGATTAGGGATAAGTTTGGTTTGTTCGGTATAGGGGGGCCACCGAAGGGTAGATTCGGGGGTTGATGTGTTGCAATAGGTGACCAGCAAGTCAATGAGGTTGGTTGTTTTGGGAATCATTCGTCAATCTTTGTTCAAAAGTAATATTACGTCGATGAATGTAGTAAGGATTCATCGTAGGCAAGAAAAGTTTGTTGTGCTTATGCTCACACTGAACGATATTTTGATGTCACAACAAATGCCCACAAACAAACAATTAAGCTCAGGAGCTGGGCTGCGCATAGGTTGGCAGCTATGACCAACTCTTGAGGGCCGTTCTGAAATATTCCAAGTCGAGCACCTCAAGACGGGCATCGAGTGTCCTGTTGAGACTTGCACTGAGTATTGCAGCCGTGTTTCATCGGTTGGGTTGGGCTTGGAATATTAAATAGGATTGGACCTTTGGACTATCTAAATTGAATTTAAATAGGTCCGATCAATATAGCCCAACGAGATGGATGGACGAGATTCGATCTCGGAGAGATTGAGATGCATAGCCAAGATTCTTCCTAAGGAGTTGACTCGGTCAAAGTTGGAAAGATTGTGGCTCTAGGAAGCTTCTTAGAGAGTTTATATGGGATAAATGACTAGGTCATTTAAATACATAAAACACACACAATCACACACTAATCTCTACACAAGTACCACCTCTCTCTCCTCTCTCTCGTCCACCCTTCTTGCTCTCTCCAAGAATTTTCTTTGTTCTTCTTGATTCTACAAGGTAGAACGTTAGAGATATCGGTGGCATTAATCAATAGCGTTGTACCGATGTCCCTTCTCCCCTAACGACTTCTTGCTAGCACGATAGCCTCGTTAATATTCGGTGAAATGAGTGGACGTTTTCAGAGGGTCTCTATGTTGAGATCTTGGCGGAAATCCGGGAACAACGCGTGTAGCCGAACGAAGAAAACTACGAGAGAAATGTTTTCTATTTATATTTTTTGTTCCTTTGAATTTATATGGCCTCCTATGTTGTGTACTTTTCTTGAACATACGATACACAACACTGGGGAGAATCAAGGGCACACCCCTTAATCCGAATTTAATAAAAGCGTGGATCGGCCCGGGAGACACGCGGCAGAAGTGTTGAAGAAAAAGCGAGCAAAACATACATAGGCAGAATTATAAAACAAAATTTTAAAACCGGATCAAGGGTTGTGCCCTTGATTCTCTCGGGCATTCGGGTGTATCTCATGAATCATAGAAACATACAACATAGTTCATGGAGGCCCTAGGGTAAAAGTAGAAACACGAAAACGTAACAAGAAACTCGCCCTTGTAGTTTCCTCTACCTGCTACACGTGTTCCGTCGTTCTCCACCGCCTAAGCTCAACATAGAGCTCCTCTAAAGTACATACACGCAATTCACCGGAATTCGTAGGTACTCTTATTCTAGCAAGAGATCAGAATGGGGGAGAGAACAAAGACCAAACCCTATTGATTAACGTATCAATTGTTCATACACTCTTTGTTCAAAACAAGAAGACTAGACAACACTTTTGGAGGAGAGTGTGGAGAGAGATGGCTGAGAGAGAGAGGGTGGTCAGCGGCTAGAGATGGAGGGTTGGAGAGTTCTATGTGCATGTGTGTGTAATTGAGTATTTATATGACTAGGTCATATTAACCTACTCAAACTCTTCCAAGAAGAGGCACACATTAAGTACCAACCAATGTTTTGACCTAGTCAAATTATATTCTAGGATAAATCCTAGCCATCCATCTCAAAACCCTTTAGATCAAATCTCATCCATCCATTCTTGATGGGTTTTATGGAATGGACCTATTTAAATTCAATTTAAATGGTCCAAGGTCCAATGGACTTTATGTGTGAAATCTAATTTAATACCCAAGCCCAAATAATTTCAACCCTTTAATCTAATTCAAAGGGAAATGCCAACGTCTAAATCCATAAATCTAAGCCCGATTCATCCAATTAATCGATGATGGCTCGTCACTCCAAAAGGATCAATTTAATCCAATTAAATTATTTCATCTGCCGGAATTAATTTCAAATTAATTCCTTCACTTCCAGTGAATTGTGTGCGACTCTTTAGGTTCACCCTCAGCTAGACTTGGGCCAATCCCCGATTAACCCATAACAAGAATTTGCTCATTACCATGGGTGGCCGTCTAGCAACAGTCTGTGGCACTAGAGACTAGGTGAAAGTATGGCGTGAACATTTAGGCTCACGAATGCATACGAGTATGGTCCTTCCATCTATTCGTCTCCCGGCTATAGTCTAGGGCATGAAATTGGGTGTCGGTTCCCATTCTTGACTTAAGCAACTATACATTAGGCTCGAGGCACTCGTTAACCCCACTGAAACGTCACAGGGATCCCATCCTATTGTTCAGTCACTGTGGCAACAATTTCTAAGGGAAACAAGTCTCAGAGTGTATAGGAGACACTAATATCAAAATATTGACGGGAGACGGATTCTGTTTTGGAACGTACCATCCTCACTACACGTTCTGACTGCACTAGATAGAGCTTATAAAATCATGTCCTTGGACAAAGTAGACTCTTGCCAAATTTAGGGACATAAGCATAGTGTGGATGTGACTGTCGTGGTTCCTCAAGTCCGAGGATTAATATCATACTATCGGAGATGAGAATTCCAGTCATACCAACCAAGCCCCTTTAGGCTTCCATATGACGATTCCCGTGAGTTACCTCAGTCAGCCGACTGACCCACTAATATTGCATGGATGACCCACGTCACTTGCCGATGAAACACGACTACAATCCTGAGTGCAAGTCTCATTATGATCCTCGATACCCAATCTCGAGGTCCTTGACTTGGAGAGTTTCAGACCGAGCCCCAGAAGCTGGCTTCATGACTGCCAACTTATGCAAAATCCAGCTTATTGGATTCATGTATTCGGTCTGTGGGCTTTGTTATGCAATGTACAATGATAATCATGATAGAAGTGAACAACAACATAGTATAACATCCCAAGAATTGAATATCACTTTTATTCAATATGTAAATATCGTATTACATCATAATTGTCAGGAACTGGTTACACAAGCCCAATAAAATTAGCTTCAAGGTCACCTATTCTAACAGTCTCCCACTTGATCTAAACCCAATAACTCATATGCCTTAAACCTATCTTCTCAAGATGTTGAGCATGAGCTCTCTGTGACATGGGCTTGGTTAGTGGGTTTGCTGTATTTTCTGCTGAGCTGATTCGGTCCATCCGAATGTCACCTCTCGCCACCATCTCCCTGAGCAGGTGGTAGCGCCTAAGAATGTGCTTGGATTGGTGATGAGATCTCGATTCCTTTGCTTGCGCTATAGCCCCGTTGTTATCACAAAAGATAACTACTGGCTCAACAATGCTAGGCACCACACCCAACTCTTAGATGTAGTTTTTCATCCAAACCGTCTCCTTAGTAGCTTCTAAATCCGCTATGTATTCAGCTTCAGTGGTGGAATCGACTGTGGTTCCTGCTTGAAACTCTTCCAAGCAACCACTCCACCATTAAGCTTGAACACAAATGCTGACTGAGTCTTGACATCATCATCGTCCGACTGGAAGTTAGCATCACTAAAACCTTCTTGGTTCAACTCTCCACCGTCGTAGACCAAGAACATATCTTTAGTCCTTATCAGGAACTTAAGAATGGTCTTTACCGCAGTCCAGTGTGCCTCACCTGCGCAGGCCTGATATCTGCTAGTTACACTCAAAGCGTAAGCAACGTTGGCCTCGTACATTGAACGACACACTGGATGCTGCCTACGACGAAGGCATAGGGGATGTCCTTCATTCTTTCAAGCTCCTCATCAGTCTTGGAGATTGTTTCTTGGAGAATTTGACTCCATGCCTCATGGGAAGGAAACCTCATTTGGAGTTATCCATCTTGAACCTTTTCAAGACCTTCTCAACATACGAGCTTTGGATCATTCCTAACATCCTTCTAGATTTATCCCTAAAGATCTTGATGCCAATGATGTAGGAAGCTTCACCCAAATCTTTCATAGTGAATTAAGTAGACAACCACGCTTTTGTGTCACTTAACATCCTGACATCATTCCCAATGAGCAGGATGTCATCCACATAGAGCACTAGGAACACTGCTGAGCTCCCACTGACTTTCTTGTATATACAAGGGTCATAGTCGTTTTTTTTATGAAATCATATTCCCATATGACTTCATCTAAAACGGATATTCCAACTTTGGGACATCTGTTTGAGGCCATAGATGGACCTTTAGAGATGGCAGACCTTCTGCTCCTCTCCAACGATAGTGAATCCCTCCGGTTGATCCATATAGATCTCTTCCTCAACGAAATCATTAAGAAAGGACGTTTTCACGTCCATTTGTCATATTTCATAGTCATACCATGTAGCTATGGCAAGCATAATTCGAATGGATTTAGCCATGACTACTGACGAATATGTTTCCTCAAAGTCGAACCCCAGTCGCTGTGTGTAACCTTTCGCTACAAGCTTAGCTTTGAAGGTGGTCACCTACCCATCAGCTCCAAGTTTGTGCTTATAGACCCATTTACACCCAACGAGTTTAGTAACTTTGGGAGGGTCCATCAACAGTCAAACCTGGTTGGAACTTATTGAGTCTATTTTGGATTTCATGGCCTCAAACCATTTCTCCGAATCGATGTCTGACATCGCGTCCCTGTATGTCTTTGAATCGTTCTCCAATTGACCAATCACGCCTAGAAAATCATACCTCTCAGGAGGATGGCGTACTCTTGCTGACCTACGGGTGTTGGAATAATGTCAGTGGGAACATTGGGCATTATCATTGCAGGAGCTGGCGGTTGAGGTGCCTTAGTAGGCCCCTCAAGAGGTTGTTCAAATTGCCGGGCCTCAAGAGGTTGCTCAACACGCTGGGCCTCAAGAGGCCGCTCAACACGTCGGGCATTCAACCGGAAACCCTTTACTGTAGGGTCTGCAACTCTTGCTACTGACGATAGAGATGCTTCACTTGATTCCTCAAGGAGTAGCTCATTGTGCTGGGTATCCAACGGAAAACCTTTTCCAAGAAGACTGCATTCCTTGGGACAAAAACCTTTTGCTCATAGGGGTCTAAAAGTAATAACCTGCAGTTTCTTTCGAATATCCAATGAACCTACACAAGCTAGACCTTGACTCTAGTTTGTCTCCCACTACCCTCTAGACGTATGTGGGGCTACCCCACACTCTCAAGTATTTGTAGAATCCAGGCTTGTCATGCCATATCTGATAAGGTTTCTGGGCCACAACTTTAGACGGTGCTATGTTTAATAACTTAGCTATTGTCTCAAGCGCGCAACCCCGGAAAGACAAGCTCGGTAAAGTTCATCATGGATCTGACCATGTCCAACAGAGTCCAATTTGTCCTTTTAGAGACGTCGTTTAACTGGGGCATTCTGGGAGGTGTCAACTAAGAGATAATACCATTTTCTCTTAGATACTCGAGAAACTCACAACTTAAATACTCGCCACCTCGGTCCGATTGAAGGACTTTAATTTTGCAGCCAATTTGGTTCTCAACTTCAAGCCTGAACTCTTTAAACATCATAAGAGCCCCAAACTTGTACCTCATCAGGTAAACATAACCATACCATGAATGGTCATCGGTAAAAGTTATGAAGTAAGACAAATCCCCTCTAGCTTGAGTATTCAGTGGCCCACACACATCCGTATGGATCAAGTCCAATAGATCGGCAGCCAGCGTGCTTTGTCCAACAAAGGGCTTCTTTGGTCATTTTCCCTTTTAGACAAGTCTCACAGGCTAGTCATTTTGGATAGTGGTTATGGATCAAAAATCGTGTCCATGGGATAGACGTGGTGCCTAGCACGGCTGAGCCAGTAGTCGCCTAGGTGGAAAGACAACTAGGCCGTGGCAAAGGTTATGGCCTGAGATCTTGTCACAGGATCCATGAAAAAATCTTAGACAAACTACCATTTGCAAGAAACGCTGGTAAAGGAGAGGTAACACGGTTGGACCATGTTATTTCAGCAAAAAACATGGCAGGTTCACAAGACCTGAGCAATGTGGGTAATTAACTTGGTGGTCAAGTGGGAGATTGTTGGAATAGGTGACCAGAAAGTCAATGAGGTTGGTTGTTTTGGGAACCATTTGCCAACCATTGTTCAAAAGTAATATTACATTGATGAATGCAGTAAGGATTCATCATAAGCAAGAACAAGTTTCTTGTGGTTACTGCTCACACTGCATGATGTTTCGATGTCACATCAAACGCCCATAAACCGAATGGTTAAGCCCGAGAGTTGGGTTGCGCATAGGTTGGCAGCTATGAGACCAACTCGTGAGGGTCGGTCTGTATTATTCCAAGTGAAGGACCTCGAGACGGGCATCAAGTGTCCTATCGAGACTTGCACTGAGTATTGCAGCCGTGTTTTATCGACAGGAGACGTAGGTTATCTGTGCAATTTCAGTGGGTTGGTTGGAAAAGTGGTCGACTGACTGAATTGACTCGTGGTAATCTTCATATGGAAGGCACATGGGCTTGGCCAGTATGACCGGTATTCCAGTTACGATAGTACAGGATTAATCCTTGGATTTGAGAATCATAGTGGCTTGTACGAAGGTTGTATCTTGGATCTAGGGAGCGGTGATTGTGTCGTAAGACATGTGTTAGAATAGGTGACCATGTAGCCAATCTTGGTAGGTGGATTGTAACCTACGTCTGAACAATTTCAAGGTTTTAATAAATCATTAATGAATGAGAAGTGAAATTCATATGGCATTTACTTTGTTTGTGTTCACTTTATCTGCCTTATATATCTGTTCACTACGCAAACAAAGCCCACAGACTGGAATTGCATTTCAGGGACTGGGACTACACTTGGAGGTAGGTCCATGAAATCAGTTCCGCTGAATCAGTCTGGAAATATCCAAGTCAAGGAATCTCGAAAGTGGATAACGAGATTCCCCTTGAGACTTGCACTAAGCATCTGCTGTCGTATTTCATCGACGGGTGACGAGGATCGTCTAAGCAGTGTTAGTGGGTTGGCCTGCTAGGGAACAGCTGACTGAGGTGACTCGCGGGAACCGTCTTACGGAGGACCTTGAGTAAGGTCGGTTAGGTATGACGTGTGTTCTCGGTTCCAACGGTACTGGTCAAGTCATTTGACTTGAGGAATTGTTGAGTTTACCTATACATCAAGGCTGTATCTTAGATATGGTGCGAGATTGCCAAGATGCACTTGAGTAGTCATAAGCCATATCTAATGCAGCTCCGGTGTGCAGAGTGACAGTAGTTTCCAAGAAAGGATCTGTCTCCTGTCAAAAGGTATTGACAGTTGCGTCTCACAAATGCTTTGTGTCTTGTCCCTAAAATCTGTGGTCACAGTAACTGAATAGAAGGGAAGGTTTCCCTTGCGGCGTTTAGTAGAGGACAGACCGACACTTAGGTCCAAAATGGGTACCTGCATTATCCGTGCCTTAGACCCTAAGTGGTAAGACCGTAGACGGAAGGATAGATGTACTGTAGAGCCTAAATGTTCATCCCCGTATATTCACCTAGTCTCTAGTGCCATGGACCGTTGCTAGACGGCCACCCATGGTAACGGGCGGATTTCTAGGAATCCAACCAAGTCTAGCTGAAAGTGAACCTAAAGAGTCACACACAATCCGCACACATAAACATATTTAATTTAGAATTAAATATTTGAAGAAGTGGAGCGATTAAATTGGATTTAATCGGGTCCTTATTTTCTTGGGAAGAATTAATTCCTTTTATTAGATAAAAGGGATTTATCTAATAAATTAGATTTATTAGAAAATTAATTTAATGGGCTTAGAATAAATATTTATATTTAATATATTTATTTATTGCCCTTGGAATATTTAAATAGGATTTTAATATTCCATTAAATTAAATTAATGGTTGAGATTAAAGGGAGAAATCTATGGCTTGGATTGGTTTGACCAAAGAAGCTAGATTTGACTAGGATTTGACTAGGTCAAATCCTAGTTGTGGAGGAGTCTTCAAAGTGTAGGAAACTTGAAGAGGAATAGGATTCCTCTTCTATAAATACTCCTTAGCACACACATTGAAGAAGATGATGATTCTTGAAAAACACACACACACACACACACACACACACACACTCGTGTGCTCTCTCTCCCCCTCGGCTGCATCTCTCTGTCTCCTTCCAAGAAATATTTTCTTGTTCTTTTGTTTTAACAATTGAACAAAAAGGAGGATTGATCTCGTTAAACTAATAACGTTTGATTGATCCATCCTCTCCTAAATATACTTGTTTTTCGCTAGCACGAAGATCAAGATACGTGGGCGGATTACGTGTCACAAATTAGAGTGGTCTCCTACACGAGATCTTGGAGCAAATCGACGAACAACGCGCGAGTATCGGTTAGAAGACGAAAACGACAATCGGTAGGTTCCCGGTTTACGTTTTTTGTCCTCTTTTATTTAGAATCCTATGGCCTCCATGATTGCTATGTATGTTATTATTATTCATGAGATACACCGAACGCTCGGGAGTTTCAAGAGTACACCCATTGAACGCTTTTATTTTAATGTATGTTTATGCAGTGTTTTTAAATTCTTGAAATTTAAATTTATACCGCGCTTCCGCATTCACGCTACTCCCAAGATGATCCACATGCCTACCCTAGGCTTTCAGTGGTATCAGAGCCCAGTTCGGTGTATAGGCCTAGGGTTTTGTGTGCGTTTTAAGCATAGAAACGTGTATGACATGCTTTAATTATTTCTTGATATTTTTTATCGTAAAGCTTGTCGTTTTCTTGCTTTCAATTATGTATGATTTTGGTGCTGTTGGTTTTTTCTATTTTTCTTGGGAAACGGGGGGCAAAAATGAATAAAACGGAGAAAACGTCGCACGCGGCCAGCCGGTGGCTGACCGCGCACGCTGTGCGCTCAGGCGAAGCGGGTGCGCGCCGGCAGGGGAGCCTGCGCGCGGCTGCCTTCGCCAGGTGCGGACGGCGCGAGCGGATTAGGCCACCGGGCGCGCGGCCGGGCGACAGGCGTAGACGGGTGGAGGCGCGCGTGCGCTAGGCCAACACGTCAGGGCGCCTGCGCGCCCGGACGCGCGGCCAGGGACGCCGCGCGCGAGCACACATGAGATGGTGCCACCAGGCGCGCGCGCACGCAGACAACGGAGTCTGCGCGCACGCGCACGCAGACGATGGAATCTGCGCGCTAAATGCGCGTGCGCGCGCGCGGCCTGCCAGCACGCGAGCGTGTGCAGTGCTGCCGACCATGCGCGCACGCGGGCAGGTAGGGGCCTGCGCCGTGCGCGCCCGGTCAGGCAGGCCCTGCGCGCGCGCCAGGACAGCAGGCTAGGCCTGCTAACCTGCGTGCGCCGGCAGAGTGCTGCCAGTGGCGGCGGCCGGTTGACGTCATCGTTTTCTCGTTGTTTTAATTTTTTGGATAATTCTGAAAAATTCGTTTTATTTAATTTTGCATATTTTCTCTAAGAAACATTATTTGGAGGTTGAATGTATTGGATTTGGAATCCCGGGAATTACTTACCTACAAATAATGAGAAGGGTCTTCCTAAACGAGAAAGGTTGTTGCCAACGGTTGTACCATATTTTTCATACGTAGCTCATTTATTTATCATGGATCGATATGATTGGTAATCATGGATTATTAGCATGTGTTTATGTGATTGGATCATGTGATTATGTGTGTTTAATGGAAATGGATGATCGCGAGCCCTAGACCGAATGTATGGTTTAATTTATGTTGGGCCTGTGTGCCTCTTTTTGCTTTCTCCTTCTCCCTTTCTAGTTGCCTTGGAATAATAAGACATTCTTTCTCCCTCCTAATGTACTCCCCCCGGGTTTTCGCTGGGGTTTCCTTTTACATATGTAATGAGAGTAGAATAGGAGTAAGGATTTTATTTTTATGCATTTGGTGGAAGAAGGAAGGTCCACATGGAGAGACCAGAATGGAGGATCCAAGGCGTTTCCATGAAGAGTTGAAAGAGAAAAGAGACCAAGGCCCATCAGAATGATGATCGGGTTACTGTTAATGTAATAGTGTAGGACCAACCCTAGATTGACCATAGATCCACTGCGGGCTCAGTGGGTCGCATAGAATTCAGGCTCGTGATCATCCAACAGGGCGTGCTAGGCTTTAAATTTGCATGTGGCTGTTACGATGAATGAATAGTTTTTTATTCATCGTATAACTGCTATGGATGCAATTTATTTATTTACGCATTGTGGATGAATGTGTTATATATATATATATATATATATATATATGAGATCTCGGTCATTTACAACTCTCACTTGGTTAGACCAATGTCCAAATATTAGACCCTAGACAAAGTGGACATGGACTCTAGTAGTTTGTCCATGCCTTCCAATCCCTGGTAGTGAGGAAGCTAATTTAGGTCGATAGCGTGGTCTCACGAGTCGTGGCACGTCTATCGTACTCAAAAGAAGCTGCACTGTGTCATGAACGAAAAGTAGACCACTGTTACCTATCTCACGAGTCGTGGAGGTAGCAGCGGGTCTATGATTTGGTTGATTGGGTCGGGTCTAACGCCCTATTAGCATGATTCGTTTGGAGTCCTCGGGATCATGTGAAAGGGTGAGGCAATTATCTTGGGACTCTCGTGGAACAAGAATGGTATGGCATACCTCCCACAGGATTCTTCCCATGCGAATCGTAAAAGCGGGGTATGGGAAAATTCGCTGTGGATCCCAACCCACTAGGAAAAGGTTTCCCGAAAATGACATTTGAGAGTATCGTGTTTTCGTATAAATAGTGGGAGCATTAAATGACTAAAGACCAAGCGTTTAATTATTTATCAAAACTTCCATCTTTTAAATTCTGCTGATCGCGAGTTCTGTTTTTAAATGTAGATTTAAAAATATCAAAGAACCCATTATCAACCATACTTGAGACCAACAAGTTATATGGAACAAATTACAATGACTGGTTGCACAATCTGAAGATAGTCCTAGATTACGAGAACCAAGGCTACATCATGGATGAGCCTCTCCCTAGGACCTTACTGGAAGATCCACGCCAGAAGAACGTGAGACGTTCGAGACTTGGCATAAGGATAACCGGAAGGTCCGTAGCATCATACTTGCTTCTATGACGAATGAGATTCAAAAGCAGTATGAAAGGCTAGACGATGTCCCTTCTATTATGGCTCACCTGAAGGATTGCTATGCAGTCCCGGACCGGCATACTAGGTATATCACGACGAAGGCATTCTTTGGAACTAAAATGACCGAAGGATCCTCTGTACAAGAGCACGGGGTTAAAATGCTTACCCTGGTGGAAAAGCTCGAGGACCTAAAGGCAGGCCTCGATAATGAGACGTACATAGATGTGATCCTTCAGTCTCTCCCGCCCTCCTTCAACCAATTTATTGTTAACTATAACATGAACACACTTGAGAAGGGTAGTCATGAGTTAATCAATATGTTGGTGCAATACGAGGTAACGACCAAAAAGTCCACGCCGTCGGTATTGTTTGGAGGTGCTTCAACTTCCAAGGCGAAAGGCAAGGGTGCCGGACGTTGGAAAAGGAAGAAGGGAAAGGGAAAATCCGTCAAAGCAGCTACAAACACTAAGAGTGTTCCCATTGCCAAAGAGGGGAAAGGCAAAGGAAAGGGGAAGGTTGTCTCCAAGTAACAGTCGAGGGCATATGACATATGTATCAATTGCCGTGAGAAAGGGCATTAGAAGAGGGAGTGCCCCAAACTCCTCTCCAACCAAGGTATCTTTGTGATTGAGGTTAATATGGTTACTAACTCTGCCTCTTGGGTATTTGATACCGGTTGTGGAGCTCACATTTGCAATGATTTGCAGGTGCTGAAAAGAAGCAGAAAATTGGGTAGCGGGGATATGATCCTAAGGCTTGGGAATGGCAAGGCCATCTCGGCAGAAGCAGTAGGATCTGCCACTCTAGTAGTTAGTGATCGTATTAGTATAGAGTTAGAGCAAGTTTATTATGTACCTAGTATGATTAAAAACATCATTTCCATTCCGTTGTTAGACAATAGTGGATATGAGTTTATGATCAATAAAAATTGCTTTTATTTGATGAGGTGTGGAATTGCTCATCTGCTTGGTACACATAATAATGGGCTCTATATCTTACAACAAACGAACTTCGTTCTAAACGCTCAACACAAATGTAAAATAGATAACAACGGGAACGCACGACTGTGGCACGCTAGGCTAGGTCACATATCCCAAGACAGGATGAAGAGATTGGTAGACTCAAAGAACCTAGAGGTAGGGGACTTGAGTGAGCTACCAACTTGTGAATCCTGTCTAAGAGGGAAAATGACCAAGAAGCCCTTTGTAGGACAAAGTAGGCTTGCCACAGGTCTGTTGGACCTGGTCCATACAGACGTATGTGGACCACTAAGGACGCAGGCCCGAGGTGGGTTCTCCTACTTCATAACCTTCATCGATGATCATTCACGGTATGGTTATGTATACTTGATGAGGTACTAGTCTGAAACTCTTGAGAGGTTTAAAGAATTCAGACTTGAAGTTGAGAACCAAACTGGCTGCAAAATTAAAGTCCTACAGTCAGACCGAGGCGGAGAATACCTTAGTACTGAGTTCCTTGATTATCTTAAAGAAAATGGTATAATATCTGAATGGGCACCTCCTGGGACACCACGGTTGAATGGTGCCTCTGAAAGAAGGAATCGAACCCTGTTAGACTTAGTTCGATCCATGATGAGTTTTACCAAATTGCCCTTGTCCTTTTGGGGCTACGCATTGGAGACTGCAGCCAAGTTATTAAATTTGGCGCCAAACAGTGTATTAGCCCAAACGCCATATAAAATATGGCACGGCAAGCCTGCATCCTACAACTACTTGAAAGTGTGGGGTAGCCCCGCATACGTTAAGAGGTTAGTGGGAGATAAGCTAGAATCCAGGTCTAGCTTATGCAGGTTCATTGGATACCCTAAGGAAACTGCAGGTTATTACTTCTATGACCCCTTGGAACAGAAAGGTATTTATTTCAAGGAACGCAGTATTCTTGGAACAAGGCTCTCCAGAGGATATCCAACCTGATAAACTGATCCTTGAAGAATCAAGTGATAGAAACCAATCATCAGAGGAAGCCGCGGATTCCTCACTTAGAGGATTCAAGATAAATACCCGAAGGGCTGACCAACCTCGAGAAAGTCCAGCATGCTAGGCATGAAGGACGGCCTCAGGAAGGGCCAGCCTCGGTACCTGAACCGCCAGCTCCTATACAGTCAGCGCCCACAGTCACCACTGACGTTCCCATTCTCCGTAGGTCAACTAGAGAGTCTTGACCTCCGGTGAGATATGGCTTTCTAAATACGACCAGTCTGCTGGATAAGCATCCTAAGATATATGGGGAAGCGATGTCTGACATCGACTCCTGGAAATGGCTTGAGGCCATGAAAACCGAAATGGACTCCATGAGCGAGAACCAAGTCTGGAGACTTGTAGACCCCACCGAAAGGGGTTAAGCCAGTTGACTGTAAGTGGGTCTATAAGTGCAAACTTGGCATTGATGGAGAAGTCACAACCTTTAAGGCTAGGCTAGTAGCTAAAGGGTACACTCAACGACCTGGGGTCGATTTTGAGGATACCTACTCGCCAGTAGCCATGGCTAAATCCACTCGGATCCTGCTTGCCATAGCAGCATGATATGACTATGAGATATGGCAGATGGACGTGAAAACGGCTTTTCTCAATGATTTCGTTGAGGAAGAGATCTACATGGATCAACCGGAGGGTTTCACAGTCACTGGAGGAGAACAGAAGGTCTATCGTCTCCAGAAGTCCATCTATGGCCTCAAACAAGCTTCCCGAAGTTGGAACATTCGCTTTGATGAAGTAATACGGGGTTATGATTTCATCAAAAATGAATCTGACCCTTGTGTATACAAGAAGGTCAGTGGGAGCTCTATAGTATTCCTAGTGCTTTATGTGGATGACATTCTAGTCATAGGTAATGACGTTAGAATGTTGGGTAACACAAAAGCATGGTTATCAACTCAGTTTTCTATGAAGGATTTGGGTGAAGCCTCCTACATTCTAGGCATCCAGATTATCAGGGACAGATCTAAAAGAATGTTAGGACTCACCCAAAACTCGTATATGGAAAAGGTCCTGAAAAGGTTTCGGATGGACAACTCCAAACGAGGATTCCTTCCCATAAGGCATGGGATCAAGTTATCCAAGAAACAGTCCCCCGCAGACTGATGAGGAACTTGAAAGGGTGAAAATCATCCCCTATGCTTCTGCCGTAGGAAACATCCAATATGCGGTCCACTGCACCAGACCTGACATTGCTTACGCTTTGAGTGTAACGAGCAGATATCAGTCTTGTGCAGGAGAGGCACCTTGGAATGCAGTTAAGGGCATCCTTAAGTACCTGAGGAGGACTAAGGAAATGTTCTTGGTCTATGGCAATGGAGAACTAATCCTGGAAGGCCTTAGCGATGCTAGCTTACAGGCTGATGACGATGATGCCAAGTCTCAATCGGGGTTATGTATTCAGGCTCAATGGAGGAGTAGTGGCTTGGAAAAGTTCCAAGCAATCAACCACTGCTGATTCCACCACTGAGGCCGAATAGATAGCAGCTTCAGAAGCTGCCAAAGAAGCGGTTTGGATGAGAAACTACATCCAAGAGTTGGGTGTGGTGCCTAGCATCGCCAAACCCGTTGTCATCTTTTGTGATAACAACGGAGCAATAGAGCAAGCAAAGCAACTGAGATCTCATCACCGTTCCAAACACATTCTTAGACGCTACCACCTTCTAAGCGAAATGGTGGGAAGAGGTGACGTTCGGATGGACCGAGTCAGCTCAGCAGACAACACAACAGATCCGCTGACAAAGCCTATGTCGCAGAGCGCTCATACGCAACATCTTGAGAAGATGGGGATTAGGCATGTGGGCGATTGGCTTTAAGGTCAAGTGGGAGATTGTTAGAATAGGTGACCATGTAGCCAATCTTGGTAGATGAATTGTAACCTATGTCTGAACAATTTCGAGGTTTTAATAAATCATAATGAATGAGAAGTGAAATTCATTTGGCATTTACTTTGTTTGCGTTCACTTTATCTGCTTTATATATCTGTTCACTACGCAAACAAAGCCCACAGACTGAAATCACATTTCGGGGATTGGGACTACGCTTGGAGGTAGGTCCATGAAATCAGTCGGGAAATCTCCAAGTCAAGGAATCTCGAAAGTGGGTACCGAGATTCCCCTTGAGACTTGCACTAAGCATCTGCTGTCGTATTTTCATCGACGGGTGACGAGGGTCGTCTAAGCAGTGTTAGTGGGTTGGCCTGCCAGGGAGCAGCTGACTGAGGTGACTGGTGGGAACCGTCTTACGGAGGACCTTGAGTAGGGTCGGTTAGGTATGACGTGTGTTCCCGGTTCCAACGGTACAGGTCAAGTCCTTTGACTTGAGGAATTGCTGAGCTTACTGTACATCAGGGTTGTATCTTAGATATGGTGAGAGATTGCCAAGATGCACTTGAGTAGTCATTAGCCATATCTAGTGCAGCTCCGGTGTGCAGAGTGACAGTAGTTTCCAAGAAAGGATCTGTCTCCTGTCAAAAGGTATTGACAGTTATGTCTCACAAATGCTCTTTGTCTTGTCCCTAAAATCTGTGGCCACAGTAACTGAACAGAAGGGAAGGTTTCCCTTGCGGCGTTTAGTAGAGGACAGACCGACACTTAGGTCCAAAATGGGTACCTGCATTATCCGTGCCCTAGACCCTAAGTGGTAAGACCGTAGATGGAAGGATAGATGTACTGTAGAGCCTAAATGTTCATCCCCGTCTATTCACCTAGTCTCTAGTGCCATGGACCGTTGCTAGACGGCCACCCATGGTAACGGGCGGATTCTAGGATCCAACCAAGTCTAGCTGAAGGTGAACCTAAAGAGTCACACACAATCCGCACACATAAACATATTTAATTTAGAATTAAATATTTGGAGAAGTGGAGCGATTAAATTGGATTTAATCAGGTCCTTATTTTTTGGGAAGAATTAATTCCTTTTATTAGATAAAAGGGATTTATCTAATAAATTAGATTTATTAGAAAATTAATTTAATGGGCTTGGAATAAATATTTATATTTAATATATTTATTTATTGCCCTTGGAATATTTAAATAGGATTTTAATATTCCATTAAATTAAATTAATGGTTGAGATTAAAAGGGAGAAATCTATGGCTTGGATTGATTTGACCAAAGAAGCTAGATTTGACTAGGTCAAATCCTAGTTGTGGAGGAGTCTTCAAAGTGTAGGAAACTTGAAGAGGAATAGGATTCCTCTTCTATAAATACTCCTTAGCACACACATTGAAGAAGATGATGATTCTTGAAATACACACACACACACACACACACACACTCGTGTGCTCTCTCTCCCCATCGGCCGCATCTCTCTGTCTCCTTCCAAGAAATATTTTCTTGTTCCTTTGTTTTAACAATTGAACAAAAAGGAGGATTGATCTCGTTAAACTAATAACGTTTGATTGATTCATCCTCTCCTAAATATACTTGTTCTTTCGCTAGCACAAAGATCAAGATACGTGGGCGGATTACGTGTCATGAATTAGAGGGTCTCCTACACGAGATCTTGGAGCAAATCGACGAACAACGCGAGTACCGGTTAAAAGATGAAAACGACAATCGGTAGGTTCCCGGTTTACGTTTTTTGTCCTCTTTCATTTAGAATCCTATGGCCTCCATGATTGCTGTGTATGTTATTATTATTCATGAGATATACCGAACGCCCGGGAGTTTCAAGGGTACACCCCTTTGAAATTCCTTAAATTTAAATTATACCGCGCTTCCACATTCGCGCTATTTCCGGGACGATCCACACGCCTACCCTAGGCTTTCAACATGGTCATCATAAGCCTTATCCAATGCAATCGGAGTACGTAGTGAGGACGGTGGATTCCGAGAAAGAAACTGTCCCCTGTCTAAGAATTTGACAACAAGTTCTCCTATGCGCTCTGAGATGATTCGTGTTGGAATAGGTGACCAGAAAGCCAATAGGTTTGGAAATTTGCAACCTATTCGACAACTTGATGTAGATGTAATATTATTATGTGATGAATAATGTGTTCGTCACCAATGGTACCTTCTTTGTTGCACTCATCTTACATTTGTTAAAACGGTGTTTAACTTATATCGCAACAAAGCCCACAGACCATGGATAACAACTCGTGCAGTTGGGCCACGCATTAGATGGTGGTCATGAAACCAACTAATTAAGAGTTGGGTCTGAAACTTTCCAAGTCGAGGACCTCAAGACAGGGCATCGAGAGTCCTATTGAGACTTGCGTCAAGAGTCGTGTTCATTGGATGATTGCCATGTTTCATCGGCGACAGGCGTGGGACGCCTACACGATCTTGATGGGTTGGTTGACTGGGGTCGAGCTGACTGGACTGACTCGTGGGGATCATCATATGGAAGCCTTGGAGGCTTGGTCGGTATGATTGGTTTCCCCGGTTCCGATAGTACGGGAGTAATCCTCAGACTTGAGGGATCATGGCAGTCGCGTGCACATGACGGTTGTATCTTGGATCTGGCGAGAGGTAATCATTCTGTAAGATGATTATCATAAGCCTTGTCCAGTGCAGTCGGAATGTGTAGCGAAGACGGTGGATTCCAAGAAGAGGATCCGTCCCCTGTCAGTATGTGACAGAGGTATCTCCTATGCACTCGGAGACACGTTCATGCTGTTTAAAGCTGTGGCGACAGTGGTTGGTCGAACAGGGAATGGTTTCCTGTGTCAACGCAATGAAGCATACGTGGTCTCGAGTATTAAGCATAGATGTCTAGTCGAGGATGGGAACCGACGCCCAATTCCATACCCTAGACTAAGGCCGGGAGACGGTAGACGGGAGGATCGTACCCTGTACGGAATCGACGCCTAAATGTTCACACCAATTCACCTAGTCTCTAGTGCCATGGACCGTTGCTAGACGGCCACCCATGGTAACGGGCCCTTGTGGGACACGGGCCCAAGTCTAGCTGAGGGTGAACCTAAATGGTCACACACAAATCAGCGAGGAGGTTGAGAGATCGACTTGGAGTCAATCTCGAAGGATAAAATAAGTAATTGGATTACTTAAGGGAAAGTCCACTGGATGGACGGGCCGATATTGTATCGGGCTTTCGTTTAATCGGTAAATTGGATTTTCGATTAAATATGGAAAGTTGAGACGTTGAGACGTTGGATCTTTTAATTGGATTAAAAAATCAACGGGAATAATTTAAATGGACATTAAATTGGATTTAATGTTGGATTCGTCGTAATTGGATTACAATAAAACGGTCCGTTAAATTATACCCGAGAGGAGAAATAATTCCTATTTTGGAATAGGAAGAAGTTGGACTTCTTCCCTTAATTAAACATGGCCGACATGCTCCCTTGGAGGAAGCAAAATCAGCCATGTTTCATGCTAGGTGGTATGTTTGACTTATCTCTTTTGGAAAGAGACAAATCAACTCCAATCAAGCTCTTCCCTTTTGGTATGATTTGATCATACCATAAATTTTGGTAGGCTTGATTGAAGAATTGATGGTGATTGATTGGAATGAATCTAGACATCCTTGGATGAACCTAGACACATTCCAATAATCACATTAATTATGTATATATATGAGAATATACAACACCAAGCATATGTGATTCATTATTCATCTTTTTCTAGGAAAAAGAGAAGACAAAAATCCTGTCCTCTCTCTCAAACTCTCGGCCTCTTTCCCTCTCTTACACTTGTGTTCTTCACTTGATTTTGAATCAAGAAGAAGAACAAAGTAAGTTTAAGAGAGTACTAATTCATAGTGTTCTTCTCTTAAACCGATTCCTTCTTAAACCCGTTCTTTTCTAGCAAGAAGAACGTGTGTTTCTTCCGGTGTGGTGTGGATCACCTTTGGAGAATCCATACGTTTGGATTTCGTGAGCATTCCGGAGAAGGAACAACGCAAGTAGCCGGGAGCATACGCTAAATAACCAAAGGTAACGGTTTATTACACTTTGATTGATTATATATATTTATCTATGCCCTATGTGTTTAATATTCGTTTACAATATTTACACATCCTACATCGAACACCCGGTTGAGCATCCAAGGGCACAACCCTTGGGATTCGTATTTTAAATTAGATTTGATTTAAATTTACGCACTTTTCTCGCTTCCTCGCTTCCGCTCGCGCTCCCAGGCGGATCCGCTTGTCCTTCAGTTCGGACTCTAGAAGTCTATGGCCATAGCAGTTGATCAAGTGGGAACGGATTTTCTACGACGATCAAAGAGTTAAACCGATCTTCAGTATGAAGCATAGATGCCTAGTCAAGGATGAGAACCGATGCCCAATTTCATATCATAGACTAAGGTTGGGATATGGTCGACAGTAGGACGGTACCTGTATGTAACTTGGAGCCTAAATGTTCATGCCACGTATTCACCTAGTCTCTAGTGCCAGACCGTTGCTAGACGGTCACCCATGGAGGCGGACTACTTTATCTAGACGATAGACATGGCTGATTTTATGCTCTAATTAAAGAGCAAAAATCGGCCCATCCACTTATGGGAAGAGTCCATGCTCTTCCCTTTCAAAAAGTGAAAGTTAATTTGTCTCTCGGGCCATAATTTAATGGACTGGGCTTTATTTTAATCCTATTGCAATAAGCCCTGTAAATTCTATGAACTAACTCCAATTTAATTCAAGATCCAAATAAATTATGCCAAATAGTTTTTAATCCAATTTAAAGACCTAAGCCCGTAATTCTCTTTAATTAATAAATTCTATTTATTTATTAGTGTGGGCCCGATACAATATCAACCAGTCCATCAAATGGGCCATCCCACAAACAATTCAATTATTTATTACCTTCTGGAATTAACTCCAAGTTAATTCCTCCACCTCCTCGGTGATTTGTGTGTGACTCTTTGTGTTTACTCTCAGCTAGACTTGAGCTTGTGTCCAACAGAGTCTCGTCACCATGGGTGGCCGTGTACCAACGGTCTACAGCACTAGAGACTAGGTGAATGTTAGCGTGAACATTTAAGCTCCCGATTTTGCACCTTCCTACCGTCTCCCGGCCTTAGTCTAGGGAATGAAATTGAGCATCGCTTCCCATCCGGACTAGGCAGTTATGCTTAATACGCGGGACTACATTCGCTTCATTACATCTATGCAGGAAATCTTTCATCCCCTTTGTGACATATTGACATGGACGAACCCTCTCTATGAAACTCACTGTCTTCGCTACACATTCTGACTGCAGTAAACAAAGCTTATAATGAACATGTCCGTGACATGATCACCTCTCGCCAGATCCAAGATAGAGCCATTGTGTGCACGTGACTGTTGTGGTTCCTTAAGTCCAAGGACTAGTCCCGTACTATCGGTGCGGGGGAACTTTTTTCATATCGACCAAGCCTCCCCCGCTTCCATATGATGATTCCCTTCGAGTCAATTTAGTCGGCTCAACCCCCAGTCGACCAACGCATTGAGATCGTAAAAGACGTCCACATCTATTGCCGATGAAACACAAAACTCATCCAATGAATACGATATAAAGTGCAAGTCTCAATAGGACGCTCGATGCCCTATCTCGAGGTCCTCGACAACGTTTCAGATCCAACCCTCTATTAGTTGGTTTCATAACCACCATCCAATGCATGACCCGACTGCATGAGTTGTTTATGTGGTCTGTGGGCTTTGTTGTGATACATGTGAACAAATATAAATATAACGAAATGAGCACAACAACAATAATGCCAAGGTAACGATACTCATTTTATTCATTACATAATATTACATTATATCGAGTTGTCAAATAGATTACATAAAGGCCAATCTAATTGGCTTTCTGGTAACCTATCCTAACACCTTATGGATGTGGGATTCGAGAGATAGCAATTCACATGGTAAAATCGAAGAGAGCATCCTTATAGGTCCGAGCACGTTTGGATTGGACATGTGGGAACTATAGGTGGAGGACGTAGTTCCCGAATGCTCGTGTGACACATCTTTTCCTGGTGCATTTAGACCATTGCCCGCTCTTAGTGGACATGGCTCCAGGCTCGAAGGATGGGACAACACGAGTAGAAATGGTTCAGATTCGAGGCTATGTGACTATGCTCGTCGATATGTGTGGAAGCGGTTAGTTCAGCTTGGCAGGCGGTATTGGAGGTGGACCTGATTTAGCAGTTTGGGAGAAAATTAAGAACTGTCGGGTTGAGCTGCTTTGGTGGGAACAAATGGAGTTTGGCTGTGTTAAACGCTGCATGAAGGAGACTGAAGATCGTATCACGGCCAAGCAACAGGGGCACTTTGACGAGGCAATGCGTTATGATGTACAAAGATTAAAAAGGAAGCTAGAAGAGTGTCCATCGAAAGAGAAAATTGTGTGGCGCAACGGAGTAAGGCTCACTGGTTGTGTGATCATATACGAAATTCTTCCACGCATTGGCTACCACTCGGAAAAAGAAGAATGCAATCCAACGGATCAAAGATAACGAGGGTAATTGAAGAGAGAAGTGGAAGGGATACATAAGGTGTCACTGGGATACTTTCATAGCATCTTTGCTAGTAGCCGGCCATCGGATCGAGAGCTTGAGGATGTCTTGAAAACTATGTAACCTAAGGTTACGACAGACATGAACGAGTCGCTCGTCTAACCGTTTACAGTTAGGAAGTTCATAATGCTATCATTAGTATGTCCTCTTGATTTCCCGATCTCGATGGTATGCCTCCTTTATTCTTTCAGAAATTCTAGCATATTATTTGTACTGATGTTGTGACGTCTGTGTTGCATATGTTGAATTCTGGTGCGTTGTTGCATAAAATGAATTTCACTTACATAGTGTTAATTCCCAGATGCATAGCCCCTGAAACAGTATCGCTTTTCTGACCTATTAGCTTGGGTGATACCATGGTCAAAATTTGTGACTAAGTGTATTGCTAAATGGTTTAAAATCCATTTTGGACGTACTAATTTCCCTTGCCCAATCGGTATTCATCCCTGGTAGGCTGATTACTTATAAGGTGCTTGTAGCATTCGAAATAAATCATTTTCATTAAGAACGTACTCGTGGAAGGAAGGTTACTTCGCCTTTAAATTGGATATGAGTAAAGCATAGGACCGCGGTGTTACTTAGGCTAGGTATACATGCGTGTTTTGTGAGCCTGATTATGAGTCTAGCTACTTCTGTATCTTACTCTCTATCGCTTAATGGGTCTTAGTTCGGATACTTTATGCCTCAATGAGGAATACGTCAGGGGGATCCCTTGTCGCCATATTTGTTCTTGTTTGTTGCAGAAGTATTCAGTTGTATGTTGTAAGAGGTCGAGAGGCGAGTGAGATTAAAGGGATCACTATTATTAGGGGGGGGGGGGGCTTGTGTTTCTCATCTTCTCTTTGTGGATGACACGATCATATTTAGCCAAGCTCGAGAGTAGACCATGACAACCATCAAGCAGACACTGACGATGTACGAGAAGGCGTCCGGGCAAGAGATCAACTTTGACAAATCGAGCATGGTGGTCATCTGAAATGTAAGTCAGCAAGAACAACCGCGACTGGCAACAAGCGTTCTTGGAGTGACTTGGTGCTGAGGCATGATAAGTATCTCAATCTTCTAGCTATTTGTCAGGCAATCAAGAGGAGAATTATTCCAAGCAATCAAGGATCGTCGTATTTGGGGTTGAGTGTAGGGGTGAGACATTAAGTTGTTGTCGCCAATAGGACGAGAGGTAGTAATCAAAGCAGTGCTGCAATCTATTCCCACGTACGTCATGTCGTGTTTCAGGAAGCCAAACTATTTACTACATGAAATCGAGGCCATTATAGCGGATTTCTGGTGGCATAGTAAGGGCGATCAACATACTCACTAGCTAGGTATGGAGAATTTGTGTCGGCCGAAGGAGGAATTTTTGGCTGGGGTTCAAGGAAATGAAGCTTTCAACCAAGCACTGGCCAAACAGGGTTGGAGGCTTATTACACGACCTGATGCGTTGTTGAGTTAGATCATGAGAGCCAATTACTTCCACAAGTCCACTTTTTTGTCAACGCAGATGGGATCAAGGCCTTCTTTAACATGGCGAAATATCCTCGACGCTCGGGATCTGGTGGTTAAGGGGTGTCGGTTGCTTCTAGGGTTAGGGACTCGTGGAGTGCAATATCAGAATGTACTTATATCTTCCTATATGCATGTATTACACCAAATTCCTTCGCGACAAATGGAGCTAGGTATAGCTAGGGGTGAAAACAAATCCAGCTCGACCAAAATGTCAGGCTTGAGTTCGAGTTCGAGCTCGAGCTTGACAAGTTTGCTAGAATGGGCACGAGCTCGAGCAATAGATAAAGTGCTTGAGCTCGCCCAACCAAGCTCGAGCTCATTGCTCATATTTTACTTTTTATTTTTTTAAATAAAGATATATTATTATTAATATATAATATTAGATTATTAATTATAAATGTGTTAAAAACATATGCTAGAATATTTTAATCCAATATTATGAATATATGCTTTTATAATGTCTCTATTATATATCTAGTATTAGTCTAATAGTAATATAATTAATAAAAGTATAAAAAATATACATCAAAGTTATCTTAATACTTACACATAATTTTGTATAGTTATATATATACCATTTAAGAAAAGTATCAATAAATTATTAAAACAATACAATAATACTTATAGTACACCATTTTTAAAAATATATCTGTCCAAAAAATGATTTTTTTTAAGAATTGAATTATAATGATATATTAATTTTAAAATTAGATAAACATAAGCTATTTTTTAAAAGTAAAATAATGAGAATGGTTATGAAAACAAGTTCTTAAAATATGATGATAGCAGTTTCAATTTTTATATTTTTAAATTCTAAAAATAAAAGTTTAAACCAAGCACTGATTAATCTCATTTTAAATATATATATATATATACACTATTATATAAAGAAAACCCCCTCCATACTCACAAGCGGCGGTTACTTACACCGCTGCACCATTTTTTGCGAGGTCAAATATGCCCTTCAACCGATACTATAACTAACTTATTTAACTTCCAAAGTTTCACTAATTAATAAATTAATTTTTTTTCTTTCTTTTATTTTTTTAATGTGATGTAATGATTTATATTTTGCTCTTATTTGCAATAATAATAATATATTTTAAAGTGCAAAATAATATTTATTATATGCATGCAGGGACAGTGTGCTACAATAACTAGTATATATATATATATATATATATATATAATGCACTACCAATAAAAATAAGTAAAATTATTTAACCATCATTGTTATTATTATTCATTACATTAATTCATGGGAATGACCAAATATTAATATCAGTTTACAAAGGTACAAAAGGTTAGAAATTAATATTAAAATATAAAATAAATTTCATATATATTATATTAAATAATTATTTTACAAAATAAAATTATCAAAATCTAAATTGTTGATTAAGTTTATTTTTAGATAGATATTTAATATAAATAAAAATAGTGTATTTTATTATTATCTAAAATTAAAATAGGATATATTGATTAAATATAATTCTAATATATAAGAATAGTTAAATATGAATTTGATATAATATTGATTATCTGGTTAAATATATAAGCATTCTTAATAATACAAAAAAATACAGAAAAATTTAAAAAAATAGAAAAAAACTCACGAACTGAATCGCATACTTTCAAACACAACTATTTGAGCTCGAGCTTGAGCCGACTCGGCTATCTTGTACCCCTATTTTGTCAAAAGTGTATTTCCCTTTTAAGGCCGTTGAAGTTCCTTTCACAAATTCAGATCTGAATACTTGGATCTGATTATATTTCCAGCTGAACACATATTAATTTTTGTTTTGGTTTGATAAGTGATACTTTAATTTTAATCGTACACGGGCTAAGTACTAGTAGTTAGATATTTTTAATTGTATTTTATTACTTATTAACTAATCTAATTGAGTTCGAACTACAGTAAAACATCTATAAATTAATAACTAGCATGAACCCGTACTATGCACGAAAGATTTTAAATTCTATATTATTTTCATAAATTTTAAATTTTATAACTGTGGATCATATTTTAATAACCGTCTTATTATATAAAAATAAAATAATTTATATAAAATTGAATATTTAATTCTTTATAAGTTTATTTATAGAATATTTTAATAATAACAATAGAATATTATAATATGTTTACACATTGATAAAAAAAAAATATTTTTAAGATTCCAATACCATATATATATAATTTCTTATTCAATTAATACACTTTTAGTAAAATAAACATATTAGTATATATTAAATACATTATGTTAAATTATTGTCATATTACCTATGATATAAATTTCCCCTAAAAGAATACGATTTGAGTTAAATGATTAATAAAGTTTCTGGAAATAATAATAAGAAAATATTAGTAACATCAGAAAAAAATTACAATATCTTAAACTAATAAAAAAGCAAAGATATATATGTATATATATTTATATCTCTAAGAAATTTGAAGGTACAAACATAACATATACAATAAAATATACTAGTAGTTGGGTTCATACCCATTAATTATCATAGATACTGTCAGATTATCGAGTTACTTATTAATAAATAATTCTTTTTATCATGATGAATTTCAACTTTAATTCATTATTTTTCACTTGATATTGAACTTGTTGATTGCCTATGATTTTATTTTATCTTTTTGTTGGTTTCATTTACTTTTGAAAGACCAAAAATAAAATTAAATAATTTAATCATAAATTTTAATTTCTATACATACTCACAAATATTAACTTTTGGCATGCCATTAAACATAAAAAGTATATCATATTCTAATGACCCCTTACTACGTATAATAGTGCAAACTTATTTATACAAAACTCAATATTGAACTTTTATTAAGTTTATTTATTGAACATTTTGAAAAGGGTAAATTACATTTTGATATCCGAATTATGCCTGTTTTTACACTTTGTCATTGAAATTTTTTTTCATGTCAACAAACTATCTCAACTTTGCAAAATTTGTACTTTGAAATATGATCGTTTTCTAGTTGATTTTTCTATTGAAAACATGCACATGTGAGATTTAAGGGCAATGTAGTGTTGTTTTTTCAACATGTGGACTGCATGTAATGTTTTCCCGGTAAAAAATTTGACCGAAAAACGATTATATATGGCAAAGTGCAAATTTTATAAAATTAAGATGGTAAGTTGACACAAAAATAAAATTAGATGGCAAAGAGTAAAAACGGACATAATTTGAATCACAAAATGCAATTTACCCTTTTGAAAATAATCATAACATATTATCGTATTTTAGATATTGAAAAAAACTTGTTCTATAAGTTTCAAATACTATGCATATTTGAAGTAAAATAAAAAATAATGATAAGTAAAAAATATTTTATAAGCTACTATCATATTTGTCCTATGAAATAAGCGAATTTCTCTTAAAAAAATAATATCATAATAAATTTTCTCTTTTGTAATCCAATTTTTTAAAGGAAAAAAAGATATTTATGATATCATTTTTTAATTTCCTTCATAAGAAATAAATTTAACAGCATTTGAAACTAATAAAAAGTAAAGATATTTATATGTCTAAATTTTATGCTAAGAATATATATATATATACAATAAGAAATTTAAAAGGCTACACTATGTATGATATAATAGTAATAATATACTTAATAAAGAATTTTTAGTAGTTGGGTTTGTGCCCATTAATTATGATAGATATTGTAAAATGATCAATTTATTTTTAATGAGTAATTTATGTTGTTAGGTAGAATTTCTTAGCATGAACTTCTAAATTGAAAAATAAATAGACAATGATAATATAAATGTATATATACGTACTTTATGAAAAGAAGATGATTGCTACTTAATTAAGAATAAAACATTAATATGAAACTATACAAAAACATCACTGAATACGAAAAATGGATGAAGAAATTTGGTGGAGGATATATCACAAAAAAATAATAGTCTACACATATCATTCAATAAGGGTTTTAAATAAATAAACATATAATTTAATGAACAAGATTTGAAAAATTGGAGAACTTTAATGCAAATAAAAACATAAAAACTAATTTAAGCAAAATATTCATGACTATATCTCCTCGCCTATATAAAGAGGGCAATAAATGCAAACTTTTTGGTTTACTTATTCTAATTGAAATTGGAAAAGAAAGATGTTGATGAACTATTATTAGATAAAAAAAACTATATTCATTTAGTAATCAAGTAGAGAAATTATGATTTTGATTGAGACAATTACGAAATAAGAAATAAAATTATATGACCGGATTATTATAGGTAAAGATAAATATTTTAAATAGCGAAAAATCGCTAATAAGATCAAATAAATAAACTATAAAATTACAAAACTTTTAAGAAGTAAATATAAAAATACATCATGATAATTCTCCACAAAAAGGTAAAAATAATATTTAAGAGATGAAGAAAAGAAGATTAACTAAAACACAAAAAGAAAATGTAAAAGTGATGTGGAATTGGACATAAAAAAGCAAAAGAATAAAAAAACATGGTAATGCATTAGGGAAAGAAGCTAGCGCTGCTGTATCAGGTTGCCGCCCATTACATTAATGAAAAATATACTATCATGTTATAAATTGAGAAGCCTTTTTATTTTTTAAAAACAATTATAAACAAAATTTGAAATTAAAAATATTTATCAAGTGACCGTACTTTTGTATTGCAATAAATTCAAACCTATTAAGCTTGCAATATATTTCATGTTAAAATTTTGATAAAGCAACATTCACAAAAATATTATTTCACTAAGGAAGAAATCTTCATATGGGAGAAGATGACAAAATGTATTTTTGTAACATAAGTTCTTAAATTGGACAGTGGCTTATGATTTTTCAAACCTTATAACAATTAAATATTAAAAATCAAATCTAATCAGAAAAAATTAAGAAAAAGGCAAACACATTAATTTGAATAAAATTAATAAATTTATTAAAGAAATATGTTAATGAAATATATAAATTGTAAAATATTATTGATTTTACCTGACTAAATTAAATTAAGAATTTATTCAATGAGATATAGTAAGAGATTGGTATAAGTTTAGTGACTATAAAGGATATGGTTAAAACGAAAGGAAATTATTAGTGATAAGATATATATATATTTATGATAAAAAATAATCCTAAAATTTGAATTTTATTTAAAATAAATAAAAATTTGATTACTATTCTAATTGAAAGTAGAATCTAGTATAGATAAACACTAATTTGAAGATATGAATTTTTTAGATAAATACAAATTTAATTCTTAATTCAAATTATATGAGATTTCAAACTAATAAGATTTTTTCTTAATAATTAAAAAATTCAAAATTACCAGAAATTAGTATTTGGTCAAAATTAACTTAATTGCGGTCAACTATCATTTTTACTATATATACAGATATAGGGACCACGAAATTTTATTAACTTAAAAAAGTATTAATTAATCAATAAATTAATAATTCATTAATTTAAAGAGACTTTTTCCGATTCAACGAATCTACATCATTCTTCATGAATAAAACATATTCATTGTATTGACTAATTGAATGATGTTTATGTACAATATAACTAATTAAAGATGTAATAAGATACAATGCTGACTATTACAGTATGAGAACGCAACACTGGAGCTTTTGGATGCAGTAAGGAAAGTTAAATAAAATACAACTAAATTTAAATTTTAAAAAGAAGCAAACAACAATAAAATCATATTTTACTAAGTTGTTTTAGTTATATTTGTAATTTTAGAGAATTATTAATTTATAATATTGAAGGGATATAAATTTATATAAGGATCTCTCAAAAAATTATTATCTTATTAATTTATCGAAATTATTATTTTAATCTTGGACCCAAATTGAGATCGAAAAAAACTATTATTTTAGAGTAGTTATTAATTTATAGAGGTTCTGCCGTAAACCTAAAAGCTTGGCGAACGATAATTCTTGTTCAAGCTTCATTGGTTAAGTTTAAACAAACTGAGCTCAAACAACCTTTTAAACTTGATTTGTTTTCCAGCCATCCACATCAATGGGGTATGAGAAATAGTGAAAAACTAGAATAAACCAAAACGCTTCAACAAGGGATAAATGCAATTTACCGCTTTGTGACATAAGAAATGAGCAAAAATTTCCGTGAAAAAATAATTAGCAAATTACCCCCTATAATCTTAAAATGAAGCAAATTACCCCCTATACTTTCCCTTGATAGGGGGTAATTTGCTTCATTTCTCAAAATATAGAGAGATAATTTGCTAATTATTTTTTTACATGAGGATTTTTGCTCATTTTTTATATTATAGGGGGGTAAATTGCATTTATCCCACTTCAACAAATCAGATAGACATGAAGAATGTCGATAGTGTTTATATATAAGTATATAAAACGACACTTCACATGTATCTTCGTATATACAGAAAAATATCATTCAGAACGCAGTAACCAATCTTCATGCAAGCAAAACAACGTTAAGGCGATTTACACAACATGATTCATCCTTGCATCTTTCTCATCACAGGTAAAAACTCTTAAGCAAGCATAACATCGATAAACTTACAGATTAATGAAACCTCACGACGATGCAGGAGATATCATCCTTGCTTTTCCGAGAAATGGCCTCATCGATCAGACGCTTTGCTGCTGAGTGAGAGTCCTTAATGCTTCTAATGGAGTCCACAGCTTCCTGGTTCGACATGACCTAGAAAAAGGATCGGACAAGAGAATAAGGGTATCATCACTAGAGAAGAAATGAAAACACTAAAGTCGTGTTTAGAATGATGAATTTGAGGATAGGGATTTCAAATCAATAAGAAATCCATTGAATTTGTTTGAGTCATTCCATACTAGAGAGGATTTCTAATCCTTCGACCCTTGTCTTGAACTATGTTTAGTGGAATATTAACATATTTTAGATTTTTCTGATATGGAGTCATTTGAAATCCTTTCCATAAATTCTTCTTTCAAATTTAAACCCTTTCCCGAAATCCTTCAAATCCAAATGCAACAATTTGAATTTGAAGGAAAAATTTAGGAAAATGATTTCGAATGACTCCATATCAGAAGAATTTGAAATCCATACATAGTCCACAAAACATAATTAAAAATGAGAGTTGATATTAAGTCCTTCGTAATATGGAATTATCCAAACAAACTAAAAGGATTTATTATTAGAAATTTGAAATTCCAAACCTTCCAAATCTATAAATCCGAACACAATTTAATGGAAAAATATAACTACTCGAGTTTTTTCCTTTATTTGTTTTGCTACCTCAACTCGTGTGCATATATGCAGGTTAAATTTATAACGAGAGGGGACGGTGTAAAATTAAGTTGAAGTTTCTGAGATAATCCAACCTTCCACAATCCATCGCTAGCTAAAATGATGAACTCCACATCATCATCTATCATCTCAACTGCTATATCTGGCTCTGAACTGAGATGTCTCTTCAAGCTCTTGTCACCAAATGCCCTGGCCACTGCCAGCTGACCATCAACTCGAGGGACATCACCTGTCCGATTGCAAAATCTCAGTCTGTTTGATTGAAAATATGTCTAAGATATAGAGATTTAAAGGGCAATGCTAGTTGATTAGAAATGTTCAGCGCAATATGTTGCCTTTGAGAAGACAAAGTGTATATGCATATTTCAGAAAGAAAAAGAAAAAGAAAATCGACAGTCGAGTGAAATAGTCTTCACGCCATGAGTTTCAAGAAAGAACATGCAACGAGACTTGAGAATTTTTTTATAAACTCTTTAAAATATATAATGAGATATTTAAAAGCTAATAAGATGATAAAAAATATTTGGTAAGTTTTTCAGAAAAAGAGCTTATAAGATCCAAGTAAAATGTTCGGCATTTATAGCTCTTTTATGGAAGGGAAGGAGTTACTCACTTACTTTTAAGACTTTAACAGACTGGTTCAAATTAATCGCAAAATCAACATTATCCAGATCATATAAGGTTTGAATCCTATAAACTCTAAAAGAAACATCTTATAAAATATAGGAGTTCATAAGATATTTTAAATAAGCCTAACCAAATGCCCTCTTCTTAGTCCCTTTCAGCTTTCATGAAAATAGACATAAAGAAAGAGGAAAAGCCGAATCAATTATAACAAATGACGGTAAACTAGACAAACAAATGGAGTAGGAGGTGTTAATAACTAAAACCAATTCAGAAACTCATCCCTGCATGCAGAACTTGATACGGTTACCTGGAATGTTTGATACAAATCCACCCTTGCTCTCTATCAACTGCCTTTCCTTGCTAGGCTCATGATCAACAGATAGTTGTTTAGCAACACCTTTCCTGCAGATAACAGCTCGAGAGTCACCAACGTTTGCAACTACAAGCTTGTGTCCGTTGATTAATATTGCAGTAACGGCTGTTGATCCGCCTTTTCCCAACTGAAACGATTGCTCTAGTATTTCCTTATCTGTCGTCTGATATGCATGCTTTAGTGCACTCTCTGTGTCGGTCCAGAATTCACTCTGTTCATACGAAAGTGAAGAATCGAAAGAGAAACTCAGAGAACTAAAAGGAAACGTCGCGAATGAAGAGTAAAGAATTACAGCCCAATATCATATAAACAAAGGTTCACTCAAAATCACCTGCCGCAAAATATTGTCAAACAGGTGGCCTTGCAAGTACTTTGCAACGTCATGCCCCATATGCCCGTCAAAGATAGCAAATAGGCCCAACTCATTATCGTCCACTATCTTAAATTCAGAAACCAAACAATCTTCCATCGCATGATTAGTCTTTCCTTTCATCAGATGGAAACCATGAGTAATACGCCTTGAGAACTTGCTTTTGCCTTTTCCAGCATCTGGTGTGACTGGAGTCGAAAAGCATGCTTTTTCCTAAGTAGTTAGACAGATAAGAATTTGATGAAAAGAGCTGGCAGTCGTTGTGCCCAAGCAACAATTTGTAAATATTAACATATGTTCAGCTTCATCATCAAGTTAGGCTTCAATAACTTGACCAATACACCCTCATATTCAACATGCAAATGCAGTTACGGAATTCTAGTTGAGAATAACACAACCCATACACGAATCAAGTAAAGAAAAATGAGCATTGAAATTGCATATTGACTGCACTCAGCTCAGTGTCTTTGCTGGCAGCTATAAGAAATGCAGTCTGCTGAAAGTAAAAGAAGTAGCTGGGAAAATGTGGTCTAGTAGTCTACAGTCACATTCACTGCACTTTATATCTGGTGCATATGTACAATCCAAGGTGCTTAAACTGGAAAATTTGCTTATTGCACTATAGTTGAATGGTCATTATCGCTGAACGAAAACACCATTAAGTTAAGAACCTATAGCACTCTCCTCAGGTTAAAAATCATGGACACTGTTGCATTTCTCTGGCCAGTTTTAAACGCAAATGGAAGTCTGATCATAAGAGTAGTCGTCAACTATCAGAATATATTCCCTCTTGGCAAGGAAATTTTTGAAAAAGACAGCAGCGGCCCCCTCTGATAAAATGACCAAGAATGAAAGTACACGATGTCCTTTCAGGGATGAGTTCGAAAATTTCTCAGTATAAATACTTCACCAAAAACCATATAAGAAGAAAATATTTTCAGAAAGTCACAAACAAATATAGCAGCTGGTATTTGATGGATTTTACCGCTGTACTTTGAAACCTTAACTTGATGGATTTTGCCATGACAGAATCATTTTAAAAAATAAAGAACTTTTGTAAGTAGAACTAGGAAAGGAAAAGACCCCTTTAGCAAACAGGATGCCAACATCCCTTCAACAAAGCAGCACCAAGGCAATCTACACATTTGAAAGCCTTTGAACTCTTGAAATTCATTCATGCTTTGGTTACAGGGCCATCCCTTGAACTGAAAGGATGTTTACATCAGCTTATAGGTCTTCCGAAGATCTTATAAGATGTTCAAAACTTATTAAGATATTCTATTATATGGTAAAATTTATAGAACATAAGTTTATAAGATCCAAAGACAAGATTTCAAAATGTCATACACAGATCCCTTCAATTTCGACCATATTTCTCACAAAATTGTCACTATTAACATCGTATAAAACTCCATCATCTTAATTCATCAAACAATTTCTGAGCATATCTTTAAAATAAAATATAACATTTTATAAAAATATTAGATTGTAAGAGATAAGATTAGCCAAAGACCCTCCAAATCGCTTCCAATTTTTTCCTTTGTATTTTCTCTATTATACAATATATATAAATCAAACACCCACAACATGTTCTGGCTGATTTTGATTATCCACCAGCTATGTTCAGTACATTATTGTTCAATATTCCAAGTGTCAAAATCATTTGATTGAACAGGTTTAAGGTCAAATGGTTAAAATTTCATGCTGGTCATCCCCACGTTTCCAGTCATACCTCTAATAGCATCACAGCATTAGCATGCTATCAATCCTCAACTAGAGAAGAACATAATCCACAACAAGTAACACTGTATGAACACAATATACCTAATTCAAGCACTGAAATCAACCAATATCTTCAAAAATGACCAAATTAAGCAAACCTTGCCAATAACAAAATGAAGTTTGATAGACTATCATATCCCGTCAAATGAAAAAATTAACCAAAGAACTAGCAGACTAATGCAAATCAATTTTCCCAATAAGTACTCACCAGATTCCTACATAGTTTTGGAATGGCCTAATAGGTATTAATTTTTGTCCTTTTTTCCTTTTTATTTTCGCAGCAAACCATCAACCATTTACAGTCGACTGATAAAAAACACAGATCTTCAAATTCCCAATAAAGAACTAAGGGGCAAAAACAAAAAGAAAAACAAAAACCCTTTTGAAAGAGATTTCAAGTTGACTGCAGAATAAAGAACTTAACACGAACACCTAGGGGCTTATCTTCAACACACACGCACACACATAAATATTATATATATATGAAGAAATAATATCAAATTCCGGGAAAAAGAAGAGAGAGAGAGAGAGAGAGAGAGAACAGACCTTCATCTTGTTAAGTATTTCTCTTCCTGTCATGACTGTCTTTTTTCTCAAATCTTCACTCACAACGATCTCTCTGAACCCAGAAAGACATGGGACTAAATTATTTCTATTTATTGGTAACTAAAAGCAGAGATAGGAAAAAAGATTGAATCTTTCTCTATGTATATTTGTGTATATATATATATATAATACAGTATATTATTACTAGCTGGTATATGCTTGCAATAATATGGTAGGAGGATTAATATTATTATAACGAAAACAAACAAATATATAATAAAACATAATTTTAGAATAGAAAACTTACAATTTTGGTTGCAGAAAATTTCCTCCGATGTAGTCTTAAAACGTGCCCTTTTGTAGAATTTTCGATTAGGATATTGTTTCAAACTCATGTGAACTGAAAGCAGTGGTATTTATAGATGCAAAAACGCTTTTATACATAGCAGTTTTATATAAATACGATGCATGAGAAAATTATTTAAAAATTGTAAAATAAATAAAAAATTACGAAAATATCGTAATTTAAAATTATTTATAAATTTATGTAAAACCGCTGAAAATTTCAGCGGTTTTTAAATTAAAAAAATAAAAAGCGGTGTCAGAACCGCTGAATTTTTCAGCGTTCTAAGCAGGATGGGACGCATGCATGCAGACGCATGCATGCGTCCATCCATATGTAACGTTCACGGGTGAACATGGAGTTCACCCGTGAACTCCTCCTTGCAGGGGTGAGAGGTTCACCCCTTATAAATAAGGGGTGAACCTTTAAGGGAGGACCACAACCTAAATCTCAAATATTCAGAAAATTTTTTTTTGTAGAATTATGGCTAATTTTGGGCCACGTAATTCTAGTGTGTTGTATGGACAAGCAAATCATCGTTCTGAAGATGTGCTCCGAGACCCCGACACAACATTACATGTTCGACGTGGTGATACTTCTTTTTTCGAAATCTCAAACTAGTGCCACGCACGTACGTGTTCTACAGGTATTAGAAAATATGGGTTTTTTAGGAGTTTTTCAGTGTGGTCACGTTGAGATTGACGCACACCTTATTACTGCGTTAGTCGAGAGATGGCGACCCGAGACTCATACTTTTCATTTCACGATTGGTGAGGCGACTGTCACTCTTCAAGACATCGCAATCATGTGGAAACTTCCTGTGGAAGGTAATATTATTACAGGAGTAGATACAAAGTGGACTATTCCACAATGGCAAAATTATTGCTACCAATGGTTGGGTTTTCTTCCGGATGATAATGCATTTAAATTTTCTCGATTGAAATTAAGTGTATTACATGATTGGTTAATTTTGAACACGAGTGACGATGATAGCCCTATGGAAGAAGTATTTCAAGAGGCACGAGTAATAGCTTTGTGCCTTATTGGTGGTGTATTGTGTCCTGATGCTACGGGCAACACTGTCTCATTATTATATTTACGTCATATGGAGGATCTTAGTGAAGGTGGTATCTCAAATTGGGGTACAGCAGTGTTGGCTTATATGTACAGAGAGTTGTGCACAGCTCACAAAGAGGAAAAACGAACATAGGTGGCCCAATGCAATTATTACAATTTTGGGCATGGTCTCGCATTACAACGCTCGCCCCGATTCGCTCCACCGAGATTTTAGATTTGCAACCTACTATAATTGACGATGAGAACGTCTTGCCTATACCTCCATATGCTGCACGGTATGCACTTGAATTATACCTATACTAGCAAAAAATGACTTCTAGATTTAATTTAAATCTAACTTATTTTCGTGTTTGTAGGTGGTCGTATCATGTGTCCCGAACACACACGGCTTCCAATGCATTGCGTATTATCAGAAATATATTGGACTTAATGAAAGAGAATGAGGTAGGCGGACTGTTGTTGTTTAAATATATTATGTTTTCGTATTATATATATTTCATTATATTGATGTAATTATATAATCATGTAGTTTGCTTGGATACCATACGATAATAACGCGGATGATGTGACTTCACTGCCTCTTTATGCATACAATACACCATGGAACATAAAATGTCCATTGATTCATTATGCCATTGTGGAGATGCACCACCCAAAACGGGTGTTACGTCAGTTTGGCATGGTACAAGATATTCCCCCAAACCCACTTCACAGTGAAAGACGATTGCATTCACTTGATAGGAGAGGACGCCACGGGGAAAATTGGGCATTGTTTCATAGTGATTATATTGCACAATGGAACAACGTGCAATCAATGGTTGTACTGAGGCCTTATATCGACAATAGTCGTGGTACTGTCCGGATTATATGAATTGGTATCACCAAATCACCCGCATTCAGATATCGCACGTAGGGACAGTGGCAGATGCTCACGGATATCAGTCTGTAAACCCAAGGGACTGGGAATATGTGGTAAGCAAATAATTCCCTGTATATTCTAAATTCAGTGCACGATAAGTATATTCTAAACTAAATTATGTTTGCAGGCGGACAGAATGGAACAACTATCACTTGATAGTGATAATGTCGGGACAGATTATCAGGCATTGTTAGATATGAGGGTTCGACATCGTGAAGTTTATCAGGAGATTTTGAATTTTTCACATATATACTCCATCCACTGCATATATACTCCAGATTTTGCATATACGAATACTCCGTCGGATGATATTGGTTCTAACGTAGCAGGTCCATCTACACGATATCCGGGTATGCGCCCGCATTATCAAGTATCACAATTCCATTTGACGACCTTGATTTGAGCACTCCGACTGAGATGAGACAAGACGTCCCGAGACGAAATAGGCGACGTCGAGGATGTGGCACAGGGGGTCATTACTAGTGATATGAAACAGACTGATGTAGTAAATATTGTAATGTAATGCAAATATATTTATGCAAATAAACATTTATTACATCCACCAAAGGTTTTCAAATATTACATCATTACATGCATAGTAAATATTCTAATTATTTGAATTTCCTTCACGTGCCCGGTACTGCTGGCGTGCACGAGTCTGTGGTCTATCCATTTCGTTCTGAATACGAGTTGTAACATGACGACCTGGGCCTCTACGGGTACGCAACATAGGTTGTGCACAAGATGAAATGGCTGAGGATCCCAGTACTCCTCCCCCATAATGGCTCAAACCTCCCGCAGTAAGTGTTCTTGTATGACTGAATACTATAATAATATGGCACAAAGTTGGATGCATTTACCCCAAAATGCCGACATGCCTGTATTGCATGGGAACAAGGAATGCCATTACTTCCCCACCTGCCACACGAACACTGTTGGTGCTTCAACTTGACAACATTACGTATGAGTCCCGGCACCGGTCAAGCTCAATGTAAGTACCGAGGCAGATTGCTGAGTATAATCAAATTTCTGTACAATGTGGTGTACTGCCTCAGTCTGTCGCGCCTCAAATAATCTGTATGCATAATCAGCCCATTGTTGATTGTCATTCATCATCCGGTGACAACGTGTTGTGCGCTCTAGGAAGTATTGCACTGAACGGGAAAATGTTATTTGCACAATAGCCATTATCGGTAGTCGTCTGGCACCTTTCAACACTCCATTTATACACTCCGACATATTCGTTGTTAGGATGCCTGTGCGCCATCCACCATCATGCGCTAGCGTCCACTGAGTTTTGTCAATCCTTCCAAGCCAATTATAAGCTCCTTCATTCAATTCTTTTATTTCTTCCAGAACCCGCTCAAACTTGCGCACATTCTGCTCAGAACCCGCCTTCCAGCAGAGATCCTTAAGTTGAACATTGTTGAACTTGTTATTAAAGTTTGAGCACACATGCCGCAAACAAAATCGATGAACTCCACGGGGAAACTTAAAGGCTGGCACTGCATCTACTCCTTTAATCAGTCCGCTGTGTCGATCAGAAATTAGACAAATTCGATCCTCACCGCGTAGTAGATGCTTGGAAAGCATTTCAAGGAACCATCGCCAGGATGCTAGTGATTCTTCATTAACCAGTGCGAAGGCTAATGGGAGGACTTGTTGATTTGCATCCATTGTGACTGCCACTAATAGCTTGTGTTTGTACCTCATGTACAGATGAGTTCCGTCTACACTTATAACGTTACGACAATAACGAAATCCTTCTATACACGGTCTGAAAGCCCAAAACACATAGTGCAACATTTTCAGCCCAGGCCTGTCAGTGTCCAAATGCAACCACTCTACAACTGTCCCGGGGTTCCATTTCTGTAATGCAGCCATGTATCGAGGCAATTTTTGTACAGAGCTTTCCCAAGTTCCATATACCTGTTCCCTAGCCGCCTTCAAAGCCTGCCAAGCCTTATGATAAGAGATTTCGAACCCGAATCGATCTTTCACATTTTGCTGGACATACTTGATGTCATATGATGGGTCTTGACGAACCATACCAAGCAAATGTGTTGCAATCATACTCTTACCTAAGTTACGATGATCTACAGAAATCTCATTCATCAAGCAGGTATGCGGTCCCACGTACCTGGTAATCTTGAATAACCCCATATTGGACTTGTAGATAGCTCGTAGCATCCAATCACATCCAGTCTCTGCATCATATTTGCACACGACCTTCCATAATTTTGGATGACTCTCGAGCACACGGTATTCTCGTCTCGCACAACGCACAGAAAATCTTGAACACTAGCTTTCAAGTGGTCTTTGCTCTTGAACACCATTCCTAATGCGAGCTCTCTAGTGCTCGGGTCGTACAAGTTACCCCATTTACCAGTAGGGATATCCACCGAGTCAACAGGTACCTCTGGATGTGTTGTACTGAAAAATGGGATCACTGGATATAGAGAAGGAGGCTCTGATGTGGCTGGCATGTTCAAATCAATTCCGTGTACTTGTTGGCTTGTCACCCCATCAGCAATACTTCCAAGCACTTCCAGCATAATTGGGATGCTGACTTCATCGTCATTATCAGGATTCAAATTATTTTCAGCCTCTTCCTCAACCTCATCTGGTTCAGAGTTCACCGGATCTTCATTTAAAAAAACTATCGGCTTCAGGCTCCATATTAACATACTCATCATCTTGT
The DNA here is from genome assembly GCA_034509735.1 of Sesamum alatum. Classification (NCBI taxonomy): domain Eukaryota; kingdom Viridiplantae; phylum Streptophyta; class Magnoliopsida; order Lamiales; family Pedaliaceae; genus Sesamum; species Sesamum alatum. The sequence goes on along the minus strand of JACGWO010000001.1, from coordinate 32,962,563 downwards.
TGGTTGTACGTAGAAGGCCCTGCAAAATCTTCATTTATCCCAAATCTTCCCATCTCTTGAGTTACTGCTGGCAAACTGGCCCCATCTTGTGTTAAAATTGACATGTATGTTCCATAATCACCAGCAAAAGGGTCATCCAATACAATATTATCAATATTATGATAGACTTTCTCTCTGCTTCAACAAAACTTTCTACCGTAACATATCCATTCAACGGATTGAAAAAAAATTGCACATCTCGATCCGTCTTAATTGGCAAATGCCATCTCCCGTCTTCTATCAGCACTATATGTTGTGTATTTAAAATATATTTGTAACTGAAAAATCATTCATACGGAGCCCAAGTTCTTCATACATAAGTGATTCAAGTTCAGCAAATTTAGTGCTACGAGAAATTTTCATAAATCTCATTGGAGGTCGATCATAACTCACACAATCATATGAATCAATTCGTTGACCTCCAAAATATATAATAATGTCAATATTGTTTTGCTCCGCCATATCTTCACATCAAAATACCCTATGATTAAAAAAATAATATTATTAATAATATTATAACGAAAACAAACAAATATATATATAAAACATAATTTTAGAATAGAAAAACTTACAATTTTGGTTGCAGAAAATTTCCTCCGATGTAGTCTTAAAACGTGCCCTTTTGTAGAATTTTCGATTAGGATATTGTTTCAAACTCATGTGAACTGAAAGCAGTGGTATTTATAGATGCAAAAACGCTTTTATACATAGCAGTTTTATATAAATACGATGCATGAGAACCGCTGAAAAACAAGTTCTCAGTCTGAAAAGAATTCAGATGGGATGCATGCATGCAGATGCATGCATGCATCCCATCGACGCTAAAGTGCCATGGATGGACGCATGCATGCGGACGCATGCATGCGTCCCATCCTCCTCAGAACCGCTGAAAAATTCAGCGGTTCTATGCAGTGTCAGAACCGCTGACACTGTCAGCGGTTCTGACACCGCTTTTTTATTTTTTTTTTTTTAGTTTAAAAACCGCTGAATTTTTCAGCGATTTTACATAAATTTATAAATAATTTTAAATTACGGTATTTTCGTAATTTTTAATTTATTTTACAATTTTTAAATAATTTTTCCTATATATATGTATGCGTACATGTAATCTGTATGTGATGTATTACTGAACAGTGGTGACTTGGAACCACAAGTGATGTTTTGAACTGGTGACGAACTCTACTCTGACTTTTTGATTACTTTCTGAATCCGCGTCTTCTTTTTCTTTTCGTTCCTTTCTTTTTTCTTTCGTTCAATTTATCCGTCTTTTATTATTTTTCTTTTTCCTACTCTTTTGCCTGTCATCCACGCGACCATTTTGCGGGGAAATAATTTAAACATTGTTAAAAAAATGATAGCGCCGCCTGACAAAGAAACGAAACGCTGCAGACTTGCCGGTTCTCCCATTATAAGGGGAAAAAATAGTTATTTATTTATTTTATTTATAGTTTAACAGCAAAAAAGTTAATTATTATGTTTAAGAAAATTTATTTTGACTTAATTTATTTTTGGGTAAATTACGTCGAACTTCCATGATATTTGATACAATTACAAATACCGTTTCGTTGTTTGAGAAATTACAATTATTTTTCTGATAATAACACCCATTCAACAATTGACATACTTCTTTAGGATCGATTTAAATATTATTTAATATTAAAATTTGATACTTTTATCAATTAAATAGCATGTTGTAAATTTATACTATTATATAAAACAAACCCTATTTTTTACTAATAAATGGCGGTTACTTACACCGCAACACCAATTGTTTGGTTATACCAATAATACCCCTAAATTAGTTTTCATTTCACTTCTTTCTTTCTTTAAATGCAACGCGTTGATTAATATGTATATTTTTTTATTTACAATAACTTTAAAGTGTGCAATATCTATACTATTTATAAAAGAGAAGGCTATTTGTGTCTAAAATGCCATTTTTTTTGTGATTTTTATAGAAATTGCCCTTTACTTTTTGTATAATACATTTGCTTATTTCATTCTACAGAATGAAATTAATATTTTATGGAGGACAAAAATGAAAGTTTGATATCATATTGGTAGTTCTCGTACCAATTTTATAAACTACCAATTATGCCCTCTTGCCATAACCACCCATGTTCTCCCACCAACTTTTTCTTTCTTTCTTTCTTTATTTTCTTTTTTTTTTGGTCTACACAATTAAAAGTCTAAAACCTCTCTCACAATCTAATATGTATTAATATTTCTCCAAAATTTGGTCTTGATAAGAAACATGTAATTAATATGTTCTTTATCAACCCTCATTCCTTACAAGAAAAAAAAAGAAACTTTCATGTTCTCATCTTTATTTTTATATTTATTTTATTTATTTTATTTTGTAATAATAAATTACTCTTCTTTTTTAGTATAAAACTGTAATATCCCACGTAAAATGAAGTGTTCATCATAATTTTTTATCTAAAAATATTGTCCATGAAAGTTTTCATATATATATTTTTAAACTTTAAATTTATGGATATATTTAATTTTTATATTAAAAAATATTAAAACTATAATAAATCATATTTATAAAAATAAAAAATTAAACAAATATCGGATATTGAAGATAAGAGTGTATTAAATAATCTGAAAATATCGAAATAAAAATCAATTAAAAGAATGAATATATATAAATAATATTATATTTAATATTTTAATTGTGAAGTACAATCATGGTACCTTAAATTAAAAAAATAAAGCTTAATAAATAATTATTGACTAATTAATATTATAATAATAAATTACTCTTTTTTGTAATATATAAAACTGTAATATGACATGTGAAATAAATTATTTACCAAATTATATATTTAAATTTTCATTACTCTCTCTACAAATATCCATTACTTCTATTAAATATTTTACAAATTGAAAATTTTTGCCCACAATTTCTTTTGCCGCCCACTTAAACCCAAATTTTTAACTTTTATTTTGAATCTCTTTCCTATGTCTCATTCATCGATTGAAGCAAGCTGAAAAAGAATTAAGAGAGAGAAAGTAAATAGAAAAATTCATTTTTGTGTTTTTTTTTTTTAAGAAACAAAAGGAATAAAATTATGAATAAGGAATCAAATAGAAAAATCATTAATTGGTCACTAACAACACAATATTGTATAGGAAGTAGGTGCTCTACGTGAATTCATTACATCTACAAATGGATGAATCCTATCATAGTATAATGGATATATAATCTTATTTTATTTACAATTAAAAGAATTTTGTATTTGTCTTAATTTACATTCAAAAATTTGTGCGCGCAAGGATCGCGTGCAGTGATTACTAGTTATTTTTATATGCACACAAGGACGGCGTGCCACGACGACTAGTATAAAAAAAAATAATTACACCAACCTCAATTTTTTTTCTATTCGGAGTAACTACACCAGTCAATATTTTTATTAATGTTGGTACAAAGAATTGATACAACATACACGAACCTAAAATTCTAATCACGAACTGATAATAAATTTAACATTTTATTAATGTTTTGTACAAACAATTGACAAAAAATCATATTATGTGATTTTACTTGGAGTAACGACACCAACTAACGATGTGTTAGATAAGGATATTGAAAAGTCAATTAGATTGGTCTTGATATAATATATTTCTGACAATTTTAATGTAATTGTAATTAATATTGGTTATGAATAAAGTAATTATTTCATGTTTTGACAATTCTATTTGTTGTGTTTACTATTTATGTTTAGGAAAAATGCATTTTACCCCCTGTATTAATAAAAAAGAGCAAAAAAAAACCCTATAAAAAAAAAAGGCAATTTACTACCCCTACCCTTTGTTTCTTAAAATAGAGTAAAAAACCCTGAGAGGACGCATTTTTTTCATTTTTTTTTAATTTTTTCAAGGTTAAGATATTGTTTTTTTATATATAAACATACACACAATATTAACACATATATATATATAATATTAAGATATTTATAATAATATATCAGTTTTACAATTCAACCACCACCACCACCACCACCCTGCTCGCACCACCGCCACCATTACCCCCGCACTGCCAGCCACTGTCACCCCCATCGTGCGTCGTCGGGCCGCCTTCCCAGCTAGTTCGGTTGACTCCTCCCAGCCTCTCGTTCTATCATGCGCCGCCATGCCAGTCCATCTCCCATCCTCTTCCCTTTCAGTCTGGTCACCGTTCTCCCCATCTCCCTCTGCCAGTCCCGTCACCCTCTCCTTCCATCGCGCATCGCCGCAGCCTGGACACCTCCCCTCCCCTCCCCTCCCCTTCCCCTTCAGTCGCGCATTGCCGCTTACCCTCCGCTGTTAGATCTCATCACTGCCTCTCCCCTATCTTGTCGCCGTCCCTCCCCTCCCTCCTGCGCCGTCGCCATCCTCCCCCTTCAGCCCCCGCCACTAGCGGCCCCCCAATCTCTCTCTCTCTCTCTCTCTTTCTCTCTCTCTCTCTCTCTCTATATATATATATATACATTATATATAATATATAATTTTAATCATATATTTTTATATATTATATAAAAATTTATTTATATTTACATAAATATATAATTTTAAATCTACATTGTTGATTTAATTAAGTAAAATTTGAACCATTGATCTGTTAATTAAATCTGGATTGTACATTGGAATCAGATACAATAATTTTAAATAAGTGTATAAATATAATTTTAGAATTCAAAATTAAAAAAGATTAAAAAAATAAGACAAATAGCGCGTGCAACACACTCAGTCGTGTGGGGTCTTTTTGATTCATTTTTGAGAAACACAGGGGGGTACATTGCTTTTTTTTTTTTCCACGGGAATTTTTTTTTTCTTTCTGGTTAACACAGGGGAAAATTGCATTTAACCTTTTATGTTTATACTCTTAACATCACAACATAGCCCACAGACCAAACATACAACCCATGTAGTTGGGTTGCGCATTTGATAGTAGCTACGAAACCAACTTCTAAGGGTTGGGTTTGAAATATTTCAAGTCGAGAACCTCGAGACAAGACATCAAGGGTCCTAAAGAGACCTCCACTAAGTATTACATTCATTGAGTGAATGTCATGTTTCATCGGTGACAAACGATGTGTAAGCGTGGATCGGCCCAGGAGACACATGCGGAAGCGTGGAAAAAAACATGAATCAAAGCGATAAAAGCATAATTAAACATGCATACATCGTAGATCAAGGGGTGTTCCCTTGATTCTCCTGGGCATTTGGTGTATATTAAATATAAAACAAGAAGAACATGATAGGCCATGGAATCAAGGATAACAAGAAACGTAAAGATAAATTTACCATAGACATTTTCTTGCACCGGCTACACGCGTTGTTCAAAATCTCCAACGCTTTAGGCTCTTCGTAGAGCACCTCCAAAGAACATCCACGTAATTCACCAAATTGCAAAGCTCTCTCGTGCTAGCAAGCAAACAATGGGAAGGGAGACATCAACCTAACATTATAAACGTGATCGATGTCTTGTTGTTCTTCTTTGATCGAATCAAGAAGAACAAGAGTGGATTTCGTGGAGAGGGAGAGTAGAGGTGGACGATGGGAGATGGAGGAGGGGCCGATTTTCTACTCTTGTGTTCTAGTGTATGTGTTTGTGTGTGTGAATGTGTATTTAAATGACTTAGTCACTTAACCTACACAAACTCTTCAAAAGAGCCACAACCTACACAAACACTAGCAAGGTTGACCTAATCCAACCTCTTGTAGGATGAATCTTGGCTCTCCATCTTAGTTCTCCAAGATCAAATCCTTTCATCCATGTTCTTAGGCTTTATGGATCGAGTTTACCTAAAGCCAATTTAAATAAGCCAAAGGTCTAGTAAGCTCCATATTAAATCCAATTTAATATTTAAGCCCAATAATAAAATTCATCCTTTTAATCCAATTAAAAGGGAAGCCTATTCTCTTCAATTCATAAATCCAATTTATGAATTAAGCCCAACAAATTAATCCAATTAATTTAAAGGCTTAAAGCCCAAAAACTAATTAATCCAATTAATTAATCTTTGGAAACATCCAACCCATGGATTTTATATAAATGATCCAATCATTTATTCTCTCCAACAAATTTGTTTAACCTAATTAAACTAATCCACCTTTCGAAATTAATTCTAAATTAATTACTTTCACATCCAGTGAATCGAGTGCTCTTTAAGTTCAACCTCAGCTAGACTTGGGCAATTCTTAATTATGCCATAACCACAAATTCGCCCATCACCATGGGTGTCCGTCTAGCAACGGTCGATGGCACTAGAGACTAGGTGAATAAGTGTGTGACATTTAGGCTCCGAATTTTCATATAGGTACGGTCCTACTGTTGACCGTCTCACGGCCTTAGTCTAGGGCATAGAATTTGGCATCGGTTTTCATCCTTGACTAGGCATTTATGCTTCAAACTTGAGATATGTTTAACTCTATGATTGACGTAGGAAATTTTTTTCCATTCAATCAAATGATATGGCCATAGACTTTGAGAGTCTAAACCATCTCAGAGCGCATAGGAGATCTCGCTGTCATAATCTCTAACAGGGGACAGATTCTGTCACTCCGACTGTACTAGACAAGGTTTATGATAACCATAGCGCACGATGCAGACATCGTTCGCCAGATCCTAGATACAACCTTCGTATGTAAGCGACTGTCGTGATTCCTCAAATCCGAGGACTGATCCTGTACTATAAAAAATTGGAAATACCAGTCATATTGACCAAGTCGTGTGGCTTCCATATGACGATTCTCATGAGTCACCTCAGTCGGCCGACTGCTTTCCAGCCAACCCACTAAGATCGCATGGACGACCTACGTCTCCTGCTAATGAAACTCAACTGCGATCCTTAGTGCAAGTCTCTCTCGGACCCTCGATACCCAATCTCGAGGTCCTCGACTTGGATTGTTTCAGACCGATCCACAGAAGTTGGTTCCATGACCACCAACCTATGCACAATCCAACTTCTTGGATTCACATGTCCAGTCTGTGGGCATTTGTTGTGACATTGAAACCCCATTCAATGCTAGCAGTAAGCACAACAAATTCATTATTGCCATCAATAAGTCCTTACTACATTCATTGGCATAATATTACTTATAAACAAAGATTGGCGAATGGTTCCCCAAAACAGCCAACCTCATTGACTTTTTGGTCACATATTCCAACAATCTCCCACTTGACCATCAAGTCAATTACCTTCCTTGCTCAAAACCTTCTGAACATGAATAATCTATGATACTGATTGAGGTCTCGTGAGTCTGCTATATTTTCTGCTGAAGTAATACTGTCCCACCGTGTTACCTCTTCCTACCATCGCTGTTTGCAGATGGTAGTTCTTCTAGGAATTTTTTGTGGATCCTGTGATGAGATCTCGGGCCATAATTTTTGTCATAGCCTGGTTGTCCACCACCTAGGCGACCACCAGCTTGGTCGTGCTAGGCACTACGTCCATCCCATGGATGCAGTTTTCATCCATAACCACTATCCAATACAATTGACTTTCATGATTAAGCCCTTATGATATCCTGCTTGAAAATCCTTTCAAGCTACCACAACCATCATTAAGCCCGACCGTGCATATCTTTGAGACTAACCATTTTCACTACGTTATTGAAAACTAGTATTTCTTTAGCCTTCTAGGAATAATTCTCCACATAGGGTTGTAAGACAGTGTGGATCGTCTCGGGAGAGGGTGCGTGCGGAAGCGCGATGTATTAAAACATAAACAAAAGCAAAGCATGCATTAACGGAAATATAAAAGGTGTTCAAGGGGTGTTCCCTTGAATCTCCCGGGTGTTCGGTGTATCTCATGATTAAAGAAAGCATGCATACTATCATGGAGGTCATAGGGCTGGAACGAAAAGGAACACTACGAATGGTACATACCCATTGTAGACTTCTTCGTTTGGCTACACACGTCGTTTCACGTTTTGCCACCAAGATCCCAATATAGGAACCCTCTAAATCGTCCACGCAATTCACCGGATCTTGATTCCCTCGTGCTAGCAAGAGATCAACAGGAAAAGGGGGGAAACAATCGACTGAATGCTATTAGGTTAACGCGATTGATTGTTAAACGTTCCCTTGTATCAAAGACAAGAGAACTAGAAGCATTTTGAAGTGTGGGAGAGAGAAGTCAGACGAGAGAGAGAGAGAGAGGGGGGACGACCGTGTGTGTGTGTGTATGTGTGTGAGATGAGAGTTGTAGAGCATTAGTTAGTATGTGAGTGTGTGCGATGAGTATTTATAAGGAAGCCTTCTTCCTAATCCTATTCAAACTCTTCAAAAAGAGGCCCTCCTAACACAACTAGGATTTTGACCTAATCAAATCCTAGTCAACATAAGGTTTGATTAAGTCAAACTTAATTCTAGCCCTTCATCTCAACAAGCCCCAAGATTCGATCTCGTCTGTCCATCCCTTGATGGGCTTTGTGGAATGGACTCTTAAATCCTATTTAATTGTCTAATAATTCCTAATGGGCTCTTAGTAAATATCAAATAAATACCTAAGCCCAAAGTTAATATTTCCATCTTTATTCTACATAAAGATGGAAATAGCCCTACTCCTTAATTCATAAATCTAATTCATGAATAAAGCCAAATTAATTCAATTAACGTTTAAAGGCTCGACACCCCAAAAGAGAGCCAATTTAATCCAATTAAATTGTTTGACCTCCCGAAATTAATTCATAATTAATTCCTCTATTTCCAATTAATTGAGTGTGACTCTTTAAGTTCACCCTCAGCTAGACTTGGGCGAAATATCCAAATCCTCTCATGAGAGGAGTTCGTCCGTTACCATGAGTGGTCGTCTAGCAACGGTTCATGGCACTAGAGACTAGGTGAAATTATTGTGTGAACATGTAGGCCCCGAACGTGTATGAGCATTGTCCTTCCGTCTATTATCTCACAACTATTACTCTAGGGTATGGATATTTAGGACGTCGATACCCATCCTTGACTTAAGCCAATACTCGTCTACCTACTGAAACATCACTGAGATTATCCTATTATTCAGTCACTGTGGCCACAGATTTTATAGGGAATGAGTCTCAAAGTATAGGTGAGACACTATTGTCAATCATTTGACAGGAGACGGATTCCATCTTGAGACCTACTATCCACATTACACATCTTGATTGTACTAGATAAGACTTATAACAACCAAGTCTTTGTCTTCGTAGCCTTTGGCCAAACCTAAGATACAAGCATGGTGTGCATGTGACCACAGTAATGTTAGCTTCGTATAAGCCTCGAAACGTTAAATGTAGCGGAAATTACGATTTTAATTACAAAACAATATTATAATTAGCGATCAAATCGCCCGTCTCGTTTCTATTACGATGTGGATCTCATGCATAAAAGGATGTCAATTGAATGATTAAGAGAAACCAACCTTTCTTGCTCTCCGGTTTATGTTGGTTACTTGAACTTTCTCAAGAACAACCTTACTTTAAAATTGGTGGAACGTCAAAGTGGAAGCGCCTTTAATTGTTGTTCACGGTAGGAACACAAGTGTCTTCCCTCTAAAGTTAGTCCACACCACCTATGATGGAATCACCCTCAAACCTATGCTAATAGATATTGGAGGATTATGGTAGATCAACTATTGATCTATGGAGAAATCAAGGGAATTCTTCTCTTTTGGAGATGAGAAATGAACATAAGACCAATGCTAAAGTGAAAGCTAGACTTTTTAGCTTTGAAGAAGAGAAAGTCTAAAAGCTAGAGAGCAAAAGGAAAGCAAGAGTTTTTGTATCTTTGTATGTAAAATTATGGTATGTAAATCTCTTGCCTTCTACCCCCTTTTATAGGAATTTCTTTGTACTAGATACAATGAATGTTGACAAGTCTTTTTGTCTTGCTCTTAGATAACACTTGTCTTCTTCATAGACAAGTTGTAGCATGACTCATCTTTTCTCCTTTTACACTTGTCCTCTTTATAGACAAGCTTTAGCATGACTCATATTTTCTTTTTCATAACAAGTCATGTCTATGTTCAATGAATCTTGTCTAGTGGGCTTGGGCTAAGGTCTTGGGTTTTATCTTAATTTTCAATTGGACTAAGTCCAATTTTAATTAATTCTCAACGAATTATTTAGCCCATGATATTTAATTATTTAATTAAATATAAGCCAAAATCAATTAATCTAATTAATTGATTTTCAAGCTCAAATAGATTCATCTTAATTAATCTATCACAAGTCTTACTTAATCAAATAATGCTTGTGAATATAGACTCTAAATTAAATAATCATATTATTTAATTTTCCCATGAAATGATTTCATAAATTATTTCAATCAATTAATTTAACTCCTTAAATTAATTGATTTATTCTCTATAATTAATTCTACAAATTAATTCTATAAATTAATTTCAATAATTCCATCATGGATTTGTGTGTGACCCTTTAGGTTCACTATTCAACTAGACTTGGGCTTGTATCATATATACAATTTATTAGCAACTTACTTGCATTAGATTAATTAGATCTTATCATAATTAATCACTCTCAATTAACTCCTTAATTGGAGGGTACCCGTCACCATGGGTGACTATCTAGCAATGGTCCATGACACTAGAGAATGGTGAATTATTGCGTGAACCTGTGAGCTACGCGTACCATGCAGATGCGGTCCCTTCGCTACTAACCTCCCGATCAAAGTCTAGGGCATGAAATTAGTTACCGGTTCCCATTATCGACTTTGATGTCTATGTATCAACTCTTCAAGTTATGCTTTCAATTTATCAATATAGGAAAAAAACCCTTTCTCCCATTTGATCAATAGCCATGGCCATGGGCTTTGAGGAACGCATAATGTAGAGAAAATAGGAGGTTCGTTATATCTCATGATAAGTAACATATCCTATCTGGGAACTCACCAACCTCCATTCATGCTTCAACTATGTCTGAAACATGACCGTATAGTGATCCAGGATGAAACTTGAGACCACATTGTACATGATCAAGCTATAGCCGTCCTATGTACAAGGTTACTGTGTAACCTCAACTCTAAGGACTAGTTCGTGCACTATCGTAGCCTAGGAGTTCTAGTCATACCGATCATGCCATATAGGTCTTCCATATGACAACTCCTGCGAGTCAATTCAATGAACTTGATAACTCTTTATCAAGCACCCACTAAAGTGCGCAGACGTCATATGTTTCTGTCTATAAAACTCGACATTCATCATATGAACGCATCACTAAGTGCAAGTCTTTAAGGAATGGTTGATGGCCTGTCTCGACCGATTCATCGACTTGGAATATTTTAGATCAAACCATAGAGGTTGGTTTCATGGTCGCCATCATATGCGCGAGCCAACCCGTAGCATAATTGATCTAAGGGCTTCAACCAAATGCTCATATAAATATAATGTTAAAAGCATATGATGAAGATGGCCAATGAACATTTCTTAAATTAACAAATTATTGAAAAAGATCGTATAGAATAGTTTACAGAGAGCCAATCAATTGGCTTGACGGTTACCTATTCTAACAAGTAATCCATCAAGTTTGAGGACCAATCTCGTACTGTTGGAACCGGGAACACAAATCATACCGACCAACCTTACTCGAGGTTTCCCATATGACGATTCCCGCAAAGTCACCTCAGTCAGCCAACATCGGCTAACCCACTAATATTGCATGGATGATCCTCATCACTCTTCGATGAAAACGCGACTGCAATCATTTAGTGCAAGTCTCAAATGGACCCTCGACACCTAATCTCGGGGTCCTTTGACTTGGAATATTTCAGACCGATCTACAGAAACTGATTTCATGATTGTCATCCTATGCGAAGCCCTGTTTCTTGGATTATTCTTTTCGATCTGTGGGCTTTGGTTGTGCATTGAACAGTTATAGATATCAAGCAGTAAGTGAACACAATCAAAGTATTAATGCCGTAACTAAACCTCACTCTTATTCAGGATAAACTTTATTTACACCATGAATGTCAGAATTAGGTTACATAAGCCGAACAAGATTGGCTTCACAGTCACGTATTCTAACAATCTCCCACTTGACCTAAAGCCAATCACCCATATGCCTTAACCCCATCTTCTCAAGATGTTGCGTATGAGTAATCTGTGACATGGGCTTTGTCAAAGGATCTGCTCTATTGTCTGCTGAGCTAACTCGGTCCATCCGAATGTCACCTCTTCCTACCATCTCCCTTAATAGGTGGTAGCGTCTAAGTACGTGCTTGGATCGGTGATGAGATCTCAATTTCTTCGTTTGCGATATAGCCCCGTTGTTATAGCATAAAATAACTACTGGCTCGACAATGCTAGGCACCATACCCAACTCTTGGATGTAGTTTCTCATCCAAATCGCTTCCTTGGCAGCTTCTGAAGCTGTTATGCATTAAGCCTCAGTGGTGGAATCGACTATGGTGTCTGGCTTGAAACTCTTCCAAGCCATCACTCCACCATTAAATCTGAATACATAGCCCAATTAAGACTTGGCATCGTCATCGTCCGACTGGAAGCTAGCGTCGCTAAAACCTTCCAGTATCAACTCTCCACCACCATAGACCAAGAATATATCCTTAGTCCTTCTTAGGTACTTAAGGATACTCTTGACTGCATTCCAATGTGCTTCGCCTGCACAGGACTAATATCTGCTAGTTACGTTCAAAGCGTAGGTGATGTCAGGCCTAGTGCAGTGGACGACATATTGACTGTTGCCTACGGTGGAAGCCTAGGGGATGGCCTTCATCCTCTCAAGCTCCTCATCAGTCTTAGGAGACTGTTTCTTGGATAACTTGATCCCATGTCTCATGAGAAAGAAACCTCATTTGGAGTTATCCATGTTGAATCTTTTCAGGATTTTCTCAACATACGAGTTTTAGCTCATTCCTAACATTCTCTTAGATCTGCCCCTGACAATCTAGATGCCTAGAATGTAAGAAGCTTTACCTAAATCCTTCATGGAGAATTGAGTGGAAAACCATACTTTTGTGTCACCTAATATTCTGACGTCATTTTCAATGAGTAGAATGTCGTCCACATATAGCACTAGGAACACTGTTGAGCTCCCACTAACCTTCTTGTATACACAAGGATCACACTCATTTTTGATGAAATTGTATCCCTGTATGACTTCATCAAAACGAATGTTCCAACTGCAGGAAGCTTGCTTGAGGTCATAGATGGACTTTTGGAGATGGCAAACTTTCTGCTCCTCTCCAGCGACGGTGAATCCCTCCGGCTGATCCATATAGATATCTTCCTCAACGAATCCATTAAGATATGTTGTTTTCACGCCCATCTGCCATATTTCATAGTCATACCATGCAGCTATGGCAAGCATAATCCGAATGGACTTAGCTATGGCTATTGGTGAATCGGTATCCTCAAGGTCGATCCCGGGTCCTTGAGTGTACCCTTTCGCCACTAGCCTAGCTTTCAAGGTAGTTACTTCTCCATCAGCGCCAAGTTTACGCTTATAGACCCATTTACACCCGACGGGTTTAACACCTTTGGGAGGGTCCACAAGCGTCCTTACTTGGTTTGTGCTCATGGAGTCCATTTCGGCTTGCATGGCCTCAAGCCACTTTCCTAAGTCGATGTTAGACATCGTGTCCCCGTATGTCTTAGGATCATTATCCAATTGATCGGTCATGCCTAGAAAGCCATATCTCTGGGGAGGACGTGGCACTCTAGCTGACCTACGAAGGATTGGAATATCAGTGGGAACTAGGGGCGCAGACACGACAAGAGCTGGTTGTTATGGTATTGCGGTTGGCTCCTAGAGAGGTTGTTCGACATGCTGGGCCTGAAGAGGCTATCCAACATGTTGAGCCTCGCGAGGCTGCTCAATCCGTCGAGTACTTAACCTAAAACCTCTTAACGAAGTATCTGTGGCTCCTAGCGCTGATGACTGATGTGTCTCGCTTGATTCCTCAAGGAGTTGTTCATCACGTTAGGGATCCTTTGAAAAACCTTTTTCCAAGAACACTGCATTCCTCGAAACAAATATGTTTTTGTTCTGAGGGGTCATAAAAGTAATAACCTATAGGTTCCTTTGGATAACCAATGAACCTACACAAGCTAGATCTTGATTCTAACTTGTCTCCCACTAATCTCTTGACGTATGCAGGGCTACTCCACACTTTCAAGTATTTGTAGGATGTAGGCTTGTTGTGCCATATCTCATATGGAGTCTGGGTCACAACACTGGACGACGCCATGTTTAACAACTTGGCCGCTGTTTCAAGTGCGTATCCCTAAAACAATGAGGGCAGTTCGATAAAACTCATCATCGATTGGACCATGTCTAATAAGGTTTGATTCCTTCTTTCAGAGACTCCGTTTAGTTATGGTGTCCGGGGAGGTGTTCATTCAGAGACTATACCATTCTCTCTTAGATAATTGAGAAATTCGCCACTTAAGTACTCTCCAGCTTGGTCTGGCCGTAGGATTTTAATTTTGCAGCTAGTTGTTTCTCAACTTCAAGTCGAAAGTCATTAAACCTCATAAGAGCTTCAGACTTGTACCTCATTAGGTAAACATAACAATACCGTGAGTGATAATTGGTGAAGGTTATGAAGTAAGAGAAATCACCTCTAGTTTGAGTGCTTAGTGGTCCACACACATCCGTATGGACCAAGTCCAATAGACCTGCGACAAGCCTACTTTGTCCAACAAAGGGCCTTTTGGTCATTTTCCCTTTCAGGCAGGATTCACAAGTTGGTAGGTCACTCAAGTCGCCCACCTCTAGGTTCTTTGAGTTTACCAATCTTTTGATCTTTTCTCGAGAGATGTGACCTAGCCTTGCATGCCATAATTGTGCATTCTCATAATTATCTAATTTGCTTTTGTGTTAAGTTGTCATGATTAATTTAGACTTTTGGAGAATATAAAGGCCATTGTTAAGTGTGCCTAGCATATAAGTAAATCCATCCTTCATCAAATAAAATCAATTTTTATTGATAAAAAAATCAAAACCACTATTATCTAACAACGGAACGGAAATGATATTTTTTTTTATCATGTTAGGTATATAATAACAATCCTTTATTTCTATCCTAACATGATCACTAACTACTAGGCTAACGTCTCCTACTGCTTCAGCAGCAACGGCCTTGCCATCGCTAAGCCTTAGGACTACTTCGCCTTTAGTTTTCTGCTTCTTACCAGCACCTGCAAGTCATTGCAAATGTGAGCTCCACAGCCGGTATCTAATACTCAAGAAGCAGAGTTAGTGACCATATTAACCTTAATCACAAACATACCTTGCTCGGAAAGGAATTTGGGGCAATCTCTCTTTCAATGCCCTTTCTCACGGCAATGAACGTATATGTTATTCGCCCTCGACTGTTGCTTCGAGCCACTCTTCCTCTTTCCCCTGTCTTTCCCCAGTTTGGCAACGGGAATGCTCTTAGCGTTTGCAGCGACTGCGATGACCTTTCTTTTTTCTTTCTTCCTTTTCCAACGTCCGGCACCCTTACCTTTCGTTTTGGAAGTGGAAGCCTCTCCAACCAATACCGATGGCATCGACTTGTTGGTCGTTGCCTCATATTGGACCAACATACTAATTAACTCATGTATGCCCTTCTCAAGTGCATTCATGTTGTGGTTAATAATAAATTGGTCGAAGGAGGGTGGGAGTGATTGAAGGATCACACCAATGTATGTCTCGACATCGAGCCCCGCTTTGAGGTCTTCGAGCTTTTCCACTAAGGTAAGCATCTTGATCCTATGCTCATGTACAGAGGATCCCTCGGTCATCTTTGTTCCAAAGAACACCTTCATGGCGACATACCTATTATGCCGGTCCGGGACTGCATAACAATCCTTCAGGTGAGCCATTATGGAAGGAACATCGTCTAGCCTCTCATACTGTTTCTGCATCTTGTTGGTTATTGATTCAAGTATGATGCTACAGACTTTCCGGTTATCCTGTTGCCAAATTTCGAATGTCTCACGTTCTTCCAGCGTGGATTCTTCTGGCAAAGTTCGAGGAAACGGCTTCCATGACATAGCCTTGGTTCTCATAATCGAGGACTATCCTTAGATTGCGCAATCAGTCGTTATAGTTTGTTCCATTGAATTTGTTTGTCTCAAGTATGTAGGATAATAGATTCTTAGACATGTTTAATAAATCTACACTTAAATAAAAGCAAGCAATCAATAGAAATAAAGTGTTGCTAAATAACAAATTAAAGACTTGGACTTTAGGCATTTAATGCTCCCAGTATTTCTACAAAAACATGTCACTCTCAAACGTTGTTTTTGGGGAACCTTTTCCTAGTGGGCTTGGGATCCACAAACGAACTTCTCTATACCCTGATTTTATGATTCGCATAGAAAATAGCTTTGTGGGAGGTATTCCATACCATTCTCGTCCTACGAGATTCCCAAGATGTTTTACCTCACCCTTTTACGAGATCCCGAGGACTCCAAGCGAATCACGTTATTCAGGCATTAGATTTGACCCATCAACCGAATCATAGCACTCACTGCTACCCCTACGATTCGTGAGACAGGTAATAGGAGTGTATTCACTTCATTCACAACAAACGTGCAAATTATTTTCAGGCCAAAAGACATGCCACGACTCGTGAGACCACACAATTGACCGAAACTAGCTTCCTCACTTTGCCATGGATGGAAGGCTTGGGCGAACTACTAAGGTTCTAGTCCATTTATTAAGGGTCTAATATTTTAGTTTGGTCCAACCAAGTGAGATTTTTGATAGACCGAGACCTCATCACCACTACCTATATATATGTGCATATATAATTTGCATGCTTAAACAAGAACATGATAAATAAATCATTCATCCATCATACATTCCGCATTCAAAATAAAAGCCTAGCACGCCTCCGTTGGATGATCACAAGCCCAAGTCCTATGCAATCTACTGAGCCTGCAATGGATCTATGGTTAATCTAGGGTTGGACCTACACTATTACATGTAATAGTAAAAACCCAGCAACACACTGACATGTTTAACTCTATGATTGACGTAGGAAATCCTTTTCCATTCAATTAAATGCTATGGCCATAGACTTTGAGAGTCTAAACCATCTCAGTGCGCATAGGAGATCTCGCTTTCATAATCTTTGACGGGAGACAGATTATGCTTTGGAATCCACCGTCCTCACTGCATACTCTGACTGTGCTGGACAAGGCTAATGATAACCATAACTCACGATACAGTCACCGTTCGCCAGATCCTAGATACAACCTTCATATGTAAGCGACTGTTGTGATTCCTCAAGTCCGAGGACTAATCCCATACTATCGAAAATTGGAAATACCAGTCATACTGACCAAGTTCGTGTGGCTTCCATATGACGATTCCCGCGAGTCACCTTAGTCGGCCGACTGCTTGCCAGCCAACCCACTAAGATCGCATAGACGACCTATGTCTCCTGCTGATGAAACTCAGCTGCGATCCTTAGTGCAAGTCTCTCTTGGACCCTCGATACACAATCTCAAGGTCCTCGACTTGGAGTGTTTCAGACCGATCTACAGAAGTTGGTTCCATGACCTCCAACCTATTCGCAGTCCAACTTCTTGGATTCACATGTCCCATCTGTGGGCGTTTGTTGTAACATTGAAACCCCATTCAATGCTAGCAGTAAGCACAACAAACTCATTGTTGCCATCAATGAATCCTTACTACATTCATCGGCATAATATTACTTATAAACAAAGATTGGCAAATGGTTCCCAATACAACCAACCTCATTGACTTTTTTGTCACCTATTCCAATAATATCCCGCTTGACCATCAAGTCAGTTACCTTCCTTGCTCAGAACCTTCTAAGCATGAGTAATCTATGATACCGACTGAGATCTCGTGAGTCTGCTATATTTTCTACTGAAGTAATACGGTCCAACCGTGTTACCTCTTCCTACCATCACTGCCTGCAAATGGTGGTTGTTCTAGGATTTTTTCGTGGATCCTGTGATGAGATCTCGACCATAACTTTTGCTATAGCCTAGTTGTCCGCCACCTAGGCGAGCACCGGCTTGGTCGTGCTAGGCACCACGTCCATCCCATGGATGCAGTTTTCATCCATAACTACTATCCAATGCAATCGACTTTCATGATTAAGCCCTTATGGTATCCTGCTTGAAAACCCTTTCAAGCTACCACAACCATCATTAAGCCCGACCGTGCATACCTTTAAGACTAACCATTTTCATTACGTTCTTGAAAGCTAGTATTTCTTTAGCCTTCTAGGAATAATTCTCCACATAGGGTTGTAAGACTATGTGGATCGTCCCGGGAGAGGGCACGTGCGGAAACGCGATGTATTAAAATGTAAAAAAAAGTAAAAGCATGCATTAATAGAAATATAAAAGGCGTTCAAGGGGTGTTCCCTTGAATTTCTCGAGCGTTCGGTGTATCTCATGATTAAAGAAAGTATGCATACTATCATGGAGGCCATAGGGTTGGAACGAAAAGGAACACTACGAATGATACATACATGCGTTGTTCCACGTTTTGCCACCAAGATCCCAATGTAGGAATCCTCTAAATCGTCCACGTAATTCACCGGATCTTGATTCCCTCATGCTAGCAAGAGATCAAGAGCAAAAGGGGGGAAACAATTGACCGGATGCTATTAGGTTAGCACGATCGATTGTTAAATGTTCTCCCATATCAAAGACAAGAGAACTAGAAGCATTTTGAAGTGTGGGAGAGAGAAGTCGGACGAGAGAGAGATAGGGGACGGCCGTGTGTATGTGTATGTGTATGTGTGTGAGATGAGAGTTGTAGATCATTGGTATGTTTGTGTGTGTGCTAAAACGGTTTCCTACATTAAGCTATCCCTACCTATGAGTATTTATAACGAAGCCTTCTTCCTAATCCTACTTAAACTCTTCAAAAAGAGACACTCCTAACACAACTAGGATTTTCACCTAGTAAAATCCTAGTCAACATAGGGTTTGATTAAGTCAAACTTAATCCTTGCCCTTCATCTCAACAAGCCCCAAGATTCGATCTCGTCCGTCCATCCCCTGATGGGCTTTGTGGAATGACTCCTAAATCCTATTTAATTGTCCAATAATTCCTAATGGGCTCTTAGTAAATATCAAATAAATACCTAAACCCAAAGTTAATATTTCCATCTTTATTCTCCATAAAGACGGAAATAGCCCTATTCCTTAATTCATGAATCAAGCCAAATTAATTCAATTAATGTTTCAAGGCTCGACACCCCAAAAGAAGGCCAATTTAAACTAATTAAATTGTTTGACCTCTCGGAATTAATTCCTAATTAATTCTTCCATTTTCAGTTAATTGAGTGTGACTTTTTAGGTTCACCCTTAGCTAGACTTGGGCGAACATCCAAATCATCTAATGAGAGGAGTTCGTCCGTTACCATGGGTGGTCGTCTAGCAACGATTCATGGCACTAGAGACTAGGTGAAATTATTACGTGAACATTTAGGTCCCGAATGTGTATGAACATTGCCCTTCCGTCTACTATCTCACAACTATTAGTCTAGGGTATGGATGTTTAGGATGTTAGTACCCATCCTTGACTTAAGCCAATACTCGTCTATCTACTGAAACGTCACTGGGATCTTATCCCATTGTTCAGTTACTGTGGCCACAGATTTTATAAGAAACGAGTGTGAGAGTACAGGTGAGACATTACTGTTAATCATTTGACCGAAGACGGATTCCATCTTGGGACCTACTGTCCACATTATACATCTTGACTGTACTAGATAGGGCTTATAACAACCAATTCTTTTGTCTTGGTAGCCTCTGGCCAAACTTAAGATACAGGCATGGCGTGCATGTGACCACAGTAGTCCCTCAAGTACGAGGACCAATCTCATACTGTCGAAACCGGGAAAGCAAGTCACACTGACCAACTTTACTCAAGGTTTCCCATATGACGATTCCCGCAAGTTACCTCAGTCAGCCGGCACCGAGCTGGCTACCCCACTAATATTGCATGGACGATCTTCATCACTCGTCGATGAAACGCGACTGCAATCATTTACTGCAAGTCTCAAATGGACCCTCGATACCCAATCTCGGGGTCCTTTGAGTTGGAGTATTTCAAATCGATCCACAGAAACTGATTTCATGACAGTTATCCTATTCACAGCCTAGTTTCTTGGATTATTCTTTTCGGTCTGTGGGCTTTGGTTGTGCATTGAACAGTTATTATATATCAAGCAGTGAGTGAACACTATCAAAGTATTAATGCCATAACTGAACATCACTCTTATTCTTGATAAACTTTATGTACACCATGAATGTCATGAATGTCAGAATAGGTTACATAAGCCTAACAAGATTGGCTTCACGGTCACCTATTCTAACAACGTTGCCTCGAGAACATATCTTTAGTCCTGATTCAGGTACTTAGGATTGTTCTTGACCGCTGTCTTCTGCCCTTCAGTACATTCCCAATTTCCATTGTGTCATGCTGAAAGCACACTCAACATCAGATCCCATGCACCAATCAAACATATTTCTTGTTTATCTAGGGTCAAGACGTAGGGGATGCTAAACAACTAAGCTTTCTCATCAGTGTACCATGACTAAGTTTTGAATGGCTTAACGCTTTATTCATAGCATCTAAGTTTTCTCATAAGTCCCACCACGACTAAGTCTTGAACAGCTTATCCCTCTACATATCTGAGCTTTCTCATCAGTCTTCCATGACTGAGTCTTGAACAACTCAATTCACGATATATGTGGGATTCCTGAAATGTCATGGAGAATTTCGTGAGCTACGGTTGTGTTTCAATGTTTCCTAACGTCTCAAATTCATCCATGATGAAATATGACCTTACACACTTGAACACTTGGAACACAATTTTGCACTCCCACTGGTCACCTACGTTGTTACTGACGGAATCGTACTCCGTATGAGCTCGTCAAAATGATTATTCTAGTATTCGGAGTTTCAAACCTTGTTGGAATTTCTTCCTTGCGAATTTCATGGCACTTTGCCATAAATCTGACCACGATGTCCAACATCGCTCTTTGCAGGTCATTTGGATCACCATCCAACTCGACCGAACTGAACCGAAATCAGCTGTACCTCTACGGTATTTGGGCCATGTCCTCAAAAAGACTAGAATGTGATCAACGAAGTAGAAACATGATCACAAGTAACGTTTGCATTATTCTTCCGTAAACCTGTACAAATCAGATAGTTAGCCTTATTTGACTCCCACTAGTTCCTTGACCTACTCAAGGACTTTAGCGGGACACAGGCTTGCCAACCATGGTACACTAGTGTGTGAATCCAAAAATGCCACGTTCCTCACGTTGGCAATTTTTGAGTCCACGTCTACTTGGGCTCCGTCCAACAAAAGAATATACTTTTGATCATGATAGGTTACATAATCCTTATGAAAAAGTATCCTAACATGATCACAAGCATAAGCCTAACTACTATAGTATTTTCAGTAATAGCCCTGCCATCATTGAATCCTAGAATTATCTTTGCTTTCTACTCCTTATCACCACATGCAAATCATTCACAGATTATGATAAGACCGGTATCCAATACCAAAGAGAGTAGAGTGATCATGTAAATACTCAACTCAAATTTTACCTTCATTGGAGAGGAGTTCAGGACATTCTCTCTTCCAATGGGCCTCTTCACGGTAGTGAATGCATATGTTCTTAGAAATCTTTGAGCTCAACTGCTGAACCCTCTTCCTCTTTCCTTTACCTCCTCCCTATGGTGTAATCGGAACAGCACTCGAAGTGCTAGCAGCAACTGATGTCACCTCAGTCTTTTTCCTTTTTTGGCGTCTGGCACCTTTGCCTTTTGTTTTAGAGGTTGAAGCCTCTCCTACTAGTACAGATGGGGCGCAGATTTTTCAATCATTGCCTCGTACTTTGACCAACGTATTTATCAATTAACGAAGAACTTTTTCAAGCTCATTCATATTGAAGTTGATAATAAATGGTTTGTAGGAGGGAGGACGAGACTGAAGGATCACGTAAATGTACGTTTCTTTTCCAAGATCAACATAGAGGTCTTTGAGCTTGTCCACAAGGGATAGCATCATCACTCCATATTCTTGTACAGATGAACCTTTCGTCATCTTAGCTCCAAAAAATACCTTTGTTGCATCAAATCTTACATGTCGGTTCGGGACCGCATAGACATAATGCAAATGAAGCATAATTGAGCCAACATCATCATGCCTTTCGTACTCCTTCTGGATCTCGTTTGTCATTGAGGCCAGTGCGATGCTGCGGACTTGTCGGTGGTCGTCATTCAACTTCTCGAATGCCAAGCATTCTTCAATTACCGACCCCTCTGGCAACGCCCGAGGAATATCCTTATCCAGAATATAGGTAAGGTTCTGGAAATCTAATACTATCTTAATATTTTGCAACCAGCTAACGTAGTTAGTTCCATTTAACTTATTAGCCTATATTATTGGCATTAGTGGATTCTTAGACATCTACAATATGTAAAGTAGATTGAAGTAATATTAAATTCTAGTTAAGGATTTGGACTTCAGTCATTAACTCTCCCACTATATACGAAAGCGTGTCACTCTCAAAAACACAAATTTTGAGAAATCCCTTCCTAGTGGGCTTGGGGTTCACAAGTGAAATTCTCCATACCCCACTTTTATAATTCGTATGGAAAATAACCTTGTGAGAGGCAACCTATGCCATTCTCATTCCACGAGATCCCCAAGATATTTTTGCTTCTCTTCTTCACGTGATTCCGAGTACTCCAAGCGAATCATGTTACTCGCCGTTAGACCCAACCCATCAAGCGAATCATAGCACTCACTGTCACCCTACACGACTCGTGCGACAGGGAAACATGAGTGTATTCACTTGGTTCACAATAACTGTATATCTTAATTTTAGTCCAAATCGTGCCACGACTCGTGAGACTAAGTTACGGATGAAATCAACTTCCTCACTTTATCATGGATGGAAGGCATGGACGAACTGTGCTAGCTCAAATCCATTTATGGGGTCTAATATTTTAAACTTGGTCCAACCAAGTGAGAGTTCTTTTAGTTGGTTTCGACCGAGACCTCATCACATTATTAGTATTTTGCGTGCGTGAATGTAGGAATATTCTAAGCGTAAATGTAAACATACATGAAGTATATAGAATACTCAAAGCATTATAGAAATGCATTGCAAGAAAAATAAAGCCTAGCATGCCCCTGTTGGATGATCACAAGCCCCAAACATATGCGACCCACTAAGCTCGCAATGGATCTATGGTCAATCTAAGGATAGGCCAATGCTATTACAAGATTTTGTAACCCATTACACATAATGGGCCTTGTAAATCCTCTTTATCATCTTGGGCTCTCCATCGTGGGCCTTACCGGGCCTCTTTTCCATGGATCCGCCGTGGGCCAACCGATGGCCTCCTCCATGGGCCTCTATCACCTTGGGCTTTCTTCCTTACATTTATTTACAAAAATAAAACACCACTCCTAATCTACACTCATTACATCATAAAAATAAGAAACCCCAATCAGTAGTTGGGGGGAGTACATCAGGAGGGAGAAAGAAAGCCTTAGTATTTTAAGGCAAAAGTGAGAGAGGTTAGAAGATGCAAAAAGGCACGCAGACCCCAACACAACAAATAAATCAAACCATACATGCGGTCTAAAGGCTTTGTGATCATAAATTGTTAATCCGCAAATAGCATACATACACATCCCATGTAATTAATGCCATTCAAACATTCATGATTTCCCATATCACAGGAATAAGTGCAGAAAGTACATGTGAAATTTACACACACAATGTTGGACAATGGTGCAACCCATGCAAAAAGATTTTTGTTGGACAATCCTTTTCCATAATTAAAAAGGCAACATTAATTTTAGGAAATTTCCAATCTCAACCAAACTTAAGATGTACCAAGTTAATCAGCTCAGAAAAAGTTCCCAGAAAAATACAAAAAATATTAGAATTTTGAAAAAATACATGAAAACAACGGAAAATCAAAAAATGGTCTAGCCGCCCCGGTCAGGTGCACCACTGCATGCGCGCCCAACCTGCATAGGGCACACACCTGTGCGCGTAGGCGCCCTCGCCCGCATGCGTGCATAGGCCCTCGCCGCCCGCCTGCAGGCGCACTGGCTAGGTAGCGCGCAGGCCCTCACCTACCCGCTCCTTGTTGGGTCGACCAGCAGGCAGGCACTGCCGGCTGCCTCCGTTTTTTCCATTTCGACGGTTTTTCCTACAATATCTTTTCTGAACAACAAAAAACCGTTAATCCATGAATAAAAACACATGTTAAGAATTCTAAGATCCATTTTTTATGCAAATTTAACGCATATCAAGATCCGCAACATGCTTCAAAACATAAATCATGCCGAATAAACGCATCGAAAACATGTATAGCATGCTGTAAAAGACCTGTGGCACATACATTCTAGGCCTATATACCGAACCAGGCTCTAATACCTCTGTAAGCGTGGATCAGCCCAGGAGGCACACGGGGAAGCATGGAAAAAAATGTGAATCAAAGCGATACAAGCATAATTAAACATGCGTAAACCGTAGATCAAAGGGTGTTACCTTGATTCTCCCAGGCGTTCGGTGTATATCATATAATATAAAATAAGAACAACATGATAGGCCATGGAATCAAGGATAAGAAGAAACGTAAAGAGAAAATTTAGCATAGACGTTTTCTTGAACTAGCTACACGTGTTGTTCCAAATCTCCAACGCTTTAGGCTCTTCGTAAAGCACCTCCAGAGATCATCCATGCAATTCACCAGATTGCAAAGCTCTCTTGTGCTAGCAAGAAAACCATGGGAAGGGAGACATCAACCTAACATTATGAATTAACGTGATCGATGTCTTGTTGTTCTACTTTGATCGCATCAAGATGAACAAGAATGGATTTCTTCGAGAGGGGGAGTAGAGGTGGACGATGGGAGATGGAGAAGGAGGGGCCAATTTTTTTCTCTTGTGTTCTAGTGACTTAGTCACTGAACCTACACAAACTCTTCCAAAGAGTCCAAACCTACACAAACTCTAGGAAGCTTGACCTAGTCTAACCTCTTATAGGATGAATCACTACAAAAAAAATACGGGAATTGCAACGAAAATAGGAACGATTTTTTTTTTCCCGTTTGGAACGGTAATTAGATATTGGATTCATTTGGTCCTCTATTAGGAACGGTTATGGAACGACATGGTATCCGTTGAAACGAGCGGGCTTCCTAATTATTAGGAACGGACCTTAGCTGATCGTTCCAAACTCGGAACTGTTTTTGGCATACAACGTGATTACCGTTCCTAATTACCTTTGTGTGTATGAATTTATAATTTGTGTATTTGGAACACCTTGTTAATGGTAGGAACGGTCACATCAAACGCAAATTGCAGAATTTGGAACGGTAATTAGAACACCGTTTGGACTAGACAACATATGTTGGAGATATATTTTTGCACTGTTTCTGGAATACAAATTGGAACGATCAACTATAAAACTAGGGTTAGAGTTAGGAACGATCGTCGGAACACAATAAGACCTTCTTTCCTAAGTAACCTAGGAACGGATTTTGTACTCTTTTTTTGGAATACTCTGTTGGAACGGTTTTATGTATTTTATTTAGAACGAAAATCGTACCACGGAATCATTAAATTTGGAATAAATTTAGGAACGGTCGTTCCTTAAGTTGGACTGCATTTTTATATGCTTTCAGGAACGACCTTGACCTAATTTGGATTTTTTTATATGGTCATAGGAATGGTCACTTTATTAAACCGACCTATAGCTGGAACGGTAACCACGATTTATATGAGCTCCATGACCATCTAAATTACCGTTCCTAAATAATGAATTATTAAATTTTTTTTATAATAATAGTAATTATTATTAAAATATATATTAAATTATTAATAATATTTTTGAATTTGATTTTATAATTATTATTTAAATATGAAAAAATGCATAATTTGGAAATAAAAATTATATTAAATAAAAATATTATCCAATTTAATTATAAAAATATTTAAAAAAGTCCTAAATCTACTCCCCGTCCCCCTCACCCTGGTCCATATCGTCATCGTCTAGAGGGGGGGGGGGGTCTATACGAGGCCGTGACGGGCCGGCGGCGGAGTTATTAGTCTAGAACTGTCTTTGCTTTCTACTCCTTATCACCACCTGCAAATCATTCACAGATTATGATAAGACCGGTATCCAATACCAAAGAGATTAGAGTGATCATGTAAATCCTCAACTCAAATTTGACCTTCATTGGAGAGGAGTTCAGGACATTCTCTCTTCCAATAGGCCTCTTCACGGTAGTGAATGCATATGTTCTTAGGAATCTTTGCGCTCAACTGCTGAACCCTCTTCCTCTTTCCTTTACCTCCTCCCTGTGGTGTAACCGGAACAACACTCGAAGTGCTAGCAGCAACTGATGTCACCTCAGTCTTCTTCCTTTTTTGGCGTCTGGCACCTTTGCCTTTTTTTAGAGGTTGAAGCCTCCCCTACTAATACCGACGGCGCAGATTTTTCAATCGTTGCCTCGTACTTTGACCAACATATTTATCAATTAACGAAGAACTTTTTCAAGCTCATTCATATTGAGTTGATAATAAATGGTTCGTAGGAGGGAGGAAGAGACTGAAGGATCACGTAAATGTACGTTTCTTTTCCAAGATCGACGTAGAGGTCTTTGAGCTTCTCCACAAGGGATAGCATCATCACTCCATATTCTTGTACAGATGACCCTTTCGTCATCTGAGCTCCAAAAAATACCTTCGTTGCATCATATCTTACATGTCGGTTCGGGACCGCATACAAATCATGCAAATGAAGCAAAATTGAGCCAACATCATCATGCCTATCGTACTGCTTCTAGATCTCGTTTGTCATCGAGGCCAGTGCGATGCTGCGGACTTGCCGGTGGTCGTCTTTCAACTTCTCGAATGCCAAGCATTCTTCAATTGCCGACCCCTTTGGCAAGGCCTGAGGAATATCCTTATCCAGAATATAGGCTAATGCTATTACAAGATTTTATAACCCATTACACATAATGGGCCTTATAAATCCTCTTCATCATCTTGGGCTCTCCATTGTGGGCCTCACCGGGCCTCTTCTCCATGGATCCTCCGTTGGCCAACCGATGGCCTCCTCCATGGGCCTCCATCACCTTGGGCTTTCTTTCTGACATTTATTTACAAAATAAAACACCACTCCTAATGTACACTCATTACATCATAAAAATAAGAAAACCCAATCTGTAGTTGGGGGATGTACATCAGGAGGAAGAAAGAAAGCCTTAGTATTTTAAGGCAAAAATGAGAGAGGTTAGAAGATGCAAAGAGGCACGCAGACCCCAACACAACAAATAAATCAAACCATAAATGCGGTTCAAGGGCTTTGTGATCATAAATTGTTAATTCGCAAATAGCATACATACACATCCCATGTAATTAATGCCATTCAAACATTCATGATTTCCCACATCACAAGAATAAGTGCAGAAAGTACATGCGAAATTTACACATACAATGTTGGATAATGGTGCAACCCATGCAAAAAGATTTTTATTGGACAATCCTTTTCCATAATTAACAAGGCAATATTAATTTTAGAAAATTTCCAATCTCAACCAAACTTAAGATGTACCAAGTTAATCAGTTCAGAAAAAAATTCCCAGAAAAATGCAGAAAATATTAGAATTATGATAAATACATGAAAACGACGGAAAATCGAAAATGGCCCAGCCGCCCCGGTCAGGTGCGCCACTGCATGCGCGCCCAACCTGCGTAGGGCACACACCTGTGCGCGTAGGCGCCCTCGCCCGCACGCGCAGGCACAACGCGCACGCCTGCGTGGATGGACCCTCGCTGCCCGCCTGCAGGCGCACTGGCTAGGCAGCGCGCAAGCCCTCACCTGCCCGCGCCTTGTTGGGCCGACCAGCAGGCAGGTACTGCCGGCTGCCTCTGTTTTTTTCCATTTCGACGGTTTTTCCTACAATATCTTTTCTGAAAAACAAAAACCGTTAATCCATGAATAAAAACACATGTTAAGAATTCTAAGATCCATTTTTTATGCAAATTTAACGCACATCAAGATCCGCATACAACATGCTTCAAAACATAAATCATGCCGAATAAACGCATCGAAAACATGTATAGCATGCTGTAAAAGACCTGTGGCACATACATTCTAGGCCTATATACCGCACCAGGCTCTAATACCTCTGTAAGCGTGGATCGGCCCAGGAGGCACACGGGGAAGCATGGAAAAAAATGTGAAATCAAAGCGATACAAGCATAATTAAACATGCGTAAACCGTAGATCAAAGGGTGTTACCTTGATTCTCCCAGGCGTTCGGTGTATATCATGTAATATAAAATAAGAACAACATGATAGGCCATGGAATCAAGGATAAGAAGAAACGTAAAGAGAAAATTTACCATAGACGTTTTCTTGAACTAGCTACACGCGTTGTTCCAAATCTCAAACGCTTTAGGCTCTTCGTAAAGCACCTCCAGAGAACATCCATTCAATTCACCAGATTGCAAAGCTCTCTTGTGCTAGCAAGAAAACCATGGGAAGGGAGACATCAACCTAACATTATGAATTAACGTGATCGATGTCTTGTTGTTCTTCTTTGATCGCATCAAGATGAACAAGAATGGATTTCTTCGAGAGGGGGAGTAAAGGTGGACGATGGGAGATGGAGAAGGAGGGGCCAATTTTCTTCTCTTGTGTTCTAGTGACTTTGTCACTTAACCTACACAAACTCTTCCAAAGAGTCTAAACCTACACAAACTCTAGCAAGCTTGACCTAGTCTAACCTCTTGTCGGATGAATCACTACAAAAAAATGCAGGAATTGCAATGAAAATAGGAACGGTTTTCTTTTCCGTTTGGAACGGTAATTAGATATTGGATTCATTTGGGCCTCTATTAGGAACGGTTATGGAACAACATGGTATCCGTTGAAACGAGCGGCGTTCCTAATTATTAGGAACGGACCTTAGCTGATCGTTCCAAGCTTGGAACTGTTTTTGGCATACAACGTGATTACCATTCCTAATTACCTTTGTGTGTATGAATTTATAATTTGTGTATTTGGAACACCTTGTTAATGGTAGGAACGGTCACATCAAACGCAAATTGCGGAATTTGGAACGGTAATTAGAACACTGTTTGGACTAGACAACATATATTGGAGATACATTTTTGCACTGTTTCTGGAATACAAATTGGAACGATCAACTATAAAACTAGGGTTAGAGTTAGGAACGATCGTCGGAACACAATAAGACCTTCTTTCCTAAGTAACCTAGGAACGGATTTTGTACTCTTTTTTTGGAATACTCTGTTGGAACGGTTTTATGTATTTTATTTAGAACGAAAGCCGTACCATGAAATCATTAAATTTGGAATAAATTTAGGAAGGGTCGTTCCTTAAGTTGGACTGGGTTTTTATATGCTTTCAGGAACGACCTTGACCTAATTTGGATTTTTTTTATATGGTCATAGGAATGGTCGCTTTATTAAACCGACCTATAGTTGGAACGGTAACCACGATTTATATGAGCTCCATGACCATCTAAATTACCGTTCCTAAATAATGAATTATTAATACTTTTTATAATAATAATAATTATTATTAAAATATATATTAAATTATTAATAATATTTTTGAATTTGATTTTATAATTATTATTTAAATATGAAAAAAAATGCATAATTTGGAAATAAAAATTATATTAAATAAAAATATTATCCAATTTAATTATAAAAATATTAAAAAAAATCCTAAATCTACTCCCTGTCCCCCTCATCCTGGTCCATATCGTCATCGTCTAGAGGGGGGGGGGGGAGCGGTCTGTAGGAGGCCGTGACGGACCGGGGGCGGAGTTATTAGTGTAGAACTGTCTTTGCTTTCTACTCCTCAAAAAGACTGGAATGTGATCAACGAAGTGGAAACATGATCACAACTAACGTTTGCATTATTCTTCCGTAAACCTGTACAAATCAGATAGTTAGTCTTATTTGACTCCCACTAGTTCCTTGACCTACTCAAGGACTTTAGCGGGACACAGGCTTGCCAACCATGGTACACTAGTGTGTGAATCCAAAAATGCCACGTTCCTCACGTTGGCAATTTTTGAGTCCACGTCTACTTGGGCTCCGTCCAACAAAAGAATATACTTTTGATCATGAAAGGTTACATAATCCCTATGAAAAAGTATCCTAACATGATCACAACCATAAGCCTAACTAGTCTATAGTATTTTCAGTAACAGCCCTGCCATCATTGAATCCTAGAATTATCTTTGCTTTCTACTCCTTATCACCACCTGCAAATCATTCATAGATTATGATAAGACCGGTATCCAATACCAAAGAGATTAGAGTGATCATGTAAATCCTCAACTCAAATTTGACCTTCATTGGAGAGGAGTTCAGGACATTCTCTCTTCCAATAGGCCTCTTCACGGTAGTGAATGCATATGTTCTTAGGAATCTTTTGCGCTCAACTGCTGAACCCTCTTCCTCTTTCCTTTACCTCCTCCTGTGGTGTAACCGGAACAACACTCGAAGTGCTAGCAGCAACTGATGTCACCTCAGTCTTCTTCCTTTTTTGGCGTCTGGCACCTTTGCCTTTTGTTTTAGAGGTTGAAGCCTCTCCTACTAGTACCGACGGCGCAGATTTTTCAATCGTTGCCTCGTACTTTGACCAACATATTTATCAATTAATGAAGAACTTTTTCAAGCTCATTTATATTGAAGTTGATAATAAATGGTTCGTAGGAGGGAGGAAGAGACTGAAGGATCACGTAAATGTACGTTTCTTTTCCAAGATCGACGTAGAGGTCTTTGAGCTTCTCCACAAGGGATAGCATCATCACTCCATATTTTTGTACAGATGACCCTTTCGTCATCTTAGTCCCAAAAAATACCTTCGTTGCATCATATCTTACATGTCGGTTCGGGACCGCATAGACATCATGCAAATGGAGCATAATTGAGCCAACATCGTCATGCCTATCGTACCGCTTTAGGATCTCGTTTGTCATCGAGGCCAGTGCGATGCTGCGGACTTGCCGGTGGTTGTCTTTCAACTTCTCGAATGCCAAGAATTCTTCAATTGCCGACCACTCTGGCAAGGCCTGAGGAATATCCTTATCCAGAATATAGGTAAGGTTCTGGAAATCTAATACTATCTTAAGATTTTGCAACCAACTAACGTAGTTAGTTCCATTTAGCTTATTAGCCTATAGTATTGGTATTAGTGGATTCTAAGACATCTACAATATGTAAAGTAGATTGAAGTAATATTAAATTCTAGTTAAGGATTTGGACTTCAGTCATTAACTCTCCCACTATCTACGAAAGCGCGTCACTCTCAAAAACACAATTTTTGAGAAATCCCTTCCTAGTGGGCTTTGGGTTCACAAGTGAAATTCTCCATAACCTGCTTTTATGATTCGCATGGAAAATAACCTTGTGAGAGACAACCTATGCCATTCTCGTTCCACGAGATCCCCAAGATATTTTTGCCTCTCTTCTTCACGTGATTTCGAGTACTCCAAGCGAATCACGTTACTCGCCGTTAGACCCAATCCATCTACTGAATCATAGCACTCACTGTCACCCTCCACGACTCGTGCGACATGGAAAACAGGAGTGTATTCACTTGGTTCACAATAACTGTATAGCTTAATTTTACTCCAAATCGTGCCACGACTCGTGAGACTAAGTTACGGATGAAATCAACTTCCTCACTTTATCCTGGATTGAAGGCATGGACGAACTGTGCTAGCTCAAATCCATTTATGGGGTCTAATATTTTAAACTTGGTCCAACCAAGTGAGAGTTCTTTTATTTGGTTTCGACCGAGACCTCATAACATTGTTAGTATTTTGCATGCGTGAATGTAGGAATATTCTAAGCGTAAATGTAAACATACATGAAGTATATAGAATACTCAAAGCATTATAGAAACGCATTGCAAGAAAAATAAAGCGTAGCATGCCCCTGTTGGATGATCACAAGCCCCAGACATATGCGACCCACTAAGCCCGTAGTGGATCTATGGTCAATCTAAGGATAGGCCAATGCTATTACTAGGACGTTAGGAAAGAAAACCAGGATAAGATGCCCAAATTTTCAATAAAGACTGATGGAGTGATAGTGAATGGGAGGGCAGTTGTGTACCTATGTGGTTATGCTAGGAAAACGACAATGCACTATATGGAATGCCTCCTCGTACTGTAAAAATGCATTAGAATTTAGGATCCTATTATTGGTGGTAGATGATGAAAAATGATGTAGCATAATTGTGTTTAAATGCTTAACTTATCTACAAGTGAGGGTAGAACATCAAGCACTAAGAGGTAAGTTTCAACCTTTATCTAGAGCTGAATAAAAATGGATAAGATTATTATAGATTTTGTTGTTGGGTTGCCCCGTACATCCATAGAACGTGAGGCTATTCGGGTAGTCCGGATAGACCGACTAAATCAGCTCATTTCTTACTTATACAATAAGGTGATTCTATGGATAAATTAGCTGAGTTTTATGTTTTAGAAATTGTAAAATTTTAAAATGTAGCTATTTCTATGATACGACGATACCGGTCCGATCTAGCCATATTTTGTGAACACCAAAGATAGATATTTCGTAAAACTTAACGTACGTAAAAGAGCCAATAGAGATTTTGGATAAGATGACAAAAAAATTGAGAAATACAGAGATATCAATGATGATAGTAAAGTAGAGTCATCACTATCGAAAACATGCCACTCGGGAAGTTGAGGAAAATATGAAGCAGATGTACCCCTATTTGTCTCCTTTAAAGGGTAAGATAATCAAATTTTGAAGACGAAATTTTTATTAGGAGGACAATTGTAACATCCTCAAATGTAAATACTTGATTATCATTATTGGCATAATAAAATGGATAGTAATGTGATAATCTGTATAATATTTGGTACTTAACTAGAAATTATGTGATAAGACATATTCTTGAAAATACTTAAAATTTGAAGCAACAGAAAGTTGTTGAGGTTTAAATAGAAATACTTGTAAAGATGAGGAGAAAATAAATAAAGTCTTAAGACTATATATATAAATATTTGCACTATAAAATATTTATATGTATATGTGTTGGAATAGGTGACCAGAAAGCCAATAGGTTTGGCAATTTGTAACCTATCCGACAACTTGATGTGAATGTAATATTATTATGTGATGAATAAGATGAGTATTCGTCACCAATGGTACCTTCTTTGTTGCGCTCATCTTACATTTGTTAAAATGGTGTTTAACTTATATCGCAACAAAGCCTACAGACCATGGATAACAACTCGTGCAGTTGGGCCACGCATTGGATGGTGGTCATGAAACCAACTGATTAAGAGTTGGGTCTGAAACGTTCCAAGTCGAGGACCTCGAGACAGGGCATCGAGAGTCCTATTGAGACTTGCGTCAAGAGTCGTGTTCATTGGATGAGTGCCGTGTTTCATCGGCGACAGGCGTGGGACGCCTACACGATCTTGATGGGTTGGTCGACTGGGGTCGAGCCGACTGGACTGACTCGCGGGATCATCATATGGAAGCCTTGGAGGCTTGGTCGGTATGATTGATTTTCCCCGGTTCCGATAGTACGGGAGTAATCCTCAAACTTGAGGGATCATGGCAGTCGCGTGCACAGGACGGCTGTATCTTGGATCTGGCGAGAGGTAATCATTCTGTAAGATGATTATCATAAGCCTTGTCTAGTGCATTCAGAATGTGTAGCGAGGACGGTGGATTCCAAGAAGAGGATCCGTCCCCTGTCAGTATGTGACAGAGGTATCTCCTATGCACTCGGAGACACGTTCATGCTGTTTAAAGCTGTGGCCACAGTGGTTGGTCGAACAGGGAATGGTTTCCTGTGTCGACGCAATGAAGCATACGTGGTCTCGAGTATTAAGCATAGATGCCTAGTCAAGGATGGGAACCGACGCCTAATTCCATACCCTAGACTAAGGTCGGGAGACGGTAGGCGGAAGGATCGTACCCGTACGGAATCGGCACCTAAATGTTCACGCCAATTCACCTAGTCTCTAGTGCCATGGACCGTTGCTAGATGGCCACCCATGGTAACGGGCCCTTGTGGGACACGGGCCCAAGTCTAGCTGAGGGTGAACCTAAAGGGTCACACACAAATCACCGAGGAGGTTGAGAGATCGACTTGGAGTCAATCTCGAAAGATAAATAAGTAATTGGATTACTTAAGGGAAAGTCCATTGGATGGACGGGCCGATATTGTATCGGGCTTTCATTTAATCGGTAAATTGGATTTTCGATTAAATATGGAAAGTTGAGATGTTGAGACGTTGGATCTTTTAATTGGATTAAAAGATCAATGGGAATAATTTAAGTGGACATTAAATTGGATTTAATATTGGGTTCGTCGTAATTGGATTACGATAAAACCCGGTCCGTTAAATTATACCCGAGAGGAGAAATAATTCCTAATTTGGAATGGGAAGAAGTTGGACTTCTTTCCTTAATTAAACATGGCCGACACGCTCCCTTGGAGGAAGCAAAATCAGCCATGTTTCATGCTAGGTGGTATGTTGATTTATCTCTTTTGGAAAGAGACAAATCAACTCCAATCAAGCTCTTCCCTTTTGGTATGATTTGATCATACCATAAATTTTGGTAGGCTTGATTGAAGAATTGATGGTGATTGATTGGAATGAATCTAGACATCCTTGGATGAACCTAGACACATTCCAATAATCACATTAATTATGTATATATATTAGAATATACAACACCAAGCATAAGTGATTCATTATTCATCTTTTTCTAGGAAAAAGAGAAGACAAAAATCCTCTCCTCTCTCTCAAATTTCGTGCTCTCTCCCTCTCTCACACTTGTGTTCTTCACTTGATTTTGAATCAAGAAGAAGAACAAAGTAGGTTTAAGAGAACACTAATTCATAGTGTTCTTCTCTTAAACCGATTCCTTCTAAACCCGTTCTTTTCTAGCAAGAAGAACGTGAGTTTCTTCCGGTATGGTGTGGATCACCTTTGGAGAATCCATACGTTTGGATTTCGTGAGCATTCCGGAGAAGGAACAACGCAAGTAGCCGGGAGCATACGCTAAACAATCAAAGGTAACGGTTTATTACGCTTTGATTGATTTCATTTATATATCTATGCCCTATGTGTTTAAATATATGTTTTAATATTTACACATCCTACATCGAACGCCCGGTTGAGCACCCAAGGGTACACCCCTTGGGATTCGCATATTTTGAATTTGATTTAAATTTACGCAATTTCTCGCTTCTCTCGCTTCCGCTCGCGCTCCCGGGCGGATCCGCTTGTCCTTCAATATGCACAACACAACAAAACAATTAACCTTATTAACATGTATTTAATATTATATTTATACATATATAGATATATAAACACACACCCACATACCTAGACACATATATAGACACTTATATATATATACAAATAAATAGCAGCTATAGAAACATGTAGAAGGGTGTAGAATCAGGAAGAAAAAAAAAAGAAAGAGGGGGAGGCAATGGAGAGAGAGAGAGAGAGAGAGAGAGAGAGAGAGAGAGAAAAGGAAAAGGAGCTTGGTAAATTCTCCATTTTCATCAAATTTTAGGCAATTTCACCTCTAATTTGGTAAGTTTTAGTTCCTATTTCTTTTTTTAAATTCGTGTAGGAGCAGGTGAGTGAGTGAATTTAAAGATATGAACCGATCAAGATGCAAAGAAGACACCAGGATAAACTCCATCTGAACAATCTTTGTTTTTTTCCAGCACATCTCGAGTTTTATTGGTCCAAAATTGGTGATTTTGGTGTCTATTAGGATGTCCTCTATAACTTTATAGTTTTGAGCAGAAGCTAATCCTTCGTTTTAATTGGTAAAAATAGGAAAACATTCTGGTGCTCTATTTCTACGGGAAATCAGATCAAGTGTACTAAAAACCTTATAACTTGAGTTATAATGGTTCAATTTATATGATTCTTTCCTAAAATAAAACTAGAGACATATTATATCATATTCTGTAAATATCATAATTTTTGAATGACTATAAGAAACTTTGGAGAATTTTGAAGTAGAGGCTATGAGACCTGCGACAGTACAAAACAGGTTGTGAAAACCTGAATAACTTGTTATATACAAATCCGATTCGCATGAATCTTGTTGTAATGAAACTAGATATGTATGAGAGTATTTGGAGTGAAAATAATGCATTTCTAAATTATATTTTGATCTGAGGAGAAGTTATAAATTGGTGTATAGATTCTGTTAAAGAAAACCATGTAAAGAAGTAAAAAGGATTTTTAACAGATTGATTCCTATGATTTAATATATAAATTCAAAGCCTAGGATTCTTAGTTTATCATACTAAAACAGTTTTTAGATTGGATTAGTATAATTAAAGTTATGATTTAATTAGTGATTAGTGTTCATGCTGACAGGATTCACACGTTAAGGGGCGGTAAAGGAAATTCTTAAAAGTAGAAACACTGACTTACATATAGCAAGATATATACTGATGGAAAGATAATTGAGTCCACTTTGTGTAGAAGAAAATATAATAAGGATCTGAATTGTGTAGAATAAGATATTAACAAATTAGTGAGAAGTGTTCGAATATTGCCTAATGCATTATTAAGGAATTACAATATTATCTATTCTTTGATTGTATGCCTTATGACTCATTATAGGATACGAAAACAACGTACAAGACTGAACACGTCATCTTTACTAAGTAAATCATTGTGGAATTGAGGTAAGTATAGTTAATTGGATATATATATATAGATATATATGAAGATGCAGTGTTATGTGTAATCTTGATCATAAACTGTCATATGCTAAACTGGATTATGTGGTTGTCTTGTGAAATTGTTGTTATGTGTTATGACTATGGTTCGATTGTACATGGTAAATATTTATGATATACTTCGATTTTATTGGTGAACGATGGTGAATGATGCAGTGGTCATGAGTGATTATGACATGCTTCATTTGATTGTTGAATGGAGTTGAATTATGAAGTCGTTAATGTGCAGATGGTAAATTGAGATGAAGAGATGACTTACCTAACCTGGTGCATATTCAATATTTATGATGATGGGATTGGTGGCGAGTTGTGTGCTGTCATCAATTAATGGATATGAGGTTATACCATACGAGTTGTGTGTTGTATGATATGATGGATGATGTAATATCATACGAGCCGTGTGATATGATGGATGATGTAATATCATACGAGCTATCTGCTGTGTGATATGATGGATGGTGTAATATCACACGAGTTGTGTGCTGTGTGTGATATGGTGAATGATGGATATCATACGAGCTGTGTGCTGTGTGATATGGTGGATGATGGATATCATACGAGCTGTGTGCTGTGTGATATCAAGAAAAAATGATGATGATGTGATGGAGATGATGATAGTCGGCAAACCATTGAATATACTCCATCTAGGTTAAGTAGGGCTCTAAATTAATAAATCATAATTGTGTGTGTATTATGTTGTGGTTGATGTATGATTTTGATAATGGTTTTTGAATCATGGTTGGTATTGGTTACTTTGTGATATTGTGATTATGCGTAACGAATATTGATTGATTGATTGGTGTTATTGCATAAAATTTGTCTCCTTTATATGTGTTCATATGTGTGTGTATATATATACCTAATTAACTATACTTACTGAGTTGGCAACTCACTCACTGCCATGTACTTTTTCAGTGGATAGATTGAAGTGACTCATCTAGCTATCTTGTAGCCAGTTGTCAGCCTTGTTAGGTGGGTCAGCACTGAAGTGTCATCATTAGTCGGGAGCGTTAGCTACATATTTATGAGAATATTAAACTCTGAATGGATTGGTATCTTGAGTTTTGTAATAGCTAGAAACTCCACGTTTGTCCTTTTCGTACGAAATGGTAAAGTATGTTATATAAAGATTTGATGAGCTCTTTAATTGATTGAGGTTTATATAGAATATTGATGTAAGATTATTTATCTGGTTGGGGGATAAATATCAATTAATTATGAGATGGTATGTGATTACGATGGGGGTGTCACAATAATTTTCAAATATTTCTTTACACTGAGTTATTTCAGTTTGTTTAGTTCTTCTTCATAATTATTTTGTATTTTTTTGTCTTTTTTGTGTATTTTACATATATTTCGTAGATAGCATATTTTCCATTAATGTGAAAGGCAAAATAATATAGTAGTGTTGCCTTCTTCGCTTGATGCATCACCAAACAAGGTTTCTATCTTTTTCATTTTTGTTGCCCAATTTCAAGTTTCTTATGTATTTTTCTATGTGTTTTGGTTAATCTTATTTTGATGTTTTGTTTTGCGAATCTACCATGAAGTGTTGTTCTTCAAAGAATCGGGTACGGCCCAGGAATGCAACGGAAGCGTAAAAACGTGAATTTAAAAGCATAATCTTAAACGGGTTCAAAGGGGTATTCCCTTTGAAGTTCCCAGGCGTTCGGTGTTTGTCAAGAGCATAACAACATAAAATAAACATGCTGGACATGTGGCTAAAGGAGTAAAAACAAAAGGTACAAAAATATAAATGAGAACCTACCTTTTGTTTCACAAACGTAGCATCGGCTCTAGCTTTGTTCCCTTTACGTTTTCTTGTTCCGTTCACTTGAGAATTTAACGTAGAATTCCTCTAAGTTGTCCACACCACACTATAGAATAGAAAAACTCTAATCTATTGCTAGATAGAAATAGAGAAAATGAAGAAGAAACACTTCCAAAACAACACTATCGGTTAGTGTCTTTTGGAATGTTTTTAAGTTCAATCCTTTCCAAAAGGCATGAACACAAAAAGGAGAAAATTTGCAGAGATTTTTGAGTATTTTTGGCTAGAAAATTTCGTGCAAGTCTCTTCCATACAAGTTATGTGCATTGTTTTTGTGTATGTAGAAAATTGAATTCAAAATTCAACCTCCAAAATTAACCTCCAAGGCTAACTTACATACACATACACACTAACTTTCCATGAACTATAATGGCCTTCATATGTGGAGGAGTTGAAACTCCTCCTCAACTTGCTCCAACCTCTAGAGCTTGGACTTCAAACCATGGACCAATTTTGACCGGTTTTGATTTAATCAAATTAAATCAAGACCAACCAAGATCCATAGGTTCCAAATTAATCCAATTAATTTTAAACCTTATTGAAATCCAAAAGTTTATTTAATTCAATTAAATAAACATAACCTCAAACACTAATTAATTGATCCAATCAATTAATTAAACCAAAACTGATAATTAATCCAATTAATTTAAAGGTTCTTAATCCAACAATTAACTAATCCAATTAATTAATTATTGGACCATCCATCAAATGAATTTCTCAATAAATGATCCAATCATTTATTTTCTCCTTGAATTAATTTAATCCAATTAAATTAATTCCCTTCTTTTAGAATTAATTCCAAATTAATTCTACCAACCCCATAGTGATTTGTGTGTTACTCATTAGGTTCACCCTCAGCTAGACTTGCGCTTGTGTCCAACACAATTAGTCAATTAAATCCAATTTAATTAACTATTTTCCAATTAACCATTAATTCGAAAAACGCCCGTCAACAAGGGTGGTCGTCTAGCAACGGTCCATGGCACTAGAGACTAGGTGAATGTTGGCGTGAACGTTTAGGCTCCCGAGTACCATTCGAGCACGGTCCTTCCATCATCCGTCTCCCGGTCTAGGTCTAGGGCATGGAATTGGGCGTCGGTTCCCATCCTGGACTAGACAACTATGCTCAATAACTCGAGGCACGTTTGCTCTATTGATCAACGTAGGAAATCATTTCCTACTCGACCAATCGCTGTGGCCACAAACTTAAAGAGCTTAAACCGTCTCAGAGCGCATAGGAGACTCGACTGTCATATTCTGACAGGTGACGGATCCTATCTTGGAATCTACCGTTCTCAATACATATTCCGACTGCACTGGATAAGGCTTATGATGAACGTATCCCAGATATGGACATCTCTTGCCAGACCCTAGATACATCCTTCATATGCATGTGACTGCCATGATTCCTCAAGTCCGAGGAATAATCTCGTACTATTAGAGCCGGGAATTCTAGTCATACCGACCAAGCCTCCAAGGCTTCCATATGACGATTCCCGCGAGTCAGTTCAGTCAGCTGACACTCTTGTCAACTAACCCACTAATATTGCATAGACGTCCAACGTCTTATCGCCGATGAAACACGACACTCATCCAATGAATGCAATCCTTAGTGCAAGTCTCTATAGGACCCTCAATGCCCTGTCTCGAGGTCCTCGACTTGGAACGTTTCAGACCAACCCTCAGAAGTTGGTTTCATAGCTGCCATCCAATGCGCAACTCAACTACATGGGTTATCTAATTGGTCTGTTTGCATTTGTTGTGACGTTAAAATGCCGTCTAACGTAATCAGTAAGCACAACAAACACATAGTGCCACAGATGAATACTTACTTGATTCATCAAGTCAATATTACTCTAATAAATATTGCTAAATAGTAGCCAAAACCGCCAATTCAATTGGCTTTCTGGTCACCTATTCTAACAGTTCTCTACTTCGTAAAAGTTTTATGATTTTATAAATTTTGTATTTGTTATTACTAATTCCAAAGTATTTACTTGAACTTCTTTTAATTCTATTTTGCAGTTATCTTTTAGCCTTCATATTCCATTAATTGCTTTTGTTTGTTTCATTGGTGAATGATTTTTTATTCACATATTTACTTTTAGCTACAATAATTCATTCGTATTATTTCAATTAAATAGTCATGGTTACTCTACTTAATCACTATTGAATATATAATTTTATCTAATAATGATTCATTAACATCTACCTTTTTTTGCTGTTACAATTAGAAAAATCAATTGAAATCTTGCATTTGTTGTCTTCTTCTCCCGTGTGGAATTTAGACCTGAATTTTTTGCTTAAATTAGTTATGTATGTTTTTATTTGTACTAAAGTTTTTCAGTTTTTTAAGTTATCCAGCAATATTTTATTCATTAAATTTCACGTTTATTTATTTAAAACTTTTATTGACTGATATGTATATATAGACTAAGAACTTTTGTGATATTTTCTCCACCAATTTTCTTCACCCATATTAGTATTCAACAATGTTTATAATAACTCCTATTAATTTTTCATTCCAAGGTATCTCTTATTTTCTTATCATAAACTACATATATCTACATATACATATATACATTTATATTGTCACTGAATTATTAATTCATAATTTCAAAATTATCTTAATTATGCTTTATACATTTTTATTGATTTTTCTCTTCAACTTGAATTTGATTTCATAAGGAGATATTTTTTATTTGGTTTACTCTACCTTTATTTAAGGACAAGGGGTAATTTATTTATTCATCTTCATTTCATTGTTTTGTGCTTAGAAATTTTTCATTTCATTTTACTTTTATTTCTTGCCATTAGTTTTGCCATTTCTTTTCCAATATACTTTATTATTTAAACATATTTACTTGAAAAAGCTCAGTACTTCTTAATGTATTATTTTAGTAGAAATTTATTAATTATATCATAGAATAAATATGACAGTATATATGGTTTATAAAATGTATTTCAATATTAATATTTTTATTTTACTACAACTATATTATTGAATATGAAAATATATATTATATTTGAAAATTATACAATTTTC
Source organism: Sesamum alatum (assembly GCA_034509735.1). Classification (NCBI taxonomy): domain Eukaryota; kingdom Viridiplantae; phylum Streptophyta; class Magnoliopsida; order Lamiales; family Pedaliaceae; genus Sesamum; species Sesamum alatum. The sequence goes on along the minus strand of JACGWO010000001.1, from coordinate 32,920,850 downwards.
TTAATATTTAAAAATATGATAATACTCTATGATTATTTTCAAAATATTCAATTTATAAATTTAGTGACGAAATTATTATTGAATTTGTAATACAACTACTACGTATAGTAAAACAATCATTAAAATATAACACAACTTTATATAATTCAAAATTTCTAAAAATATAAAGTTTATAAGTTTTCGTGCATATTTATGCTAGTATATAAAATACAATAGAAATAAAAATAGAAAACAAAAACAGAATGCATTTCAACATTGTGATGCATTTAACAGAATACAAAAACAGAATACATTCCAACATTGTGATACATTTCAACATTCATATAAATTTCAACATTTCAATAATAATCATAAATTAAAAACAAAAAATACAAAAACAGAAAACAAAATCGAAGAGAAAATAATATTACATAAATTAAAATACAGAAAATTTCTAAAAAATAGAAGTTTCCTAATTGACCGAAAATACATTGCAAAGAACGGAGAGAGAAGCGGCGCACTACAAGAATTTTTGCCAATAGCTACAAAAATTAGAAAAGTGACTAAACTTGAAGGTGATCAACAACGAATTTTGCAAGAAATATAAAATTTGCGCTACTATGACACTGAAATTAATAGTAGAAACAAAGTATTTCATTGCTAAAATTAGGAATGAATTTTTATGTTCCTAGACTTCCTAACTAGGCTCTACTGTAAATTCTTATACATGAGGATTTTCTTAGAAAATGTTAATAAAAATATAATTAATTTTGGCATAAAAAAGATCCGTGCAAAATAAAAAAAAAAGTAATTAAATATTGTATATATAGTTTAATTAGCAACTACTATTTACTTGTATGGTGTTATGAAAGTAACAAAACTACTTGATATTTATTAATAAAATCAACTTTGTATGATATGAAAAAAACATTATTAATTATAAATTATGTCTAAATTAGTTAAAAAAAATTCTAATTTTTTAATAATTATCTCATTCTAAATATATAAGTTGATGATCAATTATATTTTGTAAATAGTGAATTTTTAGTTAATTTTAACATACTATTCTAATTTTATCCTAAGTGATCTTTAACAAATCTAATTGTACAAATAATTAGTCTTACTAACATTTAAATTTATTTAATAGATTATATTAAAATTATATTAAATTTCTTACTGATAGGATTTTACCACTGTAAACCACTTCACTCTAAACCACCGTCCGCTCCCTCTCTCTCCCCGATTCTGCCTATCTCCCACCCCACCAGCATTATCTTCGACCGCCGATAACCACGATCGGTATGATTAAACACTTAAAATCAACATCCTTCTCTTTTTCTGTTTCTTCTTCTTCTTCTTTGCTTTTCGAAAGTTAATCATGATTTTGGCTAAACACTGAATATCCTATAATTTTGTGTAATTTAATGCATTTTTGGTTATTGTGTGATCAAATGCAGGGATCTTACTTCAACTACCTGGAATCCATGCACTTCTTCGTGATATGGATCTAATTCTGCCTATACTTCTCTAATCTAGGCTTTACCATTATTTTGGGTAATTAAGTGTTGAGTATTCATAAAATCGAGGAAATTGATTTGGAATCTTCTTTGTTGAATTGTTTAAATTTCTATTTTACTAAGTTTTGAAACTAATCAGTTTAGCGGAAACTGATAGAATTTGCTGAAATCGTTGGAGTTTGAAGTAATATTTGTGGATATTGCTGAAATCCTTGGATAAGTTGTACATGCCATTTGTTCCTATATCTGATTTTTTGTGCATCATATGTATGTATTTAAGTGCTAGTATTTTGCTTCAGTGGGGATTTCAGTGAGATATCTAGTTTTGATGTTGTCTTCAATTCATCTTGATCAGTTTGTTCTAGGAGCAACTATGTTCTTAGCCTTTTGATTTCTTTTTTGTTGAATCATCAGTAACGAGTGTTTTGATTGTACTTGAATTCTAAAAAAACAAAAATACTTTTTAAATATGTACAAGAACCTGTTAGGATTGACTGTAGGTCTTAATTGGGTACTTATTTTGTTATATGACAGATGCAGATTGTTGGGAATTAATCCCTCCAGTGATACACACTGAAACAAATCCTACCTTATTATTACAGGCGGAATTAAAGGTTTCACAATAATCCTTAAATTACAGATTTGGGGAATACAAAAGAGCAAACACAAACGGGTTAGAAACAGAAATATATTGAAATAGTAAAAAAGAACCAATCAAGTAAAACAGAGGCTCAAATCGCCCAATCCAAGGGGTGGGAGGTGTCCGCCACCAAACGCCGCGGCCCGCCGGTTGCACAAAGCCCTCACGCCATAAGGTCGATCCTGTCCACTAAGGACACAACCACACAGCCCGTCGGTCACTCAGACCTCTCGTTCCACAAAGGACCCGTAACCACAAAGAACACGAAGGGGAACACACCCACAACTACATAGAGAATAAACTCGGCACAAAGCGGCACAAAGCTTTCACAAAGAAGAAAAATGTAAGTTTTGGTGTAACTTGTTCGGATTTTTTACCTAAACAAAAGGAGAGTCATATTTATAGTGGGGCGAGAGAGATGAACGGAGTAAATGCTACCATTTCCGGTGATATTGGAAAGCGGCGACGGCGGATTCAAGGGGTTGGGGTGGAGAGATGAGGGGACACATTTGGGAGACCAAGAGGTAGTGAGTTTTAGGGTTTTTCAGCAAAAGAAAAGGGGGTTAACATATAAGAGAGCAAAATTGGATCAAGTCAGGTCGTGGGCTGGAGCAGTGGATGGGGGCCAAAAGGCTTTGGGCTTTGGCCATCCAGGACGGGCCTTAAGGGGACATGGGCCACCTCCCAACATCTCTACCTTAGACAATGAACCCTTAAGAGGATCTAGTCTTTTTCAAATTGGGCTAATTCATCATCGCCATGAAAACTCTGGGTCACTGTACCTGCAAAAACACACTTGCACAATTGCGTTAGTAAGGTATTCACGAAAAACGAACAAATGACCAAACCATTAGTAGACTTCCCCTAAACTATCTTCAATTTCAACCATCAGAAAAGAACTTTAATGGCAGCGGATGCAGAAGATCTAGGTCTCAGAGCAGTATGCACTACGCAATAATATCAGCAGTATCAACAGAACCTCACCAAAAGTAGCACTTTAGCAGTTTAAGCAATATATCAGATTTGCACCAAGCCAATTACAAATAGCACTAAGGCAGTCAAAAAACAACGGAAACTAATATATGTATTTGCGTTAAGCACAAAAACAGCACTAAGTAGGATATAATATACGCAGCAATATACTTGCAGAGATAACAACAACAATTGCACACAACAAGTTATCAATACTCGCACTAAGCAGCACACAGCAAAATGCCAATTTTAACCACTAAGCAGAATAGCACAAAACAGAATCTCAGTTTTTAACACTAAGCAAAATATCACTAAGTAAGATACCAGAATATGCACTAAGCACAAAATAACACAAAACAATAAAGAGGCAAAGATCAGATAGCTCTTACCAAACCTTCGACGGCCAGCGAGAGCCCCAAGGCTCTAATACCACTGTTGGGAATTAATCCCTCCAGTGACACACACTGAAACAAATCCTACCTTACTATTACAGGCGGAATTAAAGGTTTCACAACAATCCTTAAATTATAGATTTGGGGACTACAAAAGAGCACACAAGAAACACAAACGGGCTAGAAACAGAAATATATTGAAACAGTAAAAGAGAACCAATCAAGAAAAATAGAGGTTCAGATCGCCCAATCTAAGGGGTGGGAGGTGTCCACCCCTAAATGCCGGCGGCCCACCGGTTGCACATAGCCCTCACGCCACTAAGGCCGATCCCGTCCACTAAGAACACAACCACACAGCCCATCGGTCACACAGACCTCTCGATCCACAAAGGACCCGTAACCACAAATAACACGAAGGGGAACACACCCACAACCACATAGAGAATAAACTATGCACAACGCGGCACAAAGCTTTCACAAAGAATAAAAAGGGAAGTTTTGGTGTAACTTGTTCGGATTTTTTACCTAAACAAAAGGAGGGTCATATTAATAGTGATGGGAGAGAGATGAACGGAGTAAATGCCACCATTTCCAGTGACATTGGAAAGTGACGACGGCGGATTCAAGGGGTTGGGGGGGAGAGACGAGGGGACACATTTGGGAGACCAAGAGGTAGTGAGGTTTAGGGTTTTTTCAGCAAAAGAAAAGGGGGCTAAAATATAAGAGAGCAAAATTGGACCGGGTCGGGTCGTGGGCTGGAGCAGTGGATGCGGGCCAAAAGCTTTGGGCTTTGGCCATCTAGGACGGGCCTTAAGGGGACATGGGCCACCTCCCAACACAGATTAAAGAACTATAAGAGAATTTTTGAGAGGTTTAGGACGTTAACATTTTTAACATTTTCCTAGTTCTGCTTGGTTGTTTCAAATGTTAGCTAGTATATTGTTGGTATTAGTTGTTTTGAGCTTTAGCTCTTTAGAGTTAATCACGAATGGATCCTACATAAAAATTGATTGCGTTTAAGATTTTTTTGAACCCTTGATATTTGTATGACCTTGTCATGTATCAACAAATTTACAGAGTGAAGAAAATAAACATGGAGAGCTATTGTGGCCCAACTCGAGACACCTGATTTCGTGGGGTACACATTAATACCATGAAGAACCAATTTTAGAACCATTACTGGTTTAACTTGAATGCATACCCTATTTGAATATAGTTTAAGATATGGTACAATTCGTGAATGCAAAAAGCTTTTCAGTTAATTTTTATTTGTGTCTTGTTTTTGCTTTTCTAAATAATTCTTGCAATAAGAGGTGATTGTGGCGTGAAACTAGTGTCAGGAGGATTTGGCTTTGTTACGTATTCTTCCATAGGTTCTTGCCTTTGTCTAGAGAATCTTTAGGCCTACTTATGAGAAGTTGTTTGGATGTTTAATCTCTTATTGGCTTTCTTCTTTTGGTTGCTTTGTGTTGTCAAGTTGTTTGATACGTGGTTATTGTTAGAATAGGTGACCAAAAAGCCAATTGGATTGATGATTTTGGGAACTTTTCATTAATCTTTATTAATACAATATTATCCCGATAAATAGAGTAAGTATTCATCACTAGCATTTGTGTTTGTTGTGCTTACTACTAACGTTGAACGGCGTTTCAACGTCACAACAAATGCCCACAGACCAATTGGATAACCCATGTAATTGGGTTGCACATTGGATAACAGCTATGAAATGAATTTCTGAAGGTTGGTTTGAAATATTCCAAGTCGAGAACTTTGAGATTGGGCATCGAGTGTCCTATTGAGACTTGCACTAAGTATTGCATTCACTGGGTGAGTGTCGAGCTTCATCGATGACATGAAGGTCGTCTATGCAATTTTAGTGGGTTAGTTGACAAGGTGGTAAACTGACTGAATTGACTCACGAGAATCATCATATGGAAGCCTTGGAGGCTTGATCGGTATGACTAGAATTTCCAGTTCCAATAGTACGGTACTAGTCCTTGGACTTGAGGAATCATGACTCTCATGTGCGTATGAAGACTGTATCTTGGATCTGGCGAGAGGTGATCATTCTATAACATGGTCATTATAAGCCTTGTCTAGTGCAGTTGGAGTATGTATCGAGGACGGTGGATTTCAAAATAGGATCTGTCTCTCGTCAGTATATGACGGTGATGTCTCCTATGCGCTCTGAGATGGTTTAGACTCTGAAAGTTTATGGCCATAGCAATTGATTGAGTAGGAAAGGGTTTCCTACGTCGATCGATAGAGTAAACTCATCTCGAGTATAAAGCATAGTTACTTAGTCAAGGATAGGAACCGATACCCAATTCCATACCCTAGACTAAGGTCGGGAGACGATTGACAGTAGGACCGTACCCATATAGAACTCGGAGCCTAAATGTTCACACTATTATTCACTTAATCTCCAGTGCCATGGACCATTGCTAAACGACCACTCATGGTAATGGACTATTTCCGATTATTGGTTAGTAGAAAGTAGTTGTATTGGACACAAGTCGGTGTCTAGCTGAGGGTGAACCTAAAGAGTCACAGACAAATCACTGGAAAGTGATGGAGATAATTTGGAATTGATTCTAAAAGAGGTAAATTACTTTAATTGGATTACACTAATTCTTGAAGAGCATAAATGATTGGATCATTTATGCGGAATTATCCACTGGATGGATGATCCAAGATTTAGTTAATTGGATTAATTGAATTTTGGATTTGACCTTTTAAATTAATTGGATTAATTTAAAAGAGGCTTGGGCTAATTGATTAAGTGGATTGGATTCACTAATAAATTAGTAGAGTGCTTGTCTGATTAACGAATTGGATTTCATTAATTAGTAGAGATAGGCTAGAGATAATTAATTGGATTAATTATTGTATTCGACCGAATTAATTAAGTGGATTGGATTAATTTAATTAATTAAGTGCATTTGCGCTTGTTAATTATTTAATTGGATTAAATATTCACTTGGGAAATAAAAATGTTGGATATTTTATTTAATTAGGTTAAATAAATAAGTCCAACAAATTTAGTAATTGGGCTCTAATTAATTCATAGGATAAATTAAATGAGCCCGGTCCAAATGCACATGCCTAGCCCACGTTTGACTTTCCCTAAGTCAAAGGTTTACATTCCTTGTAGAGAAAAAATCAAAAACCATCTACATGCAATGAATGTTGGCGTGTCCACATTCAATGTATGTAATTGTGGAGAGGTTATGGAAGGTTGGAGAGATATGTGGAAGTTGTCTTATGGCTTAGAAAACTATGTCTTCCTTCGATATCTCATACAATCATTCCAACTCCAGCACAACACTATGCATGGCCAATTTTGCTCTCTCAACTCTATAGAATTTTCAGCCATCTCTCTCATTACATGCCTAGCCAATTTCTCCTTTCTCCTGAAGGACAAGCGGATCTGTCCGGGCGCGCGAGCGGAAGCGTGAAATTGAAAATACATACATTTAAGTCGCATAAATAAACGCAATAATCATGAAATCCCAAGGGGTGTTCCCTTGGGCGCTCAACCGGGCGTTCGATGTAGGATGTATCAATATTATAAGCGTAAACTGTACATAGGGCATAGAAACGAAAACAGACTACGAAAGCGTAAAAATCGAAGTTACCTTTGTAGTTTTCTCGTATGCGGCTAATTGTGTTGTTCCTCTCTGAAAATTTTCACAAAGTTCAAATGTATGAACTCTCCAAAGGTGATCCACACCACACCGGAAGAGATACACGTTTTCCTTGCTAGAAGAAAACGGATCTAAGAGGATTCGATTTAAGAAAAGGAACACTATTAATCAGTGTTCTTCTTAAACTCACTTTGTTCTTCCAAATGATCCAAGATCAAATGAAGAACAAAGGAATAGAGAGAGAGAGAGGCCGAAAGTTTTAGAGAGAGAGGAGTGTAATTTTCTTCTTCTTTTTCCTAGAAAAAGATGAATTATGATTCTCTTGCTTTGATGTTTGTATATACTCATATATATACAAAATTAATGTGATTATTGGAATGTGTTTAGGTTCATCCAAGGATGTCTAGATACATCCCAATCAATCCCACTAATTCATTATCAAGCCTACCAATCATACCAAAAGAGAGAGGCTTGATTGGAATTGATTTGTCCCTTACCGAAAGAGACAAGTCAATACATCAAGCATACATGGCCGATTTTTACCCCTTCAAAAGTGGTAATTTTCGGTCATGCCCCATTAAGGAAGAATTCCAACTTCTTCCTATTCCAAAACTGGAATGAACACACCTCTTGGGCCAAAATTTAATGGACCGGGTTCCACTGCAATTCAATTACAACGAACCCAATGTTTAATCCCATTTAATTCAAGGTCCACTTAAATAATTCCCATTGATATTTTAATCCAATTAAAAGAATCAATATTTCGACTCTCTATATTAACCGATAAATCCCATTTACCGATTAAACGAGGGCCCTATACAATATTGCCCCGTCCATCCAATGGACAATCCCTTAAGTAAGCCAATTACTCAATTATCCTCCGAAATTGACTCCAAGTCAATTTCTCCACCTTCTTGGTGATTTGTGTGTGACCCTTTAGGTTCACCTTCAGCTAGACTTGGGCCTGTGTCCAACGAGGGCCCGTTACCATGGGTGGTCGTCTAGCAACGATCCATGGCACTAGAGGCTAGGTGAATGTTGGCATGAACATTTAGGCGCCGATTCCATACGGGTATGGTCCTTCCGTCTACCGTCTCCCGGTCTTAGTCTAGGGTATGAAATTGGGCGTCGGTTCCCATCCTTGGCTAGGCATCTATGCTAAATACTTGAGAATACATATGCCTCATTGCATCGACATAGGAAACCATTTCTTGTTCGACCAATCACTGTGGCCACAGGTTTAAGTAGCATGAACGTGTCTCCGAGTGCATAGGAGATACCTCTGTCACATACTGACAGGGGACGGATCCTCTTCTTGGAATCCATTGTCCTCGCTACACATTCTGACTGCACTGGACAAGGCTTATAATGATCATCTTACAGAATGATCACCTCTCGCCAGATCCAAGATACAGGCATCTTGTGTACATGATTGCCATGGTTCCTCAAGTCTGAGGACTACTCCCGTACTATCAAAACCGGGAAAATCCAATCACACTCCAAGCCTACAAGGCTTCCATATGATGATCCCCGCGAGTCAGTTCAATCAGCTCGACCCCAGTCGACCAACCCACCAAGATCGTATAGGCGTCCACGCTTGTCGCTGATGAAACACGACACTCATCCAATAAATACGACTCTTGGTACAAGTCTCTATAGGACTCTCGATGCCCTGTCTTGATGTCCTCGACTTGGAACGTTTCAGACCAACTCTTTATCAGTTCGTTTCATGACCACCATTCAATGCGTGGCCCAACTGTATGAGTTGTTAATCGTGGTCTGTACGCTTTGTTGTGATATATGTAAAATACCATTTTACCACTAATCTCTTGACATATGCGGGGCAACCCCACACTTTCAAGTATTTCTAGTAGGCAGGCTTGCCATGCCATATCTCATATGGCGTCTGGATATTTTCTTAGATGGCGCAAAGTTCAAAAGTTTGGCTGCTGTCTCAAGAGCATATCCCTAGAAGGATAAGGGGAGTTCGGTAAAACTAATCATGGATGGGACCATGTCCAACAAGGTTCGATTCCTCTTTTCAGACACACTATTTAACTATGGTGTTCCAGGAGGAGTCCACTGAGAGATAATTCCATTCTCTTTTAGATAATCAATGAATTCTCCACTTAAATCCTCTCCACCTCGATCCAACCGAAGGGCTTTGATCTTACGACCGGTTTGGTTCTCTACTTCAAGCCTGTATTCCTTCAACCTTCCAAAGGCTTCAGACTTGTACCTCATCAGGTAGACATAACCATATTGTGAGTGATCATCGGTAAAGGTTATGAAGTACGAGTACCCACCCCTAGCCTGAGTATTTAATGGGCCACAGGCGTCCGTATGGATCAAACCCAACAGAACGTTGGCTAGCATGCTTTGTCCAACAAAGGGTTTCTTGGTCGTCTTTCCCTTTAGATAGGATTCGCCAGGCTGGTAGGTTGTCCAAATCGTTTATTTCTAGACTCTTTGAGTCCACCAACCTTCTTATCCTATCTTTAGAAATATGACCTAACCTCGCATGCCAAATTTGTGCATTATCTTGATTATCATATTACCGTTTGTGTTCCACAGTCATAATCCAATTAGACTGTTGAAGTATGTACAGACCGTTCACCAATGTACCAAGAAAATAGGATACACCATCATTTATAATATAAACACTATGTTTATTGATGGTGAAAGAATAACCCTGCTTATCAAGGACGGGTATGGATACAATATTCTTAATCATGCTAGGTACACAGAAACAGTCGTTCAATACAATCCTAACATGACTACTAATGGCTAACTACATTGATCCTACGGCTTCCGCAGCAACAGCCTTGCCATCGCTTAGCCTCAGGATCATCTCATCCTTGGTTAGCCTTATGCTTCTTTGCAGTTCCTGCAAATCATTGCAGATGTGAGCATCACACTCGGTATCCAGTACCCATGAAGAAGAATTAGTTATCATGTTTACTTCAACCACAAACATACCTAGATTGGAGAGGAGTTGTGGGCACTCCCTCGTCCAATCCCCCTTTCCTTGGTAATGCATGCAGACATCATTTGCCTTGGACCGCTGAGAACCACGGGCCTTCCCTTTCCCTTTGGCAACAGGGGCGCTAGGAGCGCGAGCAGGGGCCGCAATTGTCTTCTCTTTTTTCCTTCTTCCTCTTCCAGCGTCTGGCCTTATTGCCATTTGCTTTGGAGGTCGAAGTCTCTCCTATCAATACCGCTGGCGTCGACTTGTGGGTCTTCGCCTTGTATTGCAACAACGTGTTGATCAACTCATGAATAGACTTCTCAAGTCCATTCATGTTGTAGTTTACAACAAACGGGTCATAGGACGGAGGAAGTGACTAGAGGATCACGTCAATGTACGTGTCATTGTTAAGGCCAGCTTTAAGGTCATCGAGCTTCTCCACTAGGGAAAGCATCTTGACCCTATGACTCTGTACAGACGATCCTTTAGCCAACTTGGTGCCAAAGAATGCTTTTGTGGCGGCATACCTAATATGCCTGTCCGAAACCGCATAAATCTCGTTCATGCGGAGCATTATGGCGGAGACGTTGTCCAGCCTCTCATATTGCTTCTGAATGTCGTTAGACATCGAAGCCAATATGATACTACGTACTTTTCGGTTGTCCTCGTGCATTTCTGGAACGTCAAACGTTCTTCTGGCGTGGACTCCTTCGGTAAGTCGCTCGGCGGCGGCTCGTCCAAGACGTAGCCTTGGTTTCTGATATCGAGGACGATCCTCGGGTTTCTTAGCCAGTCCGGGTAGTTCGTTCCGTTAAACTTATTAGTCTCAAGTACCATAGTCAAAGGATTCTTAGACATATCTACGTTTATAAAATGTAAAATAGAAATTAGCAGATGATGATAATATTATTATTCAAGTTGAAGACATGGTCTTTTAGTCTTTAACCCTCCCACTATTTATACGAAAGTCCACCACTCTCAAGTGGAGTTTTGGGAAATCATTTCCTAGTGGGCTTGGGATCCACAAGCATGATCTCCATGCCCCGGTTTTATGATTCACATGAAGAAAACCTCATGGGAGATATCCAAAATCATTCTCATCCAATGAGATTTCGAAGATATTTTACCTCACCTATTCGCATGGTTTCGAGGACTCCAAGCGAAATATGTTACTCAGTGTTGGGCCCAACCTATCAACCAAATCATGCCTCAACTGTCGCCCCCCACAAATCGTGAGACAAGGAAACAACGAGTGCAATCTCTTTGTTCACAACAATGGTGCAGCTTTCCCCTAGTCTAAGTGTGCCACGACTTATGAGACTACACTTGGGTAGTGGTAGCTTCCTCACCACATTGCTGTGGATGGAAGGCTCGGACAGATCAAAATACCATTTTGATCCAAGTCCGTTCTGGGCCTAATATTTAATTTGGTCCAACCAAATGAGAGTTTTGATAATGACCGAGACCTCATCACATTAAGTATTTCAGCATGCATAAATATCCAATGTTCATAAATCGTTTAAATAAATACGTCACATGCAGAAAACATAGCATACCCCTGTAAGGATGATCACAAGCCCAACCTATGCGATCCTCTGATCCCGCAGTGAGTCTATGGTCTGTCTAGGGTGGTCCTACACTATTACATATATAATAAACCCATTGTCACTCCAATGGGGCTTGTGGCTCTTCTTGTTGTCACGCCTTGATGTTACACCTTGGGTCTCCGACTCCAGGGGCTTGTCAAAATAACACCTCACCAAGGCTATCTACTCTCATTACATATGAAAGTAATACATGAAAATAAATAAACAAGCCTTAACATCATGAGGCTAGAAAATCAGGAGATAATAGTCCCAAAACAAGAGGCATGCAGGCCCCACCCAACAGAAATGTAAATAGAAAACATTCATCTATACACAAGGTTTAGGGCTCTTGTAATCATCCCATGTTGATCCCATCAACACATATAACACAATTATACCAAATAATCATGTTCAACCATGGATATTCAAAATATCGAAGATGTCAAACATCACAAGGTATAAATATCCAAATAATATGCAAAGTTCAAATTTTAAATTTAATAGACATTGTATACAATGCATCCAATGCACGTATTAAACCCAAATTAATTAAGCGAATTTGATCTAAGAAAAAATTCAATGATTGCAAAATCAAATACGCAAAATTAACTCATTTTCAGAAAATGTGCAGAAAACCAAAAAAAATCCAAATTTTCAAAAAACGTCGAAAAAGGGCACAAAACGGCCTAGCTGTTGTGCCTTCCAACGGCCGCCCGCAAAGGGCTGCATGCGCACATACGCAGGCAGGCAGCTTGCGGGCTTTGCGCACGCGCGTCCTGTGCAGCGCTGGCTTAGCAGCCAACAATTGTGCGCCTGCACACAGCATGTGCGCACGCTTGTGCGCAGCGCCCGTGCGCATGGCGTGCGCGCCCGCATGCGCGGGCCAAAGCCCAACGAGCACCGACGCTCGCCTGCGCCCGGCACAGTATGTGCAGCCGCCCCTGTCAGCACGCACGCTGGCAGGCACGCCGGCCAGGCTGCGTGCAGGCGTGAGCCCACGCGGGCCCGCCAGCCACTGGCCGGTCAGCAGGGGCGGCAGCCAAATGCTGCCGCTGTTGTCCGTTTTTGACCATTTTCGGTTTTTTATTTTCAGCACATAATATATAAAAATAAATTGAAAATAAACATGCAATTTTTAAAATCCAATCTATAAAATCGCATGCATAATGTCCATCAAGTTCAAACAAATGAACAAGCACATTCATCCATATATTCATAAAATTACACATGCTCATAAAGCCGTAAAAGCAAGTAGATCATACCAAGCATATAGATCTATGCCCCTTACATCAAACCGGGCTCTGATACCACTTCAAGGACAAGCAGATCCGCCCGGGAGCACGAGCAGAAGCGAGAGATGGAATGATACGTAAATTCAAATCGCATAAATAAACGCAATAATCATGAAATCCCAAGGGGTGTTCCCTTGGGCGCTTAACCGAGCCTTCGATGTAGAATGTATCATTATTATAAGCATATATTGAACATAGGGCATAGAAACGATAAACAAACTATGAAAGCGTAAAAGCCGAAATTACCTTTATAGTTTTCTCGTAGACGGCTACTTGTGTTGTTCTTCTCTGGAAATGCTCACGAAGTTCAAATGTATGAACTCTCCAAAGGTGATCAACACCATACCAGAAGAGATACACGTTTTCCTTGTTAGAAGAAAACGGATCTAAGAGGATTTGGTTTAAGAAAAGGAACACTATTAGTTAGTGTTCTTCTTAAATTGACTTTGTTCTTCCAAATGATCCAAGATCAAATGAAGAACAAAGGGATAGAGGGAGAGAGAGGCCAAGATGTTTGAGAGAGAGAGAGAGAGAGAGAGAGAGAGAGGAGTGTAATTTTCTTCTTCTTTTTGCTAAAAAAAGATGAATTATGATTCTCTTGTTGTGATGTTTGTATATACTCATATATATACAAAATTAATGTGACTATTGGAATGTGTCTAGGTTCATCCAAGGATATCTAGATACATCCCAATCAATCCCACTAATTCATCTATCAAGCCTACCAATCAGACCAAAAGAGAGAGGTTTGATTGGAATTGATTTGTCCTTTACCGAAAGAGACAAGTCAATACATCAAGCATGCTTGGCCGATTTTTACCCCTTCAAAAGTGGTAATTTTCGGCCATGCCCCATTAAGGAAGAAGTCCAACTTCTTCCTATTCCAAAAGTGGAATGAACACCCCTCTTGGGCCAAAATTTTATGGACCGGGTTCCACTGCAATCCAATTACAACGAACCCAAAATTAAATCCCATTTAATTCAAGGTCCACTTAAATAATTCTCATTTATCTTTTAATCCAATTAAAAGACTCAATATTTCGACTCTCTATATTAATCGATAAATCCCATTTACCGATTAAACGAAGGCCCGATACAATATTGGCCCGTCCATCCAATGGAAAATCACTTAAGTAATCCAATTACTTAATTATCCTCCAAAATTGACTCCAAGTGAATTTCTCCACCTACTCGGTGATTTGTGTGTGACCCTTTAGGTTCACCCTCAGCTAGACTACGCATGCCTCATTGCATCAACACAGAAAACCATTTCCTATTCGACCAACCACTGTGGCCACAGGTTTAAGCAGTATGAACGTGTCTTCGAGTGCATACGAGATACCTCTGTCACATACTGACAGGGACGGATCCTCTTCTTGGAACCCACCGTCCTCGCTACACATTCTGACTACACTGGACAAAGCTTATAATGATCATCTTACAGAATGATCACCTCTCGCCAGATCCAAGATACAGCCATCCTATGTACGTGACTGTCATGGTTCCTCAAGTCTGAGGACTACTCCCGTACTATCGAAATCGGGGAAATCCAATAATACTGACCAAGCCTCCAATGCTTCCATATGATGATCCCTGTGAGTCAGTTCAGTCGGCTCGATCCCAATCGACCAACCCACCAAGATCGTGTAGACGTTCCATGCCTGTCGCCAATCAAACACGGCACTCATCCAATGAACACGACTCTTGTTGCAAGTCTCCATAGGACTCTCGATGCCCTGTCTCGAGGTCCTCGACTTGGAACTTTTCAGACCCAACTCTTTATCTGTTGGTTTCATGACCACTATCCAATGCGTGGCCCAACTGCATGAGTTGTTAATCATGATCTGTGGGCTTTGTTACGATATATGTAAAATATAATTTTAGCATATGGAAAATGAGCACAACAAAGAAGGCACCAATGGTAACGAATACTTATTTTATTCATTACATAATATTACATTACATCAAGTTGTCAAATAGGTTACAAAATGCCAAACCTATTGGCTTTCTGGTCACCTATTCTAACAATCGTTCGTTTAGCCCTCAGATATAGATATGAAAACCCCAAGTCGAAACCCAAAAGAAACCCTACATACGAAAACTAAGAAATTCAGAAAAATACAAAATAAGAGAAATACAAAAAGAACCTAAATCTTACCTTTGTTACCAACAATAAAGTAAGATTCCCCTATGTTTCAGTCTCGATTTCTCCCTCTCCAACACTATAAAATCCTACATAGAAACACACGACACAGATTCACACTCTCGAAGCATAAACACCACAAAAAATTAAAAAATAAAAAATAACAAAAATGGGAGAACCTACCTTTATAACCTTTCCCCCTTGATTCTATCAATTTCTTTTATAGATTTAACGGTCAGATTGAGGGATTTTGAGCAAGGTTACCTAAGGTTGTCGAAAAACTAGGGTTTTCTTAGTTTTGTCTCTCAAAAAGTTCAAAGTGCAGATCTGGTTTAAGCTGGTCAACAGCCCCTTCATATATATGGAGGGGCATTTTAGTCATTGCCCCTAAAAATTAGGTTCAAGTTGACCAGGGGCAGTAGGATTCTTTTTTATAACATAGGGGGTGAAATTGATCTTTAAATTTTCATAGGGGGTTTTCTTGATATTTTCCAATGTCACAGGAAGTTAAAATGAATTTAACCCTTTTTCTATGATAATTTATTTGACTCAAGCGTCTAAATCAAAACATATTATCTTATTGACAGAGCACGGGCTAGTTCCATATAATTTTTAAAAATAGCATTTGCATATGTGAAAATAGTTAAATGAGATTAAATAATTGAGATGGTTGTGATTATCCAATCTAGTTTTCTTGTCCCTACCAATAAATCATTGAAAGCGCATAATTAATTCACTCACTGCTACCAATCATTCATGGCGATCACGGATTACTGAATTCGTGGATAGCAATAAAAAAAAAATACTGAATCGAATTGTCAGATCTATCAATAATAATTATTCCATAAACAATAAAATCAAAACAAGAAATACTTAGCAAAATCAAATAAGTCCATGATCTTAAAACATAACAATGGCGTTCGACATTTTCCTTGAATCAGAAAGGGGAATTAGCTAGACATAATGTGTGTAGAGCCTAAAATGCTATCGATAAAACTATGGAGAAAAGGGGAAAATGGAAGATGATCAAAGCTAAGAGCGTAATGAATTATATAATTAGATTGAGGATCCTCAGTCTTAGCACCCGTTTTGTAGCACGAAAATGTCCTCCCCCTTGCCTTACAATTCGGAAAAGGAAATTAAATCTCAGTCAAATCTTTCCAAGTCGCCCATTTTCATGTCTCAATAGGACGTGATGACACCTTATTGAGTGTTTAAATTTGTTTTTGTCATCCACTTCTGTTTGTTACTTTCCAAGTTTAATTGGGTCATTTTGACTCTATTTTCATCAAAGTTTTTCATAGCAACTCCTACATTCAAAAGACGGATAATTCAAAAATCTATGCAATAATATCCTTCGAAAGTACTCAAATTAAGCATGCATGAAGCGTTAAATTGTGTCTTATCAATTACTTCGATGACTTGGAAAAAAATCAAAGCACAAGGGACCTAATATAAACCACAATGACCTCCAGTCTAAGGATTAATCTTACACTATCGCGTCAGAAAAATCATAATTCAACATTGTCCATCCGATAAAGAATTTCCTTTGTAGTCGTTTACTGCACTTGTTTTAAACAAACACTCTTGCACACACATTAGTGTCTTTACACCAACATCCATAAAATGATATGTTCTCCTAAAGAGCGTGTCTCATGTGAAACTATGCTTAATTCCTGTTGAAAGAATTGATGTCGCCAAGATATCGATAACGCAACGAAAGCAATAGATAAAAAAAATTAAACATAAAGGGGTCAAGGTCCCATATCTTCAACTAGATTTGTCAATGGGCGGGTATTACCCGAATTCGGACCCATTATTTTTATAATATACCCGAACCCGAATCCATTACTTTTATATTAGACCCGGACCCGGACTGGGACCCGGATCCGGACCCATACCCATTGAAATAAGTATTTCGGGTATGGGTAGGGTCTAGACCCAAAATTACCCGTAGGTATGGGTCTTCAATGGGTAAAACCTAATACCATAAAAATTCATAAATATACGCTAACTTATAATCATTGAACTTGTAAATTTTTTATAGATTAATCGAGTTGATGTTACTTGTCATATAAAATTCTTAATTTTTTTGAAAAAAAAAAATTGCCAGAGTTTTTCATCTTTATTTTCGTAGTGAAAACTGCGAATTAAATTTTTGATAAAATTAATTTGAATGTATAGTGATAAGTCAAGCTAAACTAATATATGGTACTAATAAAATTTGTTCAAATTTAAATTGTAAAAAACTCATGAAATGAACCAATTTTCAAATCAAGAAAAAATCATTCTAAAGTTCAAATATAATTTTCATACATTTTTCCTATTGGTTATTTAATTTTACGTTCCTATATCGAATCTATGTCGATGTGTAATTGGTTAATATGATTCATTATTTGAACAACATCAATATCGTTATATATATTTCAACGATATTCAATCTGCACATGTTAAAAATTCAAATAACTTTTAATTTGATTTATTGACAAAAGTTTATTAAATACATTAATAAACTAATATAGTAATATGTTTATGTGATATCATTTACAAAGAAACATGTATAATTGTTTATTCGTTTTAATGTGTAAGACCCAATGGGTAAGACCCATAATGGACCCAATTAGTATGGGTATAGAATGAGTAAGACCCAATGGATATTCTATGGGTAGGATTAGGGTAAAATACATAAGTAACAATTATAGGTATTTATTGGATTTGGGTCCGAGTAGGGTAATACCCGCCCATCGACAGGCCTACTTTTCAACATTCGTGCACTTTAGAGAGATACAAGCCAATTGATAATAAAACTTAACTATGAGATTATACCTTTTAAATCTTGAATCAAGAAACATGTTCTCAACATTCTTGATCTACCACGAGCACGTACGTCCCCAATGCACATCCGTTCAATCCTTTACCGTTCACAAACGTCCCACGTTCATTTTCACTCAGAGATTCAAATAGATCTCCTCTATGTTGTCCACACCACACTAACGAGTCCCTTCGTTCTACTTGCTAGAATATTTTAGAATAATTTTATGGAGAAGAGAGATTATAGTTTATCAAGAGACTTTGAACTATTTCAAACTTGAGAGAGAGAGAGAGAGAGAGAGAGAGAGAGAGAGAGAGAGAGAGAGAGAGAGAGAGTGGAGGCTTGAGGGTGTATGGATAAAAACTGTGTGTCAAATCACATCAATTTTCGGCAACTACATGATTTTAAGTTGGAGGAGTCTCCAACTAAGCTAGTAGGTTTGGTCCAATAAGTCGTGTGATTATTTATTAACTGTCGGACCTAGGTTCGATTTGGTTCAATCAATTAATTTTAAATTTATTATTAGTCAAATTAATATTTGGACTTGGTATTAATTAAGTTCAATTCAAATTAATTAATTTAATTAATTAATTCCTTGGGCTTCTTCTTAGATAGGAACTCAATAAAATAATATAATTATTTAAATGATTAATTTAAACTCCTTTAAATTAATTTCTCTTCCTAAAATAATTCATTAATTAATTCTCGAACTTAGTTAGTGATTTTTGTGTTGACTCTTTAGGTTTATCTTCAGTTAGACTTGAGCTTTTGTCGATTACACCATTTAATTTGACAACTTTTTTGCTCTATATTAATTAAATCATATTCAATCATCACTCTTGATTAACTTATCAATCCAAGAGTACCCATTATGATGGATGGCCATTTAGAAACGGTCCATGACACTAGAGAATAAGTGAATATGGTGTGAACCTATAAGCTACGCATATAGATACAGTCCCTCCATCAAGCTATATCCCGATCAAAGTTTAAGGCGTAGAATTGCCAATCGGTTCCCATCCTGGACTTTTGATGTCTATTTATCTACTCTATTTGCAATTCTCCTTAATAAATAGGGCATGAAAATTGGGTGTTGATTACTATCCTTGACTAGACAACTATGCTCAATAACTCGAGACACATTTGCTCTATTGATCGACATAGGAAATCATTCCTTACTCGATCAATCGTTATGGCCGCAGACTCAAAGAGCTTAAACTGCCTCAGAGCGCATAGGAGACTCGACTGTCATATCCTGATAGGTGATGGATCCTATCTTGGAATCCACCGTCCTCAATACATATTCCAACTGTACTGGATAAGGCTTATGATGAACGTATCCCAAATACGGACATCTTTCGCCAGATCCTAGGTACAACCGTCATATGCATGTGACTACCATGATTCCTCAAGTTCGATGACTAATCTCGTACTATCGGAGCTGGGAATTCCAACTATACCGACCAAGCCTCCAAGGCTTCTATATGACGATTCCCGCAAGTCAGTTCAGTCAGCTCGGCAACCCTGGTCGAATAAACCTACTAAAATTGCATAGATGACCTACGTCTATCATCGATGAAACACGACACTCATCCAATGGATGCAATACTTAGTGCAAGTCTCTATCGCACCCTCGATGCCCTGTCTCGAGATCCTCGACTTCGAACGTCTCAAACCAACCCACAAAAATTGGTTTCATAGCTGCCATTCAATGCGCAACCTAACTACATGGGTTCTCCAATTGGTCTGTGGGCTTTGTTGTGACGTTAAAATATCGTTTAACATAATCAGTAAGCACAACAAACACATAGTGCCACGATGAATACTTTATATATTCATCAAGTCAATATTACTTTAATAAAGATTGCTAAATAGTACCCAAAACTGTCAATCTAATTAGCTTTCTGGCTACCTATTCTAATATGGAGTTGGGTTGCGCATAGGCTGACAGCTATGAAACCAACTTCTAAGGATCGGTCTGAAACATTCCGAGTCCAGGACCTCAAGACTGGGCATCGAGAGTCCTATAGAGACTTGCACCAAGTATTACATTCACTGAATGAGTGCTAAACATCTGTGATAGATGTGGGTCGTCTATGCAATTATAGTGGGTTGGTTGGCTAAGATAGTCAACTGAGTGAAGTGACTCATGGGTATGTCCGTATGATTGGAATTCTCGGTTTCGATCTTACGGATTAGTCCTCAGACTTGAGGGATCACGACGGTCGCTTACATACGATAATTGTATCTTGGATCCGGCGAGGGTGGCTGTATCATGAGGTATGGTCATCATAAGCCTTGTCCAATGCAATCAGAGTATGTAGTGAGGATGGTGGATTCCAAGACAGAATCTGTCCTTTGTCAGTATTGTGACTGCAAGTTCTCCTATGCGCTCTGAGATGGTTTAGACTCTCAAAGTCTTTGACCAAAGTGATTAATCAATTAGGGATGGGTTCCCTTGATCAAATTAATAGAGTAAATACATTTTGAGTATGAAGCATAGTTGTTTAGTCAAGGATGGGAACAGCCGCTCAATTTCATACCCTAGACTAAGGCCGGAAGACGGTTGACGAAAGAACCGTACCCGTTATTAGAATAGGTGACCATGAAGCCAATCTTGTTAGGCGAATTATAACCTATGTCTGAACAATTTAAAAGTTTTAATAAACTTTGATGAATAAGAAAATGAAATTCATCTAGCTCATGCTTTGTCTGTGTTCACTTTTATTGCTTTATAACTGTTCACTACACAAACAAAGCCCACATACTGAGATCACACTTCGGGGACTGGGACTGCGCTAGAAGGTAGGTTCATGAAATCAGTTCCGCCGAATCAGTCTGAAAATCTCCAAGTCAATGAATCTCGGGAAATGGGTATCGAGAATCCACTTGAGACTTGTACTAAGCATCTGCTGTCGTGTTTCATCTATGCAGTGTTAGTGGGTCAGCTTGCTGGGGAGCGGCTGACTGAGGTGACTCGCGGGAACCATCTTACGGAGGACCTTGAGTAGGGTTGGCTAGGTATGACGTGAGTTCCCGATTCCAACGGTATAGGTCAATCCTTTGACTTGAGGAATTGCTGAGTTTACCTGTACATCATGACTGTATCTTAGGTATGGTGAGAGATTGCCAAAACATAGTTGAGTAGTCCTAAGCCATATCTAGTGCAGCCACGGTGTGCAACGTGACAGTAAGTTCCAAGAAAGGATCTGTCTCCTGTCAAGAGTGTTGACAGTTGCGTCTCACTATACTCTGTATCTTGTCCCTAAAATCTGTGGCCACAATAATTGAACAGAAGGGAGAGATTCCCTGCGGCGTTTTTAAGTCCAAGATGGCTACCTATGTATCCGTGCCCTAGACCCTAAGTGGTGAGACCGTAGACGGAAGGATAGATGTACTGTAGAGCCTAAATGTTCATCCCAACGCATATTCACCTAGTCTCTAGTGCCATGGACCGTTGCTAGACGGCCAACCATGGTGACGGGCGAATTCTAGGAATCCGACCAAGTCTAGCTGAAGGTAAACCTAAAGAGTCACACGCAATCCGCACACATAACGTATTTAATTTGGAATTAAATATTTGGAGAGAAGTGAAATGATTAAATTAGATTTAATCAGGTCTTTCTTATCTTGGGAAAATTAATTTATTTTATTCGATGAAAGGAATTTATCTAATAAATTAGATTTATTGAAAATTAATTTATGGGCTTAAAATAAATATTAGTATTTATTATATTGCCCTTTGGATTATTTAATTAGATTTAAATAATCCATTAAATTAATGAATGGTTGAGATTGGAGAGGGAAATCAATGGCTAGGATTGATTTGACCAAGAAGTTAGAAATTGACTAGGATTTGACTAGGTCAAATCCTATTTCCAAAGGAGTCTTCCAAAGTGTAGGAATTAGAAGAGGAATAGGATTCCTCCTCTATATATATTCTTGACTCTTCACTTTGGAAGTGATGATGAAACTCAAAAACACACACACACACCCCATCACCGCCGTCCTCTCCCTCTCACTCGGCCACTCCCTCCCCTATTCTCCAAGATACTCTCTTGTTCTTTTGTGCTATACAATTGAACTAAAAGGAGGGTTGATCTCGTTAATTAATAGCGTTTGATCAATTCGTCCTCTTCAAATATTATATACACTTGTTCTTTCGCTAGCACGAGGATCAAGATACGTGGACGGATTACGTGTACTAATTAGAGGGTCTCAAACTCGAGATCTTGGAGCAAAACGGGGAACAATGCGAGTAGCGGTTTGAAGACAAAACGACAACCGGGTAGGTTTTCGTTTTAACATTTTCGCCCCTTATTCAACCCTATGGCCTCCATGAATTGTTTGTATGTTTTTTATTCATGAGATACACCAAATGCCCGGGAGATTCAAGGGAACACCCCTTGAACGTCTTTATATTATTCTCGTTTATGGCATGTTTAATATCATTGTAATTTTAATTATCCCGCGCTTCCGCATTCGCGCAACTCCTGGGCCGATCCACACGTCTTTGCTAGGCTTTCAGTGGTATCAGAGCCCGGTTCGGTGTGTAGGCCTACGGTTTTACGTGTATTTAAAGCATGAAAACGTGTATGGCATGATTTATATGTTTCTTGATGTTTTAATTATCAAGCATATCGTTTTCTTGTCTTTAATCGTGTATGAGTTGTTGGCGTTATTGGTATTCTTGGTTTTCTTGAAAAACGGGGGCAGAAAATAAAACGAAAGAAAAACGTTGCACGCGGCCAATCGGCGGCTGACCGCACACGCAGTACGCACAGGCGAGGCGCGCGCGCAGGCAGAGGAGCCTGCGCATGGCAGCCCCGGCGGTGCGCACAGCGCACTCGGGTCTGCGGCCAGCGTGCGTACAGCCGAACGCGGAGCACTAACACATGGTCGGGCTCGCGCGCACGCGGGCATGGGAGCCTGCGTGCCAGGCTAGCGCGTCAAAGGCGCTCGCGCGGCCGGTGCACGGCCAGGCAGGCCGCACGCACACGAAGGCAAACAACGGAGTCTGCGCGTGTGCGCCTGGCAGGCACGCCCGATGCGCATGTGCGCGTGCAGACTGCGCGTAGGATGCACACGCAGGCGGCACGACAGGGTGGCGTGCGCAGGCAAAGGAGCCTGCGCACGGCGCCCCGCCAGCGTGCGCGACACAGCACGACCAGGCGCGTGCGCGAGCAGGCAGGGGCCTGCGTGTGTGCGCCCGGCCAGGCGTGCCCTGCGCGTGCGCGGACAGCAGGCGCCGCCGGAGATGGCAGTCGATTGTTCATTTATGTTTTTCTTGTTTTTAATTTTTTGGATAATTTATGAAAAATTAGTTTTATTTATTTTGCATGTTTTCTTAAGAACATTATTTGGAAAGTTGTTGTATTGGATTTGGAATCCCGGCATTTTATTCACTTTCAAATAATGAGGAAAGGGTTTTCTAAACAAGAAAAGATATTGCCAATGTTATACCATGACTCGTTCTCTCGTTTTATCATGGAATGATGTGATTGGATATCATGGATTATGTGCATATGTTTATGTGATTGGATATCATGTAATTATATGCGTTAATTGAGAACGGATGATCACAAGCCCTAGACCGAATGTTTGGTTTAAATTTATGTTGGGCCTGTGTGCCTCTTTTATTATTATCTCCTCCTTTTCTAGTTGCCTTGGAATAATATGACATTCTATCTCCCTCCAATTGTACTCCCCCCGGGTTTTCGCTGGGGTTTCTTTTTATATATGTAATGAGAGTAGTATAGGAGTGAGGAATATTATTTTATGTTTTGGTGGAGATGAAGGATGGTCCAAATGGAGAGCCCAGAATGGAGAATCCAAGGCGTTCCATGAAGATTTGAAGGAGAAAAGAGACCAAGGCCCATCAGCATGTTGATCGGGTTGCTATTAAATGTAATAGTGTAGGACGAACCCTAAATTGACCATAGATCCACTGCGGGCTCAGTGGGTCGCATAGGATTCGGGCTTGTGATCATCCAACAGGGGCGTGCTAAACTTTAATTTTGCATGTGGCTTTTATGGTGAATGAATGGTTTATTTATCATATTATTGCTATGGGATGCAAACTTTAAATTATGCACTATGTATGTATGTATGTATGTATGTATGTATGGGATCTCGGTCATTTTTCAACTCTCACTTGGTTGGACCAAAGTTCAAAATATTAGACCTTTGATAAATGGACTTGGACTCTAGGAGTTCATCCATGCCTTCCATCCATGGCAAAGTGAGGAAGCTGATTTAGGTCGATAGTGTGGTCTCACGAGTCGTGGCACGACTATCGTGCTTAAAAGAAGCTGCACTTTGTCATGAACGAGGAGTAGACTGCTGTTACCTATCTCACGAGTCGTGGAGGTAGCAGTGGGTCTACGAATCGGTTGATTGGGTCGGTTCTAACGCACAAATAACGTGATTCGCTTGGAGTCCTTGGGATCACGTGAAAAGGTATGGCAATTATCTGGGGAATCTCGTGGAACAAGAATGGTATGGCATGCCTCCCACAGGATTCTTCCCATGCGAATCGTAAAAGCGGGGTATGGGAAAATCACTGTGGATCCCAAGCCCACTAGGAAAGGGTTTTTCCTGAAAACAACGTTTGAGAGTGTCGTGTTTTCGTATAAATAGTGGGAGCATTAAATGACTAAAGTCCAAGCGTTTAATTTTTTATTAAATCTTTTGTTTTTAAATTCTGTTGATCGTAGTTTTGTTCTTTAAATGTAGATTTAAAATGTCTAAGAACCCATTATCAACCATACTTGAGACCAACAAGTTTAATGGAACCAATTACAATGACTGGTTGCGCAATCTGAGGATAGTCCTCAATTACGAGAACCAAGGCTATGTCATGGACGAGCCATTTCCTAGAACCTTACCGAAAGGATCCACGCCAAAAGAACGTGAGACGTTCGAGACTTGGCACAAGGATAACCGGAGAGTCCGTAGCATCATACTTGCCTCTATGACGAATGAGATTCAGAAGCAGTATGAAAGGCTAGACGATGTCCCTTCCATTATGGCTCGCCTGAAGGATTGCTATGCAGTCCCGGACCGGCATACTAGGTATGTCGCAACAAAGGAGTTCTTTGGAACTAAAATGACCGAAGGGTCCTCTGTAGAAGAGCATGGGGTCAAGATGCTTACCTTGGTGGAAAAGCTCGAAGACCAAAGCAGGCTCGATAACGAGACGTACATTAATGTGATCCTTCAGTCTCTCCCACCCTCCTTCGACCAATTCATTGTTAACTACAACATGAATACACTTGAGAAGGGCATTCATGAGTTAATCAATATGTTGGTGTAATACGAGGCAACGATCAAAAAGTCTGCTCCGACGGTATTGTTTGGAGATGCTTCGACTTCCAAAACGAAAGGCAAGGGCGTCGAACGTTGGAGAAGGAAGAAGGGAAAGGGAAAAGCCATCAAAGCAGCTACCAACACTAAGAGGTGTTCCCATTGCCAAAGTAGGGAAAGGCAAAGGAAAAGGAAAGTTTGACTCAAAGCAACAGTCGAGGGCATATGACATATGTATTCATTGCCGTGAGAAAGGGCATTGGAAGAGGGATTGCCCCAAAATCCTCTCCAAGAAAGGTATCTTTGTGATTGAGGTTAATATGGTTACTAACACTGCCTCTAAGGTATTGGATACCAGCTGTGGAGCTCACATTTGCAATAATTTGCAGGTGCTGAAAAGAAGCAGAAAAACTGAGTAGCGAAGATATGGTCCTAAAGCTTGAGAATGGCAAGGCCATCTCGGCAGAAGCAGTAGGATCCGCCACCCTAGTAGTTATTGATCGTATTAGTAGAGAATTAGAGCAAGTTTATTATGTACCTAGCATAATTAGAAACATCATTTCCATTCCGTTGTTAGACCATAGTGGATGTGAGTTTATAATCAATAAAAATTGCTTTTATTTGATGAAGGGTGGTATTGCTCATCTGCTTGGTACGCGTAATAACGGCCTCTATATCTTACAACAAGTGAATTTCGTTCTAAACGCTCAACACAAACGTAAAATAGATGATAACGGGAACGCACAACTGTGGCACGCAAGGTTAGGTCACATTTTCCAAGATAGGATGAAGAAATTGGTAGACTCAAAGAACCTAGAGGTTGGGGACTTGAGTAAACTACCAACTTGTGAATCCTGTCTCAGAGGGAAAATGACCAAGAAGCCCTTTGTAGGACAAAGCAGGCTTGCCACAGGTCTGTTGGATTTGGTCTATATAGACGTATGTGGACCACTAAGGACGCAAGCACGAGGTGGGTTCTCTTACTTCATAACCTTCGCCGATGATCATTCACGGTATGGTTATGTACACCTGATGAGGTACAAATCTGAAGCTCTTGAGAGGTTTAAAGAATTCAGACTTGAAGTTGAGAACCAAACCGGCTGCAAAATTAAAGTCCTACGGTCAGACCGAGGCGGAGAATACCTTAGTACTGAGTTCCTTAATTATCTTAAAGAAAACGGTATAATCTCTGAATGGACACCTCCCAAGACACCACAGTGAAATGGGGTCTTTGAAAGGAGGAATCGAACCCTGTTAGACATGGTCCGATCCATGATGAGTTTTACCAAATTGCCCTTGTCGTTTTGGGGCTACGCATTGGAGACTGCGACAAAATTGTTAAACTTGGCACTAACCAGTGTATTGACCCAAACCCCATATGAGATATGGCACGGCCAGCCTGCGTCCTACAACTACTTGAAAGTGTGGGGTAGCCCTGCATACGTCAAGAAGCTAGTGGGAGACAAGCTAGAATCAAAGTCTAGTTTGTGCAGGTTCGTTGGATACCCCAAAGAAAGTGCAGGTTATTATTTCTATGACCCTTTGGAACAAAAGGTGTTTGTTTCAAGGAACGCAGTATTCTTGGAACAAAGTTTTCCAGAGGATATCCAGCCTGATGATCTGATCCTTGAGGAGTCAAGTAAGGCAAACCAGTCATTAGTGGAAGCCACGGATACCTCACTTAGAGAATTCAGGATAGATACCCAGAAGGCTGATCAACCTCGAGAAGTTTAGCATGCTAGGCATGACGAACGACCTCAGGAAGAGCCAACCCCGGTACCTGAACTACCAGCTCCTATTCAGTCAATGCCCACAGTCACCACTCACGTTCTCGTTCTCTATAGGTCAGCAAGAGAGTCTCGACCTCCCATGAGGTATGGCTTTATAAACACGACCAGTCGATTGGATAAGGATCCTAAGACATATGGGGAAGCGATGTCTGACATCGACTCCGGGAGATGGCTTGAGGCCATGAAAATCGAAATGGACTCCATGAGTGAGAACCAAGTCTGGAAACTTGTAGACCTACCCAAAAGGGTTAAGCCAGTTGGCTGTAAATGGGTCCATAAGCGCAAACTTGGCATTGATGGAGAAGTCACAACCTTCAAAGTTAGGCTAGTGGCAAAAGGGTACACTCAACGACCCGAGGTCGACTTCGAGGATACCTATTCCGCGGTAGCCATGGCTAAGTCCATTCGGATCTTGCTTGCCATAGTAGCATGGTATGACTATGAGATATGGCAGATGGACGTGAAAATGGCTTTCCTCAATGGTTTCATTGAGGAAGAGATCTACATGGATCAGCCGGAGGGATTCACAGTCACCGGAGAAGAGTAGAAAGTTTGTCGTCTCTAGAAGTCCATATATTGCCTCAAACAAGCATCCCAAAGCTGGAACATTCACTTTGATGAAGGCATACGGGGCTATAATTTCATCAAAAATGAATTCGACCCTTGTGTATACAAGAAAGTCAGTGGGAGCTCTATAGTGTTCCTAGTGCTTTATGTGGATGGCATTCTACTCATAGGTAATGACGTTAGAATGTTAGGTAACACAAAAGCATGTTTATCAACTCAGTTTTCCATGAAGGATTTGGGTGAAGCCTCCTACATTCTTGGCATCCAGATTGTCAGGGACAGATCACAAAGAATGTTAGGACTGACCCAAAACTCGTATATGGAGAAAGTCCTGAAAAGATTTTGCATGGACAACTCCAAACGAGAATTCCTTCCTATTGGGCATGGGATCAAGTTGTCTAAGAAACAGTCTCCACAGACTGATGAGGAACTTGAGAAGATGAATATCGTCCCCTATGCTTTTGCCGTAGGAAGCATCCAATATGCGGTCCACTGCACGAGACCTGACATTGCTTACACCTTAAGTGTAACGAGCAGATATCAGTCTTGTGCAGGAGAGGCACATTGGAATGCAGCTAATGTTAGAATAGGTGACCAGAAAGTCAATGATATTGGTTGTTCTGAGAACCATTCGTCAATCTGTGAACAACCAATATTATATTAATGAATGTAGTAAGGATTCATAGGCATGGGTTTGTTGTACTTACTGCTTGTCACAACAAACGCCCACAGACTGAAATATATTTCGGAAAATTAGAACTACACTTGGAGGTAGGTTCATGAAATCAGTTTCACCGAATCGGTCTGAAATACTCCAAGTCAAAGGAATCTCGAGACAGGGCATCGAGAATCCATTTGAGACTTGCACTAAGCATCTGCAGTCGCATTTCATCGACAAGTGACGAGGCTCGTCCATGCAGTGTTAGTGGGTCAGCCAGCTAGGTGGCTGTTGACTGAGGTGACTCGGGGGAATCGTCATATGGAAGCCACTCGGGCTTGGTCGGTATTACTGGTATTCCCGATTCCGATAGTATGGAATTAGTCCTCAGACTTGAGGATCACGGCAGTCCCCTACGTACTAAGGCTGTATCTTGGATCTGGTGAAATTTGACCAGTTGTCACATGGTCATCATAAGCCTTGTCCAATGCGGTTGGAGTATGTAAGAACGGTGTATTCCAAGATAGGATTTGTCCCCTGTCAAAGGATATGATAGCAAGATCTCCTATGCGCTCTGAGATGGTTTAGACTCACAAAGTCTATGGCCATAGCACTTGATTGAGTAGGAAGGGATTTCCTACGTCGAGTCAAACCTATCTCAAGCATTAAGCATAGATGCCTAAGTCAAGGATGGGAACTGGCATCCTAATTCCATGCCCTAGACTAAAAGCCGGGAGACAGGCGACAGTAGGACCATACCCGTACGTATCAAGCGACGGTAGGACCGTACCTGCATGTAACTCGGAGCCTAAATGTTCACACCAGATATTCACCTAGTCTCTAGTGCCATGGACCGTTGCTAGATGGCCACCCATGGTAACGGACTACTTTGGTTATGAAATAACAAGAAGAAGGTCCAAGTCTAGCTGAAAGGTGAACCTAAAGAGTCACACCCCGCTACACCATATGAAAGGGAATTAATTTGGAATTAATTCCGGGAGAAGGTTTTAATTTAATGGAATTAAATTATACTTCTTGGAGATTCAAGCCTCGATGAATTATTTGCAATAATTGGGCTTGAGTTCATAAATTAAATTTATGGATTTTGTAAAGCATGGGCTTCCCTTTTAATTAGATTAAAATGATGAATTAATTAATGGGCTTGGGTATATTAAAAGAGGATTTAATATAAAGTCCATGGACTATTTAATTTAGAATTAAATAAAGTCCATTCCATTAATTAATTACTGGGCTTGGATATTAAATAGGTTTTAATATAAAGTCCATGGAATTATTTAATTTAGAATTAAATAAGCCGATTCCATAAAGCCCATCAAAATGGATGGACAAGATTTGATCAAGGGATTGATGAGATGAAGGACCATGATTAATTTGACTTAATCAAAGCCTAGTTTGACTAGATTTTGACTAGGTCAAAATCCTAGTCAAGTGTGCCTCTTTGGAAGAGTTTGAGTAGGAATAGGAAATTCTATTTTCTATAAATACTCAAAAACACACACACACACAGACACACACACACCTACTAATCTCTAAAACTCTCATCTCCCAAAATTCTCCCAAGAATTTTCGTCCACCCCTCTTCTTCTCTCCAAGAATTCTACTTTGTTCTTCTTGAT
Organism: Sesamum alatum; assembly: GCA_034509735.1. Taxonomy (NCBI): domain Eukaryota; kingdom Viridiplantae; phylum Streptophyta; class Magnoliopsida; order Lamiales; family Pedaliaceae; genus Sesamum; species Sesamum alatum. The sequence goes on along the minus strand of JACGWO010000001.1, from coordinate 32,890,945 downwards.
TTATTCAAGTTAGAACATAAGAGACATTGATTGCGTTAATTGATAGCATGTATCGATGTCTCTTCTCACCAAATAATTTCTTGCTAGCACAAGGATTCTTTGCTTTCCGGTGTAGCGAGTGTCATGATTTAGAGGGTCTCTTTCTTGAGATCTTGGTGCAAAACGGGGAACAATGCATGTAGTCGAACGAAGACAAAACTACAACCGGGTAGGTTCTTTAATTACGTTTTTCGGTTTAAATTCTATGGCCTCCATGTTGTGTTTTATTGAACATGAGATACACCGAACGCCCGGGAGAATCAAGGGCACACCCCTTGATCCGGCTATGTATGTGATGCATGCTTTAAATTCCATTTAATTATGTTTTGCAATTTTATTATGCAATCTTTCGCGCTTCCGCTATTCGCCTTCATCTCCCGGGACGATCCACATAACGTTTCAGTCAAGGGCATCCTTAAGTACCTGAGGAGGACTAAGGAAATGTTCTTGTTCTATGGAAATGGAGAACTGATCCTGGAAGGCTTTAGGGATGCTAGCTTTCAGGCAGATGACGATGATGCCAAGTCTCAATCAGGTTATGTATTCAGGCTCAATGGAGGAGTGGTAGTATGGAAAATTTCCAAGCAAGCAACCACTGTTGATTCCACCACTGAGGCCGAATACATAGCAGCTTCAGAAGCTGCGAAAGAAGCAGTTTGGATGAAAAACTACATCCAAGAGTTGGGTGTGGTGCCTAGCATTGCGAAGCCCGTAGTTATCTTTTTGTGATAATAACGGAGCCATAGCACAAGCAAAGGAGCCGGGATCTCATCACCGATCCAAGCACATTCTTAGACGCTACTACCTTCTCAGAGAAATGGTAGGAAGAGGTGACGTTTGGATGGACCGAGTCAACTCAACAGACAACACAGCAGATCCGCTGACAAAGCTTATGTCGCAGAGCGCTCATACGCAACATCTTGAGAAGATGGGTATTAGACATATGGGTGATTAGCTTTAAAGGTCAAGTGGGAGATTGTTAGAATAGGTGACCATGAAGCCAATCTTGTTAGGCGAATTTTAACCTATGTCTGAACAATTTTAAAGTTTTAATAAACCTTGATGAATAAGAAAGTGAAATTCATCTGGCTCATACTTTGTTTGTGTTCATTTTTATTACTTTATAGTTGTTCACTACACAAAAAAAGCCCACAGACTGAGATCACACTTCGGGGACTGGGACTGCGCTTGGAGGTAGGTTCATGAAATCAGTTCCGTCGAATCAGTCTGAAAATCTCCAAGTCAAGGAATCTCGGGAAATGGGTATCGAGAATGTTAGAATAGGTGACCAGAAAGCCAATAGGTTTGGCGATCTGTAACCTATCTGACAACTTGATGTAAATGTAATATTATTATGTGATGGATAAGATGAGTGTTCGTCACCAATGGTACCTTCTTTGCTGCGCTCATCTTACATTTGTTAAAACGGTGTTTAACTTATATCGCAACAAAGCCCACAGACCATGGATAACAACTCGTGCAGTTGGGCCATGCATTGGATGGTGGTCATGAAACCAACTGATTAAAGTTGGGTCTGAAACGTTCCAAGTTGAGGACCTCGAGACAGGGCATCGAGAGTCCTATTGAGACTTGCGTCAAGAGTCGTGTTCATTGGATGAGTGCCGTTTTTCATCGGCGACAGGCGTGGGACGCCTACACGGTCTTGATGGGTTGGTCGACTGGGGTCGAGCCGACTGGACTGACTCGCGGGGATCATCATATGGAAGCCTTGGAGGCTTGGTCGGTATGATTGGATTCCCCGGTTCCGATAGTACGGGAGTAATCCTCAGACTTGAGGAATCATGGCAGTTACGTGCACAAGACGGTTGTATCTTGGATCTGGCGAAAGGTGATCATTCTGTAAGATGATCATTATAAGACTTGTCCAGTGCAGTCGGAATGTGTAGCGAGGACGGTGGATTCCAAGAAGAGGATCCGTCCCCTGTCAGTATATGACAGAGGTATCTCCTATGCACTCGGAGACACGTACATGCTGTTCGAAGCTGTGGCCACAGTGGTTGGTCGAACAGGGAATGGTTTCTTGTGTCGATGCAATGAAGCATACGTAGTCTCGAGTATTAAGCATAGATGCCTAGTCAAGGATGGGAACCGACGCCCAATTCCATACCCTAGACTAAGGCCGGTAGAAGGTAGATGGAAGGATCGTACCCGTACGGAATCGGCGCCTAAATGTTCACGCCAATTCACCTAGTCTCTAGTGCCATGGACCGTTGCTAGACGGCCACCCATGGTAACGGGCCCTTGTGGGACACGGGCTCAAGTCTAGCTGAGGGTGAACCTAAAGGGTCACACACAAATCACCGAGGAGGTTGAGAGATCGACTTGGAGTCAATTTCGAAGGATAAATAAGTAATTGGATTACTTAAGGGAAAGTCCATTGGATGGACGGGCTGATATTGTATCGGGCTTTCGTTAAATCGGTAAATTGAATTTTCGATTAAATATGGAAAGTTGAGACGTTGAGACGTTGGATCTTTTAATTGGATTAAAAGATCAACGGGAATAATTTAAATGGACATTAAATTGGATTTAATGTTGGATTCGTCGTAATTGGATTACGATAAAACCCGGTCCGTTAAATTATACCCGAGAGGAGAAATAATTCCTATTTTGGAATAGGAAGAAGTTGAACTTCTTTCCTTAATTAAATATAGCCGACATGCTCTCTTGGAGGAAGCAAAATCAGCCATGTTTCATGCTAGGTGGTATGTTGACTTATCTCTTTTGGAAAGAGACAAATCAACTCCAATCAAGCTCTTCCCTTTTGGTATGATTTGATCATACCATAAATTTTGGTAGGCTTGATTGAAGAATTGATGGTGATTGATTGGAATGAATCTAGACATCCTTGGATGAACCTAGACACATTCCAATAATCACATTAATTATGTATATATATTAGAATATACTACACCAAGCATAAGTGATTCATTATTCATCTTTTTCTAGGAAAAAGAGAAGACAAAAATCCCTCTCCTCTCTCTCAAATTTCGTGCTCTCTCCCTCTCCCACACTTGTGTTCTTCACTTGATTTTGAATCAAGAAGAAGAACAAAGTAAGTTTAAGAGAACACTAATTCATAGTGTTCTTCTCTTAAACCGATTCCTTCTAAACCCGTTCTTTTCTAGCAAGAAGAACGTGTGTTTCTTCCGGTGTGGTGTGGATCACCTTTGGAGAATCCATACGTTTGGATTTCGTGAGCATTCCGGAAAAGGAACAACGCAAGTAGCCGGGAGCATACGCTAAACAATCAAAGGTAACGGTTTATTACGCTTTGATTGATTTCATTTATATATCTATGCCCTATGTGCTTAAATATATGTTTTAATATTTACACATCCTACATCGAACGCCCGATTGAGCACCCAAGGGTACACCCCTTGGGATTCGCGTATTTTGAATTTGATTTGAATTTACGCACAATTTCTCGCTTCCTCGCTTCTGCTCGCGCTCCCAGGCGGATCCGCTTGTCCTTCAAGTGGTATCAGAGCCCGGTTCGATGTAAGGGGCATAGATCTATGTGTTTGGCATGATCTACTTGCTTTTAATGGCTTTATTGGCATGTTAGATTATATATAAATATATGAATAATATGATGATTCAATTGTTCGGATTTAATGGACTTTTGGCATGCTTTATTTTGTTAGATTGGATCTACAATTGCATGCTTATTTTCAGAAAAATATTACTGTTATTGTGCTGAAACAGTTTGAAAAACAAATAAAAAAAAAATTGGGATCGGTCGGCAGCGGCCGCGCGCAGGCGGGCGCGCCAGGCGCCCGGATGCTGAGCAAGGGTCCGCGCGCGCGCTGTGCGCAGCCGGCCGCTGCCAGCGCACGGCACAGAGCGCGCAGGCTTGCTGCCTGCGCGCGCGCTGCCCTGTGCGCGCGGCCGGCCAGCCAACACAACGGCTTGGCCGTTTTGTGCCGTTTTTTCGACTTTTTCCGGAAAATTTGATTTTCTGTATTTTCTGCACAATATTCTGAAAATATATTAATTTTGCATTTTTGATTTTGGGATAATTGGATTATTCCTTGAATTAAATTTGCTTAATTAATTTGGGATTAATACATGCATTGGATGCATTGTTTAAAATGTCCATTAAATTTGAAATTTGAATTTTACATATTATTTATATGTTTATGCTTTTGTGATGTTGGACATCACATGGGTATTTGGAATATCCATTGGTAATTATGCATGATTATTTGGAATAATTATGTTATGTGTGTTGATGGAATCAAACATGGGATGATCACAAGAGACCTAGACCTTATGTATGGATGAATGTATGATCATTTATTTTCTGTTGGGTGGGGCCTGCGTGCTTCTTGTTTTTGGGACTATCATCTCCCGTATTTTCAGCCTCATGATGTTAAGGCTTGTTATTATTATTATTTCCAGTGTATTACTTTCAATTGTAATGAGAGTAGATAGGATTGGTGAGGTTTTAATTTTAACAAGCATATGAAGTTGGAGATCCCAAGAAGGAGCATCAAGGCGTGAAACAAGAAGCACTGCAAGGCCCATTGGAATGACAATGGGTTCATTATCATTGTAATAATTTAGGACCACCCTAGACAGACCATAGACTCACTGCGGGCTCAGTGGGTCGCATAGGTTGGGCTTGTGATCATCCTAACAGGGGTATGCTATGTTTTCTGCATGCGGCGTATTTTATTATCGCTTTAAATTTTGGATATTTATGCATGCTAAAACACCATAATGTGATGAGGTCTCGGTCACACTTAAACTCTTATTTGGTTGGACCAAATTATAAATATTAGGCCCAGAACGGACTTGGATCAAAATGGCATTTTGATCTATCCGAGCCTTTCATCCACAGCAATGTGGTGAGGAAGCTACCTCTACCCAAGTGTGGTCTCACGAGTCGTGGCACACTTGGACTAGAGGAAAGCTGCACCATTGTTGTGAACAAAAAGACTGCGCTCTTTGTTTCCCTGTCTCACGAGTCGTGGGGGGCAACAGTTTGAGGCATGATTTGGTTGATGGGTCGGGCCCAACACTGAGTAACATAGTTCGCTTGGAGACCTCGGAACCATGCGAATAGGTGAGGCAAAATATCTTGGGAATCTCATTGGATGAGAATGATATTGGATATCTCCCACGAGGTCTTCTTCATGTGAATCGTAAAAGTGGGGCATGGAGATTACGCTTGTGGATCCCAAGCCCACTAGGAAATGGTTTCCCGAAACTCTGCTTGAGAGTGGCGGACTTTCGTATAAATAGTGGGAGGGTTAAAGACTAAAAGGCCAAGTCTTCAACTTGAACAATAATATTACCATCATCTGCTAATTTCTGCTTTACATTTTTTAATAATGTAGATATGTCTAAGAACCCGTTAACCATGATTCTTGAGACTAACAAATTCAACGGAACGAACTACTCGGACTGGCTGAGAAACCTGAGGATTGTCCTTGGTTTCGAGAACCAAGGCTACGTGTTGGACGAGCCGCCACCGAGCGACTTACCGGAGGGGTCCACGCCTGAAGAACGTTTGACGTTCGAGAAATGGCATGAGGACAACCGGAAAGTACGCAGTATCATACTGGCTTCGATGTCTAACGACATCCAGAAACAGTATGAGAGGCTGGACAACGTCTCCGCCATAATGCTCCACATGAACGAGGTTTATGCGGTTACGGATAGGCATATTAGATATTCCGCCACAAAAGCATTCTTTGGCACCAAGCTCGCTGAAGGAGCGTCTGTACAGAGTCATGGGGTCAAGATGCTCTCCCTAGTGGAGAAACACGAGGACCTTAAAGTTGGGCTTAACAATGACATGTACATTAACGTGATCCTCCAGTCGCTTCCTCCATCCCATGACCCGTTTGTTGTAAACTACAACATGAACCGACTTGAGAAGTCTATTCATGAGTTGATCAACATGCTGGTCCAATACGAGGCAACGACCCACAAGTTGGCGCCAGCGGTATTGATAGGAAAGGCTTCAACCTCCAAGGCGAATGGCAAGAGGGCCGGACATTGGAAGAGGAAGAAGGGCAATGGGAAGACGGTTGGGGCCCCTGCTCGCGCTCCGAGCGTCCCTGTTGCTCCGGTTGGACCGAGCAAAGGGAAAGGGAAGGCCCGCATTTCTCAGCGGTCCAAGGCAAATGATGTCTGCATACATTGCCAAGGGAAAGGGCATTGGAAGAGGGAGTGCCCGCAACTCCTCTCCAACCCAGGTGTGTTTGTGGTTGAAGTTAATATGATTACTAATTCTGCTTCATGGGTATTGGATACCGGGTGTGGTGCTCACATCTGCAATGATCTGCAGGCACTGCAAAGAAGCAGAAGGCTAACCAAGGATAAGATGATCCTGAAGCTAGGCGATGGCAAGGCCGTTACTGCAGAGGCCGTAGGATCACTAGAGTTAGCCATTAGTAGTCATGTTAGGATTGTACTGAACGACTTTTTCTATGTACCTAGCATGATTAAAAATATTGTTTCCATCCCGGTCCTTGATAAGGAGGGATATGAACTTACCATCAATAAAAACGATTTTTTCATTATCAAAGATGGTATTTCTCATTTGCTTGATACATTGGTCAACGGTCTGTACATACTTCAACAGTCTAATTGGATTATGACTGCAGAACACAAATGAAAACGTGATGATCATAATAACGCACAGATATGGCATGCGAGGTTAGGTCATATCTCTAAAGATAGGGTAAGAAGGTTGGTGGACTCAAAGAGTCTAGAAATAGATGATTTGGACAACCTACCGACCTGCGAATCCTGTCTAAAGGGAAAGATGACCAAGAACCCCTTTGTTGGACAAAGTACGCTAGCCAATGGTTTGTTGGATTTGATCCATACAGATGTCTGTAGTCCACTAAATACTCAGGCTAGAGGTGGGTAATCGTACTTCATAACCTTTACCGATAATCACTCACGGTATGGTTATGTTTACCTAATGAGGTACAAGTCTGAAGCCTTTGGAAGGTTTAAGGAATACAGACTTGAAGTAGAGAACCAAACCGGTCGAAAGATCAAAGCCCTTCGGTCGGACCTGAAAGAAATCGGTGGATCATCCCGGGAATTGCGCGAATGCGTAAGCGCGATAAAATAAATATACAAAAATAAAAGGCATGCTTTTAATTTTTAAAAGAACACGCTCAAGGGGTGTGCCCTTGAGGTTCCCGGGCGTTCGGTGTATCTCATGATCATAAAGCAAATAAAGAAATCATGGAGGCCATAGAGTTGAAAATTAAAGAGGGACGAAAAAGTAAAACGAGACCTACCCGTTGTCGTTTTCGTCTTCAACGGCTACTCGCGTTGTTCCCCATTTTGCACCGAGATCTCGTTCTTGAGACCCTCCAAATCGTGACACACGATCCACCCACGTATCTTGCACGTCGTGCTAGCAACGAACAAGTGTATAATTTTTTGGAGTGGACGAATCAACAACACATTATCAATTAACGGTATTGATTCGTCTAAGTTCTAATGTTCCAAGAACAAAAAGAACTAAGAAAAATATATTTTCTTGTTGGAGAAAGAGAGAGGGGCGGACGAGAGGTAGGAGCGGGGAGAGTGTGTGTTGTGTGTGTTTTTCAAGAATCATCATCCTACAATTGTTGGAAGCTAGAGGTTTATATAGAGGAGGAGTTTAATCCTCTTTAAACTCCAACTCTAAGAACTTTAATTTGACTAGGATTTTGACCTAGTCAAAATCCTAGTCAAACTAGTGTTTGACCTAGTCAAACGAATCCTAGCCTTCCATCTCCCCTTTCCATCTCAACCGTTGATTTTAATTTAATGGAATATTTAAATCCTATTAAATATTCCAAAAGGCTAAAAGAATAAATATAATATAATAAATAAATATTATTATTTATTCTAAGCCCATTAAATCAACCCTTTTAATAAATCCTATTTATTAATTTAATTCCCTTTATCAAATAGAAGGAATTAATTTCTCCAAGAAAATATAGGACCCGATTAAATCTAATTTAATCATTCCTTTACTCCAATATTTAATTCCAAATTAAATACTAAGTGTGTGTGGATAGTGTGTGACTCTTTAGGTTCACCATTCAGCTAGACTTGGTCGGATTCCTAGAATCCGCCCGTTACCATGGGTGGCCATCTAGCAACAGTCCATGGCACTAGAGACTAGGTGAAATATTCGGGGATGAACATTTAGGTTCTAACAGTACACTTGTCCTTCTATCTTCGGTCTCATCACTTAGGGTCTAGGGCACGGAAAATGCAGGTACCCATTTTGGACCTAAGTGTCGGTCTGTCCTTACTAAACGCCGCAAGGGAAACCTTTCCCTTCTGTTCAGTTACTGTGGCCACAGATTTCAAGGACAAGACACAGAGCATACATGAGACTCAACTGTTAATACCTTTTGACAGGAGACAGATCCTTTCTTGGAAACTACTGTCACTTTGTACACCCGAGCTGCACTAGACATGGCTTATGACTACTCAAGAGTATTTTGGCAATCTCTCACCATATCTAAGATACATACCTGATGCACAGGTAAACTCAGCAGTTCCTCAAGTCAAAGGACTTGGCCTGTACTGTTGGAACCGGGAATACACGTCATACCTTGCTGACCATACTCAAGGTCCTCCGTAAGACGGTTCCCTCGAGTCACCTCAGTCAGCTGCTTCCTAGCATGCTGACCCACTAACACTGCTTAGACGACCTTCGTCACCCGTCGATGAAATACGACAGCAGATGCTTAGGGCAAAGTCTCAAAGGGAATCCCGGTACCCATTTTCGGGATTCCTTGACTTGGAGATTTCCGGACTGATTCGGCGAGACTGATTTCATGGACCTACCTCCAAGCGTAGTCTCAGTCCCCGAAATTGTTTGTCAGTCCGTGGGCTTTGTTTGCGTAGTGAACAGAAATGTAAATGCAGATAAGTGAACGTAAACAAAGTATTGCCATATGAATTTTCACTTCTTTATTCATAAATGTTTTATCAAATACCAAAGAATTGTCTAGACATAGGTTACATATTCTTGCCAAAATTGGCTTACATGGTCACCTATTCTAACAATCTCCCACTTGACCTTTAAAGCCAATTGCCCATATGCCTAATCCCCATCTTCTCAAAGATGTTGCGTATGAGCGCTCTGCAACATAGGATTTGTCAGCGGGTCTGCTGTGTTGTCTGCCGAGTTGACTCGGTCCATCCAGACGTCACCTCTTCCTACCATTTCTCTAAGAAGATGGTAGCGTCTAAGAATGTGTTTGGAACGGTGATGAGATCTCGGTTCCTTTGCTTGCACTATTGCGCCGTTGTTATCACAGAAGATGACAACGGGCTCGGCGATGCTAGGCACCACACCCAACTCTTGGATGTAGTTTTGTCATCCAAACCGCTTCCTTAGCAGCTTCTGAAGCTGCTATGTATTCAGCCTCTGTGGTGGAGTCAGCAATGGTTGCTTGCTTGGAACTTTTCCAAGCTACTACTCCTCCATTGAGTTTGAATACGTACCCCGATTGAGACTTGGCATCATCGTCATCAGACTGGAAGCTAGCGTCGCAAAAGCCTTCCAGAATTAGTTCTCCATTGCCATAGACTAGGAACATTTCCTTAGTCCTCCTTAGGTACTTAAGGATGCCTTTAACAGCATTCCAATGTGCCTCTCCTGCGCAGGACTGATATCTGCTTGTCACGCTCAAAGCGTACGCAATGTCAGGCCTAGTGCAGTGGACCGCATATTGTATGCTACCTACGGCAGAAGCATAGGGGATGAACTTCATCCTTTCAAGTTCCTCATCAGTCTGTGGGACTGTTTCTTGGATAACTTGATCCCATGCCTCATTCGAAGGAATCCTCGTTTGGAGTTGTCCATTCGATATCTCTTCAGGACTTTCTCCATATACGAGTTTTGGGTGAGTCCTAACATCCTTTTAGATCTGTCCCTGACGATCTGGATGCCTAAGATGTAGGAGGCTTCACCCAAGTCCTTCATGAAAAACTGGGTTGACAATCATGATTTTGTGTTCCCTAACATTCTAACGTCATTACCAATGAGCAGAATGTCATCCACATAAAGCACTAGGAACACTATTGAGCTCCCACTGACTTTCTTGTATACACAAGGGTCGGATTCGTTTTTGATGAAGTCATAACCCCGTATTACTTCATCAAAGCGAATGTTCCAACTTCGGGAGGCTTGTTTGAGGCCATAGATGGACTTCTGGAGACGACAGACTTTCTGCTCTTTTCCAGTGACCGTGAAACCCTCCGGCTGATCCATATAGATCTCTTCTTCAACGAAACCGTTGAGGAAGGCCGTTTTCACGTCCATCTGCCATATCTCATAGTCATACCATGCTGCTATGGCGAGCACAATCCGAATGGATTTAGCCATGGCTACTGGCGAGTAGGTATCCTCAAAATCGACCCCGGGTCGTTGAGTGTATCCCTTAGCTACAAGCCTAGCCTTAAAGGTTGTGACTTCTCCATCAACGCCAAGTTTGCGCTTGTAGACCCACTTACAGCCGACTGGCTTAATACCTTTCGGTGGATCTACAAGACTCCAAACTTGGTTCTCGCGCATGGAGTCCATTTCGGATTTCATGGCCTCAAGCCATTTCCCGGAGTCGATGTCAGACATCGCTTCTCCATACGTCTTAGGATCGTTATCCAAAAGATCGGTCGCACCTAGAAAGCCATATCTCACTGGAGGTCTGGACTCTCTAGTGGACCTACGGAGAACGGGAACGTCAGTGGTGACTGTGGCCGCTGACTGTATCGGAGCCGGCGGTTCAGGAACCGGGACTGGCTGTTCCTGAGGCTGTCCTTCATGCCTAGCATGTTGGACTTCTCGAGGTTGGTCAGCCCTTCGGCTGTTAATCCTGAATCCTCTAAGTGAGGGTTCCGCGGCCTCCTCTGATGGCTGGATTCTATCACTTGATTCCTCAAGGATCAGCTCATCAGGTTGAATATCTTCCGGGAAGCCTTGCTCCAAAAATACTGCATTTCTTGAAACAAACACCTTTTGTTCCAAGGGGTCATAAAAGTAATAACCCGCAGTTTCTTTAGGGTATCCAACGAACCTGCATAAGCTAGACCTAAATTCTAACTTATCTCCCACTAACCTCTTGACGTATGCGGGGCTACCCCACACTCTCAAGTAGTTGTAGGATGCAGGCTTGTCGTGCCATATCTCATATGGCGTTTGGGTCAATGCACTAGTGGGCGCTAAATTCAATAATTTGGCCGACGTTTCCAGTGCATAGCCCCAAAACGATAAGGGCAATTTGGTAAAACTCATCATGGACCGAACCATGTCCAACAGGGTTCGATTCCTCCTTTCAGAGACACCATTTAACTGTGGTGTTCCTGGAGGTGTCTATTCTGATATTATACCATGTTCTTTTAGATAATCTAGGAACTCCGTACTAAGGTATTCACCGCCTCGGTCCGACCGAAGGACTTTAATTTTGCAGTTGGTTTGGTTCTCTACTTCAAGTCTGAATTCTTTAAACCTCTCAAGAGCTTCAGACTTGTACCTCATCAGGTAAAGATAACCATACCGTGAATAATCATCGGTGAAGGTTATGAAGTATGAGAACCCACCTCGGGCCTGCGTCCTTAGTGGTCCACATACGTCTGTATGGACCAAGTCCAACAGACTTGTGGCAAGCCTGCTTTGTCCTACAAAGGGCTTCTTGGTCATTTTCCCTCTTAGACAGGACTCACAAGTTGGTAGATCGTTCAAGTCGCCAAACTCTAGGTTCTTTGAGTCTACCAACCTTTTCATCCTATCTTGGGATATGTGACCTAGCCTAGCATGCCATAGACGTGCGTTCCCGTTATTATCTAATTTTCGTTTGTGTTGTGCATTGAGGACGAAATTCGTTTGTTGCAAGATATAGAGTCCGTTATGCAATGTACCAAGTAGATGAGCAATTCCACACCTCATCAAATAAAAGCAATTTTTATTGATTCTAAACTCATAACCACTATTGTCCAACAATGGAATGGAAATTATGTTTTTAATCATACTGGGTACAAAATAAACTTGCTCTAAATCTATTCTAATACTATCACTAATCACTAGAGTGGCGGATCCTACTGCTTCTGCCGAGATGGCCTTGCCATTCCCAAGCTTCAGGATCATGTCCCCGCTACCCAGTTTTCTACTTTCTTTCAACACCTGCAGGTCATTGCAAATGTGAGCTCCACAGCCGGTATCTAATACCCAAGAGGCAGAACTAGTGACCTTATTAACCTCAATCACATATATACCTTGGTTCGAGAAGAGTTTGGGGCACTCTCTCTTCCAATGCCCTTTCTCACGGCAGTTGATACATATGTCATATGCCTTCGACTGTTGCTTGGAGACAACCTTTCCCCTCTTTGGCAATGGGAACACTCTTAGTCTTCGTAGCTGCTTTGACGGCCTTTCCCTTCCCTTTCTTCTTCTTCCAACGTCCGGCACCCTTGCCTTTTGTATTAGAAGTCGAAGCACCTCCAAACAATACCGAAGGCATGGACTTCTTAGTCGTTGCCTCGTATTGCACCAACATATTGATCAACTCATGAATGCCCTTCTCAAGTGCGTTCATGTTGTAGTTGACGATAAATTGGTCAAAGGAGGGTGGGAGTGACTGAAGGATCACATCTATGTACGTTTCATTATCGAGACCTGCCTTTAGGTCCTCGAGCTTTTCCACCAGGGTAAGCATTTTAACCCCGTGCTCTTGTACAGAGGATCCTTCTGTCATTTTCGTTCCAAAGAACACCTTGGTCGCGACATACCTAGTATGCCGGTCCGGGACTGCATAGCAATCCTTGAGGCGAGCCATAATGGAAGGGACATCGTTTAGCCTTTCATATTGCTTCTGAATCTCATTGGTCATCGAAGTAAGTATGATGCTACGGACCTTCCGGTTATCCTTATGCCAAGTCTCGAACGTCTCACGTTCTTCTGGCGTGGATCCTTCCGGTAAGGTCCTAGGGAGAGGCTCGTCCATGACGTAGCCTTGGTTCTCGTAATCTAGGACTATCCTGAGATTGCGCAACCAGTCGTTGTAGTTTGTTCCATTGAATTTGTTTGTCTCAAGAATGGTGGAAAGTGGGTTCTTAGACATTTTAAAATCTACATTTTAGAAAACAGCGCGCGATCAGCAGAAAATAAAAGACGGTGGTTTGATAAAATAATTAAATGCATGGACTTTAGTCATTTAATCCTCCCACTATTTATACGAAAACACGGTACTCTCAAACGTGGTTTTCGGGAAATCCTTTCCAAGTGGGCTTGGGATCCACAGCGATTTTTTTCCATACCCCGCTTTTACGATTCGCATGGAAAAGATCCTGTGGGAGGTATTCCATACCATTCTCGTTCCACGAGATTCCCAAGATTATTGCCTCACCCTTTCACATAATCCCGAGGACTCCAAGCGAATCATGTTAATTGGGCGTTAGACCCAACCCAATCGACCGAGCCACGGACCCACTGGTACCCCCACGACTCGTGAGACAGGTAGCAGCAGCCCGCTTTTCGTTCATGGCATAATGCAGCTTCCTTTAAGTACAATAACGTGCCACGACTCGTGAGACCACGCTATTGACCTAAAGCAGCTTCCTCACTATGCCATGGATTGGAAGGCATGGACAAACTCCTGGAGTTCATGTCCACTTTGTCTAGGGTCTAATATTTAGACATTGGTACAACCAATGTGAGAGTAGTAAATGACCGAGATCTCAAATAAATAAATATCTACACATACATCAATAATGCGTAAATAAACCATCCATAGCAGTTATACGATAAATAAACAACCCATTCATCCATCATCATAACCACATGCAAAATTAAAGCCTAGCACGCCCCTGTTGGATGATCACGAGCCCGAATCCTATGCGACCCACTGAGCCCGCAGTGGATCTATGGTCAATCTAGGGTTGGTCCTATACTATTACATTAATAGTAACCCAATCATCATGCTGATGGGCCTTGGTCTCTTTTTCTCTTTCTTCACTTCATGGAAAACTCCAAGGGGCCTCCCGTCTGGGCTCTCCATGTGGTCCTTCCTTTTTCTCCACCAATTACAAAAATAGAAACCTCACTCCTAGTCTACTCTCATTACATATTAAAAAATAGAAACCCCAGCGAAAACCCGGGGGGAGTACATAAGGAGGGAGATAGAATGCCTTATTATTCCAAGGCAACTAGAAAGAGAAAAGGAGAAAGCAGTAAAAGAGGCACACAGGCCCAACAGAAAATAAAACCATACATCCGGTCTAGGGCTCGCGATCATCCATTTCCATCCAACACACATAATCACATGATCTAATCATATAATTACAATATACCAACAACATATGATTTCCAATCATAAATATCCAAAATAATAAATGAATATGTACACAATGTGTGAAAAAATAAAACACAAATATTGGTAATAACATTTTCTCGTTTTAGGAAAATCTTTCCTCATTATTTTAAGTAAAATAACCCCGGGATTCCAAATCCAATTTATGTTACTCCTAAAATAATGTCTTTAGAAAAATAGGCATAATTGAACCAAAAACGATTTTTTCAGAATTAATTTAAAATTAAAACTGAAAATAATTAAAAAATTAAAAGGAAAAATACTGCTAGGGTTTTGACCCTAGCAGCAGCAGCAGCAGCCGACGCCGCCGCCGCCGGCGGCCCGCCGGCACGCGCACAGGGCAGCAGGCTCAGCCTGCCGCCCTTGCGCGCGCGCTGGCCTGTTGGCTGCCGGCCATGCCGTGCGCAGTGCGCGCGCAGACGCGCACTGGGCACGCCTGCCGGGCGCGCGCGCGCAGACTCCTCCGTCTGCTCACGCGCGCGCCTGGCGGCGCTGCCTAGAGCCCGTCCGTGCGACGCGCGGCCTTGCGCGCGCGCGCGCAGACACCCTTTTCGTGCGCGTGCGCGCGCGCGCCTGGAGGCGCTGCCCTGCGCGCAGCCTTCCTGGCTGCGCGCTGCCCCTGCGCGACCGGATGGGCGGGCACGCACAGGCCTCCCTTGCCTGCGCGCGTCTGCCCTGCCGGCAGCGTGCGGCTGCGCGCGGCCAGCCCTCCCGGCTGTCCGGCTGCGTCGTTTCTCGTTTTCCGTTCAATTTTCCACCCCGTTTCCCAAGAAAAACAGAAAAAAATACCAACATTCAGAAAATTCACACGAATTAAAAGCAATAAAATCGACATGCTTAAAATCAAGAACAATCAAGATTTAATATAAAACATGCCAATATCACGTTTCATGCTTATAACGCACATAAACCCTAGGCCTATAAACCGAACCGGGCTCTGATACCACTGAAAAAAATCGGTGGATTGTCCCGGGAATTGCTCGAATACGGAAGCGCGATAAAATAAACATATAAAAATAAAAGGCATGCTTTTAATTTTAAAAGAACACGCTTAAGGGGTGTGCCCTTGAGGTTCCCGGGCGTTCGGTGTATCTCATGATCATAAAGCAAATAAAGAAATCATGGAGGCCATAGAGTTGAAAATTAAAAAGGGACGAAAAAGTAAAACGAGACCTACCCGTTGTCGTTTTTGTCTTCAACGGCTACTCGCGTTGTTCCCCGTTTTGCACCGAGATCTCGTTCTTGAGTCCCTCCAAATCGTGACACACGATCCACCCACGTATCTTGCACGTCGTGCTAGCAATGAACAAGTGTATAATTTTTTGGAGTGGACGAATCAACAACACGTTATCAATTAACGGTATTGATTCGTCTAAATTCTAATGTTCCAAGAACAAAAAGAACTAAGAAAAAATATATTTTCTTGTTGGAGAAAGAGAGAGGGGCGGACGAGAGGTAGGAGCGGGGAGAGTGTGTGTTGTGTGTGTTTTTCAAGAATCATCATCCTACAATTGTTGGAAGCTAGAGGTTTATATAGAGGAGGAGTTTAATCCTCTTTAAACTCCAACTCTAAGAACTTTAATTTGACTAGGATTTTGACCTAGTCAAAGTCCTAGTCAAACTAG
This sequence comes from Sesamum alatum, assembly GCA_034509735.1. Classification (NCBI taxonomy): domain Eukaryota; kingdom Viridiplantae; phylum Streptophyta; class Magnoliopsida; order Lamiales; family Pedaliaceae; genus Sesamum; species Sesamum alatum. The sequence continues at coordinate 32,874,915 of JACGWO010000001.1, read as the reverse complement.
TGTTTGACCTAGTCAAACGAATCCTAGCCTTCCATCTCCCCTTTCCATCTCAACCGTTGATTTTAATTTAATGGAATATTTAAATCCTATTAAATATTCCAAAAGGCTAAAAGAATAAATATAATATAATAAATAAATATTATTATTTATTCTAAGCCCATTAAATCAACCCTTTTAATAAATCCTATTTATTAATTTAATTCCCTTCATCAAATAGAAGGAATTAATTTCTCCAAGAAAATATAGAACCCGATTAAATCTAATTTAATCATTCCTTTACTCCAATATTTAATTCCAAATTAAATACTAAGTGTGTGTGGATAGTGTGTGACTCTTTAGGTTCACCATTCAGCTAGACTTGGTCGGATTCCTAGAATCCGCCCGTTACCATGGGTGGCCATCTAGCAACAGTCCATGCCACTAGAGACTAGGTGAAATATTCGGGGATGAACATTTAGGTTCTAACAGTACACTTGTCCTTCTATCTTCGGTCTCATCACTTAGGGTCTAGGGCACGGAAAATGCAGGTGCCCATTTTGGACCTAAGTGTCGGTCTGTCCTTACTAAACGCCGCAAGGGAAACCTTTCCCTTCTGTTCAGTTACTGTGGCCACAGATTTCAGAGACAAGACACAGAGCATACATGAGACTCAACTGTCAATACCTTTTGACAGGAGACAGATCCTTTCTTGGAAACTAATGTCACTTTGTACACCCAAGCTGCACTAGACATGGCTTATGACTACTCAAGAGTATTTTGGCAATCTCTCACCATATCTAAGATACAGACCTGATGCACAGGTAAACTCAGCAGTTCCTCAAGTCAAAGGACTTGGCCTGTACTGTTGGAACCGGGAATACACGTCATACCTTGCTGACCATACTCAAGGTCCTCCATAAGACGGTTCCCGCGAGTCACCTCAGTCAGCTGCTTCCTAGCATGCTGACCCACTAACACTGCTTAGACGACCTTTGTCACCCGTCGATGAAATACGACAGCAGATGCTTAGTGCAAGTCTCAAAGGGAATCCCGGTACCCATTTTCGGGATTCCTTGACTTGGAGATTTCCAGACTGATTCGGCGAGACTGATTTCATGGACCTACCTCCAAGCGTAGTCCCAGTCCCCAAAATCGTTTCTCAGTCCGTGGGCTTTGTTTGCGCAGTGAACAGAAATGTAAATGCAGATAAGTGAACGTAAACAAAATATTGCCATATGAATTTTCACTTCTTTATTCATAAATGTTTTATCAAATACCAAAGAATTGTCTAGACATAGGTTACATATTCCTGCCAAAATTGGCTTACATGGTCACCTATTCTAACAGGACCGAGGTGGAGAGTATTTGAGTGGTGAGTTTACTGATTATCCAAAAGAGAATGGGATTCTCTCTCAGTGGACCCCTCCTGGAACACCGCAGCTTAACGGTGTGTCCGAAAGGAGGAATCGGACCTTGTTGGACATGGTCCGATCCATGATGAGTTTTACCAAACTCCCCTTTCCTTCTGGGATACGCTCGTAAAACGGTGGCCAAAGTTTTGAACTTGGCGCCATCTAAGACGGTATCCCAGACGCCATATGAGATATGGCATGGCAAACCTGCCTCCTACAAATACTTGAAAGTGTGGGATTGCCCCGCATATGTCAAGAGATTAGTGGGAGATAAACTGGACTCGAGGTCTAGTTTATGCAGGTTCATCGGCTATCCAAAAGAAACTGCGGGGTATTATTTCTATGATCCCTCCGAGTAAAAGATTTTTGTCTCGCAAAACGCAGTGTTCTTGGAAAAAGGTTTTCCACCGGATAGTCGACGCGATGAGTTGCTCCTTGAGGAATCAAGTGAGGCACCCCAAGAGGCGGCAGTGACATCTGAGCCAGAAGTTCCCACTGATATTGTTCCAGTCCTCCGTAGGTCGGCCAGAGTATCCCATGCACCTGATAGGTATGGATTTCTGGGCCTGACCGGTCAGTTGGATAATGATCCGAAGACGTACGGAGAAGCGATGTCGGACATCGATTCGGACAAGTGGCTTGAGGCCATGAAATCCGAGATGGACTCGATGGGTACAAACAAGGTTTCGACCCTAGTAGATCCACCCAAAGGGGTTAAAACCCGTAGGGTGTAAATGGGTCTACAAACGTAAGCTTGGAGCTGACGGGGAGGTTACAACCTTCAAAGCCAGGCTCGTGGCGAAAGGCTACACTCAGCGACCCGGGGTCGATTTTGAGGAAACCTACTCGCCTGTAGCAATGGCCAAGTCCATTCAGATACTGCTTGCCATAGCAGCATGGTATGACTATGAAATATGGCAGATGGACGTGAAAACGGCTTTCCTCAACGGTTTCGTAGAGCAAGAGATCTATATGGATCAGCCGGAAGGTTTCACAACTGTTGGAGAAGAGCAGAAGATCTGTCGTCTCCGAAGGTCCATCTATGGCCTCAAACAAGCTTCCCGAAGCTGGAACATACATTTTGATGAAGTCATACGGGGATATGATTTCATCAAGAACGAGTCCGATCCTTGTGTATACAAGAAGATCAGTGGGAGCTCAGTTGCGTTTCTGGTGCTTTACGTGGATGACATCTTGCTCATTGGGAATGATGCTAAGATGTTGGGTACCAATAAAGCTTGGTTGTCAACGCAATTCTCCATGAAGGATATGGGCGAGGCATCCTACATCCTTGGCATCAAGATCTACAGGGATAGATCTAAAAGGATGTTAGGAATGGCCCAATCCTCGTACATTGAGAAAGTCTTGAAGAGATTCAAGATGGAGAACTCAAAACGAGGATTCCTTCCTATGAGGCATGGAATTAAGTTATCCATGAAGCAGTCTCCTAAGACTGATGAGGAGCTTGAAAGAATGTTGGACATCCCCTATGCTTCAGCCGTAGGCAGCATACAGTATGTTGTTCAGTGCACTAGACCTGATGTGGCTTTCGCTTTGAGCGTAACTAGCCGATATCAGTCATGTGCCGGGGAGGCACACTGGAGTGCAGTCAAGACTATCCTAAAGTACCTGAAAAAGGACTAAGGACATGTTCTTGATCTACGGCGGTGGAGAGTTGATACTGGAAGGCTATAGCGACGCTAGCTCCCAGTCGGATGACGATGATACCAAGTCTCAGTTTGGTTTTGTATTTAGACTAAATGGTGGCGTGGTTACTTGGAAGAGTTCCAAGTAGGCTACCACGACAGACTCCACCATAGAGTTTTGAATACCTAGCGGCTTTGGAAGCTGCTAAGGAGTGGTTTGGTTGATGAGCTACATCCAAGGGTTGGATGTAGTACCTAGCATTGCTAAGCCTGTAATTATCTTTTATGATAACAAATGGGGCGATAGTGATAGCAAAGGAACCGAGATCTCATCACGATCCAAGAATATTCTTAGACGCTACCATCTACTTGGAGAGATGGATAGCAGGAGTGACATTCGGTTGGACCGAGTCAGCTCCACAGAAAACATAGCAGATCCACTTGCTAAGCCCATGTCGCAAGTTGCCCATACTCACCATCTGAATAAGAGGTTTGAGATCAATGGGTGATTGGCTTATGGTCAAGTGGGAGATTGTTAGAATAGGTGACCAAAAAGCCAATAGGTTTGGCGATTTGTAACCTATCTGACAACTTGATGTAAATGTAATATTATTATGTGATGGATAAGATGAGTGTTTGTCACCAATGGTACCTTCTTTGTTAAAACGGTGTTTACCTTATATCACAACAAAGCCCACAGACCATGGATAACAACTCGTGCAGTTGGGCCACGCATTGGATGGTGGTCATGAAACCAACTGATTAAAGTTGGGTCTGAAAAGTTCCAAGTTGAGGACCTCGAGACAGGGCATCGAGAGTCGTATTGAGACTTGCGTCAAAAGTCGTGTTCATTGGATGAGTGTCGTGCTTCATCGGCGACAGGCGTGGGACGCCTACACGGTCTTGATGGGTTGGTCGACTGGGGTCGAGCCGACTGGACTGACTCGCGGGGATCATCATATGGAAGCCTTGGAGGCTTGGTCGGTATGATTGGATTCCCCGGTTCCGATAGTACGGGAGTAATCCTCAGACTTGAGGAATCATGGCAGTCACGTGCACATGACGGTTGTATCTTGGATCTGGCGAGAGGTGATCATTCTGTAAGATGATCATTATAAGCCTTGTCCAGTGCAGTCGGAATGTGTAGCGAGGACGGTGGATTCCAAGAAGAGGATCCGTCCCCTGTCAGTATATGACAGAGGTATCTCCTATGCACTCGGAGACACGTACATGCTGTTCGAAGCTGTGGCCACAGTGGTTGGTCGAACAGGGAATGGTTTCCTGTGTCGATGCAATGAAGCATACGTAGTCTCGAGTATTAAGCATAGATGCCTAGTCAAGGATGGGAACCGACGCCCAATTCCATACCCTAGACTAAGGCCGGGAGACGGTAGATGGAAGGATCGTACCCGTACGGAATCGGCGCCTAAATGTTCACGCCAATTCACCTAGTCTCTAGTGCCATGGACTGTTGCTAGACAGCCACCCATGGTAACGGGCCCTTGTGGGACACGGGCTCAAGTCTAGCTGAGGGTGAACCTAAAGGGTCACACACAAATCACCGAGGAGGTTGAGAGATCGACTTGGAGTCAATCTCGAAAGATAAATAAGTAATTGGATTACTTAAGGGAAAGTCCATTGGATGGACGGGCCGATATTGTATCGGGCTTTCATTTAATCGGTAAATTGAATTTTCGATTAAATATGGAAAGTTGAGACGTTGAGACGTTGGATCTTTTAATTGGATTAAAAGATCAACGGGAATAATTTAAATGGACATTAAATTGGATTTAATGTTGGATTCGTCGTAATTGGATTACGATAAAACCCGGTCCGTTAAATTATACCCGAGAGGAGAAATAATTCCTATTTTGGAATAGGAAGAAGTTGGACTTCTTCCCTTAATTAAATATAGCCGACATGCTCCCTTGGAGGAAGCAAAATCAGCCATGTTTCATGCTAGGTGGTATGTTGACTTATCTCTTTTGGAAAGAGACAAATCAACTCCAATCAAGCTCTTCCCTTTTGGTATGATTTGATCATACCATAAATTTTGGTAGGCTTGATTGAAGAATTGATGGTGATTGATTGGAATGAATCTAGACATCCTTGGATGAACCTAGACACATTCCAATAATCACATTAATTATGTATATATATTAGAATATACTGCACCAAGCATAAGTGATTCATTATTCATCTTTTTCTAGGAAAAAGAGAAGACAAAAATCCCTCTCCTCTCTCTCAAATTTCGTGCTCTCTCCCTCTCCCACACTTGTGTTCTTCACTTGATTTTGAATCAAGAAGAAGAACAAAGTAAGTTTAAGAGAACACTAATTCATAGTGTTCTTCTCTTAAACCGATTCCTTCTAAACCCGTTCTTTTCTAGCAAGAAGAACGTGTGTTTCTTCCGGTGTGGTGTGGATCACCTTTGGAGAATCCATACGTTTGGATTTCGTGAGCATTCCAGAGAAGGAACAACGCAAGTAGCCGAGAGCATACGCTAAACAATCAAAGGTAACGGTTTATTACGCTTTGATTGATTTCATTTATATATCTATGCCCTATGTGCTTAAATATATGTTTTAATATTTACACATCCTACATCGAACGCCCGGTTGAGCACCCAAGGGTACACCCCTTGGGATTCGCGTATTTTGAATTTGATTTAAATTTACGCACAATTTCTCGCTTCCTCGCTTCCGCTCGCGCTCCCGGGCAGATCCGCTTGTCCTTCAGAGAATCCACTTGAGACTTGCACTAAGCATCTGCTGTCGTGTTTCATCCACGGGTAACGAGGGTCGTCTATGCAGTGTTAGTGGGTCAGCTTGCTGGGAAGCGGCTGACCGAGGTGACTCGCAGAAACCGTCTTACGGAGGACCTTGAGTAGGGTCAGCTAGGTATGACGTGAGTTCCCGGTTCCAATGGTACAGGTCAATTCTTTAACTTGAGGAATTGCTGAGTTTATCTGTACATCGTGACTGTATCTTAGGTATGGTGAGAGATTGCCAAAACATAGTTGAGTAGTCATAAGCCATATTTAGTGCAGCCACGGTGTGCAACGTGACAGTAGTTTCCAAGAAAGGATCTATCTCCTGTCAAGAGCATTGACAGTAGCGTCTCACTATACTCTGTGTCTTGTCCCTAAAATCTGTGGCCACAGTAACTGAACAGAAGGGAAGGATTCCCTGCGGCGTTTGGTATAGGACAGACCGACATTTAGGTCCAAGATGGGTACCTACGTATCCGTGCCCTAGACTCTAAGTGGTGAGACCGTAGACGGAAGGATAGATATACTGTAGAGCCTAAATGTTCATCCCCACGCAAATTCACCTAGTCTTTAGTGCCATGGACCGTTGCTAGACGGCCACCCATGGTGACGGGCGGATTATAGGAATCCGACCAAGTCTAGCTGAAGGTGAACCTAAAGAGTCACACACAATCCGCAAACATTACATATTTAATTTGGAATTAAATATTTGGAGAGAAGTGGAACGATTAAATTATATTTAATCGGGTCTTTCTTATCTTGGAAAAATTAATTCCTTTTATTAGATGAAAGGAATTTATCTAATAAATTAAATTTATTGTAAATTAATTTATGGGCTTAAAATAAATATTACTATTTATTATATTTCCCTTTGGATTATTTAATTAGATTTAAATAATCCATTAAATTAATGAATGGTTGAGATTGGAGAGGGAAATCAATGGCTAGGATTGGTTTGATCTTGAAGCTAGAAATTGACTAGGATTTGACTAGGTCAAATTCTATTCCTAGAGGAGTCTTCCAAAGAGTAGGAATTAGAAGAGGAATAGAATTCCTCCTCTATATATATTCTTGACTCTTCACTTTGGAAGTGATGATGAAACTCAAAAACACACACACACACCCCATCACCACCATCCTCTCCCTCTCACTCGGCTACTCCCTCCCCTATTTTCCAAGATACTCTCTTGTTCTTTTGTGTTATACAATTGAACTAAAAGGAGGGTTGATCTCGTTAATTAATAGCGTTTGATCAATCCGTCCTCTCCAAATATTATATACGCTTGTTCTTTCGCTAGCACGAGGATCAAGATACGTGGACGGATTGCGTGTACGAATTAGAGGGTCTCAAACTCGAGATCTTGGAGCAAAATGGGAAACAACGCGAGTAGCGGTTTGAAGACAAAACGACAACCGGGTAGGTTTTCGTTTTAACGTTTTCGCCCCTTATTCAACCCTATGGCCTCTATGAATTGTTTGTATGTTTTTTATTCATGAGATACACCGAATGCCCGAGAGATTCAAGGGAACACCCCTTGAAAGTCTTTATATTATTCTCGTTTATGGCATGTTTAATATCATTCCAATTTTAATTATCCCGCGCTTCCGCATTCGCGCAACTCCCGAGCCGATCCACACGCCTTTGCTAGGCTTTCACCCGTATGGAACTCGGAGCCTAAATGTTCACGCCAACATTACCTAGTCTCTAGTACCATGGATCGTTGCTAGACAGCCATGCATGGTGACGGATTTTTTCTGTTATTGGCTAATCAGAAACAATTGATTAAATCAGATTTAATCAATTGTGTGGGATACAAGCCCAAGTCTAGTTGAGGGTGAACCTAAAGAGTCACATACAAATCACTATGGAAAGTGATGGAATTAATTTATAATTAATTCCAGAATAAACGAATTAATTAATTGAATTGAATCAATTCATGAAGAATAATAAATGATTGGACCATTTATTTGGAATAATCCATTGGATGGATGGCCCAAGAATTTAATTGGTTAGATTAATTTAGATTTTGGGCTTAGCCTTTTAAAATAATTGGATTAATTTAAAATAGGCTTGAGCTAATTAATTAGTGAATTGAATTCATTGACTAATTAGTAGATGAGCTTGTCTAATTAATAAATTGGGTTCATTAATTAGTGGAGAAGACTTAAATTAGTTGGACTAATTAACGGTTTGGGCTGATTAAGAAAGTGGATTTATTAATGAGTGTATTTCATGAATTTATTTACTTGGATTAAATAAGTTACATAGATTTTTCTATTGGGTGTTTATTTAATTGGATTAAAGAAATTCAATAAGTTAATTATTGAGCTTGAATTAATTTGTTGGACAAATTAAAACAAGTCCAACCCAAATATATTAACCCTTGGAGAGTCTTTGACTTAGTGGATAGGAATCTAGGTGATTACCAAACCAAAAGATGAAGTTAGTGGCATTTTGGAGAGTTAGTGGTTTATATATACATACATGTATATATGGATATGACTTTCACAATCTCTGTCTACCTACTCACACGTGAGGCATAGAAAAGAGATAGTCTTTTTCCGATCTCTCTCTTTCACTAACATAATGACTAATTTATATCTCCAATATGAGACATACACACTTTCGTATGTGTAGAGAATATTTTTCTCTCTCAAAAACGTCTCCAAGCCAACATTTTCGAGAAAAGATGAAAATCTGAAATCCAGTCCCTTCTTCTCTATGATATGTGTTCTCCTTGAATTAGATTCAAATTGAGAACAAGGAAAATTCAGATACGCTAATTAATAGTATGTTTAGAAAGAGTGAATCTTTTTTCCGCTCTCTCTCTTCACTAACAAAGTGACTCTAATTTCTCTCTCCAATATGAGACATACACACTTTGGTTTGTGTAGAGAATATTTTTCTCTCTCAAAGACGTCTCCAAGCCAACATTTTCAAGAAAAGATGAAAAATTTGAAATCCAATCCCTTATTCTCCATGATATGTGTTCTCCTTAAATTAGATTCAAGTTGTGAACAAAGAAATTTCAGATACACTAATTAATAGTTTGTTTCGGAATTTCGTTTCTTTCACAGACCCAATCCTTTCTAGCAAGAGGGTTAGATCTAATTTCCACGGCGTGGTGTGGACGTTCGTTAGAAGGTTTCTATGTTGAATCCTAGTGTGAACAAACCTGGAGGTGGAGATTTGGAGTCAATGCGAGTAGCCAATCAAAACGTAAATCGGAAAGATAAATTTCCGTGCACCGAATGCCCCGGAATGATCAAAGGGCACACCCCTTTGATCCTAATATAATTCCATCTCATCTTTAATTTTCGTATTTTCATGCTTTCGCCGCATTTCTGGGTCGATCCTCTATCTTTCAGGAGGTCCAAGAAAAGGCCCATTGGATGGAGCCCACGATGGAGAGTCCAAAGAACAAAGAGGAATTACAAAGCGTTGTTAGAATGATAATGGATTTGAAAATATTGTAACAACGTAGGACCACCCTAGAAAGACCATTGATCCACTGCTAGCTTAGTGGATCGCATAGGACTGAACTTATGATCATCCAACAGGGGCATGCTAGGCTATTATTGCATGTCGTGTGTTTGGAACGCATTTTTTAATATTTGATATTAAACCAAATCATGCAAACATTTAATATTAAGCCCAAAATGGAATTAATCAAATGATTTGATTAAATGCAAGTCTTCAATTGGCAACAATGTAGTGTGGATGCTACTTTCACCTATTCGTGGTCTCACGAGTCGTGGCACATTTGGAATGGAAGAAAGCTACACTATTATTGTGAACAAATGGAATATACTCTTGTTTTCCTGTCTCACGAGTTATTGGGGGCGCCAATAGAGATATTCGTTTGGTTGATGGGTCGGGCCTAACGCTAAGTAATGTGATTCGCTCGGAGTCCTCAAAACCACGTGGAGAGACGAGGCAAAATATTTCAGGGATCTCATTCGATGAGAATGGTAATGGTTACCTCTACACAAAGCAATTTTCAAATGAATAGTAGAAACGGGGGTGCATTGCGTTTGTGGACCCCAAGCCCACTAGGAAGTGGTTTCCCAAAACCCAACTTGAGAGTGGTGGGCTAATGAAGAAATAGTGGGAGGAGTTAATGACTAAAGACCAAGTCTTAACTTGAATTTAATATTATAATAATTTGCTAATTTTCTACTTACATTTGATGTAAATGCCTAAGAATCCACTCACCATGATTTTAGAGACTAACAAATTTAATGGAACAAACTACAACGATTGGCTGCGAATTCTAAGAATTGTTCAAGATTTTGAAAAAATGACTAACGTTTTCGATAAGCCTTTTCCTTGGGCCTTTCCGGAGAGATCCACACCCGAAGAACGTTTGATGTTTGAGAAGCGGCGAGAGGACAACTGCAAGGTCCACAGCATATATTGGTGTTTATGACGAACGAAATCCAGAAACAGTATGATAGGCTGGATGATGTCAGGTATATAATGCTCCACATGAAATATGTTTATGTGTTTCCAGATAGGCATATTATATATGTCGCCACAAAAGCCTTTTTGGCACCAAGTTGATTGAAGGGTCTTATGTGCAAGAGCATGGGATCAGATGCTTTCTCTTGTAGAAAAACTTAAGGACCTTCAAGCTAGGCTTGATAATGACAATACATCGATGTGATCTTTCACTCACTTCCTCCCTTTTACGACCCATTCGCTGTAAATTTCAACATGAATGGGCTTGAAAAGTTCGTACATGAGTTAATAAGTTAGTTCAGTACGAGACAACGATCCAAAAGTCTGAGCCTGTGGTACTAGTTGGGGACGCCTCAACCTCTAAGGAGAAAGCAAGATGTCAGATGTTGGAGAAGGAAGAATAAGGTAAATGCCGCTGCAAGCGCCCTGAGAGCTCGTGTTGCCCCGATCGGGATGGGCAAAGGAAGAGGAAGGTGGGTTCGCAACCATCGAGGAAATGGTGTCTGCATGAATTGTTGGGAAAAGGGCCATTGGAAGAGGGAGTGTCCTAAACTCCTCTCCAATGAAGATATATTGTTATTGAAGTTAACATGATTACTAACTCTGCTTCTTGGTATTGGATACCGGCTGTGGGGCTCATATCTATAATGATTTGTAGGTGTTGGAAAGAAATAGAAAGCTGAGTAAAGACGATGTGGTCCTGAGGCTTGGCAATGGCAAGGTTGTTGCTACTGAAGCTGTAAGACTAGTCAACTTAGTTGTTAATGATCATGTTAGGATAAAATTAAAAGATTGTTATTATGTACCTAACATGATCAAAAATATCATTTCCACTTCGTTGTTAGACAAGTTTCTTTTTGAATTAATTATCAATAAAAACTATTTTTATTTTATGAAGAATGGTTCTTCACATCTACTAGGTCGTCTGCATAACGACCTTTATATTCTCAAACAATGTAATTTGATTATGAGCGCTCTAAATAACCGTAAAATGGATAATCAAGAACATACACAGATTTGACATGCAAGGCTAGGTCACATCTCTTAAGATAGGATTAGGAGTTTGCTGGACTCAAAATGTCTAGAAATAGACGATTTGGACAATCTACCAGCCTATGAATCTTGTTTGAAAGGGAAGATGACCAAAAAGCCCTTTGTACAACAAAGCATGCTTGCCAGTAGTCTGTTGGATTTGATCCATTTAGATGCCTGTGGGCCACTAAATACGCAGGCCAGAAGAGGGTTCTCCTACTTCATAACCTTTACTGATGATCACTCACGTTATGGTTATGTTTACCTAATGGGATACAAATCTGAGTCCTCTGAGCATTTAAGGAATTCAAAGTTGAAATTGAGAACCAAACTGGTCACAAAATTAAAGCCCTTCGAGTGAACCAAGATGATGAGTACTTGAGTGGAGAATTCTTAGAGTATCTAAAAAGAGAATAGATTCTCATTTTTTTAAGTAAAAACTTTCTCTTGATTTATTGTGGACATGCCACATATCTCCTAAAATTGAAATCTATACCTTCATATAATTGAAGCACCAAGTTTGTGTCTTCAATTTTTTTGATATGCTATTTTTTTTAATATTTTTTAATTATTTTATTTTTCTCTCTCCACTCAACTTTCACATCTCTTTTTCTTTACTCACTCTTTTTCTTATAGTTTCTCATAGCTTTATTCTATTCTTTAATATTTATCCAATTCATATATGGTTTAAAAGTAATAATTATTTTTTGAAATTTAAAATAATTGTGCACACACATTTAATTGTGCCCCATATACTTAGTAAACTATTATTGAAGAGGGAATTTTTGGCATCCTTCAACTTTACTCCGTGAATTTTTTTAATTTTTAATTTTAATACTATTTCACTGATATTAATGTTTTCTCTGAATTCTTTGTTTCCAATTCTCTACTTTTCACGATTAACCTTATTTTTAACTTCTTAATTTTCGTAACTTCCATATGTTTTTTCCTTCTAATATTTATAATTTATTAATTCAAATATTTTTTTAAATTAACTATGTATACTCATTTGATTGTACACTAGTTTGAAATAAAAGAAGCACACATTACAAGAGGGCGAAATTATTTATTAAATATAAAAAAGATTCAATTTAATGTCGTTTGACACCAATTTTCAAAATTGGGTAAAAGACAAACCCCGTCTTCATGGGTGTGTCAAGTAACTCGCCTGACACACCCCATTTTATTATTATTTTTCTTTTGGTTTTTTTTTTAATTTTTTTAAATTACTTATGTGTTAATTATTAATAAAAAAATTTAAATAATAATTAAATTTAATTATATAATTAATATTAATATTAATTAATTATTATTTTAAAATTTTAAATTATTATTTATAATATATTAATTATTTTTTCTAAATAAATATAATTAAGTTTTTAATAATTAACAAATATATTTATTAATTAAATATGACCTATAATATTATATTGTGTAAAAATAAAAAAATTTATAAAATTAGTGATGAATTATAAATTATAATAGTGACCACCAGTCTCATATGTATGTCGTAGTATTGGTGTCGAGGTCTTTTTTTTTTTTCACCAATCGGTTCTGTTGGCTCATTAAATTTTTTCAACTACGATTAACAACTATATTATCTAAATTTTAATTAGTTGTCGAGGTCTTTTTGTTTTCTTAAAAATTTGATAAACGTAGTTGTTAATCAACATAGTATAAATTGGATAATATTGTGTTGATGGCATGGGCACTAAGTCTTCTTACAATGCGCCGTTGAAATCTCGTTATCACATGCTTTAAAGAAGAATACTTAACGCCCATTCTATGTTCCCGGTGAGTTAAATATTTTTATCAATTACATGGTTAAGATAACTTTTGTTTGTCATAATAACGTGGGATATTTTGTATATATAAATTTAAAGACGGGGTTACAAACCCCGTCTTTGATATATAAATTTAAAGACTTAGCGCTCATGCCAACAACACAATATTATCAAATTTAAACTATGTTGATTAACAACTGTGTTTATCAAAATTGTAAGAAAATAAAAAGACCTAGACAACTAATCAAAAATTAGATAATATAGTTGTTAATCGTAGTTTAAAAAATAAATGAGACAACAGAACCGATTGGTGAAAAAAAAAAAGACCTCGACACCAATACCAACGACTTACACATGAGACTGATGGTCACTATTATAATTATAATCATCACTAATTTATAATATTTTTATTTTTTACACAATGTAATATTATAGGTCATATTTAATTAATAAATATATTTATTAATTATTAAAAACTTAATTATATTTATTTTAGAAAAATAATTTAAATAATAATTTAAAATTTTAAAATAATAATTAATATTAATATTAATTATATAATTAAACTTAATTATTATTTAAAATTTTAATTAATAATTAATACATAATTAATTTTAAAAAAAATTAAAAATATAAATATATATATATATATATATAAAATGGGGTGTGTCAGACGATTTACCTGACACACCCATGAAGACGGGGTTACAACCCCCGTCCATTTCGTCGAGTTTTAAAATTGGTGTCAAACGACATCAATTTTAAATTTTTATTTTTTTTTAAATTTAATAAATAAATTTGCCCTTACAAGAGGGGCATATCAAGTAAGATAAATAATCAATATATTCGCCAAAAAAAAAAAAAAAAAAAAAAACATAAACAGTAATTTATTTTTCCCTAAAATGGCGACGTATTGCCAAATAGACCATAGTTTCTAGCCGTTATCACCCAACACTCCAACAGACACCTCAGCTCCCCTCCCTTTTCAAAAATTTCGACCGTTAGACAAAATCCGAACGTTAATATCTCCCCATCTTTTTCCTTCTCTCTCTAAACGACACAATACATTCTTGCAAGATCAAGACTTGCTCTCTTTCCCCATTCATCAAGATCTTCCTTCACCCAATTCCTCTTTGTCGCCCACGCCTCAACAGTTGTAGCATTAGTTGCTCTTGTTCGTTGAATGGCGGCGTTGGAGGAGTCCTCGAGTAATTTGTTCATGATCGACGAGGCGTACGAGTTCTCAGCGCCCCGATTTTACGATTTCATATGCGGGGAGACTGATGAGGATGTTCGCAATGCGGAGCTCTGGTTCGATAATGCCCCGCCCTTATGCCCCTTCTCGTGCGTCTACTTCCCCTTCTGCTAATTTATTATTAAGTTTCTTCAGAAAATTTAGAATGTGGATTTGATTTCTTGGGATTTTTCTCAACACTTATATGTTGACTCTTGGGTCCATCGAATTCTGGGTTGTTGAGTGTATGAACCTTTACTTCTACCAATGTGATAAAAGGAGGAGCTTCTTGCATTTTTATTTATATGAAATTCATGTTTAAAATCCTGGGGTTTTGAAATCTTAATTTTGGTTTGGTTGACCTTGGGATTGAGGGATTCGGCCTTTTGGTTATTAGGAAATGATTTCTTAAATTATTTATGTTTCTGGTATCTCAGACAGATCAGAATTCTGCAATTTATGGAGCGGTTTTTGACTTAGATATTGAGAACCTTAATCTTTCATTGAGTTTTCATGAATCCTCAGGTTCTTATATCTATTGGAATCTTAAGTTCTACTGCTTTACCCATCTATGGTATTAAGAATGTCAAAACTGGGATTGGGTGATGGGTATACACTGCCTTAAATGATTGATCTTCTGTAGCTTTGGCTTATGTCTGCAAGTGAAGTATTAACTGTTGAATGAAATTTGTTCATATTGTTCACAAGCTTTTGTTTAAATTGCTGAATTTTATCATGTTTTTTCATCTTACTTTTTTGATCATTTGGATGGGAATCCTTAAGTCATTTGACTGGAATTAGTCCAACTTGAAACTGACTTTTGGATTAAAGTCTCCAGTGTTTAGTGTCTTTTCCATCTTCCATGTTCCATCTAGTTTGAATTGAGGATTCATATTTAGCCATTTTGGTCTCTGCAGCATTTATGCCTAGAATTAAGGCTACCAGAAACATTCAACTTCAGATTCTATGCAATTTTGGTGAAGACGAGCAAACGCAAAAGGGACCAGAACCATTGAAAGAAGCATCTAATTCTGCAGAGGAATCAGCACCAAAATCACTAAAGGAAACAATGTTAGTAAACGTCTCTTCGGGTTTCGAAAGACTTACTAATGTTAGAGTTCTTCGTTTCTCTGCTATAGCCTATTTCTAATACTCCTATATATTACAGACCTGAAGCAGAGATCATTTCAGCTGAAACTACAGAAGAAGTTAGAACGTGTGTCATGCCTCAGGCGGAAGTTGTCGGCCCGGATGAAACTAAGAAAAACATTAGCTTAAATATCCTAAACGAGGCACGTATTCTTCCTCGACGTGTTGAGAGTTTTGCTGTAATTCTGTTTCTCATGATATTTAATCAATTGCAGAATTCTGAAACTGAGAAGACAGTGAATGCTGGTGGAGGGGCATGCTCTGAGGAAACTGGGAAGTATGTTCCCTTTTTTGCAAAGTTATTTTTGTTTCTTGTAAGTGTTGATTGTGAGGAGAAATAAGTTTGTTAATAGCCCGACCTAAAATTTGCTTCTGGTGATTTCAGCCTTGTAGGAGAGAATGCCTCCTCGTCTTCTCAACCAATGGAAGCAGTCCGAGGTTAATCACCTTTCTATTCTTGAATTAGCTGGGGAATTTAATGTTTTCTTTCTCTCTTTCTTTTTTGTCTTTCATTGTATCTCAACTTGAGTTGTTTACATCATTAGGGGCAGAAGTTTGCACTCCGCACCTCAAAAACAGATTGAAAACAAGAAGGCACAGACAGCCAAGAAAATAGCTAGCATGCTTAAAAATCCTTCAGCGATGAATTCAAAGAATCGGTTGCAAAAATCACAAGTCAATAACAATAAACCAGCTAGTGTTAGAAGGTATGCAATTTACCGGTTATCTGTAGCTTCTCCTTTCCATAGTTAACATTTCTTGTGCTAACTTGAGTCGGGCTTATGCTTCCTTAGAGACACAAATGTCAAGAGCATCGTTGGAACCCCCAACTTTGCTCATGAGAACCATGCCATCAAGAGACAGAAACTGGAAGGAGGAAAATCCCGACAGATTCTTACAGTCAATAAACCTTGGAATCCGCCTCACAAAACACGAACTGGCATCATCAGCAGTAGTTCCAACTTCTGCTCGTCAACTGCCAAAACTTGTAAAGAGGACCGTAAGGTGATCTTCTGTTATGTATCTCAATTGCAAACTGTTCCGCTTTCTTACCATTACTAAGAAATACCGACTCATTATGATATTGCAGAATGTATGTCCGAAACCAGCAGCACCATTTGTTCTATGGGCAGAAATGATGAGAAAGTTCCAATCGGGGTACGAGAGAGGTGTCTTTCCCTCGCACCAGTTCCCTTTTCGCAGGGAGCGAGTATTGCTTCTGGAGCAACGTGACAGAGGAAGCCTAAGCTTACACTGACAAGGCCTAAAAACACCTGAATTTGAAACATCTCAGCGAGTGCGTTTCTGTTAAAAATTAAGAGTTCAGCTGAATTGGAGGAAGAGATGATGGCTAAGATTCCGAAGTTTAAAGGCTCGCCCCTTAAACGAAAAAAGATCTTTGAGGCCCCCAGCGTTACACCTTTGGCAAGAAGCACACCGCAGCCTCCGGAATTCAAGGAATTCCATTTGGAAACAATGTCAAGAGCCAATCAGAATGTTGAAACATCTACTGTGGCCTCAACCGAATTTATTGAGGTAAAGGTACCGTCGAATATTTTCCAGGTTTCAAATGAAATGCTTTTGTTATGGGTGTGTTCATTCTGCTTACTAGTTTCCATCAGGAATAGAACTCATTTTGTTATTGCTGCAGAGCCATCAATGGAAGCCTCACCTTACAGCACCAAAATCACCTGTTCTTCAAACTTCACTCCGAGCACGTCCTCCCAGAATCAAAAGTTCTGAGGAACTAGAAAAAGAGGAACTTGAAAACGCTCCGCAGTTCAAGGCGAGACCGTTGAATAGAAAGGTAAGGCACCTTCCACCATCTCTAGCTTTGTTTTCACTTTACTGTATAATTCACTGTCTTTCGGTTGCAACAGATATTTGAAAGCAAAGGGGACATGGGTATATTCTGCAACTCCAAGAAGCAGGTCACCATACCTCAGGAATTTCACTTTGCCATAGACAAAAGAATCCCACCACCAACAGCTGTTGTAGATCTCTTTGATAAGGTAAATATAACAGGAATTTCTGTCTGTTAGTTTAGTTCTTTAACTAAATGAGTGTTCATTTTTCTCCTGTTTCTTCAGCTGTCAATAAGTTCAGAACCTCATCAGGAGAAGCCCCTTCCCAAGAATACTACTCCAAATCCTTTTCATCTCCACACTGAGGTGTGAACATTTCATCCATGTTATTGATATTGTTATACCTTTCCACTTCATCTTCTGTTTCTATTCCAATTCTATGTTTTCCTTTGTTTGCATTCATCATTAATAATTAATTATGTGTAATAACAACTTAAACACAATCTTATCATTATTAATTTTTGGTTATCATCATATATTTCGAAAATAAGTCGGGAATTTCTTACTTCATCTAAATAAACTAATAAGCTCCTAACGTCATATTTTTGGATTATAATAAGCTTGTTATTTACAAAAAAATATCAAATAGCACTTTGTAATATTTTATAAGCTCTAAAACAACTTATAAGAGACTCTTTTTATTTCACGGCAGGAAAGAGGGGCAGAGAAAGAGAAAAGAATGGTTGAGGAACTCACGCAGAAACAGTTGGAAGAGGAGAGGGCTCGGGTACCGAAAGCTCATCCATATCCCTACACAACAGATTATCCTGTGGTATGTATATCTCTGTCCTCTATATCTCACATTACATTTCTTTATTGTGTTCGTATTTTACATATTTCTCTCTTGAGCAGATTCCACCGAAGCCGGAACCAAAGCCATGCACGAAACCAGAACCCTTTCAATTGGAAAGTCTGTTGAGGCATGAAGAAGAGATGCAGAGAGAGATGGAAGAAAAGAGAAGAAGGGAGATGGAAGAAGCTCAGATGAGAATATTTAAGGCCCAGCCTATCTTGAAAGAGTATGACCCTGATGACATAACCATTATAGTTCTTTATGGGTTCCCATTTAAGTTATGTTTATAGACTCGGAAATAACTTCTAATCTGTTTGTATCAGGGACCCTATTCCAGTTCCAGAGAAAGTACGCAGGCCATTGACAGAAGTTGAGGAATTCAATCTAAACGTCGATCACAGAGCTATCGACAGAGCAGAATTTGACAAGAAGGTAACTTCCTTTCTCTAGTTTTGTTTGCCTATCTGAAAACTTTTGTGTGGTTTAAAAATTCTTAAAAGAGTTGTTTCCCAGATTAAGGAGAAAGAAATGGTTTACAAGAGATACAGAGAAGAGGCAGAATCAGCAAGGATGGTAAGAGTCCATAAACTTATATAACACTTTATAGCACCTTTGAAAGTTATTTATACTTGAGAAACATGATTTGATATGGCTACTTTCTTTAATTCCTTGTGTTGCAGATGGAGGAGGAGAAGGCTTTGAAACAGCTGCGAAGGACGTTAGTCCCTCATGCGAGACCAGTGCCTAATTTCCATCATCCCTTCTTACCACAGAAGTATGTCTTAAACAGCAAATTCACTTGTTTCATTAGTCTTTTTACAACTGTTTCCTCTGATATACATGTGTTTTTTGGGTATTATTAAACAGGTCTGCTAAAGAAGTTACAAAGGCCAAGTCCCCAAAACTGCTTGTAAATCGTAGAAAAGAGAAGCGAAGGCTGGTCTGTCCAGCGGCAACCGCTCCCAGAGCAGCCGCCTCTCATATGAGGTGATTGTCCCCACCATCTTGGTGGTGGTGATGTTGTATGTATCGTTCAAGTACTCGTGAACATTGTGTGGGAATCATGGGCCGCTGCTCGAGTTCTATGTTCCTTTTACCCTCAATCCGATGTTTTACAGAACAATTTGATGATGTTAGCTAAGTTTGTAATGCAAATATAATGAAGTAGTTGTTTTATGTTGGAAACCTGTCTAAAGTCTAAATTCTGAGTAAAAAGGCCACATCCAGAGCTAATTAACATTGTGTGAGAATAAGCACGTGCGTTGCATTCATATTATCTCAATAAATTACTACATTGTAATAATAAAAAAATTTATAATAAGAATATATTAACTAAATTTAATAGGCACTTTATAAATAAAAGTTATTATTATTTGTTCTACTTGCAATATATGCATTTTTTTTGTACAAGTAAATCACATTCGTATATAAGTAAATTTGGGTAGACATACATAACAAACACACAGAAGATTAAAATACACACTATATATATATATATATATATATATTAACAATGACTAAGACTGATAAATAAGAAGGGATGGGGACCCTAAAAGATCCCCACCACCTTCGGGTGGCTTTCTTTAAAAAAAAAAAAGACTGATAAATAAGAAATATATAGTGATTGATTTTTTTAAATAGAGAAGTAATGCATATAGAAAAATTTAAGTATGTGCATCATTTACGATATATAAATATATTAAAGTAGAATAAACATATTTATTTTTGACACAGTGCTTTTCTAATTGTAGTTTAATGTTTGTTTAATAAGGCAAGATCTTATATTCTCAATAAATGAGCTTTACATTGATGATCACGTTACAGGAACAAACAACGAAAATAAACTTTTAGATCTTTCATCTTATTAATTAGTTCTAATTAAAATAAAGCATAAAAAGAAAATACAATTAATATTGTATTATGGAATAAGCATAATAATCCTTGTTTCTAATTAAACTTTATTTTCATTGAACTTGTGGTTATTCTAAACTTGTCTCCCTGATGAAATAATATTTTAATCTTTTTGGGTTGTGCAAATTTATTAATTTAGCCATTTCTTTTTTTTTCTTTTATGTTTTTACTCCTTATGTTAACTAAACTTAAAGTTATTTATAACATAATTTTCTACTAATAGCTTCATTATAAAAAAAATTAGTTTATTCATCATGTTGTTCAAAGAGATTCTAGAACAAAGTTCTAAATTGATTAAACCGTCTATGAAACGATATAAAAATAATTACTTCAATTTTCAATTTTTAATGATCAAAACTTCATCAATTTATTAAATGTTTAAGAGTCCAATTATTTTAGTCTAATTACACTTTTAATTAGACATCCATAATATTATTTTATTGCCATATAAATTTGTAGCCGTTATATAATAATTCATAAAAATATTATCTATGTCTTTTTCTCTGATATTTTCACAAAGAAACATGATAAAATTAAATTACAAATACACCAGAAGAAAAAATATATTAGGAAAAAGTAAACATAAATTATTAATTATTTTAAGTCTCTCTCTCTCTTTTTATCATTTATCCTTTTTATATTTTCTAGAGGACCATATATGGTCTTATCAAGAAAAAATATGAAAAGAAAATGTAATAGTTTAAAAAAGATTACCTTTCTTATTTTATGTCTTTTTCTAAATCTAAATACTTAAAAACTAAAAATAAACATATTCAAAATTATTTACTCAGTTGGGCTCGTTAATATGAATATATATTTTTATAAATATAAGTCTATATTACAAGAATTATAGTATTATTCAAGTAAATAAAATATATCATGAATAATTAATTGGATAAATAGAATTTAAAAAGTGTATATCCAAATAATATTATAATTTAATATATATTTATTTACTTATTTAATCAGTAGTTCTTTTTTATTTAGTAGCAAAGTTTTAAAGAGTTAAAATTTTATATTTTTTTCCTATAAAATCGTCTTAATTTGTACTTCCAATTATAGTAGATGGAAAATATTTAATTAGTGTAAAAAATTAGAAAAGTATCATATCATCTCCCCAATAAATAAAAAATATTAATTTAAACAAGCACAATTATCTTAATTATAGGAAGTACTTTTATGACTATGACCTATGACTAAACACTCTTGAAGTCTAGTTTCATACGAATTGATTTTGTTTGAAAATCTAATGTAATCAAAAAATTACAGTAGAATGAAACCACTTTGCTAATTTTAATAGAGGAGTTTAGAACATAGAAAGTACCCTTGATATTATTTTTAAACTATATTATCATTAAAAGAAAGCCCAAGTATCCCCCCTTTTTATTATTTAGAACATGATAGTTATTATATTATTGGGTATTAGAAAAATATGTTTCAAGAAACCTTTTGAATATTTCATAAGCCTTATGGTATAGATATCAATACTCTTATATGTAAAACAAATATCATTGTATGTACAAATCTGAACTTATACTTAAAAATAAAAGTTGTATGTGATCAAATGATGATTAAAATTAGGACTTTTAATTTAAAATTTCAGTAAATATAATGCTAGTTGATAACCATTCAAAATCAAATGATTAATTTCATTTTAAAAATATCACTTAATTAATAGCTCCCTTGAATCTTTTCTTATGTTTCATTGGACTTATGATCTTCAATTTTATGTGAAATTTCCCTCTTATAAACTCTTAGATTGTAAAATTAATTCTCCCCATGATCCTTATCTTTCATCTCTATATTTATGATAAGAAAGTCACCATTATTTATGTGAAAACATCGATAATTAATCTTTTTGTTCTTTGTCTTCTATTGAAATTTTAGATCTTATAATTATTTGTTTTACTTATAAAATATTACTTGACTTTTTACATGCCTATATTCGTAATAAAAAATTATCATTTAAATTAATCCATATTCTAAATTTACTTCATGAATGAAATAAGATTTTAATTTTTTTTTGTTGTTGTGCAAAGCAAGAAATAAATAAAAATTAGCTTTTGATTTTTAATTTTATTTTTGAACTCTTATACTAATAATCAATAAAGTTGTTTATAATGTAATTTTCTTGTAATAATCTCTTTACATTTTATCTTATTCCTCATGTTGGTGGAAAATAGTCTAAATTGACGAATAGTATCCTATGGAATGAATTGAATGGAATAAGCATAAAAATTATTGACTAATTTTATAAGTTAAAATCGAATTAAAAATATAAATGTACATAAATTAAATTACTTATTATTGAAAATAATGTAATAGAAATCTTATAGACCAAGTAATCTGTGCATTAAATAATCAAAAAAACCATAGACTCATTTAATTCATAAATAAGTTTTGAATAATATTATTATGATTTTAGAATCAAAATTATAAAAACAATTAATTATAAAACCACTTATGAAATAATTATCATATTCTAAGTTTGTTTTTTCATATATAATTGATTTTAAGATAAACTTATATAATGTGTTTGTTTCTCATTGAAGTTTATTTTTGTTGAACTTGCGGTATTATGTACCCCGGAATATTTTTGTGGGCATATGAAATTAGACTTTCTATGCAATTTTAATATTTTTAATCAACATAAATTAATTAAAAAATATAAAACATCTCACGTTGCTCATATTTTTTATAATATCTTATTATAAAATTTAACTTACATTAAATTAATGGCAAATTGTCCCATGGATTGCTTTTCTTGCTTTCAAAGAGCTGCTTCTTCAAGTTTCCAAAACGTATCTTCTCCTAATTATATGATCCATATATTTTTCTAGTTAGTATTACGATTTTTAATTAATTTTATTTAATTTGTTATAAATAAAACTCTATAGATGAATGAAACTCTTTATTATAATTTATGTTTATTATCATTCTATCTCAATTCAACTATCTAAGTAATCAACAACTATTACACAATTACTTATTTGTACACATAAATTTATAATCTAATATTTTGTGAAAATAATATACTTGACATCATAAAATAGAAAGAAACATAAAACATGGCAACTCGTTCACACTTTTATAATATACATAGATGTAGAAATATTTATCTATGGTTGTATGCCCATTTTTTCTTCTTTTTCATTTTTTTTTTCAGAAACAAGATATGTGTAGTGTTGGTTTAGGAGAAACATTTACACCTTTTGATATTTTTTTACAAGGAGCAATTTTTATTGTATATTGTTGAAAGATCAAATATGTACACTGTCCTTTTTTTCTATTATATTAGAGATGATTAAAGAATCATACAACGTACCTATTAATGACATCTCAAATGCTCAAATTACGTCTTAGTCTATCTTACAACAAAAAGTATTCACTCTATATGATAAGTAATTTAATCGATTCTCATTTTTCTTTTAACCTATTTTCAAATGTTTGTTACACATGACAATTCATTTAATTGATTTCAATCGTCATCTAACCTCTATATTTTAATATGTCTAGTGATCTAACTAATTCTCATTTATATATATGCTAGAAAATTCTCAACATTAAATTCTTTCAATTTCATGATTTTTTCTAGTCATTTCATGTTATATTATTGGGCTATTCTTAATCTAGTAAGTGTATTATATTATGAATTTAATATACAAAAACATAATATGCTTAAATGATATAATGTGGAAAATAATTAATATGAATAACTATGGATAATGTGAAAGTAATTAATAAGACTAAATATGTATAATGTGAATAGTAATTAATAGGAATCAATAAGTATATTATTTTATATTTTTATCCTTAGAAAAATAATATTACAAGGTTAATTTACTCCAATTAAAAAAAGAAAGAAACCAAAATCCCTATTCATACTTTTATATAGATATAGATATAGATATAGATAGATATAGATATAGATATAGATATAGATATAGATAGATATAGATATATACAATTTGATGTTGTTAGCTAAGTTTGTAATGCAAATATAATGAAGTAGTTGTTTTATGTTGGAAACCTGTCTCAAGTCTAAATTCTGAGTAAAAGGGCCACATCCAGAGCTAATTACGACCATGGATCCACTACTTTAAAAAAGGAGTAAATTAAATTTACACCTTTTAAGGTTAAGTCTAAAACACGCACAATTTTTGTAAAATTACCATTACACTACTATTTAAAGTTGTAGTTGTAAGTCCCTACTAAGTGGCAAAGACTTACATAAATATCTATAAAGTACATCATTACACCAACACCCCTAAACCTTGCAAATAATATTTGTGTACTCAAGGGTATCGCTTTCCTAGAACGGACTAAAAAAGAAAGGGTCACACAAATTCACAATAGTTTTTCACAAGCAACATGTGCAAGCATGCGACGAGCAATTGAGGGGCGAAAATGGTCACATGAGAGAAGGTGGGTTGCAGACATGTACTAGAATTGGGCGGTTGTGTGAGAATTTTCGAAGGAAGTTTCCTATCAGTTGGGGATGTCAACTGCTGCATTGTTATATGTTTTATTGTTTGTGGCTTGTACTTCTTTGGGAAGTGAGTGTGGATGTAATCGGAAAAATTGCATTTTACGTCTCATAACTTACATTGTTTGTGATTTTGGTTCCATTAATTTTTGACGTAGCAATTTTGATTCCATAAGTCCACAAATATTGCAATTTAGTCCTATTAACAAAATCCGTTAACATTTTAACGGAAGCAACACGTGCATGGCACGCGCTCCATTAAGTCCATAAGTCACATCTAATGAAACGTTGCAATTTTAGTCCCATAAGTCCACAACCGTTGCAATTTTAGTCTCATGCACGTGTTCCTTCCGTTAAAATTTTAAAGAATTTCGTCAATGGGACTAAAATTGCAACGTTTGTAGACTTAGGGCATGTTTACTACCATGCATTAGGTTGGATAAATGCACTTATCCAGCCCAATCGGGCATTTACTATTTTTTTGGCAAGCCCGGTACAATTAGCTTCAGCCCGGTATTATCCTCTATTATGTTCAGAAATTAATCCAAGTAGCCCCCCTCATATTGCATAGTCCAGGTCCCAGAAAAGTTGGTTACTACCGTCTTTACCCTTAACTTTGCAAGTGCATTGTCCAAAAAGTCCCTAATTTTTGAGTAAATTTCATCCATATGGGCCCACAACATTAATTACTTCTGACGAGAATTGTTTCCCACCTTAAATTTCATTAGCTACCACTCTTCCTTCTCCATCATTTTTTATTCAAAATACAGGTATGAGCTCTCCTTCCCTTTCTATGGTTTCTCTCCTTCAAACTACTGCTTGGTCTCCATTAAGCAAATCCATTTATTTAGTTCTTCTTGGTTCTTAATTGGTCTGATTTTATACCTGCATTCATCTCTATTTGCAGCTTAGGAGTACCTGAAGGATGAGCATTTGAGTTGACGACGGCTTCCGAGACGATCATCTTTTTTACCCTTCAATGGAAGTGTGTGTTTGGGTTGAAGATGAATAACACACCATGGAAGGCAAATAATGGAGGTGTAGATGGTTTTGAGGGGAAGGAGAACGGTTTTTGGAGTAAACAATTAATTTTTTTTTCAAAACAGATGACATGATGTTTTGTCTTTAATGGGGGTGAAATTGTCAAACTACACTAAAATTGTTTGTGGTTTATCAAATAATCCACACAAACAGTGATGTGAAAGTAAAACAGGTAGCAAAGTTCAAATTCCTCCCTAATGCAATGCTTAGTCCAATTTTAATCCAGACCCCCTACAATCTAGTCTGGTTAGTAAACAAGGCCTTATGGGACTAAAATTGCTACTTCAAAAATTAATGGGACCAAAATCGCAAACAGTATAAGTTATGGGACGTAAAATACAATTTTTCCGGATGTGATACACAATGGGCATGCTTGAGGGATCCTTGATTATGTGTTAATCTTGTATTCTTGGGTAAAATTAAGCCGCACAGTGGGTGTTTGTTGATTTTCACTGCATCAAAACCCCTGTGACGAACATACTAGTACAAATTATTTTAAAAATTTATACTAAATAAATAAATTCTATGGACAATTAGAGCAATAAAAATAAACATCAGCAAACTATTTTTTAAGATACTAGTGAAAAATACGTGCGTTGCACATGTTCGTATTATTACAATAAAATAGTTTAATTATAATAAAATTAAATTTATAAATAAAAATAGGGATAGTTTTACTTTTGTCCCTAACTTAATCACTAAATTATTTTTGGTACCCCATGTTCTTACATCATTAAGTTTGGTCCCCAAATATTTTTAGTGATCAAAATTAGTTTTGATCGTTAGTTGATTGTCTAAATTAATGGAGAGAACTTTTTAGAGGAGGAAAAAAAAAAAAAGGAAGCAAAAAAGACAAAAAAAAATCACAGTCCCTTACAGCCATAGGAAAAAACAGGTGTGAGACACCATTTTGGGTGAAAAATAACCAATCGAGCGAAATTCACTTTTGGTCTCTAAGTTAGTCACTAAATCACTTTTGGTACTCCATGTCCCCGACCTCATCAATTTTGATTCCCAAGTTTTCTGAAATGGTCAAAGTTAGTATTGAACGTTAGTTGGATCACAAAGGTTCCTCCACTAGTTTAGACAATCAGCTAACTATTAAGACTAACTTTGATCACTTTAAGAAAATTTAGGGATCAAAATTGATGAGGTTGGAACCTAAGTAGCAAAAGTGAATTAATGACAAATTATGGGAACCAAAAATGAAATTATCCATAAAAATATGTTAACTAAAACTTATTAGGTACTTTATAAATAAAAAAGTATTAATTTTTATAAAGCAAAAAAGGATACAGTTAAATAAAATCATATTTTTTTCCACTTTATTTATTAGTTTATAGGGTTAAATATATTTTTGCACCCATCAACAATGTATGTAGTCGCATTTAGGCCCCTAAAATATGAAAGATAACAAAAAGCCCTCTGACAAAATAATTTGACATTAAAAGGACAAAAATGCCCTTCTTACTTTTCTCCTATAAATTTCGTTTTATTCCATAAAGTTATGTTTTATCACTTCGATAAAACTACTTTGATGATTTAAAATTTTACTCAAATTTTATTTATAATAGTATTTAAAATTTATATTTTTTTTTATTAATTATGTAACACAAAAAATTTACAAGTGCAATATATGCATATATGTTTTACAAATTAAATTATTTATGTTAAAAAGTACATGTAAATATGTGTAAATACATAATGCATATAGTTTTATAGAAAATTATGTCATATAACCTATAAATTTTTGTTCAATACATGTATGCATAATTATCATATAATTACTCAAAAGATTATAAAATATTACAGATTAATTATATTATAGATTTGCATATTGTATAGTATATTATGTTTGACGTAATATTCTTAAATTGCATCATTAATTTTTTTTAAAAAAGTTAAATATATATATAACAACACAAGTAAAAATTATGTAAATTTTTAAATAGTTATGTAGAAAAAATAAGAATTGCAAATTTATAGAGTTTATACAGATTCTATACTAATTATAAAAATAATAAATTTTGGATAGTATTTGTGTTAAATATAATTTTTATAATAATTCGAATTATGTTTCAGGGGAATGATTGAAATAAACATATTTTAGAGGTGAAAACAATAAGGACATTTTAGTCATAGAAAATTAGTCCATATCATGAGGGAGGGTAAATGCACTTCATGCATAGTTTAGGGGTGCACAGTGTATTTATTAATTTAACCCTAATTTATATTATGATAATTATGCTTTTCTACATCCAATGATCCAATATATGCATTTTTATTAGTAATGTCAATTCATATTATAAGTAAATTTGGACTAATATAATTATATACACACACAACAACACACAAAAAGACGCGCGTGCACACATATATATGTATGTGTCTGTATGATGTACAATGACTAAGAGAAAGACTAATAAATAAAAATATATAAATATTTTTTTTTCATTTTAATATATAGAGAAATAATGCATGCAAAAAAACTTAAAGTACGTGCATCATACACTTCACAATATAAAAATACATTAAAGTCAAATAAATATTTATTTAATTTTTTTGACTTGGTGCTTTAAAATTGTAGTTTGCTACCAATTTTTTTCTGTAAGGCTTTTATATTATTAATAAATGTTACTCTACCTTGATGATCACACCACAAGAACAAACAATGAAAATACAATTCATCTTTTCTCTTTCACTTTTAACCTTTTGATGTTTCATCTTATTAATTAACTCTTATTAAAATAAAGCATAAAAGAAAATACATTATGTATTATTTCAATCCTATCCAAGTCTATTTTAAATTTTAAATTTTATTTAATTATAAATACCAAAGTTTGTCATTTCAGTTATTGATTAATTTTTAAGTTTGAAGTATAATAATTATACAACTTGTTAAATGAAAATCCATTTGAAAGAATATTTATGAAAGGATCAAAATAAAAAGAAGCAAGAATGATTAACAATTTTATTATTAAATTAAGTTTAAATTTATTTTGAGATCTATATTATAATGTACACAACATTTTAAATGTAGAAGATATATAAGACCAAATCAAATAATTTCATATTCTAAAATTTGAAATATGCAATTTGTTTGACTATTCATAATTGTAATAAATTTCTTAATCAAAGTAATATTCATAGTCAACCAAGACCAAAGAAATAAACTTACGACATATAGTTAAATACATTCTAAGAATAAGTTTGGAATCTTAGTTTTTATAAGAGATAAATTTTTTTTAATATTTTTCTCTTACTTTGGTATATTTATCCTTTAAATTCCATATTTAACTCTAATCTTCGTCTTTTATGATCTGTGGACATATAAACTAAAACATAATTATAAAATTGTATTAAATTCCTATAACAAACATGAAAATAAGTAAATAATTATTACGTGATAATTATAAAAAAAATTATCTATATCTTTTTCTCTAATACTTTCAATAAAAAATTGATAAAATCTAAATTATAAACATACAATGCAAAAAAAGTATATCGCAAATGACCAACCAAAAATTTTTAATTTTTCGGTCTTTCTTTTTTTTCATTATTTATTTTTAATACTTTCTAGTCCTTATGTCTTCTTATTAGTCTAATAAAGAAAAAACAATTAAAAATAAATGTAATAGTATAAAACAATTATCTTTCTTATTTTAAATCTTTTTCTAAATCTAAATATCTAAAAACTAAAATTAAAAAAATAATTCAAAACTACTTATCCTATCAACGTTTGTTAATATGAATATCTACATTTACAAATTCAAGTTTTATATTACAATAATTATAGAATTATTTAAGTGAATAAATATATGAACAATCAATTGGGTAAATAGAATTCAAAGGTGGTCTTTTGAAATAATATACAACTTAGTATTTATTTATTTAATCATTAATTCTTATTTAGTTAGTAGCAAAGTTCTCTAGAATTAATATTTTATATTTTTTGTTTATTCTTTTCTATAATTAAACTTTATTTATACTTCAGAATTATAATAGATTTACAATAAATAGTGTCAAAAATTAGAAAAATATCAGGAGAATTACACTACTCCTCAAACTATACCACTAATTCGCTTTTTTGGCCCTCAAAAATTCAAGAGTGAAAGTTTTGGTCCTCAAATAGTGAATTTTTTGACAGATTTCGTCATATCTGTCATCTTTCCATAAAATGTAAAGAAAAACCTCACATGCCAATTACAGGAGGTTGCTTGGAGGGAAAACAAAAACCCTACCATTTCTCGATAAACAGTGATTTAGGAAGAAAATACTTGTTTTTGTTCATTTTCAGGCGTTGCAAAGGTATGAATGGAGAGCATTGGCAAAGAAAAACTCAAAAAATGAGTTCAAGCTCTTCTTTTAGAAATAAATATTTTTCCCATTCTTAGGTAAATTCACAAGTTTGTTTATATTTTCATTTTCAGTGAAAAATATGTGTTACTAATTTTGTATAGGTTTTCGTGTGAAATGAGAATATGTCTGAATTAATTAATGAGATCGTGTTTTATATTGAATTGTGCTATCATATCAATATATTTTCAATAAGAATACATATAAACAAATAAATTTTTACTTTAATTACTGTTTCAAAAACTGAAAATGAAAATAAAAATAAATAAGTTTTTACTTTAATAATTGTTTCAAAAACTAAAAATAAAACATAAACAAACAACCTGTAGTCTCCATTGTTTTGCAATTGTAGATTTGAGCTCCCATTGTTGACATCATGGACTCCTCGTAACCCAAGTAAAACATATCATGTTTGCTTAAATTACAGGGTAACGTTTTAATTTCTCCCTTCTACTCGGATTGCGAGGATTCCATGATGTCAACAATTAGAGCTCAAATCCATAATTGTAAAATAGTAGAGATTAACTTTCTAATTTACCTGAGTATGGGTAGAATATTTATTTTTAGAAGAAGAGCTTGAACTTATTTTATGAGGTCTTCCATTGCCAATACTCCCATTTTTGCTTGTGAAATATTTTAAAATGAGTAAAAATAAGTGTATCTTTATAAACCTTGAAGGGAGCCACATTTCTAGGCGGGAAATGGTAGGTTTTCTTTCATCCAAGGAGCCTCACAGGCTTGGCACATGAGATGTTCTGTTTTTATTTGATGGCAAGAGGACAAAAAGGACTAATTCTGTCAAAAGATGCATTGTTTGAGGACCAAACTGTCCCCTTTAACTGTTTGAGGATTAAAATCGAATTAGTGGTGTAGTTGAGGACTAAAAGTGTAATCCTCCCCAAAAATATCATGTCCTATATTCCTAGTTATGAAAAAGCCCTTGAAGTCTAATTTCATATGCATTGATTTTATTTGAAATTCTAGTACTCAAATGTTGCGCCAAAAGGAAAACATATGAAATTTTGATAGAAATTTTAGAGCATAGAGAGAACACTTGATATAATGTTTAAACTATATTATCATTAAAAGAAATTTTAAAAATATAATTACATAATACACTATAGATATAGACACTTCTGTTAAGATCATATTATCATTTAGTTTTGTACATGTTTAACATCTAACTAAAGGTAGTTTTAAATTACTTATATATATATACAACTAAAAAAAATCGAATCTCAAGTACTTTACCTTTTGCGTCCTTCATTTGTAATGAAAAATATTACCATTTAAATTAATTCATATTTTTTATTTGATTCACTTACGAAGTAATTATGTTTTCATCTTTTTTTTGAGTTGTACAAATTGGGAAAAAAATTAGTAGTTGATACATATTTTTTATTTTTTAATTCTTATACCAACCATCACTATAATTGTTTATAATATAATTTTCTTGTAATAATCTCTTTACTTTACTTTTTATTTTATTCTTCATGTGGGTGGGAAATAATTCTAAACTGATGAATAGTATTTTATGGATGAATTGAAATGGAATAATCGCATATAAAAGTCCTTGTTTCTAATTGAACTTTAGTTTCATTGAACTTGTGATATTCTAATCTTGTTTCACTTACAAAATAACATTAATGTTTTTTGAATTGTGCTAATTTTAAAAAGAAAAATTATATTATTAAGTCATTTCATTTTTTAATTGCAGTTTTTTACTTCTTATGTGAACTATCTTTAAAGTTAATTATCACATAATTTTCTACTAATAACCCTGTTGTGAAACTTTTATATTATTCATCATGTGGTACAAAGAAACTTTGGAACAAAGTTCTAAATTGATAAAATCATTTAGGAAATGTTTTAAAGTGGAATAATAAGTATAAGATGATATAAAAATAATTACTTATTGTTGGAAAATTTTTTTATGTATTATGTAACTTTAATAAAATTATTTTAGACATGAGAAAAAATAAAAAAGCTAATAACAATATAAGTTTACTCATATTTTATAATATTTATACTTTAGAATTTATTTTTTTCAGTTAACAATATATATAACACATATATAGTCTAATTTGTCTCAATCTCCATTGGAATTCTACAAAAAGTTACATTTTTGGTCCCTCAACGAAATCACTAAAACTATTTTGGTCCCTTCTTTAAGTTACACTTTTGGTCCGTGAACTTGTCAATTTTGAATAGAGTCAGTCCACAAGTAAGTTTTTGTCAAACACTCACGAAAATGCGTGCGTAAAGCGTACATGGAAAAAGAAAGGAAATAAGCTTGATTTTGGCACCAAAATTAGGTATATAGTGTTATTACCAGCAAATTTTGGGTCAAAATCAAGCTTATTTCCCCTATTCTCCCCGTTAGCGTGCTCCTCACGCACGTATGTTCGTTAGTGTTTGATGCAGACTTAAAAGTTGGGACCAATTTTATTCAAAATTGGCAAATTCAGGGATCAAAAGTGTAACTCGTGGAATAAGAGGGACCAAAATCATTTTAGTGATATTGTTAAGGGACCAAAAATGTATTTTTCCGCAATTCTGTCTTACCATTTAACTTTTTATGTGTTTAACACCTTATAAAATACTAATTAAACTTATTAGTAGAAAGAACTCAATAATTTATATTATGTATTAAGGTTATAATACACATTATAAAAAATGTAAGAAACGTAAAACACATCAAATTTATTTTAAATTTTAAATTTTTATTTTGTTAATATCATTATTCAAGTTTGTCTTATGTTAATTATAAGATATATTAAATGAAAATTAGATTAAGGATATTTATTAGAAGATCAAATTATAAAGTAAGAATTATTTTAAAAAATTACGATTAAGTTAAGTATAAACTTTCCTTTGATCAAGATCTATATGTCATATACGTATCACCTTTTAACGCATTACATAAGACCAAGTTAAATAAAAAGATTTTTGTCATAGCTCGTATATTTTCCTATATAGTTAGTAATAACATTTCTAACTAAAATTTATTTAATTAGTTATTAGTTACGAATACTATTCTTTACTATAATTCACTTTTGATAGAAATCTGTCTCAACTCAATGATATAAGTAATTACCAACTATCAGATTAATTACAAAATTATTTATTTGTACAATAAATTTATGATCTATTATTAAATAAGGATATAATTAGAATCACAAGAAAAAAAAGAAACAAAAACATGATAAATCATTCACACTTTTATAATATACATAGTAAAAATTAATTATACGAGTAACAAGATGAATAGTTTAGGCATTTGACGACACACATAGAAATGGATTAACGTTGTTTAGTATTCTAAATATCGGAATAGTTGACCTTCTTTATTCTTTTTATTTTTTATTTCTGTTTGAGGTGGGCACATATTTTGCAGTTATTATAATATATATAGATAATATGCAGGAATTGCAAGACATACAATGAAAAGATTCCTAATATTTGCTCCCCGGTAAATCCATTCCTAATGTTTTGGCTTGTTAGGCATGCAAGATACTTTGAGGTATGGGGACTTGGTATTAGTTCGTGGGCCTTGTAGTTAATCACTATTTCATCTACATAATTCATCCCATCCGGGAGAGGTTGGATGAGTTATCCTAATGATCACAACCAACCTGGTAAATATGTGATTTCTCAATTTTACGCAAAATAAATGAGTCTTTTGAGGTTATAGTTGGAATTACAAGTCCCTACTCAGTGACAAAAGCTTACGCAAACATCTCTAAGGTACATCATTAAACTAACACTCCTAAGAGGTTGTAAATTTGCAAAGACAATCTTTGGGGAAATTTAAATAAATAATAAAAAAAAAAATTTAACGAAATGGGGTAAAAATACCCCATCACACCCAAATAGATTTTCTTTTTTTTAATTATAAATTAATTTTTGATTTATTATTATTAATATTATTTTTAATAAATATAATGTAATATATAGTTAAAATAATTTTAAATTGTAGTATTTTTGTAATTTTTTTATTTAATTTTATAATTATTAATATATCAGTGGCTTTATTGTGTGATTTTATTGATGCAATAACATCAATTATTTTTTTAAATAATAACGCGGTTTTAATAGTATAATCATATTTCGAACAACTATTTTAAAAAAAATATTGTCGTTACTTCGAGTAAAATCAAGCTATGATTAGGGTGGATTACAATAATCTCTTCTGAGGTTTGACATAATTATGAATATCCCTTCTTTTTAAAAAAATTACAAATACTCCCTGAGCTTTGTAATTTTTAACCAAAGGCCTGAAATTGTCCATTTTGCTCTTTATTTTCTAACGTAAGAAATTCGTCATTGTGTATTTTAATAACAATAAAAATTAACTTTACCAAACTAGCATCATTTGGAATTTTTTTAGAAAAATAGGCGAAGCCGGTATCTCAAATACCGACTTCAGACAAATTGACATTAACTGCACAACTTCACTTGAATTAATGACACCAACTATTTATTTTTAAATATTACTGGAATGTGTTTTTAATTTAAAAAAGTTATTTTTTTTTTTATTAAAATACGCCGTGAGAGGTTTCTTACGTTAAAAAATAAAGGACATAATGGACAATTTCAGGCCTTTGGTTAAAAATCACAAAGCTCAGGAAGTGTTTGTAATTTTTTTTTTTAAAAAGGGAGATATTCATAATTATGTCAAACCTCATGAGAGATCATTGTAATTCACCCTAATCATATT
The DNA here is from genome assembly GCA_034509735.1 of Sesamum alatum. Taxonomy (NCBI): domain Eukaryota; kingdom Viridiplantae; phylum Streptophyta; class Magnoliopsida; order Lamiales; family Pedaliaceae; genus Sesamum; species Sesamum alatum. Next base: position 32,840,275 of record JACGWO010000001.1, on the reverse strand, counting down.
GCTTGATTTTACTTGAAGTAACGATCATATTTTTTTTTAAAATAGTTGTCCGAAATATAATTGTACTATTAAAAAAATAATTGATGTTATTACCTCAATAAAATCACACAATAAAACCACTGATATATTAATAATTATAAAATTAAATAAAAAAATTTATAGAAATACTATAAATTAAAATTATTTAACTATATACTACATTATATTTATTAAAAACAATATTAATAATAATAAATTAAAAATTAATTAATAATTAAAAAAAATAAAACCTATTTGGGTGTGCAAGAACCAGCGGTGTGGTTCCCCGTACAATCAGAAGCCGGTATTTAATATATCGGCTTCTGACTTGGCACGGAAGTTGGGGTCTTTGACCCCGGCTTCTGTGCCTTTTTAAAATTTCAATGCCGAAATCGGAATATTACATCCCGGTTTCACCTAAATAATTAAATGGGGTATTTTTATTTCATTTCGTTAATTTTTTTTTTTTGTATTGTTTATTTAAATTTTCCCAATCTTTGTGCATTTATAGACCCAACCTCAAGGGTGTATTTGACATTCCCAGAATGGATTAAAAAGAAAGGTCACACAAATTCAGAATAGTTTTCCATCAGTAGAAGAGAAATAGGATGAGCGGATCCAAAAATGAAATTTAAGGGGACGAACATACTAATACAAAAAAATTTTAAAAAAATTATATTCAATACATAAATCCTACTCACAATTGGAGCAAAAAAAGAATATCAGCAAACTATCTTTTAAGATATAAAACATTATTTATACGAGTAACAAGATGAATAATTTAGGCATTTGATACGTAACACACATAGAAATGGATTAACGTTGTTGAGTATATCATTAAAATATATATATGACATAATTTTATGTTTATTATATTTGATAGCGCGCAAAAATCAAGATTTGAGAGTAGGTATGTATAGAGATTAAAATTTAGGATTTTACACTGTTGGTCCCTATACTTTGGGCCAAAATCAATCGCGGTCCTTGAAAATTTTGAAATATCATTTGGTTTCTAATTACTGCAAATTGTTACCATTTTGGTCTTTAAAATTTTTGAGGCACAATTTCTGTCTCTAATCTTTACAATTATGATTTTGGCTCATCCGTTCCCTCCAAACTTAATAATTTTAATTTTAATGATTGGACCTAAATATCATACCAATTTATAAAGATTAGGGACTAAAATCATGGTTCAAAAAATTTATGGACCAAAATTGGTTTTGATCCAATGCATAAGGGCGAAAGTCTAATTTATTGTTAAACTTTATGAGCAATTTTTTTTTTAATCTTTGGTCCATCAAAAGCAAATTAAACTGACAAGAAGATAGAATATATTATAGGCAATTAATAAGTATAATATCAAGTGAAAATTTGACTTCAGATGGGAAATTCAACATGATAAAAGGAATTAATTATTCATTAAAAAGTAGCTCGATTATCATAAAGTATCTATGAAAATTAACGGTCATGAACCCAAGTATTAATTTTTTTTTATATGTGTATTATTGCTATTGTATGTTATGTCTATACTGTTATGACTTTCTTATTGTATATTTTTATTGTTAGCATATAGTTTAGAAATATGTGTTAATTGTTTTCATGGAGGAAATAAAAGGTGTTGTTAATACTTTTTTGTTCTTACTTTCTGAAACTTTATTAAATGATCATTTATGATGAATCGTACTTGATGAGCAAAAAGAGTTCAATCAAAGTTTTCTTATTCGACTTGAACGAAGTGGGCTTGAAGTTTGTAAATTTGGACAGGGAACCTGCAAAAAAGAAAAAAAAAACGTTAGCATTCCGACGCTCAAGTCAGTAAGCAATTTTGGAATAAATAAACTTGAATGCAAGGAGAAATTAGTGAGAATAAAGAGCATTAAGTGCACCATGTGAAATTAAAGAGAAATTCAGAGATTCAGAGCGTGAAAAAACCGTTAGTTATCTAGCCAAGGGGTTGATATTTATAGGGAGAGTTTCTTGAAGTAAAAGAATTATGGAGGGTTAGGACTCCTTGGAGCTTCCCTGGAGTCCTACCCGGATTGGTCTCCTGAAAAGGAGGAGGTGGTTGTGCTATCTGCCCTAGATAGGGGGATGTTTGGATAAGCCTTATCTGGCTTCCTTGACTGAATCTCATCTCTTTCTCCCGAAGTCCTTCCTCCGCAAGTCTCTCCTCCTGGGCCTGGATGGGCCTCTCTTGTGGGTTTCTCTACCCGGGCTTTAGATGGGCTTCCTTCATGAGTCCTTTCTTCCTGGGCTTCCTTCTTTTACATGGGCCTTACTCCTTCCTTTGAGGAGGGCCTGGCATGCTCTTCTGAGTGGGCTTGGTGTTGGACTTCCCAGGCAGGCCTGGGGGTTGCTGGGTCATTTTTTGGGCTCGCACCTCGTAGATGGATCCTTCTACTGCTCTAGGCCGTGTGTATGGGCCGACCATTTTGGACATATCAGTACTTTTGTAAAGGAGTTTATACCACAGGATAATAGGATAAAATCTTTTAAATAATATATTTTGATTTTACTAAAAATATATTAATGTAATAAGAAAATATATATAGTAGTTGAAATTGATAAAATAATTTTTCTCAATGTCTAAAAACATAATAATATTCTATTGTTATTTTCAAAACGTTCTGTAAATAAAGATAGTAAAGAATTCAATATTGAGTTTTGTATAAATATGTTTTCACTATTCTATATAGTAAGACGGTCAAATTAATATGACATATATACCGTTATGTAATTTAGAATTTATGAAAATATTATTGAATTTAAAAATTTACGTGCATAGCACGGAGTTCATGCTAGTATCTATATATATAGCAAAAAGATAGTTGACCGCAATTAAGGTAATTTTGACTCAATTCTCAATTCTTAAAATTTTGAATTTTTTAATTGTCAAGAAAAAATCTCATTGGTTAGAATTCTCATCTATTTTTAAATTAATAATTAAATTTGTATATATCTAAAAAAATCCTATCTTCAAGATTAGTGTTTACCTATACTAGATTCTATCTTTAAAATTAGGATACTAATTCAATTTGTATTTATTTTAAACAAATTCAAATTTTATGATTAATTTTTTATCATAAACTATATATACCTATCTTATGACCAATCATCTATTTCATTTTAATCATATACTTTTCAGTCTAAACTTATATCAATCTTTTCGTATACCTTATGCAGTTTATTTTTTTATTTGGGATAATTTTACTTTTGGTACCCCAGGTATGGCCTTATTTAATCTTTGGTACCCCCTGTTTCCATGTCATCAATGTTGATACCCAAAGTTTCCTTTTTTCATCGAGCTGAGTACCTGCCGTTAGTTAACCGTCAGAGTTAACGGTCAAAGTCATTTTGGCGGGAAAATTGACAGTTTTTTGGCTATTTAAGCACATGTTTGGCTACCATTTACTACACCACAAAAACTAGAGTTGAAAAAAGTAAAATTGAGAATATTTTGGGGAAAAAACAAGAGGCATGAGGAGAAATCAGTTTCAATCTTACTCAAATACGAGTGTGGGTTCGTCTAATGAGAACATTTATGTGGAAAAAATGTATTGTGAGTGTGGAATTGAGCTACCATTGAAGACTTCTTGGACTAAAGTAAATTCGGGAAGAATGTTTTGGGCATGTCCTAATTACGGGGTAAATTTATATTTTATTCTTATTTATTTTGTGTTTTTTTATTATATACCATTAATTCTTAGTTTTATTTTTTCGGTCACAGAAAAGGGAATATTGTGGAGTTTTTAGATGATTTGATCCGGAAATGTGCCCAAGATCGAAGCAAATAGAAATACAAAAAATAAATAAGAAATATTTTTTTCCCGTAAAAACAAGAATTAATGGTATATAATCAAAAACACAAAATAAGTAAGAATAAAATATAAATTTACCCTAATTAGAATATGCCCAAAACCTTCTTCCTGAATTTATTTTGGTCCAAGAAGTCTTCAATGGTAGCTTAATTCCACACTCACAATACATTTTTTCCACATAAATGTTCTCATTAGACGAACCCACACTCGTATTTGAGTAAGATTAAAATTGATTTTTCCTCATACCTCTCGTTTTTTCTCAAAATATTGTCAATTTTACTTTTTCAACTCTAGTTTTTGTTGTGTAGTAAATGGTAGCCAAACATGTGCTTAAATAGGCAAAAAATTGCCAATTTTCCCGCCAAAATGACTTTGACCATTAACTCTGACGGTTAACTAACGGCAGGTACTCAACTCGATGAAAAAAGGAAACTTTGGGTATCAACATTGATGACATGGAAATAGGGGGTACCAAAGGTGAAATAAGGCCATATATGGGGTACCAAAAGTGAAATTATCCCTTTTTTATTTTCAATAATGTTAAATCATTATTTTTTGCAATTAGTTATTTCATCAACACATTTTTTTTAATATTTTTTATTGGTTCATTAATATTGATAAAAACAAGTTTTCACTTTTCATGAAAATTAGTTTTTTTTTTTCTTTTTCTTAGCTTTATGATTAAATTTGATTTTCAATCTTCCATTGTTTTTCAGGTTTGAAATATCATAGACCACTATTCCATTTACAATTTATGTTAAAAATTTTTATTTATCATCTTCTCCCATAGTAATTCGAATTCATTTTTTTTCTTAGTGAAATAATTTTGTAAATGTTGCTCTATCAAAATTTTAATACTAAATATAGTAAGCTTCAAAGGTTTGCTTTATTTGAATACAAAATGACGATCTCAGTTGATAAATCTATGAATTTTTTACTTTCAATTTTCATTTATAATTGTTTCTAGAAAATAACAGGACATCTCAATATATAACATGGTAATATATTTTTCATTAATGTAAGTGGGAACCTCATAGATCGTTGCGAGCTTCCTGATGCATTGCCAAATGATTTCTTTTTTATTGTTGTGCTTTCTGATGTCCAATTTCATATCTGTCATGTATTTTCCTTTTTTGTGTTTTAGTTAAACTTTTTTTTTCATCTTTTAAATATTAGTTTTTTAATTTTTTTTATATGAAATCCAACATGAAGTATTCTTATATTTGCTTCTTAAAAGTTTTTTAATTTTATAATTAACTTATGCATTTGCTCTTATTATTAATTTTGAGTATTTACAAAAACTTCTTTGAATTTTATTTTTCAATTATCTTTAGTTTTCTTAATATCCCATTGATTACTTTTGTTTTCTATTTGATTAATTATTTTTTTATTTATGTATTTACCTTCAGCTACAATAATATGTTTGTAATTTTCTTTCAATCAAATAATCATGATTTCTCTACTTGATCATCAAATGAAGATATATTGTTATCTAATTATAGTTCATCGATATCTTTCCTCTTCGATTATAATTAAAAAAAGTTTTCTAAAATCTTGCTTTTCTTACCGTGTTTTTAAAGTGCGGAGATATAGGCGTGAATATTTGCTTAAATTAGTTTATATTTTATTTAATTTATTTATTCATTTTTTTCAAGTTTTGTTCCATTAAATTTCACATTTATTTCTTTAAAACTCTTCTTGAATGATTATATAGACTAAAAATTCCGCTAAAAAAAAAGCGGGAATTGAAACGGTAACAGGAACGGTTTTTTTAATGTTTGGAATGGTAAATACTTCACTTGAACCTTTTGGACTGTAATTAGGAACGGTTGAGGAACGGGAGGCTATCCGTGGCAATAAGAGGCTATCCTAATTATTAGGAATGGTAACGAAGATACCGTTCCTACGTGGGAACGGTTTTTGGCATATTTTCGTACTACCGTTCCTAATTACCTTTGTACGTATAAATTTATATTTTTTGTATTTGGAACACCTTATAAACTTTAGGAACGGTAGCATCGAAACTAAATCGCGCAAATAGGAACGGTAGTTAGAACACATTTTGGAATTGTCACACTATGTTGTGGATACAATTTAGCATAGTGTCTGGAATACATGTAGGAACGGTAGGTTGTATATATTAGGATCGGTAACTGGAATACATTTTGTCGCGTGATTTAGGAACGGTTTTGCACTCTAACTTTGGAATACCATTTTGGACCGGTTTTTGGTATTTTCTTTAGAACGAAAGTCTAACCACGAAAGAATTGATTTTGGAATACATGTAGGCACGGTAAGTCCTGTCTTTAGGAACGGTTGGCTTCTATTTTTGGAATGGTTTTTTCATCAGCATTGAGAACGGTATATATTTTTAAACAGTCAAATATAGGAGCGGTATTTGGAGCTGCAATTGCCGTCTAAAGTACCGTTCCTAACAGATGAATTATTAATTTTTTTAGTAATAATTATTATCATTTAAATATAAATTTAATTATTAATAATATTTTGATTATATAATTAATATTTAAATATGAAAAAATGCATTATTTAAAAAAAAATATTAAATACGAATATTATCCGATTTAATTACAAAAAATCAAAATAAAAAAATACATAATCTACTCCTCGTCCATCTCGTCAATGTCTAGAAGGGTGGGGTCTCTAGGACGCCGTGACGGGCCGGTGCTGGAGCGACTGGTCTGCCTGTCCTTCATCATGCCCATCAGGTCCGCCATCATCTCCTCGAGGCGGACCAACTAACCCTCCATGTTTGACGAAGGCACTGGCTCTGGAGCGGGCGGTGGCGGTGGCGGTGGCGGTGGCGATGGCGATGGCGAGGTAACGGTTTGGCTGAGACCCAGGGCCTTAGAACCAAGACCAAATAATCGACCCTTGTTCTTGCCCCCGACGCAAGTGAGCCACATCTGCTGCTTGGTCTGCGCCACCGAGCCCTCTGATTTGGAAGCAGGATCCTCAGAATTGCACGGGGCCTGAGACTGATGATCGTCCATCATCTTTTGGAACATCTCCTACAAAAATAATTACAATAAATTAGAATATTTTCAAACATTTAAAAATATAAAGTAAAATGTATTAATTACAACTTACCGCCACCTCCGCTGCCCTCGACTCACTTCAACCGCCGTCGGCCTTCTTCTTGTAGCATCTGGAGAATAACTCCATCTGATTCACTGGCCGGTCGAGCTGCTCCTCCTGTAAAAAGAAATGGGAAACAGTTATTACAATTTTAATTTAATAGTAATAAATAATTGAAATAACATTAGATATCTTATCAATTTCCGCTTGTGCATACCGACGGAGACAGATCCCCCGCGGTACACAGTAGCGAATGCGGCTGGGTTGGCGTTTCGGTTCGCCTTGTTCTTCTCGCACTCCTGCTTGAACTCCGGGGACTCCCAGTACAGGAGGAGCTGCCGCCACACCTCGTTCGCCAGCCATAGCGGCTTCTGCAGGGACTGTCTGGCGAGGACGAACTTCTTCCTGAGGAACTTCCCCACCCAAACGTGGAAGATCTTGAACATCGACTCGTCGTCGGCGTCCCACCAGTATGTCATCTGTATTAAAAAAATATACATATATCATTATAGTAGATTGTTAAAATATTTAAAAACAAAAAATAATTGTCGTTACCTTCAAACTCTCAAACCAAAAAAGCTGGTGCTCTGGCGGCACCTTGCGCAAACTGCCCCAAGGATGGGGATAGTGTCCTCGCACGACCGCGTACATGCGCTTGTGGATCTTTCGATCAGAACTGAAATTATAAAATAATTAGTATGACATTAAAATATTAATTTAAATTACAAAAAAAAAATTAAAAATATAAATATACATCGCATCGGCAAGTGTGATGTACTGGCGCGCGGATGGTGGTGGGAGTGGTGGGGCCGGTGGGGGTGGTGGTGGTGGGGAAGCCCATGGACGGGCCGGATCGACCGCCAGTGCAATAGTGGATGCTCCGGGCTGCTGATCCGGCGCAGCGGTAGACGCACCGGGCTGCTGATCCGGCGCAGGTGGTGCGGGTGCCTGCTCTGCCGGTGGTGGTGGTGGTAGTGGTTGGAACACTGCTTCCCGATCCTGAGAAGCAACACCGGCCGGCGGTATAGCCGGTTCGCCGCGGCCGCGGCCACGACCATGACCACGACCGCGGCCACGGCCACCTCCTCGAGGTGGAAAATCCCGACCAGACATGATCTAGAATTGTTTTTAAAAATATTAGTGGTATGTAGTTAAAAAATACATGTAAGTATCAATTTAATTGAATAATGATAATTTTTCAAATTTTTTAAATAATTATGCAAACTAAATTCTAAAATTATCTAACAAAGGGATAATGAATCCCAATTTTGTTATTGAAATTTTTCCTACAATGTTTACTAAATCCTAAAATTATTTCCTAAAATATATACTGAAACCCAAAATTGACGCTTAATTACACTAAATCCTTCTATTTTTCGTTTATATTTATACTAAATCCCAAAATTTTTCCCTAAAATTGCACTAAATCCTTCTATTTTCCTATATATTTATACTAAATACTAATATTTTCAGAATTTGAAAATATTAAAATTGATAGATTTTTAAAACGGAAAAAATTAAAATTATGAAATACATAATTTTTAAAAATTACATAAAATTCTGAAAATATTTTAAATTTATAGAAAATGACAAAAAAATTTAAAAATTCAGAAATTTTAAAATTACAAAAAGTGACATAAAATTGTAAGAAATTTTTCAGATTTTCAGATTTTCAGATTCTGGAATTTTTTCAAATTTTTAGATTTTCAGATTTTTAAATTATAATTAATACAAATTTTTAGATTTTTAAAAATGAATTGTTTTTGAAAATTTTACAGAAAATTAACCACAAAACTAATATTTACAAACTTAACCACATATTTAATATTTACATGCATTTTCTGAATTACACAAAACAGAAAATACAACATAATTACAATAATTACAGAAAATACAACATAATTACAAAAATTAATAGGAATTACAGAAAATTCACATAAGATACAAAAAATACAGAATATTCACATAATTACCATTCCTAATTTTCAGAATATTACAGAAAATTCCCATAATATACAAAAATTGCAAATAAATCCCCTAACTATACAAAAATTACAAATAAATCTCCTAACTATACAAAAATTACAGAAAATCCCAATCATTACATACAAAAATTACAACAAAATCCTAATCATTACATACAAAAATTATACTAAAATCGGAAATGTACATGAAAAAGGGGTTTTGGGAATCCCTACTTGGTATATCAGACGGTGGGCGTCGGTGGCGTGGGATGGAGGCGGCAGACGGCGAGAGAGAGAGGCGGAGATGAGAGAGAGAGAGGCGAAGGGCGAGAGAGAGAGAGAGAGGATCGGACAGAGAGAGAAAGAGCATACTTTAGAGAGAGGGAGGGGGAGAGGAAAAAGTGAGAAAAAATCAGCCAAGGGGCCAATTTATATAACTTTTTGGAACGGTCATTATTTTGTGTGACCGTTCCTATGACCGGTCCAACTCAAGAAAACGACGTCGTTTTCGCTTTAATACGACGTCGTTTTAATATCTTGTACTGATGTTGACCTAATTAGGAACGGTCATTTAATAGTATTACAGTTCCACTAACTGTTCTTAACAATGGCCGTTCCTGAATTAGAAGATACCGTTCCTATATCAATACCAAATACATAGTATTTGGAATTGTACTAATAGGAACGGTCATTCAACAGAAAATTATTTCCACTACCGTTCCTAAATAAAGAAACTGTGTCGTTTGCAGTCATGCACGTAGTAACCGTTCCTATTTTCATATAAAACCGTTCCTATATGTATTGCAATTATTTTTTAATCTTCTTAGATAATAAATATAAATTAAGAAAAATACGTTCCGTACACTTATCTGATTGAATAAACGTATACGATTGGATGTTTAAAGAAATTGAAAATATATAGTAATTTCCAAAAAATCGACATATGTTCACAATATGAAGTATATTTGTAAATTTATGTTTGTTAGTATTTCACAGATGTAACTAGCATCCTATATTGTTGTACTGCACGCGCATAATCAGACCGTCAAAATTCCAATCAGACCGTTAGATATGATATTGCACACAAAAGAATACATTATATGTCGTTTTGAAATATTTTGGTGTGCGGATCTCGAGGTATCGTATCCGGTCAGTATTCAACTATACAAAAATAGATGCATCCTTAAATTCGGGATGCTGATTGAAAATCAAACCGTTGGACATCAATTCATATCCATAACCTTGTATGTGTTAAAAAATAGTGTCGATCCGGCTGACGGATGTTGAGATATCGGACAAATTTGTTGGAATTGTAATACTAGGAACGATCACCTAATAGACAAGGTGTTCCCAATACGGTTCCTAATGGAAAGGATGATGTCGTTTTAGTGCACGCACGTATACCATTCCTATTAACATTTGGAACGGTCGTGTATAAAATGACCGTTCTAATAGTTGAATTTTCCACCAATTTTTCATTGGGCGCCAAAACGAAATATTGGACTTCAGTTTGGAACGGTCTTTAGTTTTCACTTACCGTTCCTAATTCAAATTTCCCTTATTTTTTTTTGATTGGCCGTCATATTTGAAATATTGTACTTCAAATAGGGAAGCGTACCGATAAAATTAGACCGTTCCTAATTCAAATTTTCCTCATTTTTTTTTAATTAGCCACCATATTTGAAATATTTTACCCCAAATAGGAAGGGTCCTGTTAAAGTTTGACTGTTCCTAATTCAAATTTCCCTCAATTTTTTTTGTTTGGCACTTATTCAAAAAGTTGTACCTGTATTAGGAACGGTGGTTAGAATAAAATATTCGTTCCTATTTTAAAAATTTATTCTGATTTCTTAGAATAATCAAAATACATCTATTGAATACAATTTTTACAATAACTGTAATAAAAAAATTACAGAAATTTTTTGGAAAATTCAATAAGTCTCTTGATTGGACTCAGTCTCGTCAAAGCTATCTTCATCTTCATCTTCGGATTCACTGTCTGGCGAGCGCGATGGCCCTGCTCCATGATCAACGACCAATTGTATTCCCGTTGGGTCATTCAGTTCAAATGTTTGGTTATCTATTACAACATCTGGATTAGGTACGACTTCATCCATCTGATAGGTGACCTCGGTCCGTCGCGAGTCATCGATTACTCTTCGAGCCTTGATTTTGCGAATAGCTTTCTAGTCGACTTTTTCCTTCTTCATGCTCGAGTAATCCGCGTAGTATACTTGTACTGCTTGTTGTGCCAGTATGAATGGTTCATTCTTTTGGTAGAGCTTTTTGAAGTTGACATCAACGACGCGATAACGAGGGTGTATCTTCATGTCTCTGACCGGATCGACCCCAACGACAATTAAACAGTACAATGTGCATGTTCGGAATTAGTGGGTAATCTAGCTGAATTATCTCTTCCAAAATTCCATAAAAGCTAGAATTCGTGTCTGTATATGATGAGCTTTTGACACAAACACCACAATTCATTGTTGACTTCCCGACATTGTGACGTTCAGTGTGGAAATTGAAGCCATTGACGAAGTAAGATAAGTATGTCATCACTTTTGCTCTTGGCCCCCAATAATGCAACTTCAACAATTCCTCGTTTGTGTGATTCAATTCGGGTTTCACCTGCAATTAATGATATATATAGCAATTGAACCAATCATTACAAATTAATGAGCATATCGCGTTTACAATAAATCGATGATACTTACACGAGCCTTGAACTAATCCTTGAATTGTGTCACCACTAGTTGATCAATTATCGGGTCCTTCGAATTGTGTTGCTCGAACAGTTCATTCAGGAATGGCCTGTTTTAGTAAAACTGATAATTATAAATATACATGTAATTGAAATTGAAATGATTCATACGAGATAATTACGTTTGTATAAGACACTTACTCGTAGTACGGTGCGACTACTTCACAATTACACAAGACGTATGTCTCGATAGCATGAAGTTCCTCCCGGCTCAGCCATCTCTTCTTCGAGGCTCCACTTGCTCGGCCTGGGTAATTGAAAATGGACCGAACTATTCGATCGTCGTTGCTCGTGAGATCATCGTTCCGACCGGGTCTATTTCGCTTGCAGAGAATGTGCGGTTCGAAGTAGTGAGAGGAGAAAAGTCCGATTTCTTCGACAATATAAGCCTCTACAATAGACACCTCGACATGTGCTTTGTTTTTCACTTTTTTCTTCAAATCGCGTAAGAATCTATTCATATGACAATTTATTAAAATACAAATAATAAATATATATTTAACATTATTAATTATTTAATTACCTTTCAAATGGGTACATCCACCTGTATTGCACGGGCCCCCCAACGCGCGCCTCATATGGAAGGTGAACAATTAGATGCTCTATTGAGTCGAAAAAGGAAGCAGGAAAAATTTTCTCAAGGTTGCACATGATGACAGCTACACTATCTTCCAATTCTTTTACCTTGGCCACATCTAGTGTTGTTGAGCATAGGATTTGGACGTTTGGGATTTGATGGGCCAGGGATCACCATCGTTAGGAACATATACTCAGATTTCATGCACATTCCCGGTGGGAGATTGTACGGTGTAAGTATCACGGGCCAACATGAGTAAGTTTTACCATACTGGCCGTGCGGTGCAAACCCATCCATGCACAACCCAAGTCTAACATTTCTCGGTTCAGCTGCAAAATCAGGATAAGTCCGGTCAAAATGCTTCCAAGCCTCTGCATCGGACGGATGACACATGGATCCTTCCTCCGTCTGATGGCTCGCATGCCAAGTCATATGCTCTGCTGTGACCTCCGGCGCATACAACCTCTGCAGCCGAGGGGTAATCGGTAGATACCTAAGAATGGCATATGGGGACTTCTTGCGTTTAGGATTTCTGTCCCTGGTGGGTTTGTACCTAGCGTCTCCACAGAACTTGCAATATTCCAAATCAATATCGTCCTTCCAGTACAACATGCAACCGTTTTTTGCAAGCATCAATCATCTGAACTGGTAAACCCAATTCTCTTATCAATTTCTTCGTATTGTAATAATCGGCGGGGAAAGTGTGATCACGGGGCATTACAGTATCAGCCTACTGGCATAACCGATCGTATGTATGCTCGAAAAAAACCCCTTCGACATTGATATTCACCAAAGAGGCAATTGACGCCAACTAAGAGGTGGTGCAGCCATTCCATAAAGGTTGGTCCGCAGCATGAACTACATCAAAAAAATGGTCTGACAAGCCAGACACATAATCATAGGGCCCCAAATCGTAATATGAACTAGGACCCACATCAGATGGACAATACCGAGTACCATCATCAGTCGGTCCCCTCCTGGTTGTACGAAGACCAGAATGACGGCCTGGCGGCATCGAATACCATCCTCTACGCCCAATCCATCTGAGCCGCATCACCCCAATGCGAACTACCCTTTTTCCTGAACGGGTGGCGTTTGATGCTGCTGCACAGGGGGCGCTGCCAATTCTTCAAAGTATTTCTGCACCCTCTCCTCATCATGCGAAGTTCAATTGTAATACTCTGGCATAAACCCTTTCATACACAAATCAAAATTTACCTCGTCTGGTGTTTTGAACCGTTCATTTTTGTACTTCCGGCAGGGACACTTAATCTTGTCCCCGTCCATATATGCACGCTGAGACTGGGCCCATTCTAAAAATGTTGTAACACCATCCTCAAACTCCAGCGTCACACCCAGGACGTCTCAATCATACATCCATTTCCTCAACTGTCTTAACACGATTGGTCCCACGTATAATTCACAACAGTACGCAATTAAATGGCGAGAGTAAATTATATATATAAATATATACATGCAAAAATAACAGAATTTTGCATACTTACCTGAGCAAAACACTTATCGATATCAATGCAAAAATCGCGCTCGGTAATTGATATGTCCGATTTTTCGTATAAAGAATCAAGGGAGGGAGTTACAACAAAATGAGTTGGAGAGTAAGTATAAGAACAATGACAAAGAAGGGGGACATATATATAGAAAATATTTGAAAGGGCATTGGAATATTATTTGGAACACAAAACTAGCCATTGAAATATAGCCGTTGTTCCAGCTTTAGGAACGGTCTCAGGAGAGGAAACAGGAACGGTAATGTTGCCGTTGTAATATAGCTGTTAGCGCATATTAGGAACGGTATGAGGCACACCCAAAAGGACCGTTCCTACTTGGAGTACAATTTGGAACGGTACTTGTAACAATATTGCACTTACTATATACCCATAATTTGAAACGGTAATTGCATTATATTTTTTCCCATGGTGTAAAAAGGTCTTCTGTAGGACTACATGTTGGAACGGTCAGTCCACAAGTCCAAATAGACCCGGTCTTTGGAACACATATAGTAACGGTAAGTGTTCCCGGTCGGCGTGCCGTTCCAAATCTCACACATGTGTTCCAAATTGAAGTCCAAAATATATCAGGTCCCCTTTAGGAACGGTTGTAGGTGTACAAATTGGCTCACCATTTTTGGCACTCTAATAGGAACGGTTGGTTCGTTCCTATTAATTTGTATTACAATTAGCACGACTGTGACGTCGTCAATGGTTTACTGTTCCACAACTTTTCCTACAACCGTTCCTATTTGGAATGGTAACTGAAACGATCGTCTCTATCCATTCCTATTCCCGCATTTTAGTATTTGGTGATGTTTACTGATAGTTTCATATTAATTTTCATTCTTATGTACACATTATTTTCTTTTCATAAACTATATATATACACAAATATACACTTATATTGTCACTATCATTTACTTTCTAAGTTAGAAGGTCAAGATAGAAAATTCAAACTAACATGCAGAAAGAATTATTCATTGAAAAATATTTGATCATTTTATAGTATCCATGATAATTAATGGATACATACCCAACTACAATAAATTTTTTATTATGTATATTATTATTAGGGTTAATTACACTTATACCCCCTCTGAAAATGCATAATTACACTTTCCCCCAAAGAAGTTTTGAAATTACACTTACACCCCTTCCAAAAATTCTCTGTTTACACTTGACCCCCATCCGTTAAAGTTTGGACAAAAAATATTCACGCCAACAAAAATAATTACAAAAATTTTTCAATTTTTCCCATTATTTAACATTTTCGTGTATATTTTTATACTTATAAGAGGATAAGTGTATATATACATATAGAGTGAGGCCAATATTATTATATTTTTTCCTTATAAGTACAAAATTATTACACGAGAATGTTAAACGAAAGGTAAAATTGAAAATTTATGTAATTATTTTTGTTGAAATGAACATTTTCCGTCAAAACTGTAACGAATGGAGGTCAGGTGTAAACAGAGAATTTTCAGAGGGGGTGTAAGTGTAATTTCAAAACTTATTTGGGGGAAAGTGTAATTATGCATTTTCAGAGGGGGTCTAAGTATAATTAACCCTTATTATTATTATATCTTATGTTTGTAGCATTTTGAATTTCTTATTATATATGTATTCTTAGGATATAATTTACAAATATAATGTTTTACTTTTTATTAGTTTCAAATATGGTTAACTTTATCTTTTATGAAAGAAAGAAAAAAGTGATAATAATTCTTTTTTCTTAAAAAAAAGTAATAATAATTCATATAATTCTTTTTATGAAAGAAATAAAAAAGTGATAATAAATTTATTTTTTATGAAGAAATAAAAAGTGGTAATTTACTATAAATTGTATTTTTTCAAAGAGAAGTCCGTTTACATCATACGGAAAATATGATAGTATCTTTTACATAATATATTTAAATATTAATACTTCTCATTTTACTAAAAGTATACTAATTAAGTAAGAAATTATACATACTATTCAAAAGTTATAAAATAATTTATTTCAATGTCTAAAGTGTGATAATTTCCAATGGTTATTTTCAAGATGTTCAGTAAATAAACGTAGTAAGAATTCAATATTAGGTTTTGTAAATATAAGTTTGCACTATTGTATATAGTAAGTTTTCATTAAAATATATGACATAGTTTTATGTTTATCATGGCAAAAGTTTAGGATTTGTGGGAGTAGGTAGGTGTAGAGATTAAAATTTAGGGTATTACACTTTTCGTCCCTATACTTTCGATCAAAAATTAATTTTGGTCCTTGAAATTTTTGAAGTATGATTTTGGTCTCTAATTATTGCAAATTAGTACAATTTGGTCCCTAAAATTTTGAGGCACATTTTCAATCCCTAATGTTTACAAATTATTATGATTTTGGTCTATACGGTTTCCTCCTAACTTAACATTATTAATTTTAATTGTTGGACAGAAGTATCATAACAATTCGTAAAGATTAGGGACCAAAATCATGCCTCAAAAATTTTTTGGGACCAAAATTGATATTAATCCAATGTATAGGGACCAAAAGTGTAATTTACTGTTAGAATTTATGAGCAAATTATTTGTTTTACTTCTTTTGGTCCATCAAAAGAAAATCAAACTAACAAGAAGATAAAATAAAATTATAGGCAATTAATAAGTATAAGATCAAGTGAAAATTTATTTCATTCTTGCAAAATACCCTTCTGAACATGAAATCTAATTTTCTTTCATGGAGGAGAACAAGAACAGGTAACGAATACTATGTTAAAATTTATAAATATTGATATTATTTAATTAGTGTATTTATTAAATGAGATTTATACTATTCGATTTAATATTTAACCGAAAAATTTTATGAGTTTGAGTATTTATAAAATAGTGACTGGTTAAATGTCTCAATTGAATTAGGGGTGTTATATAGTTAATGACTTAAACTACTTAATTTAGTAGATTTAATCATTTCTTAATTGGTTTGTTCAATTTAATTGGGTTGAAAGTTGTATTTGAGAAATCGATAGAAAATTAGATACGGATGTTAGAAAATTATATTTGAAAAATATTAGAAACTTATATTTGAAGATATTATATTTATTTAAAAGGATATAAGAGTTTGGAGATAATTTAATCCAAGAATGGCTTAAATGCATTTTTCGTCCTGTATCTTTTGCGTTTTGGTGTTTTAGTCCTTTATCTTTCTAGGTTGACAAATAGGTCCTATAACTTTTTAATTTTTCACGATTTTGGTCCTTCAGTCACCTGAGTTTGCAAATGTTATCACATTTTTTTTTAATTTGGGGCTTTCGTTCCCATTGATCAAATTACTGCCAGCATGGAACCAAATTTTCGTCCTATATCTTTTATATTTTAGTATTTTAGTCCTTTATCTTTCTAGTATAGCAAATAAGTTTTGTAACTTATAATTTTTCGCGATTTTAGTCCACTAAATTGACGAATGGGAACAAAAGACCCAAATTAAAAAAAAAAAAATTCCGGCAATATTTGCAAACTGCGACGACTAAAGGACCAAAATCGCAAAAAATTAAAAAACTATGGAACCTATTTGCAACCCTAGAAAGATAAAGGATTAAAATGACAAAATACAAAAGATTCAGGACGAAAATTATATTTAATCCATCCAAGAATTGTTATTAAGAATGATAGTTTATAATAGAGAGGGGTTTAAGGAAATAGATTCTTATGTGTGTGGGGGGGGGGGGGGGGGAAGCTAGACTGTTTAGTTATTTTAAAGAAATGGAATGAATATATGAATTTTGATAGGAATGAAATTTTGAGAAATTTGTGAAAAATGTATAAATACTATTTAATATTTTATTTAGAAATTGACATTTTAGATATTGATTACATGCATTATAACTTATGATAGGACACGGGAATAAAGTAGAGGACAACTTCATATATGCTAATTTAATTATGGTAAAATCGAGGTAAGTAAATAATTAGTGCTGCCTAAATATGTTCCTTTTCCTATTAGTATTGTATAAGTAAATAATTAGTACTATCTATATATGTTTCATTTTATTACTTTTATGTAAACCTATGATTCGTGCTGAAACTAATCTATTTTTGAATTGTATGAGTGGTTGATGATTACGTTGAATGTTTATGTTGTAAAGTGAAATGAGTAAACGTATTGAGATATTCCATCGGTTGTATGATATCACTGTTATGTGCTGGTACGTGAAATATGCTGCTATGTGGTTTTGTGACTAATTAGTTACAAGGACGGTGATATGTGGAAACGAGGGAGTGATGGAAACTGAATATAATTATTATATGAATACCTCTTGATGTTATTGAATAGCCTGTGTGGCGAAAGAGCTATGATGTGATATTAAAGAGCTACAAAGTGATGTGAAAAGAGTTATGATGCAAAATGAAAAGAGCTTTGATGCAAAATGAAAGAGCTATGATGCGAAATGAGATTGATAAGCCCTTGTGGCATGTCAAGGGGATTCATTTAAAGATTATGAGATGATAGTGAGGTTGAGTGGTGGAGAAAACACTATATCACCTTTCTGGTAAGCCAACTAGGAAAAGACAAGTTTGATTGATTGTCTTGTTATGAGATGATTACGTGGAGCAATGAAACAAAATGTGTTTGCTCAATTTAGTATATTTTATATACATTGCTTATTTTTGTCTTGGTTGAAACTGGATTTGCTCAATGAAATTATCACGCATGATTTGGAGTTAGCAGCGATTGTGCATGCATTAAATATTTGGAGATACTACTTATATGGGGAAAGATTTCAAATTTTCTTTGATCATAAGAGTTTGAAATATGTTTTGACGCAGTAAGAGTTGAATTTGAGATAAAGTAAGTAGATAGAATTATTAACAATTATAATTGTACTATTGATTATCATCTTTGAAAGATGAACGTAGTAGTTGATGCCTTGAGTGGGAGAGTTCAATCATCTTAGCTAATTTGGGAAGTTATGATATGACATTGTTATTAGAATGAGACTAATAAATGTGAAGCTAGCGGTTGGTCGTTGATCTGTTAGCAACTTTGCAACTTAAGTCATCTACTATTTTGGCTATAATAGGATAAGATCTCTGGATCTAAGGCGTAAGTTAACAACTGAATTAGAGTAGATGGTTAGAAACTTAAGATATTTCGGATTTTTGGATTTGTTTAGTGTTGAAAAGTGATAATCACTGTTGGGCGACCGATCATTATACAATTTACTATAATTGGAGTGCTAAGTCAAAAAATTATGTCATTGGTCTTGTTGTTGTAGTTTCCTTTAGGTTGGAACAATATTAAAAGTTTAGATTCGATATTGATTCTCAAATTGATAAGAAATTCATGAAGACATACTATATTTGATATGTGGAAAGAAACTTATGTAACCATGTTGTATTTATTGTCTGATAAAGTTTAGATATGAGCAATGGTCAATTTGTAAACGGTGTCTTGGGATTTACTGGTTACCGATTAATGTTTCATACATAATATTACTCAAATGCCTTAAAAGATTATTTGAACTTTTGTAGCATCTATTGGATATATGAGATCATATTGTTGGTGCTTAATAAATTTTAGTAGGCCAATTTATACAAGATATATTGGGGGTTTAAGGATGATAATTTTGGTGGAATTATATTGATGAGATATAAGGAAAACATATGTTGATTTTAGAGCTAACTAACAGAGTTCTTATTCTTCGATATGTTTTAGGGTATAAGGGAGGAAATGATGAAGTGGGAGTTGTATATAACTTTATTTTTCATACATTTAAACTAGATTAACACACTTGATAATGTGCCATAATTGTTGCTTTTATGACTTGGAATAATATCTCACAACTTAAGTTGGTGGACATGCTGTAGTGACTGAATTTATGGCTAAATACTTAACTTGTCAACAAGTAAAGACAACATTAGGCACTAGTTGGTAAGCTTCAACTTTTATTCATGCCTTATAAAGAAATAGGATAAGATTACTACAGATTTTATCATTAAGTTGTATGTGCATTTCAAAGTAAAGATGTTACTTGGGTAATTGTGGATAGACTGACTAAATAACCTCCTTTCTTTTTTTTTTTTTTGTTGATATGGAAATAAACTCCTTTCTATTTATACGAAAATGTGATTCTTTGAATAAATTAGTTGCGTTGTATATTTTAGAAATTATAAGATTGCATGGTGTGCTAATATCTATAGTATTTGGTACATATCCTCGATTTATTTCACACTTTTGGGAAAGTTTATAAAGAGTAGAAAGATATTATGAGAACTTGTACAATCGAATTTAGGAGGAATTGAGATGATCACCTTTCCACCAATAGAAATTGCTTATAATAACAGTTTAATTATAGCATCATTTATCCACGCATGAACCTTTGTATGGACAGGGCTGTCGAAGTCCTATATGGAAGGATTAAGAAAAATTTTAGGTCCTGAATTGGTGCAAGAATCAATAAACATGCTACAAATGAGCAGTATTTGAAATAAAACAAGATCAGTAGAAAGATTTCTTTAATGAACACTAAAGAGATATTAAATATGAGATGAGTGAGAAAGCATTTCTGAAAGTATCTTTTTGGAAGAAATCTTGGGATTTGACAAACAAGAAAAGTTGAGTCCGAATTATATTGAATCGTACGATTACAGAGATCACTAGCATATCAATTATCTTTAATAATAAAATTGTCACAAAACACATGAAGTATTCTATGTTTCTATATTACGGCGATACCAATCTGATCCTAGCCATATCTTGCGTGAATCGGATATAGAGATATCAGAGGGATTAACGTACATAGAGGAACCAATAGAAATTTTGGATTGGAGTGTAAAGAAATTGAGAAATAAAGAAATACCAATGGTGAAGGTAAAGTGGAATCATCATTCTCCCAGAGAGGTCACTTAGAAAGTTGAGGAGAATATTCCAGAGAAGTACCCATATTTATTTTATGAGCTGGTACGTGAATTAAATTTCAGGGATGATTTTTTTTTTTTTTAAGAAACACTACAAAAAAAACAAGGGATTTGTAACGGCTTTTTTGGAACGACGACATTGCCATTCCAATACACACAGCTTTTGCCACTAATTTGTAAGAAAAAAATTTCATAACGTCATTTTTGAAACCCCAAAAATATTTAACTTTTTGTAACAGCAAAACCGATACAACAACCGTTACAAATAACATGTATAACAAAGTTGTAACAAAAATTCAGGCCGTTACAATTCGTAACTGTTTTTGTAATTCCTCGTGAAATTTTGAAACGGTTTACTTTTTTCGTCAAGTGAACCGTTCCAAAGGATGTACGAAAAGCCGTTCCCAATATATAAATGAAAAACACGTTATGAAAAGCGTTCCAAAAAACATTGGTCGTTACTAATTTCATATGATTTTTGGCATGACTTTGTTATTTCAATCAGACCGTCGCAATTTGTAACTACTTTTGCAATTCTTCGTGAATTTTAGAACGGTTTAATTTTTTCGTCAAGTGACCATTCCAAAGGGTGCACGAAAATCCATTCCAAATATATAAATGAAAAAACGTTAGAAATGACGTTCCAAAAAATATCGTTCGTTACTAATTTCACATGGTTTTTGACACGGCCTTGTTATTTTGTAATGGTTTTTAAAAATAAGACAAGCCGTTACAAGGGCTGCATAAAATACCGATACAAATTTTTGGGGGAAATGTTAAAATTTTTGAGGGGATTCCTTCTAATTAATTGGCCATCCCAAAAGCTGTGCCAAAATTCGTTCAAGAAATTAATATTTAAAAACCGTGGAAAAAGCCGTTATAAAATTTGTTCACTTTCAAAAACTTATATTTTCAAGTACGATATCTGAAAACTCGGGCACCCTATTCATGCCAAATTTAAGTATATATAAGAGTATGTCAATCAGATCAAATCTGATGGTATGATTTAAAATTAGATGGCCTGATTGAACGATACATCATCTTCAATGATTATGCTTATGTGCGGGGTACGATATCTCGACATCCGTGTACCCAATAAATCTAAATATTTACCAAACGTAATTTTCTGTCCATTACATCATATCTAACGGTTCTATCTGAATTTTGACGGCCGGATTAACCCATGCAGTTCAACAATGTAATATTATAGTTACATTAATGTAACACTAATATTTATGAATATACAAATTTATTGCATGTTGTGAACATATATCATTATCATCTATAAAATATTTTATGTATTTCAATTGCATTATTTCACATAATGGATGATTTTCTACAACATTTAATTGTTAATTATGATTTTTTTATTTAATGGATATTTTAATAAAAAACAATTAAATATATAAAATACTTTTAGGGATGGCCGTTCTAATTTCATATGATTTTTTGGCATGACCTTGTTATTTTGTAACAGTTTTTAAAAATAAGACAAGCCGTTACAAGAGCTGCATAAAATACCGGTACAAAATTTTGGCGGAAAATTTAAAAATTTTGAGGGGATTCCTTCTAATTAATTGTCCATCCCTATAGCTGTACCAAAATCCGTCCAAGAAATTAATATTTAAAAACCGTGGAAAAAATCATTACAAAATTTCTTCACTTTCAAAAACTTAGGTTTTCAAGTACGATATCTTAAAATCCGAGCACTCTATTCATACCAAATTTAAGTATATATAAGAGTATGTCAATCAGATCAAATTCGATGATATGATTTAAAATCAGATGACATGATTGAATGATACACCATATTCAATGATTATGCTTATGTTTGGGGTATCATATCTCGACATCCGTGTACCCAATAAGTTTAAAATTTTAGCAAACGTAATTTTCTACCCATTACATCATATCTAACGGTTTGATCTGAATTTTGCCGGCCTGATTAACGCACGCAGTTCAACAATGTAACATGATAGTTACATCAATGTAATACTAACATTTATGAATATACAAATTTATCGCATGTTGTGAACATATATCATTGTCATCTATAAAATATTTTTATGTATTTTATCTCCATTATTCCACATAACGGATACAATATTTTATACAACATTTAATATTTAATTATGATTTTTTTATTTAATGAATATTTTAATAAAAAATAATTAAATATTTGGAATACTTTTAGGGACGGCTTTATCAAATATCATAGTTTGCCACTCAATTTGTAACATCTTCAGGATTAACTTTTGTAATGCCTTTTGGCATGACTTTTTCACACTTTGTAACACACTTTGTAGCGGCTTTAGGGAGGGCCATGGCCGTTCCAAAAATTATTGTATATAAGGTAACACTTGTTATTTTTTTATCCCATTTTCCCCTCTCCCCTCTCCCACATTTGTCCTAGCCGCCACCCCTCTCCCCCTTGCCCTAGTCCGCCACCATCCCTCCTTTTGCCGCCACCGGCCGCCTTCCGTGGTCGTGCCGCCGCCCTCTCGCCTCATCTCGCCCCGCCGTGGTCGCGCCACCTCCCCCGTCTCGTGTTGCCGTGGTCGTTCCCGCCTCCCTCCGCCATCTCGCGCTGGCCACCTCCCTCCATTCATCTCTCGCCGCCGCCCACCCGCCACCTTCCGCCCGCCGCCCCACCGCCCACCACTCTCTCTTCCTTCTCTTCCATGTAAGTAACTTTCTGAAATCTTTTACATTTTTGGAAAAAATTATGTATATTTTCTATTTTTATCGGATATATTTGTTAGACAATTTCTGTTTTTATTAGGTATATTTGTTGGATATTTTCTATTTTTATTGGGTATTTGTTAGAATGTATGATGCTTATTGGGTATATTTGTTGGAATGTATGATGCTTATTGAGTATATTTGGTTGAATGTATGATGCTTATTGGGTATATTTGTTGGAATATATGATGCTTATTGGAAAAAAGTATTCTGTAATTATTAAAAAAAATCTGAATTTTTTTCCTATTTTTCCAATTGTTATGTAATTTGTTGGATATTTTATGTAATTATTTTAAAAAAATAAGTAATTTTTTATAATTTTGGAAAACAATATTATGTAATTATTATAAAAAGAACTGAATTTTTTTTCCTATTTTTCGAATTTTCCTATAATTTGTTGGATACTTTCTATAAGTTTTTAAAAAAAAATAAGTATGTGTTTCTAATTTTGGCAAAAAATATTTTGTAATTATTAAAAAAAATCTGATTTTTTTTCCTATTTTTTTTGAACTTTTCTGTAATTTGTCGGATATTTTCTGTAATTTTTTTTTAAAAAAATAAGTAAGTTTTTGTAATTTTGGAAAACAATATTATGTAATTATTAAAAAAAAATATGAATTATTTTCCTATTTTTTCAAATTTTCCTGTAATTTGTTGGATATTTTCTGTAATTTTTTTAAAAGAATAAGTAAGTTTTTGTAATTTTGAAAAATAATATTCTTTAATTATTAAAAAAAAATCTGAATTGTTTTTCCTATTTTGTTGATTTTTTTCTTTAATTTTTTTAGGAAAGTAATCTTCTATTATGACTTTAATGTTATTTTTTTTGGAAAATAAGGACTTTAATGCTATTTTAAAAAAATTATAGATCCATGACTATCGGTGCTACGACGTGGCCGCGGTCGTGGTTGTGGTCGTGGCCGTGGTCGCGACCCTCTCGGTCCTCCTCCTGCCACTAGTGCGGATGCTCCCCGACCACCACTACCACCACCACTGTCGAGCACGGCTGCAGATCTCGCGATAGCAGGGTCATCTGCAGCGGGGGCCAGCACTTCACAGGCCCCTCCACGTCGTGGGATGCACCCGAGAGCAGCAGAGGTCGCGGTAAGTATGTCATAATTATAATTTTCAATTTTCAATTATTTTTTAAATATTAATTATCAATTAATGTGTTCGTATGAGCTGCTTATGAGGATGTTGCATGAACGCTAGCCAAATAGAAATCAAGATACTCCAATATCCTCTCAAGGCTCGGTGGCCCCGACCGAGCAACAACTGTGGATGTCAGCGGCGGGAAGTCGGAAGAGGAGCCGAGTATTCGGTCTCGGCTTCGAGTCCCACCGCACAAATACTGGACCATCACACCAGCGCGTCCGCTGCTCCATCGCCCTCGCCACCACAACAGCCATGCCCTAACCTTGATGATCGGGTCGCAGCTCTCGAGGAGTTTATGCGGCGGATGGACCCCACCTTTATGCCTCCTCCACCGTCTCCAGTTGATCCCTCGATAACTGACGACGAGGACGAGGAAGACACTGTTGACGGGTAGACTCGTCTAGTTTAGGATTTTTATTTTGTAAAAATACAGTGTTTAAACAATATTTTTATTTTTCCAGCTATATTATTTATGCTTTTTATATGATATTTCACATTTAAGAAATTAAACTCCATACATAATAATATTTCACATTTAAGAAACTAAACTACATATTAAATAAAAAATTAAACTAAATTAAATAACACAAAAAATATAAAACTTAATCTTGTAACGGCTTTTATAACGGATTTTAGAATACTTCTACACATCATAAAATTGCAAAGCCGTTCCAAAGATCGTGCATAAGATTCTAATCCATTTTAAAAGACCGGCCCAAAAGCCGGTACAAAAATAAAATGAAAATAGTAACGAACGCAGTTACAAAAACGGTCACACAACGCATTCCAAAGGCCATTCCAAATATTATGAAAAAAAGAATTACTAATACCAAAATAAAGCCATTACAAAATAATGACAAGTCGTTACAAAAAAAATACAAACAGCCATTCTAAATCGAAGGCCAAGCCCATTACTATGTGTGTTATAATAGCCGTTCCAAACTAAATATAATATAGTTACATTGGCCGTTCCAAAAACAGGTCCAAATTCATTTTCTCCATCCGGCCAAGTATTGTAACAGCCGACGTAGGCCGGTGCAAAGACCGTTCCAAATTGTAACCGCTTTAAGCTAAACCGTTACAAATTTTTTATAACTCATAAAATAGCAATGAATTCCTTGGCAGTTACAAAAGTTGTTACAACATCCAAAAGTTGTTCCAAATTAATAATTTGGTCGTTACAAAAGTCGTGACTATAAAATAATTTTTTTGTAGTGAAAGGGAGAATTGTAACGTCCAAAGATTTTAATATATAATTGTGGGATCAATTGGTAAGTAATTAAGAGATTTAAATTAATCAATAAATAAATTATAAGTTGAAATTTGAATATATTAAAAATTTAAGGGACTGAATTGAAATTTATAAAGTTCTAGAGGTGAATTATAGAAATTTTAGAAACTTAGGGTCAACTTGTAATTATCCAAAAATTATTAAAATTATAAAAAAAAAAAGAAAGAAAGAAAACAAGTATAAGGTTAGAGTTAAGAGGGGCCGCGTGTATTCCAAGGCCATCATTTCATTCTTTTGTTAACCAAAATTTGTATGCATTATATATATATATATATATATATATATATATATATATCCATAATGAGCTCATGCCAAAAAATGCAAAATCCCCTTCTAAACTTGAAATCTATTTTCTCTTTCGTGGAGGTGAACAAGAACAGGTAACGAATTATATATTAAAATTTATATATAATTTATATATATTGATATTATTTAATTAGTGTATTTTTTAAATGTGATTTATACTATCCGATTTTATATTTAACCAAAAAAATTTATGAGTTTGAGTATTTATAAAATAGTGATTGGTTGAATGTCTCAATTGAATTAGGAATATTATAGTTAATGACTTAAACTACTTAATTTAGTAGATTTTATAATTTCTATAATTGATTTGTACATTGTGGGGAAGGAATGGGAAAAGAGGCGAGACCAATTGGAATTATAGGTATTCAAAGAAGGGAGCCTACCTATTGAAAGATAGGAGATAAAGCTCGACGGAGTCGACTGAACATCTTAGCCATTGGCGGGAATTTCACCCGCATCTGATTCCCAATTCTTGTTCACCCCAAATGATTGTGTTGGGTGAATTGTGACCTCGTACGATCGTGTCGGGGTGAGCAAGCCATGTGAAGCTGCTACACGGAAAGATCAATCAATGGTTGACTCTGAAATAACACTTTGAAAGTTTTGATACACGGGCAGAAGGATCGGATGAGTGGAAATTGCCATTGCCCTATGAAGATGATTCGAAGAGCTCAAACAAGCAAAAAAGAAAAGTCCTAATTAATTGGAATCTTTTTCTCCTTCATTGTTAATCAAGGTCAATCCCTTTGATCTGTTGTTAATAATATCCGCCACTACGGGGCACTACTGGGAATAAGCGTTTTGATTGCAGGGTAGGAGGCAAACCCGAACCACAAAAGGAAGAGCTTGTTCTTGGTATCAATGACTCACTTCTAGGCAAATAAAAAGAGGGGACTTGGTCTGGTCATCGTTATTAGTTCTCTTTAAAGATCCATCAACTCAAAGAGAATGATTGTCGGAAGTGACTTCACGGGCGTGTGTACTTACTTAGTTATGACTTCTTCCAACTCTTATAGGCGAGGTTCAAGCGGGTTGAAAGTTATATTTGAGAAAATGGATAGAAAATTAGATATGGATTTTAGAAAATTATATTTGATAAATATTAGAAAGTTATATTTGAAATATTATATTTATTTCAAAGGAATATAAGAGTTTTGAGATAATTTAATTCAAGAATTGTTATTCAAAATGATGGCTATAATAAATGAGGGATTTAATGAAATAGATTCTTATGAGTTAATTGATAAACTATATATATATGTATGTGTGTGTGTGTATGAAGCTAGACTGTTTAGTTATTTTAAAGAAATGGGACGAATAAAATATTGAGAGATTAGTGAAAAATATATAAATATTATTTAATATTTTATTTAGAAATTGACATTCTAAATATTGATTATATGCATTATAACTTATGATAGGACATGGGGATAAAGTAGAGGACAACTCAGATCTACTAATTAAATTATGGTAAAATCGAGGTAAGTAAATAATTACTGCTGTCTATATATGTTCCTTTTCCTATTAGTGTTGTGTAAGTAAATAATTAGTATTATCTGTATATGTTCCATTTCTTGGTGATATTACTTTTATGTAAGCCTATGATTCGTGCTGAAACTAATCTATTTTGAATTGTATGAGTGTTTGATGATTACTTTGAATGATTATATTGTGAAAGTGAAATGAGAAATCCGAGGGTTGTATGATATTGTTGTTATGTGCTGGTACATGAAATATGCTGCTATGTGATTTTGTGGCTAGTTGCTTACAAGAATGGTGATATGTGGAAATGAGAGAGTGATGAAAACTGAATATAAATATGATATGAATACCCTTTGATGTTATTGAATAGCCCGTGTGACAAAATGAAATGAAAAGAGTCGTGATGCAATATTAAAGAGCTATGATGCAATGTGAAAAGAGTTATGATGCAAAATGAAAAAAGCTTTGACGCGAAATGAAAGAGCTATGATGCGAAATGAGATTGATTAGCATGTGTCACATGTCAAGGGGATTAATTTAAAGATTATGAGATGATAGTGAGGTTGAGTAGTGGAGAAAAATACTATATCACATTTCTACTAAGCCAACTAGGAAAAGACGAGTTTGATTGATTGTCTTGTTATGAGATGATTACGTCGAGCAATGAAATGAAATGTGTTTGTTCAAATTGAGTATATTTTATATACGTTGCTTATTTTTGTTTTGGTTGAAACTAGATTTGATGTGCATGTATAGGTGGTTCCTGTTATTTACTTATTAAGTTGCAGGCTCATTCCTCTACTAACATTTTTTCAGGTGTAGGTTTTGTTGTGTCTACTCACCAGAGCTAGGTCCACGTTTTGCATTCTAGCCAAGTCGGGCCAATATGCGATGTTTTTCTCACAAATCAATAAGATTATAAGTCATAGATTTTGAGAATGATAATTACATATGCTTCATTTTGGATTAAAAACAAGAATGACATGTGAATTGATTATAGTAGTTACATTTGGTGGTATTTAATAGATGTATGTATAATCTCTTGGATGAGATGATAAATATGCTTGTTGTAATGATGAGATTGCGTGTATATGTACTTAGCAGGGACTAGACTATGTGCATATTTACATATACAAACAGGATTTACCTTAAGTGTGATATTTAAAGGAGATACAATCATAGTACTGTTAAAGGGTGCCACATTAAACCAGTCGAACAACCATAGAAAATTGACCATTTAAAAACCACATGCATGCTGAGTATTTCGACGAACTGAATAATATTAATATATATAGGATCTCTTGGATAGTCATATGAACTCTAGAGTTAGCTCCTAATGAAAGTTCGTCACGAATACCAGAATTCCATGTAATCAACATAATAATCACGTTATAGCACTTAGCTCTATAGAGCTTCAAAGGCACATTCAGATCCAAATAGATAACCAAAATATCAATATATTCATTTTCGTTTATCAATGAACAATTTCAAGAAACATTTTACTGAAGTTGGTAGCAAGAAAGACAACATTTTAATACGTATATATAGACATGCACGATAACATATAATATTCCTCTAGTTTTGCAAATACTAATATAATTTAAATTGGTACTCACCGTAAAATTCACGTGATTATTGTGATTTACCACTGGACTTATCCTGAAGGAATTGAGTTGATAGTTCATCTGAAATCTGATCCTATTATTCAAATACATTTAAAACCATGAGCATAATAACCACTTGTACTTGAATGCGGTTATATACAAATTATATCTATATTCTTATACTAAATAGAATATTGGTATTTTAAGATTGAAAATACGTTTATACCTATTATAGTTCCATTATGTTTTGATAAATTAATTAAATATAGGTAGTAATGCTAGTTGAAAAATGAGTACAAATAGCCAATCAGGCCAACTCATAAGTAAATTTAGTATTCTCCACTCCATTTGTATTTATAGTATTAATCTGATTCAAATTCGTTAAACTTAATTAATTGATAATTTGTATTTATATAATGCACACATTCAACGAGCATAGAATATTATTAAACTCCTCATCTCAAATACTATCAATGGTAATTATTCTTATATTTTCTTAATAGAGACCTAATTCTGTTTAGTGCGTAATTCACAATGCTATTTATTAATGAAGAAAATATAATTAATTAAGAAGCAATTATTAAAGTTATGCCAGAATAATTTATTAATTTCCAAGTATATACTAAGTTTCTAGAAACAAAACTAAGTATAGTTGATTGCAATAAATCAATAGAAGCACATTTAACAATTAAATGACCATTGGCTAAGCATAAAATTGATCTGAAATCATGTATTGGGAAATAATTAATTAACCTATGGTTAAATAATTAAATAGATAATTAATCTGACTAGTAGCAATTAATGTGAAAGCAAAGAAAAGAAAAGAAAGGAAAAGGGAGGAAAGTACCTGCTAGCTATTCTGTTCGGCTAACTCTCCAAAAAGATAATCCATATGTCATTAAATGCGTATGGTGTGATATATTTATACACTAGGAGGTACAATTTTTCAGAGATAAATATATCATTATAATTAGCTACAAAATATATTAAGTCTATAATACTATTATGTTTCTACCATTGAAATTAACATTAGCATGTCCAGTTATATTTTCAAAACAAATTGATAATATTTTTTTTAATTAATAAAAAAATTATTCAATTCTATCATTTGTAATTCACTTTTTAAATTTAATTGGTACTGGTAAACAAAAACAATGTTCCCCAAAATTAAAATTTCGCATTTTGTATTCACTAATGGTTATATTTCATTATCCTTTATCACAAATTAAAATGAAAATAAAATAATAATATTGAAACATATAATATTAAAATAAAATTAATTAGTCAAAGCTCCTTATTTTAGATTATTTTTTTATAAGAAATTTTATTTTGGTAAAACAGACAATTTTTTATTTGTAGGTTTATTATACCTATTTTTTATTTTTCAATTATTTTTTAATATTATCTCTGTACACGTTATATTTTTTCCTTTTAATATATATCTTGAATGTGATTTATTTTTAATTTATTGACCTTCAATGATTTTAAATTAATTATTTATTAACTATTGTTAATAAAAATATAATTTAATTGGACCATAGTATCAGTATTTGTATTACAAGGTCCCATAAAGTATGCCAATTATGTTTCAGTATCAAATTTTAAGTATTACCAAAGTATTATGTACATGCATTATTACCTTCCAATATTTGAAATATTATTGCATAAAATTTTATTGCCGCTTTTATATTGCATTTTTTTTTAATTTCATTTTTTAGTTTGACTTTTTGATCTTACACTATAGAAAATATATTTTATTGGAACGGTATTTGGAACGGTATTTGAAATTTTTTAAAACATGGTTATTAAATTTGGAATGGTCTTTGTAATGGTAAGCCTTCCGTTGCTTTGACATGAGTTACAAAATATTTATAACAGCTTATTTAGAAGCCGTTACAAATTACACCGGCTTTTGGACCGGCCACTGTAACCATTACAGCACATGACCAGATTAAAAAAATAAAAAAAAAGTTGTAACTGTATTTGGAACGGCCACCGTAGAAAATATTGGAGTCATATTTGGACCGACTCTTGTAACACATATAGTTACAAGTCTACTACGTAGTTGGAACGGTCTTTCGTACCAATATTTGGGATTGTTGTTGCCTATTGTTTGTAATAGTTTTTTTACCTCATGTTGTACCATCTTTTTTAACATATAGTGTAATGGCTTTTGTGATGCCTATTTTTGTAAATATGTATTAGTTTGGTAACAACATTTGAAACGGTTATTGTTCTTTTTAGGAGCGATTGTTTCAACGATTGCGTAAGATATTATTGTTACTCACTTAGGAATGGTTCTTTTATCAGTGTTTGTAACAGTTTTATATTTGATTTGGTATGGACTGAATCTAAGTTTTTCTAGTAACCCAAAAACCGTTACAAAGTTAGTATTTTTTTTATATTTAAATTATTAAAATATTATTATTTATAATATTTTGTTTACAATTTTAGTTAAAAATATTTTCTTGATCTTTTTAAATGTGAAATATTTTAAATATATTATGTAGCAACAAAAGTAACAATATAATTAAAAAATTAAAAATATTGTATAAAAATCATATTTTAAATTTACATACAACTTTTAAATTAAAAACAAAACTAAAATTGCCTTAATCTAGATTGTGCTCCCCATCGGTCGTCCGCACCATCTTGTCCCTTAGTGTCAGGAGCTGGGGGATCAGCTGGAGGCTGGGTAGGTTGGACCGTGGGGGGGATGGGGGCGGAGGGGGGGCCCTGGTGGTCGCCCAATGCTCCAACAACTCCTTGATCCTCGTGAGACGTTCATCAAAGTCTGGGCGTTGGGGATTCGGTGGCTGGGGCGGTGGAGCAGTGGACGAGCAACTGGGCTATGATGGTCCAACGATAGTGTATTCGGCCTCGGAACCGAGACCGAATACACGGTCCCTCTTCCATCCGCCCGCTACCACAATTGTTGCTCGGTCATGGCATCGAGTTTTGAGAAAATGATAGAGGATCTTGCTGATGACTCGTTGGCGGGGTGTGTTATTCCTCTATCATCTTCTGAAATGTCTCCTACGAAACGGATTAAGTGATTAGTAAAAATAAATAAATTAATTTTAATTTAAAATAAAACTTCCAATTGAGCGAGCTACTTACCGCAACCTCCTCTTGCCTCGAGGCGCTCCATTGTCCATCCTCCTTCTTTTTGTATACCTTAGAGAAGACCTCCAACTGTTTGACAGGGCGACTGAATTGTGCCTCCTGTCCAAGAATCGAAATAAATATGTAAGTAATTAATTATTATAAAAAAATTAAAATAAAAAAAGAAGATGCTTACAATCTTCCTTTTGTGCATCCCAATGGAGGATGATACCCGCGGTACACCATCGCTGCTACCGCTGGGTTGGCTGCCTGGTTGGCTTTATTCTTCGCCGAGGCTGCCTTGAAGTCTAGGTTCCCCCAGTACTCCAACAACTGTTGCCAGATCTGCTCGGCCAGCCACAACAGTCGGGACAACTATGCTCGGGCGTCCGCTAACCGCTTCTGTAGGAACCTACCGGTCTGCCACTTGAAGACCTTGAACATTGATTTGTCATTGCAGTCCTACCAGTAAGTAAGCTGCAAATTAACATAGTAATTAAACTATCAAACGTAATGTACTTTTCTTTTAAAAAAAAAAATGTAATGCAAAAAAATTAAACAATTCTTACCTTTAGATTGTCAAGTCAAAAGAGCTGGTGCTCTTGTAGGATCTGCGATATACTTCCCCAAGGATGAGGAAGATGGTTGCACACAGTAGCATTGATTGCGCTGTGAAAATCTCGATCTGATCTGAACTTTTTTTTTTTTATTAAAAATAGAAAAATGCATTAAAAATAAATTAATAAAATTGTTTACGTTACCTCCCATCACAGAGGCTGATATAGTGATGGTTAGAAGGTGGTGGCACTAGTGGCGCTGGTGGTGGTAGTGGTGCATCCAATAGCCGGGGGTGTGGAGGGGTTGTGAACTGCTCGCCCCCGCATCCGATGTCCCCGCTGTGGCACGGATGCTGACTCTAGCGGTGGGGGTGGTGGGAGTGCTTCTGCATGAATAGCGGGAGTAGGAATGGGCGAGCCATGATCACGACCACGTCCCAGAGGGGACGGACCACCGATTGTCAAGGATCTAGAACTTGAACTTAAAATCTATTAATTGTATTATATTATATATAAATTATATTGATTATATCTTTTTTGTATTTTATATTTGTATTATATTGATTAATTAAAAATTATTAATGTATATTAAATTATTTGTATTATGTTATTATCTTAAAGTATATTACTAAAATGTGTACTGAATTCCATAATTTTCCTAAAATGTGCAATAATTAAATTCCATAATTTTCGTAAACCATGCACTAAATCTTTGTCATTTTTCCTATAATGAGACTAAAACTCGAAAATTTTCCTAAAAGGTGTACTAAGACCAAATAATTTTCATATTTTTTGAATTATCCTAAATTTTCTATTTTCTAAATCATCCTAAAATTGCAATAATAATATTAATATATTAAAAATTATTATATACTATTACAAACTATATTATAATATTATATTTTCTTTTAATATGTTATAATGTATAGTAAACTTCATTATAATTATATAATATTATAATATTATATTTCCTTTTAATGGTAATATAAACTTAGATATTATATTATTTTTCTTAAAATTTTTACTAAATCCCAATAAATTTCCTAAAATTTGTACTAAATTCCAACAATTTCACTATTTTTCTTATTTTGACGAATATTCACTAATTTCAAGAAATTTCCATAAATTACAGTAATTCTATATATTTACTCGATTTTACAACAATTTTTCAGAATTTAAAGAAAATTACATAATTTACAGAAAATTATCAAAAATTAACAGAAATTACCAAAACTTACAGAAAATTACAAAATTTACAAAAAAATTAAAAGAATAAAATTTCAAAAATTTAACAAAAATTTATAGAAAATTTAACATAAATTTACAAAAATATAGAAGTTTCAGAAAAATTTACCCATAATTTCATATTTTCATCAACTATTTCAACATCAACAAGAAAAAGTTACAAAAAAAATTAACAAAAATACTTCAACAATTTCAGCAACAATTTATCATAATTTCAGAAAATATAAAAAATTGTAAATTAATAAACACATTTACAAAACATTCCACTTTTTCTGAAAATTGATGGAAATTCAACATTTTTAGAAAAAATTGTAGAAGTTTTAAAAATAAGATTAAAAAAAAAAAACCTGGTGGGATATGAGGGAGAGTGGTGGTGCCGACAGTGGTGGTGGCGGCCAATGGTTGACGACAAGTGCTGGTGGCGAGTGGTTGACGGCAAGTGGTGACGACGAGTGGCGGGGGGGTTTTGAGAGAGAGAGAGAGAGAAGGAGACAAAGACGGTTAGGAGAAGAGAAGATGGGGGGGGGGGGGGGGGGGGGATTTGGTGAAGAGGAAAGAAAAATAGGGAAAATTCTGCTAAGTGTTTTTGGAATGGCTAGGACCGTTCCAAAAACCGGTCCAAACTGTAAGAAAGGACCTTGTATGTGCTAAGTCTTATACGTATTTGTTTATAAAGTCGTTCCAAAAAGAGCTGTATGTTAGAATAGGTGACCAGAAAGTCAATTAGATTGGCTGTCCGGGAACTATTTGTCGATCTTTATCAAAGTAATATTATACTGATGGATAAAGTAAGTATTCATCACTGGCAAAATGTGTTTGTTGTGCTTACTACTTACATTGAATGCCGTTTCAATGTCACAACAAATGCCCACAGACTGATTGGTTAAACCCATTGAGTTGAGCTACGCATAGGTTGGCGGCCTAAAATGTTCCAAGTCGAGGACCTCGAGACTGGGCCTCGAGTGCCTTATAGAGACTTGCACTAAGTATTGCATTCACTGGGTAACTGCCGAGTTTCAACGGTGCCAGACGTAGGTCGTCTATGCAATTTTAGTGGGTTAGTTTGCAAGGTAGTCAACTGACTGAATTGACTCACGGGAATCATCATATGGAAGCCTTGGAGGCTTGGTCGGTATGACTGTAATTCTCAATTCCGATAGTACGGGATTAGTCCTCGAACTTGAGGAATCATGGTAGTCGCATGCATATGAAGGTTGTATCTTGGATCTGGCGAGAGGTGACCGTGTCTTTGATATAGTCATTATAAGCTTTGTCCAGTGCAGTCGGAGTATGTAATGAAGACGGTGGATTCCAATAGAGAATCTGTCCCCTGTCAGTATTTGACAGCTATGTCTCCTATGCGCTCTGAGATGGTTTCGACTCATTAAGTCTACGACCGTAGCGTTTGGTCGAGTAGGGAATGGTTCCTTAGGTCGATCAATAGAGTAAACGCGTCTCGAGTTTGTAGCATAGTTGCCTAGTCCAGGATGGGAACCGACATCCAATTCCATGCCCTAGAGTAAGGTTGGGAGATGGTCGACGGAAGGACTGTACCTGTATGGAATTCGGAGCCTAAACGTTCACGCCAACATTCACCTAGTCTCTAGTGCCATGGACCGTTGCTAGACGACCACCCATGGTAACGGGCATTTCTGATTAATGGTTAATCAGAAATAATTAATTAAATTGAATTTAATTAATCAATTGTGTTGGACACAAGCCCAAGTCTAGCTGAGTGTGAACCTAAAGAGTCACACACAAATCACTATGGAAGTAGTGGAATTAATTTGGAATTAATTCTAGAAGAAGTGAATTAATTTAATTGGATTAAATTAATTCAAGGAGAATATAAATGATTGGGTCATTTATTGGAAAAATCCATTGGATGGATGGCCCAAGAATTAATTAATTGGATTAAATAATTTTGGGCTTAATACCTTTAAATTAAGTGGATTATTTTATTGGGTTTCGTTTAATTAATTGATTGGATCAATTCATTAGTGTTTGAGCTTATGTTTATTTAATTGAATTAAATAAACTTTTGAATTTCAATAAGATCTAAAATTAATTGAATTAATTTAAAACCCATGGATCACTTGATTTAATTTGATTAAATCAAAACTGGTCCATGACTTGAAATCAAAGCTCAAAGGTTTGATGCAAGTTTAAGAGGAGTTGAAAGTCCTCCATGTAAGCAATGATGTGGCTCCATGTAAGCAATGATGTGGCTTGCCATGATGGCTAGGTGGTCCACATATTGTGCTAACATGGTTGGAGGTTGAGCACAAGTTGTGCATTAGTGTGTAGGTGGTTTTGGAAACTACCTACAACTACACAACACATGTATACACTTTTCAACTCCCTAACTCGAACTCTCCTCACACAAGCCACGAAATTTCCTGCATTTTTTCTCCATTTTTGAGTTCTCTTTGAATTGGATTCAAGATGAGAACATGAGAAATACGTATACACTAATCAATAGTGTAATACGTATTTCATTTCTTCCTTGATCTAGCTTCTACCTAGCAGTAGATCTAGATTTACTTTCCTAGTATGGCATGGATCATCTTTAGAGGGGTTCTAACTTGAATCCTAAGGTGAACAGAAAAGGAACGAAAAGGGATTGAAAGCTTGTTGCCGTTCTACATGTGAAACAAAAAGGTAGTGTTACTATTTAAATTATTGTACCTTTTTATTTCCTCCTCTAGCCACATGTTCAAGCATATTTTTCTGTATGTTATGATGCTTTTGAATACACCGAACGCCCAGGAATTCAAAGGGAACACCCCTTTGAAATCGTTTTTAATTTCTTTTATTTTTTGCTTCCGCTGCGTTCCTGGGCCGTACCGATTCTTTCAGTGGTATCAGAGCCCGGTTCGGTGTTGTGGCTTTAGGAATAACATGTTTTTATGTGATGAGCATGTTCAACACGTTTAATTTGCTTTTGGAAAGCATGTTTTACGGTTTTAAGCATGATTATGTGTTTACAAGAATATGTGCTAATTTTGCTTTTAATTATGGATATCCATGCATTTTTGAAAATTGGATTTTCTGTAAATGCATGTTTTAGTTTCAGTTTCAATGCAGATATATAAAAAAAAATTGGGTTAAAAAAAACGTGTAGCACTGTAACATCCACAAATTTGTATACATAATTATGGAATTATTTGATAATTATTTAATAAATTCAGTTAATTAGTAAATAAATTATAGATTAAATTTTGATCATATTAAGACTTGAACGAAGTGAATTGGAGCTTTATAAAATATTTGGGAGCAAATTATATTAATAAAGAAAATTAGGAGGGACGTAATGGGTATTTTGAAAAAGATTAATATAAAATTAAAAAAAAAAAGAAAAAAGCTAAGGATAACGATGGGTGCGGTTGCACCCATCTTATTTATTTCACACACACACACACACACACACTTAACCCATAAAAATATACACACACATTGAAACAAATTCGACCACAGTGAGGTAAGTTTTTAATTTTGAAAATCATTATTAATTTATATAATAATATTATTTAATTAGAGTATTTATTAAATATGATTTGTACTATCTGATTTACTATTTAAGCGGAAAATTTAATGAAATTGGGCATTTATACAAATTAATGTTCGGGTATATGTTTAATTGGACTGGAATATTATAGCCAATAACTTAAAATTATATAACCTATTAGAGTTAGTAGTTGTTATAATGGATTATTCAAATTGATCGGGTTTATTAACCAAATACATAATTGTGTGTAAGTATTTAAATAATTATTATTATAGTGAAGAATTGGCAAAAAATAATAGGAATAGTAGAAAATTATGTTCGAAAAATATTAAGAAATTACATTTGAGAAATATTATATTTATTAAAAAGAAATATGAGATATTTGTAGTAATTTCTTTTGGGTGATGTTATTGAGAATTATAGTTATAAAAATATAAGGGGTTTGATAAAATCAATTCTTATGAGTTCATAGAAAAATTAGATATTTACCGGGGAAGCTTATAATGTTTAATTGTGTTAGAGGACACGGTGATAAAGTAAAAGATTAATCAGCTCATTCTACTAGCATAATCATTTTGAGATCGAGGTAAGTATAGTTAATTGGATCTATATAAGTATGTATAATTATAGTTGTTAGTCGTAAACCTGGCTAGTATTTATAAATGTTTATTTGGATTACATGGTTATTCTGTGAAGTTGTCGTTATGTGTTTATTTGCAATTATTTATGTATTATAAAGTTTTTGACAAATGATTTTCTTATATTATATTCTATTGTTGCATGATGTTGAACGAGGAAGTCATTTATGAGTATATCGTTGAATTGAGATTAAGGTATGACTTACCTAGTTGGTGAACATAGTCAATGGTTTATGATGATGTGGTTGATGACGATGTGATTGACGATGTGTGATGAGAAAAAATTGAATATAAGCTAGGTACCATGGCGCGTAGGGTACCGGGTTATTCCGAGTAGCGGGGAATATCCTGTGCTGATAGCTACACACTGGGGTGGTATGGGGATGCCATGTTCGTTGTGATGTTCTGTGCTGATATTGCTACACACTCAGATAGTGTGGGGATATCACATTCGACGGGTATCCTGTGCTGTATATGATATGATATGGATTGAGATGATGATAGCCGGCCGAACCATTGACTGATGTACTCCAATTAGAGTAAGCAGGGCCCGAAGAGTATAAATTACGATTCTAGATATTGTGTAGTGGATTAATGCATGATTGTGGTATTAATTTCTTTGTGGCTTTGTTGTGATTATATTGAATATTCATGGATTTGTGGCATGGCGTGTGTCTATGCGTTTATATAGGCTGATTAGCTATACTTATTGAGTAGACAACTCATTCTTTGCCAAATATTTTTCAAGAGATAGATCACCGTGACTAGGCGAATTGGATCATAAGCCTTGCTGTCAGTCTTATTAGGTGGGTCAGCAGTGATATCTCGGGTTGAGATCTTTAGCTACATAACTACATAAATATTAGATTTTTATTTGAATTTGTATTTCATGAATTATTGCTTTTAATATACATTTCTTGAAAATGGGTTTAATTATGGAGGATGTATTATAATTAGTGATATTAAAGCGTAATGTTGTAGGGGGTGCTACATTAGGGCACAGTAGCTGCTGGTCGGCAGAGAGCCAGGTGCACGCAGGGCGCGCGCGCGCTGCTCTGTGGCTGGCCGCGTGCGTGCTGGCGCTGCGCGCGGACATGCGCGCGCGTCGCCGGCAGTGCTGCCGGCCGGCTGGTTTCGAACGGCTGGGCCGTTTTTACCCGAAAAATTGGATTTTCCAGATTTCTGCATGTTTTCTGAAATGATTAATTTTGGCTAATTGTAATTTTAGTTAAATTGGATTTTTCTAAAATTAAATGTGCCTCAAATTAATTTGGAAATGGTTTCCCAACCAAAAATATTTTTTGGTACATTGGATGTATGATACTTGATATCGAATTTTAATTGCATGATTAATGTATATTTTTCTGCATAAAATTATCTTGTTGTTGATGATATTGGATATTGTTTTAATAAATGCATTGGATGTATTTATTTGTTGGGCATATATTTGATATAAATGTGTATTATTGTTTATTGGATAAACAGTGGGGATGATCACAAAGCCCATGGCCCTTATGTATGGTTTAATTTTTGTTGGATGAGGCATGCGTGCCTCTTTGTTTTATTATTCTCACTCTCTCTCTCTCATTTTTAGCCTTGAAATAATAAGGCTTGCTTTCCCCCTCCTTTTGTACTCCCCCCAACTTATGATTGGGGTTTCTTATTTAAATTGTAATGAGTGTAGTTAGGTTGGTGAGGATTTATTTTTTGTAATAAATTGTAAGGAAGCATTTCCATGGCGATGGAGGCCCAAGAAGAAGCCCGTTGGACGGAGCCCACGATGGAGAGTCCAAAAGATTGAAGAGGCGTTACAAGGCCCATTAGAATAATAATGGGTTATAATGTTGTAGTAGTGTAGGCTACCCTAGATTGACCATAGATCCACTGCGGGCTCAGTAGGTCACATAGGATTGGGCTTGTGATCATCCAACAGGGGCGTGCTAGGCTTATTTTTTGCATGTGGTGCATGTTTTAATATTTGATGTATGATGTGTTTGGAATGCATCCTTTATATTCAATGTTAAAACTCGAGCATGCAAAACTTTCTTAATGATGAGGTCTCGATCACTAATAAACTTAACTCTCACTTGGATGGTCCAAATATTACGCCCATTAATGGATTAAAAAGTCAAATGGTTTGATTTAAATCCAAGCCTTCCATCCCTAGCAATGTAGTGAGAAAGTTACTTTCACCCATTCATGGTCTCACGAGTCGTGGCACGTTTGGAATGGAAGAAAGTTGCGCTATTGTTATGAACAAAGGAATATTCTCCTATTTCCCTGTCTCACGAGTCGTGGGGGCGATAGTTGAGATATTCATTTGGTTGATGGGTCGGGCCTAACGCTGAGTAACATGATTCGCTTGGAGTCCTCGGGATCATGTGAAGAGGCGAGGCAAAATAACTTGGGGATCTCATTGGATGAGAATGGTATAAGTTACCTACCACAAAGCTTTTTTCCGTGTGAATCGTAAAAGCGGGGCATGGACAATTGTATTTGTGGACCTCAAGCTCACTAGAAAATAGTTTCCCGGAACCCCAGTTGAGAGTGATGGGCTTTCGCAGAAATAGTGGGAGGGGTTAATGACTAAAGACCAAGTCTTAACTTGAACATAATATTACTATAATCTACTTTATATTTTTTTGTTTACATTTTGAATGTATATGTCTAAGAATCCACTAACGCCAATACTAGAGGCTAATATGTTTAATGGAACAAACTACAACGACTGACTGCGAAATCTTAAGGCAGTCTTAGATTTCGAGAACAAAACTTACATTCTGGATAAGGATCTTCCACAAGCCCTGCAGGATGGGTCAATGCCTCAAGAGCGCTTGGCGTTCGAGAAGATGCATGCTGACCACCGGCAGGTCCGCAGCATCGTACTGGCCTCGATGACTAACGAGATACAAAAGCAGTACGATAGGCTAAATGATGTTGGCTCGATTATACTTCGTTTGCAAGATATCTATGCGGTCTCGGACCAGCATGTTAGATACGCTGCAACGAAGGCATTCTATGGAGCTAAGATGATAGAAGGGTTGTCTATACAAGAGCATGGAGTGATGATGCTATCCCTTGTGGAGAAGCTCAAAGACCTCCAAGCTAATCTTGAAAAAGCGACGTACATTGACGTGATCCTTCAGTCTCTTTCTGCCTCCTTCGACCAATTTATTGTCGACTTGATAAATATGTTGGTCCGGTATGAGGCTGAAGAACAAGCGGATCCGCCCGGGAGCGCGAGCGAAAGTGAGAAAATCGATAAACATAAAATTAAATTGCATATTAAGCGAAATCCCAAGTGGTGCACCCATGGGTGCTCAACCGGGCGTTCGATGTAGGATGTATTAATATAAAAAATATACATAAAACACTTAGAGCATAGATGAATAGTAAAGATCTACTAAAGCGTAATAAACTATTACCTTGTAGATTTTACGTGTGCTCGGGTACTTGCGTTGTTCCTTCACCGGAATGCTCATAAATCCAAACGTATGGATTCTCCATAGGTGATCCAAACCACACCGGAAGAAACTCACGTTCTCCGTGCTAGAGAAAAATGAAAAGGATGCGTGGATCGTCCCGGGAAAATTGCGCGAATGCGGAAGCACGGTATAAAATAAAATACGGAATTTAAAACATGCTTTTAAAATTAAAGAACACGTTTCAAGGGGTGTGCCCTTGAAATATCCCCGGGTGTTCGGTGTATCTCATGAATAAATAACATACAATAATCATGGAGGCCATAGGGTTGAAAATTAAAAGAGACGAAAATATTAAAACGAGACCTACCCGTTGTCGTTTTCGTCTTCAACGGCTACACGCGTTGTTCCCCGCTTTTCACCAAGATCTCGTTCTTGAGACCCTCCAAATCGTGACACACGATCCACCCACGTATCTTGAACGTCGTGCTAGCAACAAGCAAGCATAATTTATTGGAGTGGATGAATCAACAACACGTTATGAATTAACGGTATTGATTCATCAATGTTCTAATGTTCCAAGAACAAGAGAACAAGGAAAAAGATTTCTTGGAGAGTGAGAGAGGGGGGGCAAACGAGAGGAGAGGAGAGGGAGAGTGTGTGTGGTGTGTGTGTTGGAATTTCATCATCCTTCAAAAGGTGCAAGGCTAGGGGTTTATATAGAGGAGGAGTTTAATCCTCTTTAAACTCCAACTCTTTAGAAGCTTAATTTGACTAAGATTTTGACCTAGTCAAAGTCCTAGTCAAAGTAGAATTTGACCTTGTCAAATTCAATCCTAGCCTTTCATCTCTCCCATTAAATCTCAACCATTAATTTAATTTAATGGAATATTTAAATCCTATTAAATATTCCAAAAGGCCAAATAAATATAATAAATAAATATTAATATTTATTCTAGGCCCATTAAATTAATTCCATTAATAAATGCAATTTATTAATTTAATTCCCTTTATCAAATAGAAGGAATTAATTCTCCAAGAAAATATAGGACCCGATTAAATCCAATTTAATCATTCCTTTACTCCAATATTTAATTCCAAATTAAATACTAAGTGTGTTTGGATAGTGTGTGACTCTTTAGGTTCACCTTTCAACTAGACTTGGTCGGATTCCTAGAATCCGTCCGTTACCATGGGTGGCCATCTAGCAACGGTCCATGGCACTAGAGACTAGGTGAAATATTCGGGGATGAAAATTTAGGCTCTAACAGTACACTTGTCCTTCTGTCTTCGGTCTCATCACTTAGGGTCTAGGGCACGGAAAATGCAGGTACCCATTTTGGAACTAAGTGTCGGTCTGTCCTTACTAAACACCGCAAGGGAAACCTTCCCTTCTATTCAGTTACTGTGGCCACAGATTTTAGGGACAAGACACAGAGCATACATGAGACTCAACTGTCAATGCCTTTTGACAGGAGACGGATCCTTTCTTGGAAACTACTGTCACGCTGTACACCAGAGCTACACTAGACATAGCTTATGACTACTCAAGAGTATTTTGGCAATCTCTCACCATATCTAAGATACAGATCTGATGTACAGGTAAACTCAGTAGTTCCTCAAGTCAAAGGACTTGACCTGTACCATTGGAACCGGGAATACACGTCATACCTTGCTGACCATATCAAGGTCCTCCTTAAGACGGTTCCCGTGAGTCACCTCAGTCAGCTGCTTCCTAGCATGCTAACCCACTAACACTGCTTAGATGACCTTCGTCACCCGTCGATGAAATACGACAGCAGATGCTTAGTGCAAGTCTCAAGGGGAATCGCGGTACCCATTTTCGAGATTCCTTGACTTGGAGATTTCCGGACTGAGACTGATTTCATGGACCTACCTCCAAGCGTAGTCCCAGTCCCCGAAATCAATTCTCAGTCCGTGGGCTTTGTTTGCGTAGTGAACAGATATGTAATAGCAGATATAAGTGAACGTAAATAAAGTGTTGCCATATGAATTTCACTTCTTTATTCATAAATATTTTATCAAACACCTGAAATTGTCTAGACATAGGTTACATATTCCCGCCAAAATTGGCTTACATGGTCACCTATTCT
This sequence comes from Sesamum alatum, assembly GCA_034509735.1. NCBI lineage: Eukaryota > Viridiplantae > Streptophyta > Magnoliopsida > Lamiales > Pedaliaceae > Sesamum > Sesamum alatum. The sequence goes on along the minus strand of JACGWO010000001.1, from coordinate 32,796,467 downwards.
AACAATCTCCCACTTGACCTTTAAAGCCAATCGCCCATATGTCTAATCCCCATCTTCTCAAGATGTTGCGTATGAGCGCTCTGCGACATAGGCTTTGTCAACGGATCTGCTGTGTTGTCTGCTGAGTTGACTCGGTCCATCCGAACGTCACCTCTTCCTACCATTTCTCTAAGAAGATGGTAGCGTCTAAGAATGTGTTTGGAACGGTGATGAGATCTCGGTTCCTTTGCTTGCGCTATTGCACCGTTGTTATCACAGAAGATGACAACAGGCTCGGCGATGCTAGGCACCACACCCTACTCTTGGATGTAGTTTCTCATCCAAACCGCTTCCTTAGCAGCTTCTGAAACTGCTATGTATTCAGCCTCTGTAGTGGAGTCAGCAGTGGTTGCTTGCTTGGAACTTTTCCAAGCCACTACTCCTCCATTGAGCTTGAATACGTAACCCGATTGAGACTTGGCATCATCGTCATCAGACTGGAAGCTAGCGTCGCTAAAGCCTTCCAGGATCAGCTCTCCATTGCCATAGACTAAGAACATTTCCTTAGTCCTCCTTAGGTACTTAAGGATGCCCTTAACAGCATTCCAATGTGCCTCTCCTGCACAGGACTGATATCTGCTTGTTACGCTCAAAGTGTACGCAATATCAGGCCTAGTGCAGTGGACCGCATATTGGATGCTACCTACGATAGAAGCATAGGGGATGACTTTCATCCTTTCAAGTTCCTCATCAGTCTGTGGGGACTGTTTCTTGGACAACTTGATCCCATGCCTCATGGGAAGGAATCCTCGTTTGGAGTTGTCCATTCGATATCTCTTTAGGACTTTCTCCATGTACAAGTTTCGGGTGAGTCCTAACATCCTTTTAGGTCTGTCCCTGACAATCTGGATGCCTAGGATGTAGGAGGCTTCACCCAAGTCCTTCATGGAAAACTGGATTGACAACCATGCTTTTGTGTTTCCTAACATTCTAACGTCATAACCAATGAGTAGAATGTCATCCACATAAAGCACTAGGAACACTATTGAGCTCCCACTGACCTTCTTGTATACACAAGGATTGGATTCGTTCTTGATGAAGTCATAACCCCGTATTACTTCATCAAATCGAATGTTCCAACTTCGGGATGCTTGTTTGAGGCCATAGATGGACTTCTGGAGACGACAGACTTTCTGTTATTCTCCAGTGACCGTGAAACCCTCCGGCTGATCCATATAGATCTCTTCTCCAGTGACCGTGAAACCCACTTACAGCCCACTGGCTTAACACCTTTCGGTGGATCTACAAGACTCCAGACTTGGTTCTCGCTCATGGAGTCCATTTCGGCTTTCATGGCCTCAAGCCATTTCCCGGAGTCGATGTCAGACATCACTTCTCCACATGTCTTAGGATCGTTATCCAAAAGATCGATCGCTCCTAGAAAGCCATATCTCACTGGAGGTCTGGACTCTCTAGTGGACCTACGGAGAATGGGAACGTTAGTGGTGATTGTGGGCGCTGACTGTATCGAAGCCGGCGGTTCAGGGACCGGGGCTGGCCATTCCTGAGGTTGTCTTTCATGCCTAGCATGTTGGACTCCTCGAGGTTGGTCAGCCCTTCGGGTGTCTATCCTGAATCCTCTAAGTGAGGGTTCCGCGGCTCCCTCTGATGGCTGGATTCCATCGCTTGATTCCTCAAGGGTCAGCTCATCTGGTTGGATATCCTCCGGGAAGCCTTGCTCCAAGAATACTGCATTCCTTGAAACAAATACCTTTTGTTCCAAAGGGTCATAGAAGTAATAACCCGCAGTTTCTTTAGGGTATCCAACGAACCTGCATAAGCTAGACCTAGATTCTAGCTTATCTACCACTAACCTCTTGACGTATGCGGGGCTACCCCACACTTTCAAGTAGTTGTAGGACGCAGGCTTGCCGTGCCATATCTCATATGGCGTTTGGGTCAATGCACTGGTTGGTGCCAAATTTAACAACTTGGCCGCCGTTTCTAATGCATAGCCCCAAAAGGATAAGGGCAATTTGGTAAAACTCATCATGGACCGAACCATGTCCAACAAGGTTTGATTCCTCCTTTCAAAGACACCATTTAATTGTGGTGTGTTCCGAGAGGTGTCCATTTTGATATTATACCATGTTCTTTTAGATAATCTAGGAACTCCGTACTAAGGTATTCACCGCCTCGGTCTGACCGTAGGACTTTAATTTTGCAGTTGGTCTGGTTCTCCACTTCAAGTCTGAATTCTTTAAACCTCTCAAGAGCTTCAGACTTATACCTCATTAGGTAAACATAACCATACCGTGAGTGATCATCGGTAAAGGTTATGAAGTAGGAGAACCTACCTCGGGCCTGCGTCCTTAGTGGTCCACATACGTCTGTATGGACAAAGTCCAACAGACCTGTGGCAAGCCTGCTTTGTCTTACAAAGGGCTTCTTGGTCATTGTCCCTCTTAGACAGGATTCACAAGTTGGTAGATCACTCAAGTGCCCAACCTCTAGGTTCTTTGAGTCTACCAACCTTTTCATCCTATCTTGGGATATGTGACCTAGCTTAGCGTGCCACAGTCGTGCGTTCCAGTTATTATCTAATTTACGTTTGTGTTGAGCGTTAAGAACGAAGTTCGTTTGTTGCAAGATATAGAGCCCGTTATGCAATGTACCAAGTAGATGAGCAATTCCACACCTCATCAAATAAAAGCAATTTTTATTGATTCTAAACTCACAACCACTATTGTCCAACAATGGAATGGAAATGATGTTTTTAATCATACTAGGTACAAAATAAACTTGCTCTAGATCTATGCTAATACTATCACTAATCACTAGAGTAGCGGATCCTACTGCTTCTGCCGAGATGGCCTTGCCATTCCCAAGCTTCAGGATCATGTCCCCGCTACCCAGTTTTCTGCTTCTTTTCGACACCTGCAAGTCATTGCAAATGTGAGCTCCCACAGCCGGTATCTAATACCCAAGAGGCAGAATTAGTGACCATATTAACCTCAATCACATAGATACCTTGGTTCGAGAAGAGTTTGGGGCACTCTCTCTTCCAATGCCCTTTCTCACGGCAGTTGATACATATGTCATATGCCTTCGACTGTTGCTTGGAGACAATCTTTCCCTTTCCTTTGCCTTTCCCCTCTTTGGAAATGGGAACACTCTTAGTGTTCGTAGCTGCTTTGACGGCCTTTCCCTTCCCTTTCTTCTTTTTTCAACGTTCGGCTCCTTTGCCTTTCGTATTGGAAGTAGAAGCACCTCCAAACAATACCGAAGGCGTGGACTTCTTAGTCGTTGCCTCGTATTGCACCAACATATTGATCAACTCATGAATGCCCTTCTCAAGTGCGTTCATGTTGTAGTTGATGATAAATTGGTCAAAGGAGGGTGGGAGTGACTGAAGGATCACATCTATGTACGTTTCATTATCGAGACCTGCCTTTAGGTCCTCGAGCTTTTCCACCAGGGTAAGCATTTTAACCCCGTGCTCTTGTACAGAGGATCCTTCTGTCATTTTAGTTCCAAAGAACGCCTTGGTCGCGACATACCTAGCATGCCGATCCGGGACTGCATAGCAATCCTTAAGGCGAGCCATTATGGAAGGGACGTCGTCTAGCCTTTCATACTGCTTCTGAATCTCATTGGTCATCGAAGCAAGTATGATGCTACGAACCTTCCGGTTATCCTTATGCCAAGTCTCGAACGTCTCACGTTCTTCTGGCGTGGATCCTTCCGGCAAGGTCCTAGGGAGAGGCTCGTCCATGACGTAGCCTTGGTTCTCGTAATCTAGGACTATCCTGAGATTTCGCAACCAGTTGTTGTAATTTGTTCCATTGAATTTGTTTGTCTCAAGAATGGTTGAAAGTGGGTTCTTAGACATTTTAAAATCTACATTTTAAAACAGTACGCGATCAGCAGAAAATAAAGACGGTGGTTTGATAAAAATAATTAAATGCTTGGTCTTTAGTCATTTAATCCTCCCACTATTTATACGAAAACACGATACTCTCAAACGTGATTTTCGGGAAATCCTTTCCTAGTGGGCTTGGGATCCACAGCGATTTTTTCCATACCCCGATTTTTACGATTCGCATGGAAAAGATCCTGTGGGAGGTATTCCATACCATTCTCGTTCCACGAGATTCCCAAGATTGCTGCCTCACCCTTTCACATGATCCCGAGGACTCCAAGCGAATCATGCTAATTGGACGTTAGACCCAACCCAATTGACCGAGTCACAGACCCACTGGTACCCCCACGACTCGTGAGACAGGTAACAGCAGCCCATTTTTCGTTCATGACATAGTGCAGCTTCTTTTAAGTACAATAACGTGCCACGACTCGTGAGACCACGCTATTGACCTAAAACAGCTTCCTCACTATGTCATGGATTGGAAGGCATGGACAAACTCCTAGAGTTCATGTCCATTTGGTCTAGGGTCTAATATTTCAACATTGGTCCAACCAATGTGAGAGTAGTAAATGACCGAGATCTCATAAATAAAAAAACATTCACACATTCATCCATCATGCGTAAATTAAACCATCCATAGCAGTTATATGATAAATAAAAAAAAAACCATTCATCCATCATAATAACCACATGCAAAATTAAAGCTTAGCACTCCCCTGTTGGATGATCACGAGCCCGAATCCTATGCGACCCACTGAGCCCGCAGTGGATCTATGGTCAATCTAGGGTTGGTCCTATACTATTACATTAATTGTAACCCAATCATCATGCTGATGGGCCTTGGTCTCTTTTCTCTTTCTTCACTTCATGGAAAACTTCAAGGGACCTCCCGTCTGGGCTCTCCATGTGGTCCTTCCTTCTTCTCCACCAATTACAAAAAATAGAAACCTCACTCCTAATCTACTCCAATTACATATTAAAAATAGAAACCCCAGCGAAAACCCGGGGGGAGTACATAAGGAGGGAGGTAGAATGCCTTATTATTCCAAGACAACTAGAAAGAGAGAAGGAGAAAGCAGTAAAAGAGGCACACAGGCCCCACAGAAAATTAAACCATACATTCGGTCTAGGGCTCGTGATCATCCGTTTCCATCCAACACACATAATCACATGATCTAATCACATAATTACAATATACCAGCAATTCATGATTTCCAATCATAATCATTCAAGATAAGAAATAAATGAACATGTGCGTAACGTGTGAAAAATAAAACACAAATATTGGTAACACTATTTTCTCATTTTAGGAAAACTTTTCCTCATTATTTTAAGTAAAATAACCCCGGTTGGCCTACTGGTTGTCACCCGCGCTCCTACGCCTGCGCAGTGCGCGCGCAGACACGCACTAGGCGCGCCTGCCGGGCGCGCGCGCGCAGACACCTCCGTCTGCGTGCGCGCGCGCCTGGCGGCCCCGCCTGGTGCGCGCGCGCAGACACCCTCGTCTGCGTGCGCGCGCGCCTGGAGGCGCCACCCTAGCTGCGTGCTGCCCCTGCGCGATTGGCTGGGCGGCGCGCGCAGGCTTCCCTTGCCTGCGCGCGTCTGCCCTGCCGGCAGCGCATGGCTACGCGCGGCCAGCCCTCCCGACTGGCCGGTTGCGGTGTTTCTCATTTTCCGTTCAATTCTCCACCCCGTTTCCCAAGAAAAACAGAAAAAATACCAATTTGCAGAGATTCACACGAATTGAAAGCAATAAAACGACATGCTTTTAATAATCAAGAAAATCAAGATTTAATTAAAACATGCCAAAACACGTTTCATGCTTAAAACGCACATAAACCCTAGGCCTATACACCGAACTGGGCTCTGATACCACTGAAAGAATGCGTGGATCGTCCCGGGAAAATTGCGCGAATGTGGAAGCGCGGTATAAAATAAAATAGCGGAATTTAAAACATGCTTTTAAATTAAAGAACACGTTTCAAGGGGTGTGCCCTTGAAATTTCCCGGGTGTTCGGTGTACCACATGAATAAACAACATACAATAATCATGGAGGCCATAGGGTTGAAAAATAAAACAGGCGAAAACGTAAACCGAGACCTACAAAAGCCCATCACTCTCAAATGGGGTTTCGGAAAATCATTTTCTAGTGGGCTTGGGATCCACAAGCGCAATTCTTCATTGCCCGCTTTTATGATTCACATGAAAAAAGCCTCGTGGGAGGTATCTAATACCATTCTCAACGATGAGATTCCCAAGATATTCTGCCTCACCTATTCACATGATCCCGAGGACTCCAAGCGAATCATGCTACTCGATGTTGGGCCCGACCCATCAACCAAATCATACCTCAACTGTCGCCCCCCACGACTCCTGAGATAGGGAAACAGTGAGCGTACTCTTTATTCACAAGAACGATGCAGCTTTCCTCTATTCCAAATGTGCCACGACTCATGAGACCACATTTGGGTAGCGGTAGCTTCCTCACAACATTGCCATGGATGGAAGGTTTGGACAGATCAAAACCATTTTGATCCAAGTCCATCATGGGCCTAATATTTCAACTTGGTCCAACCAAGTGAGAGTTTGAAATTATTGACTGAGACCTCATCACATTAATATTTTGCATGTATAAATATCCAATATTACAAAGCATTTAAATAAACTAAAACCCATGTATATATATATATATTTTGTTTTTGTTTGGAAATCATTTCCTAAATAATATTAGCCAATATAATTTTAGGAAAAATCATTCTCAACTAAAATTAAATCAACCATAAACTAAATATTTCAGAAAAAATATGCAGAATGCCAGAAAATCAAATTTTTTGGAAAAATGGTGAAACAACGGCCGAGCCGTTCGGCCGTGCAGCCGGGCGCGCGCGCAGGCGTCACTGCCTGCGCTGGGCGCGTGCGTGCACTCTCAAAGTGCATGGCCGAACGCGCCCTGTGCGCCCAGCGCGGGCGGCCTGCCTGTGTGCGGCAGCGGTTGCTGCTGCTGCTGTAAAACCTTCTTTTTTTTTTGTTCTGCACATAAAAAACTGAAATAAATACCTAGATTTCAGAAAATCCAATTTTTTTGAATCACCCAAATATCCATGATTAATCAACATAATTAAAAATGTAAATTTCAACAAATAATTATGAAAATTAAAAGCAAGAAACACATGCTTTTAAAGCTGATTTAAACACGTTGAACATGCTTGAACACGTAAAATATATAATCTATAGCCACATACATCGATGCGAGCTCTGATACCACTTGAAGGAAAGCGGATCGGCCTGGGAACGCGGCGGAAGCGCGATGGAGATTAAAACGTGTGGAATAAAAAGAATTTAAATTGTGTTCAAGGGGTGTACGCTTGAACGTCCCCGGACTATCAGTGTATAAATGCATAATTAAACATATAAAATAAACAAGCATTCGTGGCTATAGAATAAAGAAGAAACCGAGAGCATAAATGTAAATCGGAATACCTTTCTCGATTTTGTATTTTGATCGGCTACACGCGTTGATTCCTCCTGACGTTCATCCACGCGAGGTCTCAACATAGAGACCCTCTAAAGTCGTTCACACCACACCGGGAGAGATCTCGTTTTTCTTGCTAGAGAAAAATGGATCTAGAGGATAAAATCGAAGAAGGGATAACACTATCAAATTAGTGTTCCTTCTTGATCTAACTTTTTTCTTCAATTGATCCTAGATCAATGAAGCAACAAAGAGGATTTAGAGAGTAGAGAGAGAGGGTAGAGTGTGTTCATCTTTTTCCTAGAAAAAGATAAATAATAAAACTCTTTACTTTGATGATAGTATATACACATATATATACTTTATTAATATGATTATTGGAATATGTCTAGGTTCATCCAAGGATGTCTAGATACATTCCAATCAATCCCCATTAATCATCAATCAAACCTACCATTTCATAAGGTATGATTTAATCATACCAAGTGAAAAAAAGGCTTGATTGGAATTAATTTGACTCTTTCCAAAAGATACAAGTCAACTTGTCATCAAAGGTCTTCATGGCCAATTTTAGTACTTCCAAAAGAAGTAATTTTCAGCCATCCCCTTTTAGAAAGGTCCAACTTCTTCTAAATCCAAAATTGGAATTAACACCTCTCTTGGGCCAAGATTTGACGGACCGAATTTTATTATAATCCAATTACAATAATCCCAAGAATTAAATCCTATTTAATTCATAGTCCAATTAAATAATTTCCATTGATCTTTTAATACAATTAAAAGATCCAAGCTTCGATTCTCTACTTAATCGACAAATCCCATTTACCGATAAAATGAGGGCCCGACCGCTAGATAAGAGGTTAGAATCTAAATCATGACAGTAGCGGAAATAGACACCAAAAGCATAGGATCTTTGAAAGAAATAGCATCGACTGCAACCATTTTTTTTTTATATTATATATATATATATTTATTTCTTTCTTTTGCATGCAGTCATTTTATCTGATATAATGTTGCACTAAGTTACGTGCACTGTGTTTTCAAAAGCTTCCTGTCGAACCGGCTCCTATTTCAATCCGTGCTGGACCGATCGCTGCGATATATTGGTGATGAGTATATAATGCAGCTTGGACAATCCCATAAGTAATCCAATTACTTATCATCCTCTGAAATTGACTCCAAGTCAATTCCTTCACCTCCTTGGTGATTTATGTGTGACCCTTTAGGTTCACCCTCATCTAGACTTGGACTCCAGTCCAACAGAACCCCGTCACCATGGGTGGTTGTCTAGCAACGGTCCATGGCACTAGAGACTAGGTGAATGTTGGCAGTGAACAATTAGTCCTAATGTCGATCGTCTCCCGGCCTTAGTCTAGGGTATGAAATTGGGCGTCTGTTCCTATCCTTGACTAGGCAACTATGCTTCATACCCGAGATGCGTTTTCTCTATCAATCGACATAGGAAACCCTTTCCTACTCAATCAATTGCTATGGCCATAGACTTTCAGAGTCTAAATCATCTTACAGTGCATTGGAGACATCACTGTCATGTACTAACAGGGGACAGATCCTATCTTGGAATCCACCTTCCTCGCTCTATACTCCAACTGCACTGGATAAGGCTTGTAATGATGATCTTACAGAATGATCACCTCTCGCCAGCTCCAAGATACAGTCTTTGTATGCACGTGACTGCCATGATTCCTCAAGTCCTAGGACTAATCCCGTACTATCGGAACCGGGAATTTCTGTCATATCGACCAAGCCTCCAAGGCTTCCATATGACGATTCTCGCGAGTCAGTTCAGTCAGTTGACCACCTTGTCAACTAACCCACTAAAATTGCATAGACGACCTTCGTTTGTCGCCGATGAAACTCGGTACTCACCCAGGGAATGCAATACATAGTGCAAGTCTCAATAGGACACTCGATGCCCTATCTCGAGGTCCTCAACTTGGAACGTTTCAGACCAACCCTCAAAAGTTGGTTTCATAACCGTCATCCAATGCGCAGCCCAACTGCATGGGTTATCCAATTGGTCTGTGGGCATTTGTTGTGACGTTGAAATGCCAGTCAACGTTAGTAGTAAGCACAACAAACACAATGCCAGTGATGAATACATACTCTATTCTTCAGGATAATATTGTATTAATAAAGATTAACGAATAGTTCCCAAAACCGCTAATCCAATTGGTTTTTTGGTCACCTATTCTAACATTCTAATACTCCACACAATCGTAGGAAACACCTTGTGTTTCCAGCCCTTATCATTCACTGATAAATGACTCATTTTTGGTTGTAAATGTATTCGTATCGACTCCAATAATCAGTGTTAAAGCTACTCTTTGATTATACGACTAGGACTCCATCTTATTCAACACAAATATGCACTAGCACTACATCTAGAACACTCTTTCGAGCCATAGACTTAGCTTTGTACATTTGTGCAATGACAAATTCCTTTAACCAAATTTAGACACTAATGCACAATTGTCTTTGCCTGATCGAGGGCTTGGTGAATCTTTGTAATCAATCGTACGTCCGGATACATGCGTAATACTCAACACAATATTAGGAAACACCTTATGTTTCCAGCCCTTATCATTGATTGATTCATGACTCATTTTTGACGATAAATGTATTCGTATCGACTCAACTAATCAATGTTAAAGTTACTCTTCGATTATACCACTAGGACTCCATCTTATTCAACACAAATATGTACTAGGACAACATCTACAACACTTTTTTGAGCCATGGGCTTAGCTTATTTGCGCAACGACAAACTCCTTTAAACAAATTTAGACACTAATGCACTTTTATCTTTGCCTGATCGAGGGCTTGGCGAATCTTCGTAATTAATCGTACCTCCGGATACATGCCTAATACTCCACACAATCGTAGGAAATACCTTGTGTTTCCAGCCCTTATATCGATTGATTCATAACTCCTTTTTTGCTATAAATGTATTCGTATCGACACTAATAATCAATGTTAAAGCTACTCTTCGATTATACGACTAGGACTCCATCTTATTCAACACAAATATGCACTAGGACTACATCTACAACACTCTTTTGAGCAATGGACTCAGCTTTGTACATTTGCGCAACGAAAAACTCCTTTAAACAAATCTAGACACTAATGCACTTGTATCTTTACCTGATTGAAGGCTTGGTGAATCTTCGTAATCAATCATACGTCCAGATATGTCTAATACTCCAAACAATCGTAGGAAGCACCTTGTGTTTCCAGCCCTTATCATTGACTGATAAATGACTCATTTTTTGTTATAAATGTATTCGTATCGATTCTATTAATCAATGTTGATGCTACTCTTTGATTATACGACTAAGCTCCATCTTATTCAACATAAATATGTACTAGGACTACATCTATACACTCTTTTGAGCGATGGACTCAGCTTTGTACATTTACGCAACGACAAACTCCTTTAAACAAATTTAAACACTAATGCACTTTTATCTTTGCCTGATCGAGGGCTTGGTGAATCTTCGTAATCAATCGTACGTCTGGATACATGTCTAATACTCCACACAATAGTTGGAAACACCTTGTGTTTCCAGCCCTTATCATTCACTGATAAATGACTCATTTTTGCTATAAATCTATTCGTATTGACTCCAATAATCAGTGTTAAAGCTACTCTTCAATTATACGACTAGGACTCAATCTTATTCAACACAAATATGCACTAGGACTATATCTAGAACACTCTTTTGAGCCATGGACTCAGTTTTGTACATTTGCGCAACGACAAACTCCTTCAAACAAATCCATACACTAATGCACTTTTATCTTTGCCTGATCAAGGGCTTGGCGAATCTTCGTAATCAATCGTACCTCCGGATACATGCCTAATACTCAACACAATAGTAGAAAACACCTTGTGTTGCCAGACCTTATCATTGATTGATTCATGACGCATTTTTGGGTATAAATATATTCGTATTGACTCCAATAATCAGTGTTAAAGCTTCTCTTCAATTATACGACTAGAACTCCATCTTATTCAACACAAATATGCACTAGGATTACATCTATAACACTCTTCATAGCCATATACTCAGCTTTGTACATTTGTGCAACGACAAACTCCTTTAAACAAATTTAGACACTAATGCACTTTTATCATTGCCTGATCGAGGGCTTGGTGAACATTGGAAATCAATCATACGTCCGGATACCTTATCATTGACTGATAAATGACTCATTTTTGGCTATAAATGTATTTATATCGACTCTATTAATAATTGTTAAAGATACTCTTCGATTATACGACTGGGACTCCATCTTATTCAACACAAATATGCACTAGGCCTCCATCTAGAACATTCTTTTGAGCCGGGGACTCAGCTTTGTACATTTGTGCAACGATAAACTCCTTTAACAAACTTAGACACTAATACATTTTTCTGTTTGCCTGATCGAGGGCTCGGTAAATCTTCATAATAAATCTTACATCTGGATACATGCCTAATACTCAACACAATAGTAGGAAACACTTTGTGTTTCCAGCCCTTATCATTGATTGATTCATGAATCATTTTATACTATAAATGTATTCATATCGACTCTAATAATCAATATTAAAGCTACCCTTCGATTATATGACTAGGACTCCATCTTATTCAACACAAATATGCACTAGGACTACAATACTCTTTGAGCCATGGACTCAGTTTTGTACATTTGCGCAACGTCAAACTCCTTTAAATAAATTTAGACACTAATACACTTTTACCTAAGCTTGATCGAGGGCTTGGTGAATCTTCGTCATACCTAATACTGCACACAATCGTAGGAAACACCTTGTGTTTCTACCCCTTATCATTAACTGATAAATGTCTCATTTTTTGCTATAAATGTATTCGTATCGACTCTAATAATCAATTTTAAAGCTACTCTTCCACTATACCAAACACAAATATGCACTTGGACTAAATCTAGAACACTGTTTTGATTAATGGACTTAGCTTTGTATATTTGCGCAACGATCTTGATGGGTTGGTCGACTGGGGTCGAGCCGACTGGACTGACTCGCGAGGGTCATCATATGGAAGCCTTGGAGGCTTGGTCGGTATGATTGGATTTCCCCGGTTCCGATAGTACGGGAGTAATCCTCAGACTTGAGGAATCATGGCAGTCACGTGCACAGGACGGCTGTATCTTGGATCTGGCGAGAGGTGATCATTCTGTAAGATGATCATTATAAGCCTTGTCCAGTGCAGTCGGAATGTGTAGCGAGGACGGTGGATTCCAAGAAGAGGATCCGTCCCCTGTCAGTATGTGACAGAGGTATCTCCTATGCACTCGGAGACACGTTCATGCTGTTTAAAGCTGTGGCCACAGTGGTTGGTCGAACAGGGAATGGTTCCCTGTGTCGACGCAATGAAGCATACGTGGTCTCGAGTATTAAGCATAGATGCCTAGTCAAGGATGGGAACCGACACCCAATTCCATACCCTAGACTAAGGCCGGGAGACGGTTGACGGAAGGATCGTACCCGTACGGAATCGGCGCCTAAATGTTCACGCCAATTCACCTAGTCTCTAGTGCCATGGACGGTTGCTAGACGGCCACCCATGGTAACGGGCCCTTGTGGGACACGGGCCCAAGTCTAGCTGAGGGTGAACCTAAAGGGTCACACACAAATCACCGAGGAGGTTGAGAGATCGACTTGGAGTCAATCTCGAAGGATAAAATAAGTAATTGGATTACTTAAGGGAAAGTCCATTGGATGGACCGGCCGATATTGTATCGGGCTTCCGTTTAATCGGTAAATTGGATTTTCGATTAAATATGGAATGTTGAGATGTTGAGACGTTGGATATTTTAATTGGATTAAAAGATCAAAAGGAATAATTTAAATGGACATTAAATTGGATTTAATGTTGGGTTCGTCGTAATTGGATTACGATAAAACCCGGTCCGTTAAATTATACCCGAGAGAGAGAAATAATTCCTATTTGGAATAGGAAGAAGTTGGACTTCTTCCCTTAATTAAACATGGCTGACATGCTCCCTTGGAGGAAGCAAAATCAGCCATGTTTCATGCTAGGTAGTATGTTGACTTATCTCTTTTGGAAAGAGACAAATCAACTCCAATCAAGCTCTTCCCTTTTGGTATGGTTTGATCATACCATAAATTTTGGTAGACTTGATTGAAGAATTAATGGTGATTGATTGGAATGAATCTAGACATCATTGGATGAACCTAGACACATTCCAATAATCACATTAATTATATATATATATATATATATATATTAGATTATACAACACCAAGCATAAGTGATTCATTATTCATCTTTTTCTAGGAAAAAGAGAAGACAAAGATCCCTCTCCTCTTTCTCAAATTTCGTGCTCTCTCCCTCTCTCACACTTGTGTTCTTCACTTGATTTTGAATCAAAGAAGAAGAACAAAGTAAGTTTAAGAGAACACTAATTCATAGTGTTCTTCTCTTAAACCGATTCCTTCTAAACCCGTTCTTTTCTAGCAAGAAGAACGTGTGTTTCTTCCGGTGTGTGGTGTGGATCACCTTTGGAGAATCCATACGTTTGGATTTCGTGAGCATTCCGGAGAAGGAACAACGCAAGTAGCCGGGAGCATACGCTAAACAATCAAAGGTAACGGTTTATTACGCTTTGATTGATTTCATTTATATATCTATGCCCTATGTGCTTAAATATATGTTTTAATATTTGCACATTCTACATTGAACGCCCGGTTGAGCACCCAAGGGTACACCCCTTGGGATCCGTTTATTTAAATCGGTTTTAAATTTACGCACTTTTCTCGCTTTCTCGCTTCCGCTCGCGCTCCCGGGCGGATCCGCTTGTCCTTCAAGTGGTATAAAAGCCCGGTTCGATGTAAGGGGCAGAGATCTATGTGTTTGGCATGATCACTTGCTTTTAAATGGCTTTATTGGCATGTTAGATTACATAAATATATGAATAATATGATGATTCAATTGTTTGGATTTAATGGACTTTTGGCATGCTTAAGCGCGCTGTGCGCAGCCGGCCGAGGCCAGCGCGCGTGTGCAGGGCGCGCTGCCCTGTGCGCCGCGGCCGGCCGGCCAGCACAACGGCTGGGCCGTTTTGTGCCGTTTTTCGACTTTTTCCGAAAAATTTGATTTTCTGTATTTTCTGCACAATATTCTGAAAATATATTAATTTTGCATTTTTGATTTTGGAATAAATGGATTATTCCTTGGATTAAATTTGCTTAATTAATTTGGGATTAATATATGCATTGGATGCATTGTTTAAAATGTCCATTAAATTTAAAATTTGAATTTTGCATATTATTTGTACATTTATGCTTTTTGTGATGTTGGACATCACTTGGGTGTTTGGAATATCCATTGGTTATTTATGCATGATTATTTGGAATAATTATGTTATGTGAGTTGATGGAATCAACATGGGATGATCACAAGAGCCCTAGACCTTATGTATGGATGAATGTATGATCATGTATTTTCTGTTGGGTGGGCCTGCGTGCCTCTTGTTTTTTGGGACTATCATCTCCCGTATTTTCAGCCTCATGATGTTAAGGGTTGTTTTCTTTATTACCGATGTATTACTTTCAGTTGTAATGAGAGTAGATAGGATTGGTGAGGTTTCAATTTTAACAAGCAAAATTAGTGGGAGATAAGCTAGAATCTAGGTCTAGCTTATGCAGGTTCGTTGGATACCCTAAAGAAACTGCAGGTTATTACTTTTATGACCCCTTGGAACAAAAGGTATTTGTTTCAAGGAATGCAGTGTTCTTGGAACAAGGCTTTCAAGAGGATATCCAACCTGATGAACTGATCCTAGAGGAATCAAGTGATGGAAAACCAGTCTTCAGAGGAAGCCGCAGATTCTTCACTTAGAGGATTCAGGATAGATACCCGAAAGGCTGACCGACCTCGAGAAGTCCAGCATGCTAGGCATGAAGGACAGCCTTAGGAACAGCCAGCCCGGTGCCTGAACCGCCAGCTCCTATACAGTCAGCGCCCACAGTCACCACTGACGTTCTCATTCTCCATAGGTCTACTAGAGAGTCCAGACCTCCAGTGAGATATGGCTTTCTAAATACGACCGGTCTGCTGGATAACGATCCTAAGACATACGGAGAAGCGATGTCTGACATCGACTCCGGAAATGGCTTGAGGCCATGAAAACCGAAATGGACTCCATGAGCGAGAACCAAGTCTGGAGACTTGTAGATCCACCGAAAGGTGTTAAGCCAGTTGGCTGTAAGTGGGTCTACAAGCGCAAACTTGGCGTTGATGGAGAAGTCACCACTTTTAAGGCTAGGCTAGTAGCTAAGGGGTACACTCAACGACCCGGGGTCAATTTTGAGGACACCTACTCGCCCGGTAGCCATGGCTAAATTCATTCGGATCCTGCTCGCCATAGCAGCATGGAATGACTATGAGATATGACAGATGGACGTGAAAATGGCCTTCCTCAATGGTTTTGTTGAGGAAGAGATCTACATGGATCAACTGGAGGGTTTCACAGTCACTGGAGAAGAACAGAAGGTCTGTCGTCTCTAGAAGTCCATCTATGGCCTTCAAACAAGCATCCCAAAGTTGGAACATTCGCTTTGATGAAGTGATACGGGGCTATGACTTCATCAAAAAACGAATCCGACCCTTGTGTATACAAGAAGGTCAGTGGGAGCTCTATAGTGTTCCTAGTGCTTTATGTGGACGACATTCTACTCATAGGTAATGATGTTAGAATATTGGGTGACACAAAAGCATGGTTATCAACCCAGTTTTCCATGTAGGACTTGGGTGAAGCCTCCTACATCCTAGGCATCCATATTGTCAGGGACAGATCTAAAAGGATGTTAGGACTCACCCAAAACTCATATATGGAGAAAGTCCTAAAGAGATATCGGATGGAGAACTCCAAACGAGGATTCCTTCCCATGAGGCATGGGATCAAGTTATCCAAGAAACAGTCCTCACAGACTGATGAGGAACTTGAAGGGATGAAAGTCATCCCCTATGCTTCTGCCGTAGGTAGCATCCAATATGCGGTCCACTGCACCAGGCCTAACATTGCTTACGCTTTGAGCGTGACAAGCAGATATCAGTCTTGTGCAGGAGAGGCACATTGGAATGCTGTTAAGGGCATCCTTAAGTACCTCAGGAGGACTAAGAAAATGTTCTTAGTCTATGGCAATGGAGAACTGATCCTGGAAGGCTTTAGCGACGCTAGCTTCCAGTCTGATGACGATGATGCCAAGTCTCAATGGGGTTATGAATTCAAGCTCAATGGAGGAGTAGTGGCCTGGAAAAGTTCCATGCAAGCCACCACTGCTGACTCCACCACTGAGACCGAATACATAGCAGCTTCAGAAGCTGCCAAGGAAGCTGTTTAGATGAGAAACTACATCCAAGAGTTGGGTGTCGTGCCTAGCATCACCGAGCCCGTTGTCATCTTTCGTGATAACAACGGTGCAATAGCGCAAGCAAAGGAACCGAGATCTCATCACCATTCCAAACACATTCTTAGACGCTACAATCTTCTAAGAGAAATGGTAGGAAGAGGTGACGTTCGAATGGACCGAGTCAACTCAGCAGACAACATAGCTGATCCGCTGATAAAGCCTATGTCGCAGAGTGCTCATACGTAACATCTTGAGAAGATGGGGATTAGACATATGGGCGATTGGCTTTAAGGTCAAGTGGGAGATTGTTAGAATAGGTGACCATGTAGCCAATCTTGGCAGGCAAAATGTAACCTATGTCTAGACAATTTCAGGGATTTGATAAATTATTAATGAATAAAGAAGTGAAATTCATTTGGCATTACTTTGTTTGTGTTCACTTTATATGCATTACATATCTGTTCACTACGCAAACAAAGCCCACGGACTGAAAACGTATTTCGGGACTGTGACTACGCTTGGAGGTAGGTCCATGAAATCAGTCCCGTCGAATCAGTCCGAAAATCTCCAAGTCAAGGAATCTCGAAAATGGGTACCGAGATTCCCCATTGAGACTTGCACTAAGCATCTGCTGTCGTATTTCATCGACGGGTGACGAAGGTCGTCTAAGCAGTGTTAGTGGGTTAGCCTGCTAGGGAGCAGCTGACTGAGGTGACTCGCAGGAACCGTCTTACGGAGGAGCTTGAGTAGGGTCGGCTAGGTATGACTTGTGTTCCCGGTTCCAACAGTACAGGTCAAGTCCTTTGACTTGAGGAACTGCTGAGTTTACCTGTATATCAGGGATGTATCTTAGATATGGTGAGAGATTGCCAAGAAACACTTGAGTAGTCATAAGCCATGTCTAGTGCACCTCCTATGTACAGAGTGACAGTAGTTTCCAAGAAAGGATCTGTCTCCTGTCAAAGGGCATTAACAGTTGAGTCTCACATATGCTCTGTGTCTTGTCCCTAAAATCTGTAGCCACAGTAACTGAACAGAAGGGAATGTTTTCCTTACGACGTTTAGTAAGGACAGACCGACACTTAGGTCCAAAATGGATACCTGCATTTTTCGTGCCCTAGACCCCAAGTGGTGAGACCGAAGACAAAAGGACAAGTGTACTGTTAGAGCCTAAATGTTCATCCCCGAATATTCACCTAGTCTCTAGTACCATGGACCGTTGCTAGATGGCCACCCATGGTAACGGGCGGATTCTAGGAATCCGACCAAGTCTAGCTGAAAGGTGAACCTAAAGAGTCACACACAATCCACACACATTAAGTATTTAATTTAGAATTAAATATTTGGAGAATTGGAATCATTAAATTGGATTTAATCGGGTCCTTTATTTTCTTGGAGATGAAAGAATCGGGTACGGCCCGGGAATGCAACGGAAGCGTAAAAAACGTAAATTTAAGACATAATTTAAACCGGATTCAAAGGGGTGTTCCCTTTGAAGTTCCCGGGCGTTCGGTGTTTGTCAAAGCATAAAAAAATAAAATAAAACATGCTGGACATGTGGCTTAAAAGGAGAAGAAGAAAGTTATACAAAAATGTAAAAAGGAAACCAACCTTTGTTCGTTTATGTAGAACGGGTTCGTGCGTTGTTCCTTTCTTTTCTTTCTTCGTTCGTCCACTTGAGAGCTCAACGTAGAACGCCTCTAATGCGTTCCACACCATACTATGGATTTATTTCTACTCTATTGCTAGATAGAAATTAGAAAAAATGAAGAAGAAACAATTCCAAAGAAAGCACTATTGATTAGTGTACCTTGGAATGTTTATGTTCAATCTTCTATAAGAAGTATGAACACTAAAAGAGAGAATTTTCAGAGAGTATTTGGCTAAAAACTCCAGCAAAAAGTGAAGCAAGTTAAGTGAATTGTGGCTAGCAAAGTAGTTTTGTGTATGTAGAATGTAGTGTTCAAAAACCACCTACATAAGTAACCTCCAAGGCAACTTCCACATACACACACTTCTAGCACATTCACTACACATGATAGCAAGAGAAAACCACCCACAAATCAGCAAATTTTCGTGCTGATCATGTTCATATGTGGAAGAGTTGAAACTCCTCCTTAACTAGCTTCAACTTGCATGAAAAAATGGACTTGGACCTTCTTGGTTTTTGGACTTGTATTTAATCAAATTAAATAAAGTCCAAACATGTATCCATTGGGCATTAATTAATCTAATTAATTTCAATCCAATTGAATCCCAATTATTTATTTAATCCGATTAAATAAACATAAGTCCAAATTAAGAATAATTGATCCAATCAACTATTCTAGCCAAAAAAATTAACTAATCCAATTAATTAATTCTTGGACCATCCATCAAATGGATTTCTAAATAAATGATCCAATCATTTATTTTCTCTCTTGAATAAATTTAATCCGATTAAATTTATTCGCCTCTTCTAGAATTAATTCCAAATTAACTCCGCCAAATCCAAAGTGATATGTGTGTGACTCATTAGGTTCACCCTCAGCTAGACTTGGGCTTGTGTCCAACACAATTGATCAATTAAATCCAATTTAATTAATTATTTTTCCGATTAACCATTAATCAGAAAAACACCCGTCACCATGGGTGGCCGTCTATCAACGGTCTATGGCACTAGAGACTAGGTGAATATTGGCGTGAACATTTAGGCTCCCGAGTTCCATACGAGTACGGTCCTTCCATCTTCCATCTCCCGGTCTAAGTCTAGGGTATGGAATTGGGCGTCGGTTTCCATCCTGGACTAGACAACTATGCTCAGTAACTCGAGGCACGTTTACTCTATCGATCGACGTAGGAAACCATTCCCTACTCGACCAATCGCTGTGGCTACAGACTTATAAGAGTTTAAACTGTCTCAGAGCGCATAGGAGACTCGACTGTCATATACTGACAGGTGACGGATCCTATCTTGGAATCCACCGTCCTCAATACATATTCCGACTGCACTGTATAAGGCTTATGATGAACGTATCCCAGATACTGACATCTCTTGCCAGATGCTAGATACAGCCATCATATGCATGTGACTGCCATGATTCCTCAAGTCCGAGGACTAATCTCGTACTATCGGAGCCGGGAATGCCAGTCATACCGACCAAGCCTCCAAGGCTTCCATATGACGATTCCCGCGAGTCAGTTCAGTCAGTTGACATCCTTGTCAACTAACCAACTAATATTGAATAGTCGTCCAACGTTTGTCGCCGATGAAACACGGCACTCATCTAATGAATGCAATCATTAGTGCAAGTCTGTATAGGACTCTTGATGCCCTGTCTCAAGGTCCTCGACTTGGAACGTTTCAGACCTAACCCTTAGAAGTTAGTTTCATAGCTGCCATCCAATGCGCAGCCCAACTACATGGGTTGTTCGTTTTTGGCCTGTGGGCTTTGTTGTGATGTTAAATGGAATAAACATAAATAGCGAGCACAACAAATGGAACTGCCAAACATGAATACTCACTTTATTCATATAAGAATATTACAATTACAATGACATTGTCAGAAATAGATTACATCAAGACCAATCCAATTGGCTTTCCGGTCACCCTATTCTAACAATCTCCCACTTGACCCTAAAGCCAATCACTCATGACCCTCAAACCCATCTTCCCAAGATGCTGAGTATGAGCAACCTGCGACACTGGCTTGGTCAGCGGATCTGCCGTATTTTCTGCCGATGTGACTCGGTCCATCCGAACGTCACCTCTTCCCACCATCTCTCTAAGCAGATGGTAGCGTCTACGAATGTGTTTGGATCGGTGATGAGATCTCGGTTCCTTCGCTTGCGCTATAGCCCCGTTGTTATCACAGAAGATAACTATTGGCTCGGCAATGCTAGGCACTACACCAACTCTTGGATGTAGTTTTTCATCCAAACCGCCTCCTTAGCTGCTTCCGAAGCCGCTATGTTCTCAGCTTCCGTGGTGAAATCAGCTGTAGTATCCTGCTTGGAACTTTTCCAAGCCACCACACCACCATTTCAGCCTGAATACAAACCCAGATTGAGACTTGGCATCATCCTCATCAAACTGGAAGCTAGCATCGCTGTAGCCTTCCAAAATCAACTCTCCACCACCGTAAACCAAGAACATATCTTTAGTCCTTCTTAGGTACTTAAGAATGGTCTTGACTGCAGTCCAGTGAGCCTCACCGGCACAAGCCTGATATCTGCTCGTAACGCTCAAAGCGAAAGCAATATCGGGCCTTGTGCACTGCACAGCATACTGTATGCTGCCTACGGCTGAAGCATAGGGGATGTCCAACATCCTTCTAAACTTCCTCATCAGTCTTAGGAGACTGCTTCTTGGACAGTTTAACCCCATGCCTCATAGGAAGGAATCCTCGTTTGGAGTTTTCCATCTTGAATCTCTTGAAGACTTTCTCAACATACGAGGTTTGGGTCATTCCTAACATCCTTTTAGATCTATCCCGGATAATCATGATGCCTAGGATGTAGGAAGCATCACCCAAATCCTTCATGGAGAATTGTGTGGACAACCATGCATTAGTGTCACCTAACATCTTTACATCATTCCAATGAGTAAGATGTCGTCCACATAAAGCACTAGGAACGCAACTGAGCTCCCACTGACCTTCTTGTATACACAAGGGTCAAACTCGTTCTTGATGAAATCATAACCCCGTATGACTTCATCAAAACGGATATTCCAACTTCGGGAAGCTTGTTTGAGACCATAGATGGACCTTTGGAGATGGCAGACCTTCTGCTCTTCCCCAACAAATGTGAAACCCTTCGGCTGATCCATATAGATCTCTTTTTCAACAAATCCATTAAGGAAGGCCGTTTTCACATCCATCTGCCATATTTCATAGTCATACCATGCAGCTATGGCAAGCATAATCCGAATGGACTTAGCCATGGCTACGGGCGAATAGGTTTCCTCAAAATCGACCCCAGGCCGCTGAGTATAACCTTTTGCCACAAGCCTGGCCTTGAAGGTAGTCACCTCCCCGTCAGCTCCAAGCTTACGTTTGTAGACCCATTTACACCCGATGGGCTTGACACCCTTGGGTGGATCTACTAAGGTCCAAACCTTGTTTGAACTCATAGAGTCCATTTCGGATTTCATGGCCTCAACCAATTTTCCCGAATCAATGTCCGACATTGCTTCTCCGTAGGTATTTGGATCATTGTCCAACTGACCGGTCACACCCAGAAACCCATACCTATCAGGTTGATGGGAAACTCTAGTCGACCTTCGAATGACAGGAATATCGTTAGTGGGAACTACAGATGCAGATGATGTCGTTGCATCCGTTTGAGGTATTGCCTCACTTGATTCCTCAAGGAGCAATTCCTCACGACGGGTATCCGTTGGAAAACCCTTTTCTAGGAACACTGCGTTTCTCGAGACAAAAACCTTTTGCTTGGAAGGATCATAAAAATAATACCCCGCAGTTTCCTTAGGATAACCCACGAACCTGCACAAACTAGACCTGGAGTCCAGTTTGTCTCCCACTAGTCTCTTGACGTATGCAGGGCTACCCTACACTCTCAAGTACTTGTAGGAAGCAGGCTTGCCATGCCATATCTGATATGGCGTCTGGGCCACAGTCTTAGAAGGCGCCATGTTTAATAACTTGGCTGCCGTCTCAAGAGCATAACCCCAAAAGGATAAGGGCAGTTCAGTAAAACTCATCATGGATCGAACCATGTCCAACAAGGTTCAATTCCTTCTTTCAGAGACGCCGTTCAGTTGTGGCGTTCCGGGAGGAGTCCATTGAGAGAGAATCCCATTCTCTTTTAAGTAATCCAAAAATTCCCCACTCAAATACTCACCACCTCGGTCCGACCGAAGGACTTTAATTTTGCGACCAGTTTGGTTTTCAACTTCAAGCCTGAACTCTTTAAACCTTCCAAAGGCCTCAGACTTGTACCTCATAAGGTAAACATAACCATACCGTGAGTGGTCATCGGTAAAAGTTATGAAGTAAGAAAACCCTCCTCTGGCCTGTGTATTTAGTGGCCCACAGACATCTGAATGGATCAAATCCAACAGACCACTGGCAAGCATGCTTTGTCCAACAAAGGGTTTCTTGGTCATTTTCCCTTTTTAAACAAGACTCGCAGGCCGGTAGATGGTCCAAATCATCTATTTCTAGACTCTTTGAGTCAACCAACCTCCTAATCCTGTCTTGAGAGATGTGACCTAGCCTTGCATGCCAAATCTATGCATTTTCTCGATTATCCATTTTCCATTTTTTTTGAGCAGTCATGATCAAATCACGCTGTTGAAGAATATAAAGACCATTATGAAGTTTACCTAGTAAATGTGAAGAACCATTCTTCATCAAATAAAAACAAATTTTATTGATCATGAAATCAAAACCAGCATTGTCCAACAACGGTATTGAAATGATATTCTTGATCATGCTAGGTACATAATAGCAATCTTTTAATTCTATCCTAACTTGATCACTAACAACTAAGTGGACTAGACCTACAGCTTCAGCAGCAATAGCCTTGCCATCACCAAGCCTCAGCACGACCTCGTCCCTACTTAGCTTTCTGCTTCTTTCCAGCACCTGCAAATCATTGCAGATGTGAGCTCCACAACCGGTATCCAATACCCAAGAAGCAGAATTAGTAATCATGTTAACCTCAATAACAAAATATACCTTGATTGGAGAGGAGCTTGGGGCAGTCCCTCTTCCAATGCCCTCTTCCATGGCAATACATGCAAACATTATTTGCCCTCGATTGCTGCGGTCCAACCTTTCCCTTTCCTTTGCCCATCCCCACTGGGGCAACAGGAGCGCTCTGAGCGCTAGCAGCGGCTTTTGTCTTTCCCTTCTTCCTCTTCCAGCGTCCGGCCCTCTTGCCTTTCGCCTTAGAGGTCGATGCCTCCCCAACCAGTATCGCCGGCGCAGACCTTTTGGTCATTGCTTCGAACTGGGTCAACATGTTAATCAACTCGTGTATGGACTTCTCAAGCCCATTCATGTTGTAATTCACGACAAAAGGGTCGTAAGAGGGAGGAAGAGATTGTAGGATCACATCTATATATGTATCATTATCAAGCCCAACTTTGAGATCCTCGAGTTTTTGCACAAGGGAAAGCATCTTGATCCCATGTTCATGTATAGAGGATCCTTCAGTCATCTTGGTGCCGAAAAATGCTTTTGTGGCGGCATATCTAATATGCCTATCCGGAACCGCATACATATCCTGTAAGTGGAGCATTATCGCGTTGGCATGGTCCAGCCTATCATACTGCTTCTGGATCTCGTTGGTCATGGATGCCAGTATGATGCTGCGTACCTTGCGGTCATCCTCATGCCATTTTTCGAACGTCAAATGCTCTTCTGGCGAGGAACCTTCCGGCAAGGTTACGGGAAATGGCTTATCCAGAACATAAGCCTGGTTTTCATAATCGAGGACAATCCTCAGATTACGTAGCCAATCGTTGTAGTTCGTTCCATTAAACTTATTAGTCTCCATAATCATAGATAACGGGTTCTTAGACATCTACATTCAAAATGTAAAGCAGAAATTAGCGAACGAATTGTAATATTAATTCAAGTTTATGACATGGTCTTTAGTCATTAACCCTCCCACTATTGCTACGAAAGCCCACCACTCTCAAGTGGGGTTTCGGGAAACCATTTCCTAGTGGGCTTGGGATCCACAAACACAATTCTCCATGCCCCGCTTTTTACGATTCACATAGAAAAAGCTTTGTGGGAGGTATCCAATACCATTCTCATCCAATGAGATTCCCAAGATATTTTGCCTCACCTCTTTCACATGATTCCGAGGACTCCAAGCGAATCATGTTACTTCGGCGTTAGGCCCGACCCATAACCAAATCATATCTCAAACTGTCGCCCCCCACGACTCGTGAGACAGGGAAACAAGAGCATATTCCTTTGTTCGTAACAATAATGCAGCTTTCTTTCATTCCAAAACGTGCCACGACTCGTGAGACCACGCTTTAGAGGAAAGTAGCTTCCTCATTACATTATTACAGATGGAAGGCTTGGAATAATCAAACCATTTGATTTAATTCCATTTTGGGCCTAATATTTACTTGGACCATCCAAGTGAGAGTTCATCATTTTATTAAGACCGAGACCTCATCATTGTTAGTATTTTGCATGCTCAAGATTTATACATATAATGTAATAAGATGCATTCCAAACACACCATACATCAAAGCATAAAAAACTTAAACACATGCAAAGTAAGCCTAGCACGCCCCTGTTAGGATGATCACAAGCCCATTCCTAAGTGATCCACTGAGCCCGCAGTGGATCTATGGTCAAACTAGGGTAGACCTACACTATTACAATATTTACATCCCATTATCATTCTAA
Source organism: Sesamum alatum (assembly GCA_034509735.1). NCBI lineage: Eukaryota > Viridiplantae > Streptophyta > Magnoliopsida > Lamiales > Pedaliaceae > Sesamum > Sesamum alatum. The sequence continues at coordinate 32,771,291 of JACGWO010000001.1, read as the reverse complement.
TGGGGCCTTGTAAAAATTCCTCCTTTGTTCTTCTTGACCTTCCATCATGGGCTCCATCCACCAGACCTTCATCTCCTTGGAAGCTTACAATTAATAAATTAAATCCTCACAATCTAATCTGCTCTCATTACAACTTAAAAGAAACCCCAATCATAAGTCGGGGGGAGTACATTAATAGAGAGGAAGAAAGCCTTATTATTCCAAGGCTAAAAAACGATAGACAGAAGAAAAACAAACAGGCACGCAGGCCTCACCCAACAATAAATTAAACCATACATAGGCTAAAAAGGGCTAGTGATCATCCTTATTGTTTATCAAATAAACAACAACAACAAAGCACATTTACATCAAATATAAATATGCCAACACATAAATACATACCATGTATTTATAACAAGATATCCAATATCTAACCATAAACATAATTAAGTGCAGAAAATAATATATTAATAATGCAATTGAAAAAAATGGATATCACCCATACATCCAATGTATAAACCATTTTAGTTTGGAAACCATTTCCAAAATAATCTAAGGCCTCAAAAATAATTTTAGAAAAATCCAATTTAACTAAAATTAAAATATGCCAAAATTACTCACATTCAGAAAACAGCAGAAATCAGAAAATTAAAATTTTCATGAAAAACGATGCAAAACGGCCCAAACGTCCCAGACTGGCCGACGGCCGGCCGCACGCGCGCGCGCGCGCATGCGCGCAGGCTGCCTGCCTGCGCTGCCCGCCAGCACGCACGGCTAGCGGGCGCGCGCAGACCACTGCCCGCGCGCCTGCTGGCCCATTGACCGGCCGGCAGGCAGCAGCAAGCAGACGGCTGCTGAACGTTTTCCAATTTTTTTTTATTTTTTATTTTTTTTATATCTGCTGTAAAACTGAAATATAAATATGCATTTACAGAAAATCAAATTCTCATAAAATGCATAGATATCCATAATTTCAAAAGCAAAATTAACATATATTTTCATACATATAATCATGCTAGAAAAAACCGTAAAACATGCTTTCCAAAAGCATTTTAAACACGTTCAACATGCTTAACACATTATAACATGTAAATCCTTAAAGCCACAACACCGAACCGGGCTCTGATACCACTGAAAGAATCGGGGTACGGCCCGGGAACGCAACGGAAGCGTAAAAAAACGTAAATTTAAGACATAATTTAAACCTGATTCAAAGGGGTGTTCCCTTTGAAGTTCCCGGGCGTTCGGTGTATGTCAAAGCATAAACAAACAAAATAAAACATGCTGGACATGTGGCTTAAAAGGAGAAGAAGAAAGTTATACAAAAATGTAAAAAGGAAACCAACCTTTGTTCGTTTATGTAGAACGGGTTCGTGCGTTGTTCCTTTCTTTTCTTTCTTCGTTCGTCCACTTGAGAGCTCAACGTAGAACTCCTCTAATGCGTTCCACACCACACTATGGATTTATTTCTACTCTATTGCTAGATAGAAATTGGAAACAAAGAAGAAGAAACAATTCCAAAGAAAGCACTATCGATTAGTGTACCTTGGAATGTTTTTGTTCAATCTTCTCTAAGAAGTATGAACACTAAAAGAGAGAATTTTCAGAGAGTATTTGGCTAAAAACTCCAGCAAAAAGTGAAGCAAGTTAAGTGAATTGTGTCTAGCAAAGTAGTTTTGTGTATGTAGAATGTAGTGTTCAAAAACCACCTACATAAGTAACCTCCAAGGCAACTTCCACATACACACATTTCTAGCACATTCACTACACATGATAGCAAGAGAAAACCACCCACAAATCAGCAAATTTTCGTGCTCATCATGTTCATATGTGGAAGAGTTGAAACTCCTCCTTAACTAGCTTCAACTTGCATGAAAAAATGGACTTGGACCTTCATGGTTTTTGGACTTGTATTTAATCAAATTAAATAAAGTCCAAACATGTATCCATTGGGCATTAATTAATCTAATTAATTTCAATCCAATTGAATCCCAATTATTTATTTAATCCAATTAAATAAACATAAGTCCAAATTAAGAATAATTGATCCAATCAACTATTCTAGCCAAAACAATTAACTAATCCAATTAATTAATTCTTGGACCATCCATCAAATGGATTTCTAAATAAATGATCCAATCATTTATTTTCTCTCTTGAATAAATTTAATTTGATTAAATTTATTCGCTTCTTCTAGAATTAATTCCAAATTAACTCCGCCAAATCCAAAGTGATTTGTGTGTGACTCATTAAGTTCACCCTCAGCTAGACTTGGGCTTGTGTCCAACACAATTGATCAATTAAATCCAATTTAATTAATTGTTTTTCCGATTAACCATTAATCAGAAAAACGCCCGTCACCATGGGTGGCCGTCTAGCAACGGTCCATGGCACTAGAGACTAGGTGAATGTTGGCGTGAACATTTAGGCTCCCGAGTTCCATACAAGTCGGTCCTTCCATCATCCGTCTCCCGGTCTAAGTCTAGGGTATGGAATTGGGCGTCGGTTCCCATCCTGGACTAGACAACTAAGCTCAGTAACTCGAGGCACGTTTACTCTATCGATCGACGTAGGAAACCATCCCCTACTCGACCAATCGCTGTGGCCACAGACTTATAAGAGTTTAAACTGTCTCAGAGCGCATAGGAGACTCGACTGTCATATACTGACAGGTGACGGATCCTATCTTGGAATCCACCGTCCTCAATACATATTCCGACTGCACTGTATAAGGCTTATGATGAACGTATCCCAGATACTGACATCTCTTGCCAGCTAGATACAGCCATCATATGCATGTGACTGCCATGATTCCTCAAGTCCGAGGACTAATCTCGTACTATCGGAGCTGGGAATGCCAGTCATACCGACCAAGCCTCCAAGGCTTCCATATGACGATTCCCGCGAGTCAGTTCAGTCAGTTGACATCCTTGTCAACTAACCCACTAATATTGCATAGACGTCCAACGTCTGTCGCCGATGAAACACGGCACTCATCTAATTAATGCAATCATTAGTGCAAGTCTGTATAGGACTCTTGATGCCCTGTCTCAAGGTCCTCGACTTGGAACGTTTCAGACCTAACCCTTAGAAGTTAGTTTCATAGCTGCCATCCAATGCGCAACCCAACTACATGGGTTGTTCGTTTGGCCTGTGGGCTTTGTTGTGATGTTAAATGGAATAAACATAAATAGCGAGCACAACAAATGGAACTGCCAAACATGAATACTCACTTTATTCATATAAGAATATTACAATTACAATGACATTGTCAGAAATAGATTACATCAAGACCAATCTAATTGGCTTTCCGGTCACCCTATTCTAACAGGAGAGAATTAATTCCTTTTATTAGATAAAAGGGATTAATCTAATAAATTAGATTTATTACAAAATTAATTTAATGGACCTAGAATAAATATTTATATTATATTTATTTATTGCCCTTTGGAATATTTAAATAGGTTTTAAATATTCCATTAAATTAAATTAATGGTTGAGATTAAAAGGAGAGATGGATGGCTAGGATTAATTTGACTAGGTCAAATTACTACATTGACTAGGACTTTGACTAGGTCAAAATCCTAGTCAAAATAGTCTTCTTTAGAGTTGGAGTTTGAAGAGGATTAAACTCCTCCTCTATATATAGTCCTAGCCCCTCACCATAAGAGATATGACGAAACTCCAACACACAGAGACACACTCTCTCGTGCTCTCTCTCCTCTCAGCCGCCCTCTCTCTCTCTCTCAAGAATATTATTTTCTTGTTCTTTTTTCTTGAACAATTGAACATAGGAGGATTAATCCCGTTAAATTAATAACGTGTGATTGATCCGTCCTCTCCAATATACTTGTTAGTTTGCTAGCATGACGTGCAAGATACGTGGGTGGATTGCGTGTCACAATTTGGAGAATCTCATATACGGGATTTGGTGCAAAATGGGGAACAACGCGAGTACCGGTTAAAAGACGAAAACGACAATCGGTAGGTCCCGATTTACTTTTCGTCCCTCTTCTATTTTTAATCCTATGGCCTCCATGATTGTTTCTATGCTTTTAATTCATGAGATACACCGAACGCCCGGGAACTTCAAGGGTACACCCCTTGAACGTGTTCTTTAATTTTACGTAAAAGCATATTTAAATTTTTGTTATTTAATTTTATACCGCGCTTCCGCATTCGTGCTATTTCCCGGGACGATCCACAATCTTTCAATTTAGACACTGATGCAATTTTTTCTTTGCCTGATCGGGGCTTGGTGAATATTTATAATCAATCGTACGTCCGGATATATGCCTAATACTCAACACAATAGTAGAAAACACCTTGTGTTTCTAGCCCTTATAATTGATTGATTCATGACTCATTTTTGGCTATAAATGTGTTCGTATTGACTCTAATAATCAATGTTAAAGCTACTCTTCGATTATACAACTAGGACTCCATCTTATTCAACACAAATATGCACTAGGACTACATTTAGAATACTTTTTTGAGCCAGAGACTCAGCTTTGTACATTTGCGCAACGACAAACTCCTTTAACAAATTTAGACACTAATGCAATTTTTCTTTGCCTGATCGAGGGCTTGGTGAATCTTCGTAATCAATCGTATGTCCGGGTACATGCTGATAAGGATAGGACGTGAGACCTATTGGATATAGTGATCCATGAACCAAACGTATAAAAATAGGCAGCGGAAATCCCAGATCGATTATCTAGTTTGATCGTACCTGGAGCATGAAAGAACCTTGACCCGTTGGCTATATCGGCAGCCAAGAACCTTGGTATGGTGAATGCAACAAGATATTGCCCAAGTATCTTGATAAGTTCTAAATAATTGAAACTCTACAAAGAGAATTCAACCTCACAAGAAGAAAGTTTATATTAATTCAAAGTTTCATTTTTACAAAACTAACCATGGTCTTTTATAGGCTTCAAATGGATTCTCAAGGGTCTGAAGAGTTAATTCTAACCTTGGGACATTAGGAGCATTAAAGTGACACTTTTGACCACATTAACATGACTTAGAAAAACAAGAACGACCCTTTGACTACTATGATGACTCTTGGCCTTCTAATGCTGAAAATAAACTAATTTAGACAAAAATAATGGACTCTTTTTTTGGGCTTGGTGGGTTGGACGAATTTATGGTCCCCTTTTCTTCAAATTAAGTCTTCAAACCTTGAGCCCAACTATTTAGATGCATTCTAGCCCATCTACTTGAATAATATTCATCATTGGACCTTCTATTGATCTCTCATGCTTTGGCTCGTTGATTTCATCAATAAGAATCATCAAAACTTGGTTGATTTTCTTAGCTCTTGCCCTCGTAATCGGACCCCTATTAATTTTCAAAGGATCTTCCTTGCTTTGAGTTGTAAGCTTTGGATGGTCCCCATCATTCCCTTCTTCTTCAGAAGGATTCGACCTCGAATCTGATTCTGCATCAACAGGAGAAAGATGAGTCACATTAAAAGTAGCACTCACATTGTACTCACCGGGAAGGTCTAGTTTGTAGGCATTATCATTGATCCTTGCAATCACTTGAAATGGACCATCCCCCCTCGCTTGCAATTTTAACTTGCGCTTTGCGCGAAATCTCTCTTTACTCAACTGCAACCAAACTCAATCACCAGGCTAAAAAATGACTCGCTTGCGCCCTTTGTTGGCTTGTTTTGCATAAAGTTCAGTTTGCTTCTCAATATTGAGCTTTACCATTTCATGTAACCTCTTTATCAATTCTGCCTTGCCTTTTCCATCAAGATTCATTCGCTCATCAATAGGAATAGGCACAATATCAAGTGGAGTCAATGGATTGATGCCATAAACAATTTCAAAAGGAGTAAATTTAGTAGCAGAATGAATACTCCTGTTATATGCAAATTCGACAAATAGCAAACAATCTTACCAATTCTTCAAGTTCTTTTGAATCAAAGCTCTAAGCAATTGAGATAAGGTCCTATTCACTACTTCAGTTTGTCCATCAGTTTGTGGATGACAAGTAGTAGAAAATAAAAGTTTAGTCCCCAATTTACCCCACAACACACGCCAAAAATGATTAAAAAAATTTGCATCTCTATCACTCACAATTGTTCTTGGAACTCCATGCAATCGCATAATTTCTCGAAAGAACAAATCAGCAATATGAGTAGCATCATCAGTTTTATGACATGGAATGAAATGAGCCATTTTAGAAAATTTATCAACAACCACCAACACAGAATCTCTTCATTTATTCGTCCTAGGTAAACCCAAAATAAAATCCATAGAGATGTCCACCAGGAATGGGCAAGGGTTGATACAATCCATGAGGCTTTGATTTTGATTTAGCACATTTACAAGTTATGCACCTTTCACAAATTCTCTCAACATCAATGCGCATACCGGGCCAAAAGAAATGTTCATGTAATACTTCCATGGTTTTATGTACACCAAAGCGTTCCATTAAACCTCCCCCGTGTGCCTCTCTAACAAGTATCTCCCGAATAAAACATTTAGGGATGGAAAGTTTATTTTCACGAAACAAGTACCCCTCATGTTTACAGAACTTTTCAAATGCAATAGGGTCACAAGCTAAATAAATAGACCCAAAATCAGAATCATTGGCATACATTTCCTTTATTAACTTAAAACCAAGAAGTTTAGAGCTCAAAGTAGTGATTAAAGCATACTTCCGAGATAATGCATCAGCTACAATGTTTTTCTTTCCTTTTTTGTATTTGATCACATAAGGAAATGATTCGATGAACTCCACCCATTTCATATACCTCTTGCTCAACTTACCTTGGCCTTTGAGATACTTAAGAGACTCGTGATCCGTATGAATCACAAACTCCTTTGACCACAAGTAGTGCTGGCATGTTTCTAATGCTCTCACTAACGCATAAAGCTCCTTATCGTGCGTCAGATAGTTCAATTGAGCTCCCTTCAACTTCTCGCTGAAGTATGCAATTGGTCGTCCCTCCTTCATCAAAACAGCTCCTACCTCGACTCTAGATGCATCGCATTCAAGTTCAAATGTTTTATCAAAGTTAGACAATGCAAGAATAGGCGCAGTAGTTAATTTTTCTTTTAGGAGATCAAAAGCTTGCTGTTGTTTTCCTCCCTATTGAAAACCAACTTCTTTCTTAACGATTTCATTTAATGGGGCAACAATGGTACTAAAATCCTTTACGAACCGCCTATAGAAGCTTGCAAGACCATGAAAACTTCTTACCTCAGCAATGTTCTCAGGAGTTGGCCAATCTAAAATAGCCTTGACTTTATCTTTTTCCATTTCAATTCCATTAGCACTTACCACAAATCCCAGGAAAACAACTTTATCCATGCAAAAAAAAAAAAAAAAACACTTTGTAAGATTAGCATACAATGATTCTTTCCTTAAAGTGTTTAGCACGACATGCACCTGTTCAAGATGTTCTTCTATGTTTCTACTATATATAAGGATGTCATCAAAATAAACTACCACAAACTTCCCAGTAAAGTCACAGAAAACATGGTTCATTAATCTCATGAAAGTGCTTGGTGCATTAGCTAACCCAAAAGGCATAACTAACCACTCATATAACCCATATTTTGTTTTAAAGGTAGTTTTCCACTCATCCCCTACTCTAACTCGAATTTGATGATATCCACTCTTCAAATCAATTTTTGTAAAGATTATAGCTCCATACAATTCATCAAGCATATCATCTAACCTAGGAATAGGATAATGATACTTTACCATGATTTTATTGATGGCTCGACAATCTGTACACATTCTCCATGATCCATCTTTCTTTGGTACTACGATCATCGGTACGGCACATGGACTCATGCTTTCTCGAATCTTCCCTTTTGTTAACAATTCCTCCACTTACCTTGGATTTCCTTTGTCTCCTCGGGATTCACCCTATAAGCTGGTCGGTTTGGAAGTACGGCCCCTGGAATGAAGTCAATTTGATGCTCAATTCCCCTTATTGGTGGCAACCCGCTTGGCTCTTTTTCCGGAAAGATGTCATCATATTCCTGCAAAAGAGACATAAAAGCACTAGGCAAAGATGGAGTTAGTTCGTTAGTGTTCAAGGACTCTTTAAACACCATCAGTAACATACTCTTTTCTTCAAGTAATGCTCTTTTCATCGCACTTGCTTTTGCATAGAAAGTCAACTTCTTTTTGCCCTCACATTCATCCATTTTCTTTTCCTTCTCAATCACACTAAATTCTTCTTTATTTTTCTCTCCACTCTCTTTTTCTTTCAGATTTTTCACCTCATTCTTGGTTTTCTTTTTTTTTTTCGGCTCTCTCAATTTTCTTGCTTGAGACATTTTTAATTGATCTTCTTGAACTTGTTGGGGGTTTAAGGAAACAAGCTGAATATTTCGATCACGATACTTGAGTGTGTATCGGTTTAGAAAACCATCATAAGTCACCCTCCTATCGAACTGCCATGGTCTGCCCAAGAGGATGTGACTAGCATGCATTGGCACTACATCACATAGAACGTCATCCTTGTAGTTACTAATGAAAAATGACACCAAAACTTGTTTACTTACCTGAATTTCTCCACAATCGTTAAGCCATTGCAACTTATATGGATTGGGATGCTTCGTGGTTTCTTAGTTCAATTTCTCTACCATTTCACAACTAGCAACATTAGCACAACTTCTTCCATCAATAATTAACATGCATACCTTCCCTTGAACTAAACATCTTGTATGAAAGATGTTCTCCCTTTGTTGTTCGGCATCGTCCACCTTCATTTGCATGTTTAGAGTTCTTCTTACCACCAAAAGCTCTCCATGTTTGGGTATAGTCTCCTCAACTTGCTCGTCATCGCTGGGTTCATGCTCACTTTCAGATTCTACGTCGCCATTTTCCCTTAAGATCATCACTCTCTTGTTGATGCATTCAGATGCAATATGGCCATAACCTTGACAACGAAAACATTTGATATCTCAACTTCGGGATGAAGATGAGATAGATTTTCCCTTTTCTACCTTATTAGATTTGGCTTTAGACGCCTCATTTTTGGTTTCGGAGGTGACTCCAAAACTTGTCTTTGAAGCCCCTTCTTTCGCCTTACTTGGTGGCTGAAAATTTGATGTAAAGTTTCTTTGATTCGATCCCCTCCTCTTCAGTTGTCTTTCCACCTTCATGATTGTGTGCACCATGTCCTCAAGCTCGACATAATGTTGCAGCTCCACAATGTTAGTCAATTCAATCCATTTAAGAACCTTGCCATGGTGGCCTCTCGGTCTTCTTCAAGTTCTCTCTAATCATAGAGATCTCCATCTGTTTGTAATGTTCATCCACGGATTTCACACCTTGTGTCATAGTTTGGAGTTTTTGATACAAATCACGAAAATAATGCGAAGGAATGAATTCTTACGCATGATGGATTTCATTTTAGCCCAAGTAGAGATAGGTCTCTCTCCATACCGCCTTCGGTTTGTGATCAATTGATCCCACCAAACTATAGCATAATCGATGAACTCAATCGCAACAAGTTTCACCTTCTTCTCCTCGGAGTAGTTATGACACTCAAAGATAAGATCCGTATTTTTTTCCCACTCTAAATATGCCTCCGGATCACTTCTTCCGTGAAATGTGGGAAAGTTCAGTTTTATGCTTCCCAAATCTGGGTCTACTTCATTGCCTTGCCGTCTTCTACCTCCTCTATTACCATGATGTGGAGGCTCAATGTCTTCCTCCTCTTCGGACTCCAATTGATGGATTTGGTGATTCCCGTGTCTTCTAGGAATTGATTGTTCCAACCTCTCAAAACGATCGGTTATGCCTTCAAGAATTGCTCTGAATATTGCAAATTGTTGTTGGAGAGCTTGAACGGTAAACTCATTGTCCATATTGGTGGAAGTCCCTTCTGAAAGAATCGGTACGGCCCAGGAACGCGGCGGAAGCGAAAAATAAAAGAAATTTAAAAAGATCTCAAAAAGGTGTTCCCTTTGAATTCCCGGGCGTTCGGTGTATTCAAAAGCATCATAACATATAAAAAATTATGCTTGAACATGTGGCTAGAGGAGGAATCGAAAAATGCAATAATTTAAATCCGAGCATTACCTTTTCGTTTCACGTGAGGAACAACAACAAGCTTTGATTCCCTTTTCGTTCCTTTTCCGTTCACTTTAGGACTTAACTTAGAATCTCTCAAAAGATGATCAACACCACACTAGGAAACTAAATCTAGATCTACTGCTAGGTAGAAGCTAGATCAAGGAAGAAACAAAATACGTATTACACTATTGATTAGTGTATACGTATTTCTCATGTTCTCATCTTGAATCCAATTCAAAGAGAACTAAAAAAATGGAGAAAAAAGGAATAAATTTCATGGCTTGTGTGCAAGAGAGAATTAGAAGAGTATGTGTGTAATTGTGTAGTTGTAGGTAGTTTCCAAAACCACCGACACACTAATGCACAACCTCCAAGCATGTTAGCACAATATGTGGACCACCTAACCATCATGGCAAGCCACATCATTGCTTACATGGAGGACTTTCAACTCCTGTTAAACTTGCATCAAACTTTTGAGCTTTGATTTCAAGTCATGGACCGGTTTTGACCGGTCTTGATTTAATCAAATGAAATGAAGTGATCCATGAATTTCAAATTAATCCAATTAGTTTTAAACTTTATTGAAATCCAAAATTTTATTTAATCAAATAAAATAAACATAAGCTCAAACACTAATTAATTGATCCAATCAATTAGTTAAACGAAACCCAAGAAATTAATCCAATTAATTTATTTGTATTAAGCCCAAGATTAATTAATCAAATTAATTAATTGTTGAGCCATCCATCCAATGGAATTTCCCAATAAATGATTCAATCATTTATATTCTCCTTGAATTATTTTAATCCAATTAAATTAATTCACTTCTTCCAGAATTAATTCTAAATTAATTCCACTACTTCCATAGTTATTTGTGTGTGACTCTTTAGGTTCACCCTCAGCTAGACTGGGGCTTTTGTCCAACACAATTGATTAATTAAATCCAATTTAATTAATTATTTTCGATTAACCATTAATCAGAAATGCCCGTTACCATGGGTGGCCATCTAGCAACGGTCTATGACACTAGAGACTAAGTGAATGTTGGCGTGAACATTTAGGCTCCGAATTCCATACAGGTACAGTCCTTCCGTCGACCATCTCCCGGCCTTAGTTTAGGGCATGGAATTGGGCGTCGGTTCTCATCCTGGACTAGGAAACTATCCTACAAACTCGAGACGCGTTTACTCTATTGATCGACCTAGGGAACCATTCCGTACTCGACCAATTGCTACGGCAGTAGACTTAAAGAGTCGAAACCATCTCAGAGCGCAGAGGAGACATAACTATCAAATACTGACAGGGGACAGATTCTCTCTTGGAATCCACCGTCCTCACTACATACTCCGACTGCATTGGACAAGGCTTATAATGACCATATCAAAGACACGATCATCTCTCGCCAGATCCAAGATACAACCTTCATATGCATGCGACTACCATGATTCCTCAAGTCCGAGGACTAATCCGGTACTATCAAAATCGGGAATTCTATTCATACCGACCAAGCCTCCAAGCCTTTCATATGACATTTCCCGTGAGTCAGTTCAATCAATCGACTACCTTGCCAACTAACCCACTAAAATTGCATAGACGACCTACGTCTGGCACCGATGAAACTTGGCACTCACCCAGTGAATGCAATACTTTGTGCAACTCTCTATAGGGCACTCGAGGTTCTCGACTTGGAACGTTTCAGACTGACCCTCAAGGAGTTGGTTTCATAGCGGCCAACCTATGCGCAGCTCAACTCAATGGGTTTTAACCAAGCAGTCTATGGGCATTTATTGTGACATTGAAATGCCATTCAATGTAAGTAGTAAGCACAACAAACACATTTTGCCAATGATTAATGCTAATTTTATCCACCAATATAATATTACTTTGATAAAGATCGACGAATAGTTCGCAAAACAGCCAATCTAATTGACTTTTTGGTCACCTATTCTAACAATCTCCCACTTGACCACAAAGCCAATTACCCATGTTGCTCAGAGCCTTATGAGCATAACCAATCCATGATATCGGCTCGGCCTCGTGGGTCTACTATATTTCTCTGCCGAAGTGACACGGTCCAACTGTGTCACCTCTTCCTACCATTGTTGCCTGCAAATGGATGTTGTCTAAGAATTTTCCATGGATCTGTGATGAGATCTTGGGCCTAAAAGCATTTTCCAAAACCTAGTTGTTGCCTACAAGGCCACTACTGGCTCAGCCATGCTACGCACCACATCCATCCTATGGATGCGGTTTCAATCCAAACCACTTTTCAGAAATGACTTCCAAGCCACCACACTCACCATACATTCGACTTTCATCATGACATGTCGTGGTATCCTGCTTGAAACCTTTCCAAGCCACCACACTCACCATTAAGTCCAAATGTACATACATATTGAGACTAAACATTATTCACATGATTCTGGAAGCTAGTATCGCTATAGCCTTCCAGAATAAACCCTCCACAAAACGTGCATTAAGAACACTTCTTTAATCCTTATTCAGGTATTAAAGATATTCTTAACAGTTGTCTACTGCCTTCTTGGCACAAGCCCAATAACCGTTGTTCTGCCCAAAGCATACATAACATCAGGCCAAATGCACGAACAAAACTTTCATGCTGCCTAAGGCAAAGACGTAGGGGATGTCAAACATCTAAGCTTTCTCATCTGTCTAGCATGACTGAGTCTTGAACAACTTAACCCTGTATAAAAGAATCCAATTCCTATCATGGAGAATTGCGTGAACAATGCTCGTGTTTTAGTGTTTTCTAACATCTTAAATTCATTCCAAATGAATAAGACATTACATACTAAACACTTGGAACAAAACTATCCTCCCACTGACCCTAAAGCCTGTTACTAATCGAGTCATACTCCGTATGAACTAGTCAAAATGAATATTACAGTTATACAAAATTTCAAACCCAGTTTGAATTTTCATGACGGATCCAATAGCTCTAAACCATTGATCCAAACCTGATGTCCAACATCGCCTCTCCTTGTATATTTTGGATGATAATCCAATTGACCAGACAAGCCCAGAAACCTATGCCTCTCAAGTAACTAAGGTATTCTGGTTATCCTTTGGAAGACTGGAATATAGTTTGTGGAATAATATAATTACAAATGATGTTTGCATTATTCTGCATTAAACCTGCACAAATCAAATACCTAGTCTAATTTGTCTCCCACTAGTCCCTTGACGTATGTGGGACCATCCCATGTACTAAAGAACTTTGTGGGATACAGGCTTGCAAAACCATATCCTATATGACAACTAGATCATGATTATTAGAAAATATTGGAATAGGTGACCAGAAAGCCAATAGGTTTGGCAATTTGAAACCTATTCGACAACTTGATGTAGATGTAATATTATTATGTGATGAATAAGATGAGTGTTCGTCACCAATGGTACCTTCTTTGTTGCACTCATCTTACATTTTTAAGACGGTGTTTAACTTATATCGTAAAAAAGCCCACAGACCATGGTTAACAACTCGTGCAGTTGGGCCACGCATTGGATGGTGGTCATGAAATCAACTGATTAAGAGTTGGGTTTGAAACGTTTCCAAGTTGAGGACCTCGAGACAGGACATCGAGAGTCCTATTGAGACTTGCGTCAAAGGTCGTGTTCCTTGGATGAGTGCCGTCTTTCATCGATGACAAGCGTGGGACGCCTATACGATCTTGATGGTTTGGTCGACTGGGGTCGAGCCGACTGGACTGACTCGCGGGGATCATCATATGGAAGCCTTAGAGGCTTGGTCGGTATGATTGGTTTTCCCTGGTTCCGATAGTACGGGGGTAATCCTCAGACTTGAGGGATCCTGGCAGTTGCGTGCCCATGACGGCTGTATCTTAGATCTGGCGAGAGGTGATCATTCTGTAAGATGATCATCATACGCCTTGTCCAGTGCAGTCGGAATGTGTAGCGAGGACGGTGGATTCCAAAAAGAGGATCCGTCCCTATCAGTATATGACAGAGGTATCTCCTATGCACTCGGAGACACGTTCATGCTAGTTGAAGCTGTGGCCACAGTGGTTGGTAGAACAGGGAATGGTTTCCTATGTTGACACAATGAAGCGTACGTGGTCTCGAGTATTAAGCATAGATGCCTAGTCAAGGATGGGAACCGACGCCCAATTTCATACCCTAGACTAAGGCCAGGAGATGGTAGATGGAAGGATCGTACCCGTACGGACTCGGCCCTAAATGTTCACGCCAATTCACCTATTCTCTAGTGCCATGGACCGTTGCTAGACGGCCACCCATGGTAACGGGCCCTTGTGGGACACGGGCCCAAGTCTAGCTGAGCATGAACCTAAAGGGTCACACACAAATCACCGAGGAGGTTGAGAGATCGACTTGGAGTCAATCTCGAAGGATAAATAAGTAATTAGATTACTTAAGGGAAAGTCCATTGGATGGACGGGCCGATATTGTATCGGGCTTTCATTTAATCGGTAAATTGGATTTTCGATTAAATACGGAAAGTTGAGATGTTGAGACGTTGGATCTTTTAATTGGATTAAAAGATCAACGAGAATAATTGAAATGGACATTAAATTGGATTTAATATTGGGCTCGTCATAATTGGATTACAATAAAATCCGGTCCATTAAATTTTACTCGAGCGGAGAAATAATTCCTATTTTGGAATAGGAAGAAGTTGGACTTCTTCCCTTATTTAAACATGGCCGACATGCTCCCTTGGAGGAAGCAAAATCAGCCATGTTTCATGCTAGGTGGTATGTTGACTTATCTCTTTTGGAAAGAGACAAATCAACTCCAATCAAGCTCTTTCCTTTTGGTATGATTTGATCATACCATAAATTTTGGTAGGCTTGATTGAAGAATTGATGGTGATTGATTGGAATGAATCTAGACATCCTTGGATGAACCTAGACACATTCTAATAATCATATTAATTATGTATATATATTAGAATATACAACACCAAGCATAAGTGATTCATTATTCATCTTTTTCTAGAAAAAAGAGAAAACAATTTTCGGATCCTCTCTCCTCTCTCTCTCCTCTCAGCTTCTCTCCCTCTCTTACACTTGTGTTCTTCACTTGATTTTGAATCAAGAAGAAGAACAAATTAAGTTTAAGAGAGCACTAATTCATAGTGTTCTTCTCTTAAAACCGATTCCTTCTTAAACCCGTTCTTTCTAGCAAGAAGAACGTGTTTTTCTTCCAGTGTGGTGTGGATCACCTTTGGAGAATCCATACATTTGGATTTCATGAGCATTCCAGAGAAGGAACAACGCAAGTAGCCGGGAGCATACGCTAAACAATCGAAGGTAACGGTCTCCTTACGCTTTGATTGATTTATTGTATATATTTATGGCCTACGTGTTTAAATATAAGTTTCCAATATTTACACATCCTACATCGAACGCCCGGTTGAGCACCCAAGGGTACACCCCTTGGGATTCGTTTATTTAAATTTGATTTAAATTTACGCACCCTTTCTCGCTTTCTCGCTTCCGCTCGCGCTCCCGGGCGGATCCGCTTGTCCTTCAGAAAATGCCATGTTTCTTAACTTGGAAACCTTTCAAGTCCATGTCTAGATGGTTTAAGGTAATCCAGTGAAACCCCAATCGAACCAAGTCTAACAAGGTTTGATTTCTCCCTTATCAGAGACCGTTCAACCATGGTCCTTACAGGAAGAATTCCACTGAGTAAGAATTCCATTCTCATTTGGATATTCAAGAACTCGTACTAAATACACGCCCCTTCGATCTAATCGAGAGGTTTAATATTGCAATCAACTTGGTTCACCACTCCAAGTCTAATTCCCCGAACCTATCCAAGGTCCTTAGACTTGTGAACCCTCTTCTGGTGTTGTGTATTCAGTAACCTATGAATGTCTAAATGGATCCAATCCAATAGACTTTTGGCAAGCCCACTTTGTCCAACAAAGAAGCTTTACGGTCTTTCCATCTCAGAGAGGAATTTTAATCTAGTCTACTCAAATTATCTAATTCTAGACTCTTTGAATCCTCCAACTTCCTCGTCCTTACTTAAGGAAAAAAACCATCCTGGCTTATGGATGCTAAATTCGTAAGTTTATCTTGATTATCCATTTTAATCATTTTATATTGATTACTCATAATTCGATTATGGGATAGTGTTTAAGGATAATTATGTATCCCACCTAGCAGACAAGAATAACCATTCTTTGTCAAATAAAGGAATTTTATTGATCAAACGTATTTAATTCACAAAACTGTCCAACAGTACATAAAAACAAACTTCGATCATGCTAGGTTACATAATTCCCATCTAACTATATCCTAACATGATCACTGCTATGCTAAGCCTAACTAGTCCCTAGTCTTTTTAGCAATGGCCCTGCCATCGCTAAGCTTTAGGACCTGTCTGGGCTTTCTACTCATAACCATCTGCAAACCATTAGCAAATTATGATTAACTAGTATCCAATACCAAAGAGTAGAACAATAATCATGTTGGTACTCAATTCAAATGTACCTTCATTGGAAAGGAGCTTGGGACACTCCCTCTTCCGATGTCCCTTTTCTCGGCAGTTAATGCACACATCGTTTCAAATCTATGACTCTGACTGTCGAACCCTCTTCCTCTTTCCTTTACCTCCGCCCAGTGGTGTAACAAGATCCCTTGAAATGCTAGCAGCGGCTGATGTTGTCTTAGTTTTCTTCCTCTTCCAGCGCCCGACACCCTTGCCTTTCGCTTCTGAGGTCGAAGCCTCTCCCACTAGTACCGCCGGCGTAGATTTTTCAATCGTTGCCTCGTACTGGACCAACATATTTATCAAGTAAACAATAAATTGGTCGAAGTAGGTAGAAAGTGACTGAAGGATCACGTCGGCGTACGTCTCTTTTTAAAGATTAGCTTGGAGGTCTTTGAGCTTCTCCATAAGGGATAGCATCATCACTCCATGCTCTTGTACAGACGACCCTTCTGTCATCTTAGCTCCGAAGCATGCCTTCGTTGCAGCGTATCTAACATGCCGGTCCGAGACCGCATAGACATCTTGCAAACAAAGCATAATCGAGCCAACATCATCTAGCCTATCGTACAGCTTCTGGATCTCGTTAGTCATCGAGACCAGTACGATGCTGCGGACCTACCGGTGGTCAGCATGCAACTTCTCAAACATCAAGGGTTCTTGAGGCATTGACCCATCCGACAAGGCCTGAGGAAGATCCTTACCCAGAATGTAAGTCTGGTTCTCGAAATCTAAGACTATCTTAAGATTTCGCAGCCAGTCATTGTAGTTTGTTCCATTAAACATATTAGCCTCTAGTATTGGCGTTAGTGGATTCTTAGACATATAAATTCAAAATGTAAATAGAAAAACATTAAGTAGATTATAGTAATATTATGTTCAAGTTAAGACTTGATCTTTAGTCATTAACCCTTCCTACTATTTCTGCGAAAGCCCATCATTCTCAAATGGGGTTTCGGAAAATCATTTCCTAGTGGGCTTGTGGTCCACAAACGCAATTGTCCATGCCCCACTTTTATGATTCACACAGAAAAAGGCTTTGTGGAAGGTAACCTATACCATTCTCATCCAATGAGATCCCCAAGTTATTTTGCCTCGCCTCTTCATATGATCCCGAGGACTCCAAGCGAATCATGTTACTCAGCGTTAGGCCCGACCCATCAACCAAATGAATATCTCAACTATCGCCCCCCATGACTCGTGAGATAGGGAAATAGGAGCATATTCCTTTGTTCATAACAATAGCACAACTTTCTTCCATTCCAAACGTGCCACGACTCGTGAGACCACGAATGGGTGAAAGTAGCTTCCTCACTACATTGCAATGGGTGGAAGGCTTGGATTTAAATCAAACCATTTGACTTTTTAACCCATTAATGGGCCTAATATTTACTCGGACCATCCAAGTGAGAGTTAAGTTTATTAGTGACCGAAACCTCATCATTAAGAAAGTTTTGTATGCTCTAGTTTTAACATTGAATATAAAGGATGCATTCCAAACACATCATACATCAAATATTAAAACATACGCCACATACAAAAAATAAGCCTAGCACGCCCTTGTTGGATGATCACAAGCCCAATCCTATGTGATCCACTGAGCCCGCAGTGGATCTATGGTCAACCTAGGGTGGCCTACACTATTACAAAATTATAACCCATTATCATTGTAATGGGCCTTGTAACACCTCTTCATTCTTTTGGACTCACCATCGTGGGCTCCGTGCAACGGGCCTCTTCTTGGACCTCCATCGCCATGGAAGTGCTTCCTTACAATTTATTACAAAAAATAAATCTTCACCAACCTAACTACACTTATTACAACTTAAATAAAAAACTCCAATCATAAGTTGGGGGGAGTACAAAAGGAGGAGGAAAGCAAGCCTTATTATTTCAAGGCTAAAAACGAGAGAGAGAGAGAGAGAGAGGAGAGAGAGAGAGAGAGAATAATAAACAAAAGAAGCACGCAGGCCTCACCCAACAAAAATAAAAATCATGCATAAGGGCCATAGGCATTGTGATCATCCCCATTGTTTATGCAATACACAATTAATAAACATTTACATCAAATATAAACATTCCTAACAAATAAATACATCCAATGCATTTATTAAACAATATCCAATATTATAAACAACAACATAATTATATACAGAAATATATCTATTAATAATGCAATTAAAAATGAATATCAAGTATCATACATCCAATGTACCACAAAATATTTTTTGTTTGGCAACTATTCCCAAATTAATCTGAGGCACAATTTAATTTTAGAAAAATTCAATATAATTAAAATTAAAATTAGCCAAAAATAATCATTTGAGAAAATATGCAGAAATGTGGAAAATCCATTTTTCCAGGTAAAAATGGCAAAATCGGCCCAGCTGTTCGAAACCGGCCGGCCAGCAGCACTGCCGGCCGCGCGCTTGCGCGCGCAGCGCCAGCACGCGTGCTCCCTGCGCGCTGGGCGCGCCTAGCCCCCTGCCGGCCGGCAGCTACTGTGCTGCACGTTTTTCAACCCAATTTGTTTTTTTCAAATTTCTGCATTAAAACTGAAACTAAAACATGCATTTACAGAAAATCCAGTTTTCAAAAATGCATGGATATCCATAATTAAAAGCAAATTAACACATATTCTTCTAAACACATAATCATGCTTAAAACCGTAAAACATGCTTTCCAAAAGCAAATTAAACATGTTGAACATGCTCTGATACCACTGAAAGAATCGGTACGGCCCGAGAAGGCGACTTAAGCGAAAAAATAAAAGAAATTTAATATGATCTCAAAGGGGTGTTCCCTTTGAATTCCCAGGCGTTTGGTGTATTCAAAAGCATCATAACATACAGAAAAATATTCTTGAACATGTGGCTAGAGGAGGAAACGAAAAATGCAATAATTTAAATCGGAACATTACCTTTTCGTTTCACGTGTAGAACGGCAACAAGCTTTGATTCCCTTTTCGTTCCTTTTCCGTTCACTTTAGGACACAACTTAGAATCCCTCTAAAGATGATCCACTCCACACTAGGAAAGTAAATCTAGATCTACTGCTAGGTAGAAGCTAGATTAAGGAAGAAACGAAAGACCTATTACACTATTGATTAGTGTATACGTATTTCTCATGTTCTCATCTTGAATCCAATTCAACGAGAACTCAAAAATGGAGAAAAAAGGAGGAAATTTCGTGGCTTGTGTGCAAGAGAGAATTAGAAGAGTATGTGTGTAGTTGTGTAGTTGTAGGTAGTTTCCAGAACCACCTACACACTAATGCACAACTTGTGCTCAACCTCCAACCATGTTAGCACAATATGTGGACCACCTAACCATCATGGAAAGCCACATCATTGCTTACATGGAGGACTTTCAACTCTTCTTAAACTTGCATCAAACCTTTGAGCTTTGATTTCAAGTCATGGACCAGTTTTGACCGATCTTGATTTAATCATATTAAATCAAGTGATCCACGAGTTTTAAATTAATCCAATTAGTTTTAAACCTTATTGAAATCCAAAAGTTTATTTAATCCAATCAAATAAACATAAGCTCAAACACTAATTAATTGATCCAATCAATTAATTAACTGAAACCCAATAAATTAATCCAATTAATTTAAAGGTATTAAGCCCAAAACTAATTAATCCAATTAATTAATTCTTGGGTCATCCATCCAATGGATTTTCCCAATAAATGATCCAATCATTTATATTCTCCTTGAATTAATTTAATCCAATTAAATTAATTCACTTCTTCCAGAATTAATTCCAAATTAATTCCACTACTTCCATAGTGATTTGTGTGTGACTCTTTAGGTTCACTCTCAGCTAGACTTGGGCTTGTGTCCAACACAATTGATTAATTAAATCCAATTTAATTGATTATTTCTGATTAAACCATTAATCAGAAATGCTCGTTATCTGGGTGGCCGTCTAGCAACGGTCCATAGCACTAGATAATAGGTGAATGTTGGCGTGAACATTTAGACTCCGAAGTCCACATAAGTACAGTCCTTCCGTCGACCATCATCCGGCCTTAGTCTAGGGCATGGAATTGGGCGTTGGTTCTCATCCTGGACTAGGCAACTATGCTACAAACTCGAGACGTGTTTACTCTATTGATCGACCTAGGGAACCATTCCCTACTCGACCAATCGCTACGGCAGTAGACTTAAAGAGTCGAAACCATCTCAGAGCGCATAGGAGACATAACTGTCAAATACTGACAGGGGACAGATTCTCTCTTGGAAATCCACCGTCCTCACTACATACTACGACTGCACTGGACAAGGCTTATAATGACCATATCAAAGACACGGTCATCTCATGCCAGATCCAAGATACAACCTTCATATGAATGTGACTGTCATGATTCCTCAAGTCCAAAGACTAATCCCGTACTATCAGAACCGGGAATTCCAGTCATACCGACCAAGCCTCCAAGGCTTTCATATGACGATTCCCACGAGTCAGTTCAGTTAGTCGACTACCTTACCAACTAACCCACTAAAATTGCATAGACGACCTACGTTTGGCATTGATGAAACTCGACACTCACCCAGTGAATGCAATACTTAGTGCATGTCTCTATAGGGCACTCGAGGCCCCAGTCTCGAGGTCCTCGACTTGGAACATTTCAGACCGACCCTCAAGGAGTTGGTTTCATAGCCTCCAACCTATGCGCAACTCAACTCAATAGGTTTAACCAATCAGTCCGTGGGCATTTGTTGTGACATTGAAATGCCATTCAATGTAAGTAGTAAGCACAACAAACACATTTTTCCAATGATGAATACTTACTTTATCCATCAATATAATATTACTTTGATATAGATCGACGAATAGTTCCCAGAACAGCGAATCTAATTGACTTTTTGGTCACCTAATTCTAACACCTTCCATTGTAGAACCCTCACAATTTACTCGTGTATCACTCAAAGTAATTTCTCACAACACTTGTGTTTCACTCGTAGCTTTTACTTCTCCTCTAATAAACTCACACTCTCTTGTCTTTTACCACTCAAATTCTCTTCGTAGGCTCAATTTATAATAGAACCAAACAAGAAAAATCTTGAACAACTAGATGGCTGATTCTTTTTTTTTTTTTTCGATGGTATTTAACAATGACAAGAGATGAATGAATACTTCAACAATTTTTGTTTTTTGTTTTTCACATGGCCACTTTGTCACTTTTGTTGTTTCTTTTGGCCTTCTCTTTTTTTTTTTAAATGATATTTTTTTTTGTTGCTCGTTTGTTTTTCTTTTGAGCTTTCTTTTCTTTCTTTTGAACTAAATATGAAGAAGATAACAAAACCAGATCAACACCAGATTGCTCTGATACCAAACTGATATGGATAGGACGTGAGACCCATTGGATATAGTGATCCAAGAACCAAACGTATAAAAATAGGCAGCGGAAATCCCAGATCGATGATTTAGTTTGATCGTATCTGGAGCTTGAAAGAACCTTGACCCGTTGGCTATATTTGCAGCCAAGAACCTTGGTATGTGAACACGACAAGATATTGCTCAAGTATCTTGATAAGTTCTAAATAATTGAAACACTACAACGAGAAATCAACCTCACAAGAAGAAAGTTTATATTGATTCAAAGTCTCATTTTTACAAAAATAACCATGGCCTTTTATAGGCTTCAAATGGATGCTAAAGGGTCTCAAGAGTTAATTCTAACCTTGGGACTTTAGGAGCATTAAAGTGACACTTTTCACCACATTAACATGACTTATAAAAACAAGAATGACCCTTTGACTATGATGATGACTCTTGGCCTTCTAATGCTGAAAATAAACTAATTTAGACAAAAATAATGGACTCTCTTTTTGGGCTTGGTGGGTTGGACGAATTTATGGTCCCCTTTTCTTCAAATGAAGTCTTCAAACCTTGAGCCCAACTATTAAGATACATTCTAGTCTATCTACTTGAAAAATATTCATCATTGGACCTTCTATTGACCTTCTATTGATCTCTCATCAATAAGAATCATCAAAGCTTGGTTGATTTTCTTACCTCTTGCCCTCATAATCGGACCCCCATCACTTTTCAAAGGATCTTCCTTGCTTTGAGTTGTAAGCTTTGGATGGTCCTCATCACATGCCTAATACTCAACATAATAGTAGGAAACACCTTGTGTTTCTAGCCCTTATCATTGATTGATTCATGACTCATTTTTGGCTATAAATGTATTCGTATCGACGCTAATAATCAATGTTTAAAGCAACACTCGATTATACGACTAGGAATCCATCTTATTCAACACAAATATGCTCTAGGACTACATCTATAACACTCTTTTGAGCCATGGATTCAGCTTTGTACATTTGCGCAACGACAGACTCCTTTAAAAAAATTTAGACACTAATGCACTTTTATCATTGCCTCATCGAGGGCTTGGTGACTCTTCGTAATTAATCGTACCTCCGGATACATTCCTAATACTCCACACAATCGTAGAAAACACCTTGTGTTTCCAGCCCTTATCATTGATTGATTCATGACTCATTTTTGGCTATAAATGTATTCGTATGGACTCTAATAATCAATGTTAAAGATACTTTTCGACTATATGACTAGGACACCATCTTATTCAACACAAATATGCACTAGGGCCACATTTATAACACTCATTTGAACCATGGACTCCGCTTTGTAGATTTGCGCAACGACAAACTCCTTTAAACAAATTTTGACACTAATGCACTTTTGTCTATGCCTGATCGAGGGCTTGGTGAATCATCGTAGTCAATCGTACGTCCGGATACATGCCTAATACTCAACATAATAATAGGAAACACCTTGTGTTTCCAGCCCTTATCATTGATTGATTCATGACTCATTTTTTGCTATAAATATATTCGTATCGACTCTAATAATCTATGTTAAAGCTACTCTTCGATTATACGACTAGGACTCCATCTTATTCAAAACAAATATGCACTAGGACTACATTGATAACACTCTTTTGAGCTATGGACACAACTTTGTACATGTGCGCAACGACAAACTCCTTTGAACAAATTTAGACACTAATGCATTTTTATCTTTGCCTCATCGAGGGCTTGGTGACTCCTCGTAATTAATCGTACCTCTGAATACATGCCTCATACTCAACACAATTTTAGGAAACACCTTGTGTTACCAACCTTTATCATTGATTGATTCATGACTCATTTTTGGCTATAAATGTTTTTGTATCGACTCTAATAATCAATGTTAAAGCTACTTTTCGATTATACGACTAGGACTCCATCTTATTCATCACAAATATGCAATAAGACTACATCTAGAACACTCTTTTTGAGTCATGGACTCAGCTTTGTACATTTGCGCAAGGACAATCTCCTTTAAACAAATCTAGCTACAAATGCACTTTATCTTTACCTGATCGAGGCTTTGTTAATCTGCATAATCAATCGTACGTCCGGATACATGCCTAATACTTAACAAAATAGTAGGAAACACCTTGTGTTTTCAGCCCTTATCATTGATTGATTCATGACTCATTTTTTGCTATAAATGTATTCGTATCGACTCTAATAATCAATGTTAAAGATACTCTTCGATTATACGACTAGGACTCCATCTTATTCAATACAAATATACACTAGGGCTACATCTATAACACTCATTTGAGCCATGGACTCAGCTTTGTACATTTGCGCGACGACAACCTCCTTTAAACCAATTTTGACACTAATGCACTTTTTTCTTTGCCTGATTGAGGGCTTGGTGAATCTTCATAATCAATCGTATGTCCAGATACATGCCTAATACTCAACAAAATAGTTGTGTTTCCAGCCCTTATCATTGATTGATTCATGACTCATTAGTGGCTATAAATGTATTCGTATTGACTCTAATAATCACTGTTAAAGCTCTCTTCGATGATATGACTAGAACTCCATCTTATTCAACACAAATATGCACTAGGGCTACATCTATAACACTCTTTTGAGCCATGGACTCAGCTTTGTACATTTGCGCAAGGACAAACTCCTTTAAACAAATCTAGACACTAATCCCCTTTTATCTTTACCTGATAGAGGGCTTGGTGAACCTTCATAATCAATCGTACGTCCAGATACATGTCTAATACTCCACACAATCGTAGGAAACACCTTGTGTTTCGAGGCCTAATCATTGACTGATAAATGAGTCATTTTTTGCTATAAATATATGTGTATCAACTCTATTAAACATTGTTAAAGCAATTCTTCAATTATACGACTAAGACTCTATCTTATTCAACAAAAATATGCACTAGGACTACATCTATAACACTCTTTTTAGACATGGACTCAACTTTGTACATTTGCGGAATGACAAACTTCTCTAAACAAATTTAGACACTAATGCACTTTTATCTTTGCCTGATCGAGGGATTGGTGAATCTTCGTACTCAATCGTACGTCCGGATACATGTCTAATACTCTACACAATCGTAGGAAACACCTTGTGTTTCCAGCCCTTATCATTCAGTGATAAATGACTCATTTTTGGGTATAAATGTATTCGTATCGACTCCAATAATCAGTGTTAAAGGTACTCTTTGATTATACGACTAAGACTCCATCTTATTCATCACAAATATGCACTAGGACTACATCTAGATCACTCTTTGGAGCCATGGACTCAGCTTTGTACATTTTGCGCAACAACAAACTCCTTTAACTAAATTTAGACACTAATGCACTTTAATCTTTGCCTGATCGAGGGTTTGGTGAATCTTCGTTATCAATCGTACGTCCGGATACATGCCTAATACTCAACACAATAGTAGGAAATACCTTGTGTTTCCAGCCCTTATCATTGATTCATTCATGACTCATTTTTGGCTATAAATATATTCATATCGACTCTAATAATCAATGTTGAAGATACTTTTCGATTATACGACTAGGACTCCTTGTTATTCAACACAAATATGCACTAGGGCTATATCTATAACACTCATTTGAGCCATGGACTCAGCTTTGTACATTTGCGCAACAACAAACTCCTTTGAACAAATTTTGACACTAATGCACTTTTATCTTTGCCTGATTAAGGGCTTGGTCAATTTTCATAATCAATTGTATGTTCGGATACATGCCTATTACTCAACACAATAGTAGGAAACACCTTGCATTTCCAGCCCTTATCATTGATTGATTCATAACTCATTTTTGGCTATAAATGTATTCGTATCGACTCTAATAATCTATGTTAAAGATACTCTTCGATTATACGACTACGACTCCATCTTATTAGACACAAATATATACTAGGGCTACATCTATAACACTCATTTGAGCCATGGACCCATCTTTGTACATTTGCGTAACGACAAACTCCTCTAAACAAATTTAGACACTAGTGCACTTTTATCTTTGCCTTATCGAGGGCTTGGTGAATCTTCGTAATCAATCGTACGTCCGGATACATGTCTAATACTCCCGTAGAAAACACCTTGTGTTTTCATCCCCAATCATTCACTGATAAATGACTCATTTTTTGCATATAAATGTATTCGCATCGACTCCAATAATCAGTGTTAAAGGTACTCTTCGATTTTACGACTAAGACTCCATCTTATTCATCACAAATATGCACTAGGACTACATCTAGATCACTCTTTTGACACATGGACTCAGCTTTGTACATTTGTGAAACAACAAACTCCTTTAACTAAATTTAGACACTAATGTACTATTATCTTTGCCTGATCGAGGGCTTGGTGAATCTTCGTAATCAATTGTACGTCCGGATACATGCCTAATACTCAACACAATAGTAGGAAACACCTTGTGTTTCCAGCCCTTATCATTGATTGATTCATGACTCATTTTTGGCTATAAATGTATCCATATCGACTCTAATAATCAATGTTAAAGCTACTCTTAGATTATTCGACTAGGAGTCCATCTTATCCTACACAAATATGCACTAGGACTACATCTAGATCACTCTTTTGAGCCATGAACTCAGTTTGGTACATTTGCACAACAACAAACTCCTTTAAACAAATTTAGACACTAACGCACTTTTATCTTTGCCTGATCGAGGGCTTGGCGAATTTCCGTTATCAATCATACGTCTTGATACATGACTAATACTCAACACAATAATAGGAAACACGTTGTGTTTTCAGCCCTTATCATTGAATGATTCATGATTCATTTTCTGGTTATAGACTCCAATAATCAGTGTTAAAGCTACTCTTCTATCATACGAATGGCACTCCATCTTATTCAACAAAAATATACACTAGGACTACATCTATAACACTCTTCTTAGCCATGGACTCAACTTTGTACATTTGCGCAACGACAAACTCTTTTAAACAAATTTAGACATTAATGCACTTTCATCTTTGCCTGATCAAGGATTTGGTGAATCTTCGTAATTAATCGTACGTCCGAATACATGCCTAATTAATCGTTTCCAGCCCTTATCACTGACTGATAAATGACTCCTTTTTTAGTATACATGTACTCTTCATTATAAATAATTAGTGTTAAACGTACTCCTCGATTATACGACTAAGAATCCATCTTATTCATCACAAATATACACTAGAACTACATCTAGATCACTCTTTTAAGCCATAGACTCAGCTTTGTACATTTGCGCAACGACAAAGTCCTTTAACTAAATTTAGACACAAATGCACTTCTATCTTTGCCTGATCGAGGGCTGGTGAATCTTCATAATCAATCGTACGTCCGGATACATGCCTAATACTCAACACAATAGTAGGAAACACCTTGTGTTTCCAACCCTTATCACTGATTGATTCAGGACTCATTTTTGGTTATAAATGTATTCGTATCGACTCTAATAATCAATGTTAAAGCTACTCTTCAATTATACGACTAGGACTCCATCTTATTCATCACAAATATGCACTAGGACTACATCTAGAACACTCTTTTGAGTCATAGACTCAACTTTGTACATTTGCGCAAGGACAATCTCCTTTAGACAAATCTAGATACTAACACACTTTTATCTTTACCTAATCGAGGGCTTAGTGAATCTTCATAATCAATCATATGTCCGGATACATGCCTAATGCTCAACAAAATAGTAGGAAACACCCTGTGTTTTTAGCCCGTATCATTGATTGATTCATGACTCATTTTTGGCTATAAATGTATTCGTATTGACTCTAAAAATCAATGTTAAAGATACTCTTCGATTATACGACTACAACTCCATCCTATTAGACACAAAAATTTACTAGGGCTACATCTATAACACTCATTTGAGCTATGGACCCATCTTTGTACATTTGCGCAAAGACAAACTCCTCTAAACAAATTTATACACTAGTGCAATTTTATCTTTGCCTTATCGAGGGTTTGGTGAATCTTCGTAATCAATCGTACGTCCGGATACATGTCTAATACTCCCGTAGAAAACACCTTGTGTTTTCATCCCTAATCATTCACTGATAAATGACTCATTTTTTACGTATAAATGTATTCGCATCGACTCCAATAATCAGTGTTAAAGGTACTCTTCGATTTTACGACTGAGACTCCATCTTATTCATCACAAATATGCACTACGACTACATCTAGATCACTCTTTTGACACATGGACTCAGCTTTGTACATTTGTGCAACAACAAACTCCTTTAACTAAATTTAGCCACTAATGCACTTTTATCTTTGCCTGATCGAGGGCTTTCTGAATCTTCGTAATCAATCGTATGTCCAGATACATGCCTAATACTCAACACAATAGTAGGAAACACCTTGTGTTTCTAGCCCTTATCATTGATTTAATTCATGACTCATTTTTTGGGTATAAAATATATTCATATCGACTCTAACAATCAATGTTAAAGCTACTCTTCGATTATACGACTAGGACTCCATCTTATTCATCACAAATATGCACTAGGGCTATATCTATAACACTCTTTTGAGCCAATGGACTGAACTTTTGTACATTTGCACAACGACAAACTCCTTTAAACAAATTTAGACACTAATATACACTTTCATCTTTGCCTCATCGAGGGCTTAGTGAATCTTCGTAATCAATCTTACCTCCAGATACATGCCTAATACTCAACACAATAGTAGGAAATAGCTTGTGTTTCAGCCCTTCTCATTGATTGATTCATGACTCATTTTTGGCTGTAAATGTATTCGTATTGACTCTAATAATCAATGTTAAAAATACTCTTCGATTATATGATTAGGACTCCATCTTATTCAACACATATATGCACTAGGGCTACATCTATAACACTCATTTGAGCCATGGACTCAACTTTGTACATTTGCGCAACGACAAAACTCCTTTATACAAATTTTGACACTAATGCACTTTTGTCTTCGCCTGATCGAGGGGTTGGTGAATCTTCATAATCAATTGTACGTCCGGATATATGCCTAATACGCAACACAATAGTAGGAAACACCTTGTGTTTCCAGCCCTTATCATTGATTGATTAATGACCCATTTTTGTTTATAAATGTATTCATATCGACTCTAATAATCAATGTTAAAGATACTCTTCGATTATACGACTAGGACTCCATCTTATTCAACACAAATATGCACTAGGGCTACATCTATAATAATCTTTTGAGCCATGGACTCAGCTTTATACATTTGCACAACGACGAACTCCTTTAAACAAATTTAGACACTAATACACTTTTATCTTTGCCTCATCGAGGGCTTGGTGAATCTTCCTAATCAATCGTACATCCGGATACATGTCTAATACTCTCGTAGAAAACACCTTGTGTTTCCATCCCTAATCATTCACTGAGAAATGACTCATTTTTTGGCATAAATGTATTTGCATCGACCCCAATAATAAGTGTTAAAGGTACTCTTCGATTATACGATTAAGACTCCATCTTATTCATCACAAGTATGCACTAGGACTACATCTAGATCACTCTTTTGACACATGGACTCAGCTTTGTACATTTGCGCAACAACAAACTCCTTTAACTAAATTTAGACACTAATACACTTTTATCCTTTCCTGATTGAGGGCTTGGTGAATCTTCGTAATCCATCGTACGTTCGGATACATGCCTAATACTCAACACAATAGTAGGAAACACCTTGTGTTTCCAGCCCTTATCATTGATCTATTGATGACTCATTTTTTGCTGTAAATGTATTCATATCGACTCTAAAAATAAATGTTAAATATACTCTTCGATTATACGACTAGGACTCCATCTTATTCAACACAAATATTTACTAGGGCTACATCTATAACACTCATTTGAGCCATGGACTCAGCTTTATACATTTGCGCAACGACAAACTCCTTTAAATAAATTTTGACACAAATGCACTTTTGTCTTTGCCTGATCGAGGGCTTGGGGAATTTTCATAATCAATTGTACGTCCGGGCACATGCCTAATACTCAACTCAATAGTAGGAAACACCTTGTGTTTCCAGCCCTTATCATTGATTGGTTCATGACTCTGTTTGGGCTATAAATGTATTCATATCGACTCTAATAATCAATGTTAAAGATACTCTTCGATTATACGACTAGGACTCCATCTTATTGAACAAAAATATGCACTAGAGCTACATCTATAAGACTCTTTTGAGCCATGGACTAAGCTTTGTACATTTGCACAATGACAAACTCCTTTAAACAAATTTAGACACTAATACAATTTTATCTTTGCCTCATCGAGGGCTTGGTGAATCTTCATAATCAATGTTACGTCTGGATAAATTTCTAATACGCCCGTAGAAAACACCTTGTGGTTCCATCCCTAATCATTCACTGATAAATGACTCATTTTTGGGTATAAATGTATTCGCATCGACTCCAATAATCAGTGTTGAAGGTACTCTTCGATTATACGACCATGACTCCATCTTATACATCACAAATATGCACTAGGACTACATCTAGATCACTCTTTTGACACATGAACTCAGCTTTGTACATTTGCGCAACAACAAACTCCTTCAACTAAATTTAGACACTAATGCACTTTTATCTTTGCCTGATCGAGGGCTTGGTGAATCTTTGTAATCCATCGTACTTCCGGTTACATGCGTAATACTCAACACAATAGTAGGAAACACCTTGTGTTTTCAGCCCTTATCATTGATTGATTTATGACATATTTGTTGCTATAAATGTATTCGTATCGACTCTAAAAATCATTGTTAAAGATACTTTTCGATTATACGACTAGGACTCCATCTTATTCAACACAAATATGCACTAGGGCTACATCTATGACACTTATTTGAGGCACGGACTCAACTTTGTACATTTGCGCAACGACAAACTTCTTTAAACAAATTTAGACACTAGTGCACTTTTATCCTTGCCTGATCGAAGGCTTGTTGAATCTTCGTAGTTAATCGCACGTCCGGATACATGTCTAATACTCCACACAATCGTTAAAAAATACTTTGTGTTTCCAGCCCTTATCATTCACTGATAAATGACTCATGTTTTGCTATAAATGTATCCGTATCGACTCCAATAATCAGTGTTAAAGTTACGCTTCGATTATACGACGAGGACTCTACTTATTCAGCACAAATATGCATTAAGACTACATCTAGAAAACTCTTTTGAGGCATGAACTTAGTTTGGTACATTTGCGCAACGACAAACTACTTTAAATAAATTTAGACACTAATGCACTTTTATCTTTGCCTGATCGAGGTCTTGGCGAATCTCCGTAATCAATCATACATCCGGATAGATGACTAATACTCAGTACAATAGTAGGAAACACCTTGTGTTTCCAGCACTTATCATTGATTGATTCATGACTCATTTTTGGGGATAAATGTATTCGTATAGACTCCAATAATCAGTGTTAAAGCTACTCTTTTATTAAACGACTAGCACTCCATCTTATTGAACACAAATATGCACTAGGACTTCATCTATAACACATTTCTTAACCATGGACTTATTTTTGTATATTTGCGCAACGACAAACTCCTTTAAACAAATTTAGACACTAATGCACTTTTATCTTTGCCTGATCGAGGGTTTGATGACGCTTCGTCATTAATCGTACCTCTTCCTACATGCCTAATACTCAACACAATAGTAGGAAACACCTTGTGTTTTCAGCCCTTATCATTGATTGATTGATGACTCATTTTTGGGTATAAATGTATTCGTATGGACTCCAACAATCAGTGTTAAAGCTATTCTTCTATTAAACGACTAGCACTCTATCTTATTCAACACAAATATGCACTAGGACTTCATCTATAATACTCTTCTTAGCCATGGACTCAGATTTGTACATTTGCGCAACGACAAACTCCTTTAAACAAATTTAGACAGTAATGCACTTTTATGTATGCCTGATTGAGGGTTTGGTAACTCTTCGTCATTAATCGTACCTTTGGATATATGCCTAATACTCAACATAATAGTAGGAAACACCTTGTGTTTCCAGCCCTTATCATTGATTGATTCATGACTCATTTTTGGGTATAAATGTATTCTTTGGACTCCAACAATCAATGTTAAAGCTACTCTTCTATTAAACGACTAGCACTCCATCTTATACAACACAAATATGCACTAGGAATTCATCTATAACACTCTTCTTAGCCATAGACTCAACTTTGTACATTTGCGCAACGACAAACTCCTTTTAAACAAATTTAGACTCTAATGCACTTTTATCTTTGCCTGATTGAGGGTTTGATGACTCTTCGTCATTAATCGTACCTCTGGATACATGCCCTAATACTCAACACAATAGTAGGAAACACCTTGTGTTTCCAACCCTTATCATTGATTGATTCATGACTCATTTTTGGGTATAAATGTATTCGTAAAGACTCCAACAATCAGTGTTAAAGCTACACTTCTATTAAACGACTAGCACTCCATCTTATTCAATACAAATATGCACTAGGACTTCATCTATAACACTCTTCTTAGCCATGGACTCAGCTTTGTACATTTGCCCAACGACAAACTCCTTTAAACAAATTTAGACACTAATGCACTTTTATCTTTGCCTGATCGAGGATTTGGTGACTCTTCGTAATTAATTGTGTTTCCAGCCCTTATCATTGACTGATAAAATGACTCATTTTTTGCTAATAATGTATTCGTATCGACTCTAATAATCAATATTAAAGCTACTCTTCGATTATAAGACTAGGACCCCATCTAAAACACTCTTTTGAGCCAGAGACTATGCTATGTATATTTGCGCAACGACAAACTGCTTTAACAAATTTTAGACACTAATGAAATTTTTTCTATGCCTGATCAAGGGCTTGGTGAATCTTCGTAATCAATCGTACGTCCGGATACATGCCTAATACTTAACATAATAATAGGAAACACTTTGTGTTTCCAGCCATTATCATTGATTGATTCATGACTAGTTTTTGGCTATAAATGAATTCGTATCGACTCAAATAATCAATGTTAAAGCTACTCTTCGATTATAAGACTAGGACTCCATCTTATTCAGCACAAATATGCACTAGGACAACATCTATGTCACTCAATTGTGCCATGGACTCAGTTTTGTACATTTGTAGAAGGATAAACTTCTTTAAACAACTTTAGACACTAATGCACTTTTATCCCTACCTAATCAAGGGCTTGCTGAACCTTCGTAATCAATCGTACATATAGATACATGTCTAATACTCCACATAATCGAGGAAACATCTTGTGTTTTCAGCCCTTATCATTGACTGATAAATGACTCATTTTTTTGCTATAAATGTATTCGTATCGACTCCAATAATCAGTGTTAAGGCTACTCTTCAATTATACGACTAGGACTCCAGCTTATTCAACGCAAATATGCACTAGGACTACATCTAGAACACTCTTTTGAGCCAGGGACTCAACTTTGTACATTTGCCGTAACGACAAACTCCTTTAAACAAATTTAGACATTAATGCACTTTCATCTTAGCTTGATCGAGGGCTGTGAACCTTTGTAATCAATCGTACGTGTAGATACATGCATAATACTTCACATAATCATAGGAATCACCTTGTGTTTCAAGCGCTTATCATTAACTGATAAATGACTCATTTGTGGCTATAAATGTATTTGTATCATCTCTATTAATCAATGTTAAACCTACTCTTTGATTATACGACTAGGACTCCATCATATTCAACACAAATATGCACTAGGAGTACATCTAGAACACTCTTTTGAGCCATGGACTCAGCTTTGAACATTTGCACAATGACAAAGTCCTTTAAACAAATTTAGACACTAATACACTTTTATCTCTCCCTGATTGAGGGCTTGGTGAACCTTCATAATCAATCGTATGTCCGGATACATGCCTAATACTCCACACAATCATTGGAAACACCTTGTGTTTTCAGCCCATATCATGGACTGATAAATAACTCATTTTTGGCTATAAAAGTATTCGTATCGACTCTATTAGTCAATGTTAAAGCCATTCTTCGATTATATGACTAGGACTCCATCTTATTCAAGACAAATATGCACTAGGACTACATCTAGAATACTCTTTTGAGCCAGGGACTTACCTTTGTACATTTGCGCAACGACAAACTCCTTTAACAAATTTAGACACTACTACAATTTTTTCTTTGCCTGATCGGGGCCTTGGTGAATATTCGTAATCAATCGTACGTCCGGATACATGTCTAATACTCAGCACAATAGTTGGAAACACCTTGTGTTTCCAGCCCTTATCATTGACTGGTAAAATGACTTATTTTTTGCTATAAATATTTTCGTATCGACTCTAATAATCAATGTCAAAGCTACTCTTCGATTATACGACTAGGACTCCATCTTATTCAATACAAATATGCACTAGGACCACATTTATAACACTCTTTTTAGCCATGGACTCAACTTTGTACATTTTTGCAACGACAAACTCCTTTCAACAAATTTAGACACTAATGCACTTTTATCTTTGCCTGATTGAGGGATTGGTAATCTTCGTAATCAATCATACGTCCGGAAACATTCCTTACTGAACACAATAAAATGAAACAACTTGTGTTTCCAGCCCTTATCATTGACCGATAAAATGACTCATTTTTTGCTATAAATGTACTCGTATCGACTCTAATAATCAAAGTTAAAGCTACTCTTCGATTATAAGACTAGGACCCCATCTAGAACAATCTTTTGAGCCAGAGACTATGCTTTGTAAATTTGCTCATCGACAAACTCCTTTCCCAAATTTAGACACTAATGAAATTTTTTCTTTGCCTGATCAAGGGCTTGGTGAATCTTCGTAATCAATCGTACGTCCGGTTACATGCGTGACACTCAACAAAGTAGTAGGAAACACCTTGTGTTTCAAGCCCTTATCATTGATTGATTCATGACTCATTTTTGGCTATAAATGTATTCGTATCGACTCTAATAATCAATATTAAAGATACTCTTCGATTATACGACTAGGACTCCATCTTATTCAACACAAATATGCACTAGGACTACATCTAGAATACTCTTTTGAGCCAGGGACTTACCTTTGTACATTTGCGCAACGGCAAACTCCTTTAACAAATTTTGACACTACTGCAATTTTTTCTTTGCCTGATCGGGGGCTTGGTGAATCTTCGTAATCAATCGTACGTCCGGATACATGCCTAATACTCAACACAATAGTAGGAAACACCTTGTGTTTCCAAACCTTATCATTGATTGAGTCATGACTTATTTTTTTCTATAAATGTATTCTTATCGAATCTAATAATTAATGTTAAAGCTACTCTTCGATTATACGACTAGGACTCCATCTTATTTAACACAAATATGCACTAGGACTACATTTATAACACTCTTTTTAGCCATAGACTCAGCTTTGTACATTTTTGCAACGACAAACTCCTGTAAACAAATTTAGACACTAATGAACATTTATCTTTGCCATATCAAGGGCTTGGTGAATCTTCGTAATCAATCGTACGTCCAGAAACATGCCTAATACTCAACATATTAGTAGGAAACACCTTATGTTTCCAACCCTTACCATTGACTGATAAATGACTCATTTTTGGCTATAAATGTATTTGTATCGACTCTAATAATCAATGTTAAAGCTACTCTTCGATTATACGACTAGGACTCCATCTTATTTAACACAAATATGCACTAGGACTACATTTATAACACTCTTTTTAGCCATAGACTCAGCTTTGTACATTTTTGCAACGACAAACTCCTGTAAACAAATTTAGACACTAATGAACATTTATCTTTGCCATATCAAGGGCTTGGTGAATCTTCGTAATCAATCGTACGTCCAGAAACATGCCTAATACCCAACATATTAGTAGGAAACACCTTATGTTTCCAACCCTTACCATTGACTGATAAATGACTCATTTTTGGCTATAAATGTATTTGTATCGACTCTAATAATCAATGTTAAAGCTATTCTTCGATTTTATACGACTAGGACTCCATCTTATTTAACACAAATATGCACTAGGACTACATTTATAACACTCTTTTTAGCCATAGACTCAGCTTTGTACATTTTTTTGCAACGACAAACTCCTGTAAACAAATTTAGACACTAATGAACATTTATCTTTGCCATATCAAGGGCTTGGTGAATCTTCGTAATCAATCGTACGTCCAGAAACATGCCTAATACCCAACATATTAGTAGGAAACACCTTATGTTTCCAACCCTTACCATTGACTGATAAATGACTCATTTTTGGCTATAAATGTATTTGTATCGACTCTAATAATCAATGTTAAAGCTACTCTTCGATTATACGACTAGGACTCCATCTTATTCAACAATATGCACTAGGACTACATCTAGAACACTCTTTTGAGCCATAGACTCAGGTTTGTACATTTTCGCAACAACAAAACTCCTTTAAACAAATTTAGACACTAATGCACTTTTATCTTTGCCTGATCGAGGGCTTGATGAATATTCGTAATCAATTGTATGTCCAGAAAACATGCCTAATGCTCAAACACAATAGTAGGAAACACCTTGTGTTTCAAGTCCTTATCATTGACTGATAATTGACTAATTTTTTGGTATAAATGTATTCGTATCGACTCTAATAATCAATGTCAAAGCTACTCTTTGATTATATGACTAGGACTCCATCTTATTCAACACAAATATGAACTAGGATTACATCTAGAACACTCTTTTGAGCCATGGACTCAGCTTTGTACATTTCCGCAATGACAAACTCCTTTAAATAAATTTAGACACTAATGGACTTTTTTGAAGGACAAGCGGATCCGCCCGGGAGCACGAGCGGAAGCGTGAAATTCGAAAAATTAATACGATAGCATGAATTAATTTGCATATAAAAGCAACATCCCAAGGGGTTTACCCTTGGGTGATCAACCGGGCGTTCGATGTAGGATGTATTAATATTTAAACATATATTATACATATGGCATAGATAAAATGTAAATCTACAAAAAGTGTAATTAACCGTTACCTTTATAGATTTCACGTGTGCGCGGCTGCTCGCATTGTTCCTTCTCCGGAATGTTCACAAAGTCCAAATGTACGGACTCTCCAAAGGTGATCCGTACCACACCGGAAGAACTCACGTTCTCCTTGCTAGAAGAAAACGGGTTTATGAAGGAATCGGTTTAACATATGTAAAATGAGCGCAACAAAGAAGGTACCATTGGTGACGAACACTCATTTTATTCATCACATAATATTTCATTACATCAAGCTGTCAAATAGGTTACAAAACGCCAAACCTATTGAATTTCTGGTCACTTATTCTAACAATCTCCCACTTGACCTAAAGCCAATCACCCATTGACCTCGAACCTCTTATCCAGGTGGTGAGTATGGACAACTTGCGACACGGGCTTAGTAAGTGGACCTGCTATGTTTTCTGTGGAGCTGACTCGGTCCAACCAAACGTCACTCCTTCTATCCATCTCTCTAAGGAGATGGTAGCATCTGAGAATATGCTTTGGATCGTGATGGGATCTCGGTTCCTTTACTAGCGCTATCGCCCTACTGTTTTCGTAGAAGATAAATGCAGGCTTAGCAGTGCTAGGTAACTACACCCAACCCTTGAATGTAGCTCATCAACCAAACCGTCTCCATAGCAGCTTCCAAACCCGCTATGTATATCAAAATTCTATGGTGGAGTCCCGACGTGGTAGCCTACTTGGAACTCTTCCAAGCAACCACGCCACCATTAAGTCTGAACACAAAATCAGACTGAGACTTGGCATCATCGTCATCCGCAGGAAGCTAGCGTCGCTATTGCCTTCCAGTATCAACTCTCCACCACCGTAGATCAAGAACATGTCCTTAGTCCTTTTCAGGTACTTCAGGAAAGTCTTGACCGCGACTCCAGCGTGCCTCCCTGGGACACGACTGATATCGACTAGTTACGCTCAAAGCGAAAGACACATTAGGTCTACTGCACTGGACAACATACTAAATGCTGCTTACGGCTGAAGCATAGGGGATCTCCAACAATCCATTTAAGCTCCTCATCAGTCTTAGGAGACTGGCTTCTTGGATAACTTAATTCCATGCCTCATAGGAGGGAATCCTCGTTTTGAGTTCTCCATCTTGAATCTTCTTCAAGACTTTCTCTATATACGAGGACTGCGCCATTCAAAACATCCTTTTAGATCTATCCTTTAGATCTTGATGCCAAGGATGTAGGATGCCTCGCCCATATCCTTCATTGGAGAATTGCGTTGACAACCAAGCTTTAGTGTACCAACATGTTAGCATCATTCCCAATGAGCAAGATGTCATCCACGTAAAGCACTAGAAACACAACTGAGCTCCCAGTGATCTTCTTTGTATACACAAGGATCAGACTCGTTCTTGATGAAATTATATCCCCCTATAACTTCATCAAAACGTATGTTCCAGCTTCGGGAAGCTAGTTTGAGGCCATAGATGGACCTTTGGTGACGGTAGACCTTCTGCTCTTCTCCAACAGATGTGAAACCTTCCGGTTGATTCATATAAGATCTCTTCCTCTACGAAAACCGTTGAGGAAGGCGGTTTTCATGTCCATCTGCCATATTTCATAGTCATACCATGCTGCTAAGGCAAGCAGTATCCAAATGGACTTAGACATTGCTATAGGCAAGTAGGTTTCCTCAAAATCGACCCCGGGTCGCTGAGTATACCCCTTTGGCCACAAGCCTAGATTTGAAGGTTGTAAACCTCCCCGTCAGCTCCAAGCTGACGTTTGTAGACCCATTTACACCCTATGGGTTTTACCCCTTTGGGTGGGTCCACTAGGGTCTTAAACCTGGTTTGTACCTATCGAGTCCTCTCGGATTTCATGGGCCTCAAGCCACTTATCCGAATTTGATGTCCGACATTGCTTCTCCGTACGTCTTTGGATCATTATCCAACTGACCGGTCAGGCCCAGAAATCCATACCTATCAGGTGCATGGGATACTCTAGCCGACTTACGGAGGACTGGAAACATTATTAGTGAGAACTACCGGCTCAAATGTCACACTGCTGCCTCATGGGGTACCTCACTTTGATTCCTCAAAGAGTACCCTCATCGCGTCGACTATCCGATGGAGAAAACCCTTTTTCTAATAACACTGCGTTTCGCGAAACAAAAACCTTTTGGCTCGGAGGGATCATAGAAATAATACCCCGCAGTTTCTTTTGGATTAGCCGATGAACCTGCATAAACTAGACATCGAGTCCAGTTTATCTACCACTAATCTTTTGACATATGCGGGGCAACCCCACACTTTCACGTAATTGTAGGAGGCAGGCTTGTCATGCCATATCTCATATGGCGTCTAGGATATCTTCTTAGATGGCGCCAAGTTCAAAACTTTGGCCGCCGTCTCAAGAGCGTATCCCCAGAAGGATAAGGGGAGTTTGGTAAAACCCATCATGGATCGGACCATGTCCAACAAGGTCCGATTCCTCTTTTTCAGACACACCATTAAGCTGTGGTGTTCCAGGAGGGGTCCACTGAGAGAAAATCCCATTCTCTTTTAGATAATCAGTAAACTCACCACTCAAATACTCTCCACCTCGGTCCGACCGAGAGGGCCTTGATCTTTCGACCGGTTTGGTTCTCTACTTCAAGTCTGTATTCCTTAAACCTTCGAAAGGCTTCAGACTAGTACCTCATCAGGTAAACATAACCATACCGTGAGTGATCATAAACCATACGTGAGTGATCATCGGTAAAAGGTTATGAAGTATGGGTACCCGCCTCTAGCGTGAGTATTTAGTGGGCCACAAATGTCCGTATGGATCAAATCAACAGACCATTGGCTAGCGTGCTTTGTCCAATAAAGGGTTTCTTGGTTATCTTTCCCTTCAGACAGGATTCGCAGGTTCGGTAGGTTGTCCAAATCATCTATTTCTAGACTCTTTGAGTCCACTAACCTTCTATCCTATCTCAAGAGATATGACCTAACCTTGCATGCCATATCTGTGCGTCATCATGATTATCCTGTTTTCATTTGTGTTCCGCAGTCATAATCCAATTAGACTGTTGATGTATTTACAGACCGTTTACCAATGTATCAAAGCAAATGACAAATACCATCCTTAATAATGAAAAAACCGTTTTTTATTAATGGTAAAATGAATATCCCCACCTTGTCAAGGACCGGGATAGATACAATGTTTTTAATCCTGCTTAGGTACATAGAAACAATCGTTAGTACAATCCTAATATGACTACGAATGGCTAACTCCATTGATCCTACGGTTTCCGCAGCAACGGCCTTGCAATCGCCTAGCCTCAGGATCATCTCATCCTTGGTTAGCCTTCTACTTTTTTTTTGCAGTGCCTGCAAATCATTGCAGATGTGAGCACCACACCCGGTATCCAATACCCATGAAGCAGAATTAGTTATCATCTTTACTTCAACCACAAACATACCTGGGTTGGAGAGGAGTTGTGGGCACTCCCTCTTCTAATGCCCCTTTCCTTGGCAATGCATGTAGACATCATTTGCCTTGGACCACTAAGAAACCACGGGCCTTCCCTTTCCCTTTGCCCATCCCCACCGGGGCAACAGGGCACCTGGATCGCAAGCAGGGGCCACAATCGTCTTCCCTTTTTCCTTCTTCCCTCTTCCAGCGTCCGGCCCTCTTACCATTCACCTTGGAGGTCGAAGCTCTCCTATCAATACCGCCGACACCGACTTGTGGGTGGTTGCCTCGTTATGGACCAGCATGTTGATCAACTCATGAATAGACTTCTCAAGTCCATTCCTATTGTAGTTTACAACAAACGGGTCATAGGACGGAGGAAGCGACCGGAGGATCACGTCAATGTACTTGTCATTGTTAAGCCCAGCTTTAAGGTCTCTCGAGTTTCTCCACTAGGGAGAGCATCTTAACCCCATGACTTTGTACAAACGATCCTTCAGCAACCTTGGTGCCAAAGAATGCTTTTTGTGGCAGCATATCTAATATGCCTATTTCGGAACCACATAAACCTCGTTCATTGCGGAGCATTATGGCGGAGACGTTGTCCAGCCTCTCATATTGCTTGAGGATGTCGTTAGACATTGAAGCCAATATGATACTGCGCACTTTTTGATTGTCCTCATGCCATTTCTCGAACATCAAACGTTCTTCTGGCGTGGACCCCTCCAATAAGTCGCTCGGCGGCGGCTCATCAAAGACTTAGCCTTGGTTCTCAAAATCAAGGACAATCCTTAGGTTTCTTAGCCAGTCGGACTAGTTCGTTCCATTGAACTTATTAGTCTCAAGCATGGTTAATGGATTCTTAGACATATCTATATTTATAAAAAAAAACTGTAAAGCAGAAATTATCTGATGATTGGTAATATTATTGTTCAAGTTGAAGACATGCTCTTTTAGTCTTTAACCCTCCCACTATTTATACAAAAGTCCGCCACTCTCAAGCGGAGTTTTGGGAAACCATTTCCTAGTGGGCTTGGGATCCACAAGCATAATCTCCATTGCCGTGCCTTTTACAATTCACATGAAGAACACCTCGTGAGAGATATCCAATATCATTCTGATCCAATGAGATTCCCAAGATATTTTTGCCTCACCTATTCGCATGGTTCCTAGGACTCCAAGTGAACCATGTTACTCCGTGTTGGGCCCGACCCATCAGCCCAAAATCATGCCTCAAATGGTCGCCCCCCACGACTCGTGAGACAGGGAAACAACGAGTGCAGTCTCTTTGTTCACAACAATGGTGCAGCTTTCTCCTAGTCCAAGTGTGCCACGACTCGTGAGACCACACTTGGGTAGTGGTAGCTTCCTCACCACATTGTTGTGGTAGCTTCCTCACCACATTGCTGTGGATGGAAGGCTCGGACATATCAAAATACCATTTTGATCCAAGTCCGTTCTGGGCCTAATATTTAATTTTGGTCCAACCAAATGAGAGCTTAATGAATAGCCGAGACCTTATCACATTAAGGTGTTTTAGCATGCATAAATATCCAGTATTCATTAAAGCGTGTAAATAAATACGCCGCACTGCAGAAAACATAGCATACCCCTATTAGGATTATCACAAGCCCAACCTATGCTACCCACTGAGCTCGCAGTGAGTCTATGGTCTATCTAGGGTGGTCCTATATTATTATAAAATAATATACCCATTGTCATTCCAATGGGCCTTGTAATGCTCCTGTTTCACGC
Organism: Sesamum alatum; assembly: GCA_034509735.1. Taxonomy (NCBI): domain Eukaryota; kingdom Viridiplantae; phylum Streptophyta; class Magnoliopsida; order Lamiales; family Pedaliaceae; genus Sesamum; species Sesamum alatum. The sequence goes on along the minus strand of JACGWO010000001.1, from coordinate 32,729,129 downwards.
CTTGATGCTCCACCTTGGGTCTGCGACTCCATAAGCTTGTTAATATTAAAACCTCACCAATCCTATCCACTCTCATTACAATTGAAAAGTAATACATAGGAAATAAAAAATAAGCCTTAACATCATGAGGCTGAAATACGGGAGATGATAGTCCCAAAAAGAAGAGGCACGCACAGGCCCCACCCAACAGAAATGTAAATAATCATACATTCATCCACACACAAGGTCTAGGGCTTTTTGTGATCATCCCATGCTTAAACCATGGATATTCCAAATATCCAAGTGATGTCCAACATCACAAAGCATAAATACATAAACAATATGAAAAAATTCAAATTTCAAATTCAATGGACATTATAAACAATGCATCCAATGCATGTATTAATCCCAAATTAATTAAGCAAATTTGATCTAAGGAACAATCCAATTATTCCAGAATTAAATGTGCAAAATTAGTATATTTTCAGAATAATGTGCAGAAAAAAAATAGAAAATCAACATTTTCGAAAAAACGTCGAAGAACGGCACAAGCGGATCCGCCCAGGAGCGCGAGCGAAAGCTTGAAATTCGAAAAATTAATACGATAGCATGAATTAAATCCCATATAAAAGGAAAGTCCCTAGGGTTTAACCATGGGTGCTCAACCGGGCGTTCGATGTAGGATGTATTAATATTTAAACATATATTATACATAGGGCATAAATGAAATGTAAATCTACAAAAAGCGTAATTAACTGTTACCCTTATAGATTTCACGCGTGAGCGGCTACTTGCGTTGTTCCTTCTCCGAAATTTTTCACAAAGTCCAAACGTATGGACTCTCCAAAGGTGATCCACACCATACCGGAAGAAACTCACATTCTCCTAGCTAGAAGAAAACGGGTTTATGAAGGAATCGGTTTAAGAGAATGAACGCTATGAATTAGTGTTTTCTTAAACCTACTTTGTTCTTCCTTTTTGATCCAAGATCAAATGAAGAACACAAGTGGGAGAGAGAGAGAGAGGCCGAAAATGAGAAAGAGGAGAGAGGCCGAAAATTGCTTCTTCTTTTCCTAGAAAAGATGAATTATGATTCTCTTACACAAGGTGTTGTATATACTCATATATATATATATAATTAATGTGATTATTGGAATGTGTCTAGGTTCATCCAAGGATGTCTAGATACATCCCAATCAATCACCATTAATTCTTCAATGAAGCCTACCAACTTTTAAGGTACAATCAAATCATACCATTAATTGGAGTTGATTTGTCTCTTACCAAAAGAGACAAGTCAACCACCATCTAGCACGCAACATGGCTGAATTTTGCTTCCTCCAAGGGAGCATTTTCGGCCATGCTCAATATGGAAAGAAGTCCAACTTCTTCCTATTCTAAATAGGAATTAATTCTCCTCTGGGGTCATAATTTAACGGACCGGATTTTACCGTAATCCAATTACGACGAACCAAAAATTAAATCCAATTTAATTTTACACTTAAATAATTCCCTTTGACTTTTCAATCCAATTGAAAGATCCAACTTTTCGACTTTCCATAATTAATCGATAAATCTGATTTACCGATTAAACGAGGGCCCGATACATTATCAGCCCGTCCATCCAATGGACTATCCCTAAAGTAATCCAATTACTTATTTATCCTTCGAGATTGACTCCAAGTCAATCTCTCAACCTTCTTGGTGATTTGTGTGTGACCCTTTAAGTTCACCCTCAGCTAGACTTGGGCCCGTGTCCCACAAGGGCTCGTTACCATGGGTGGCCGTCTAGCAACAGTCCATGACACTAGAGACTAGGTGAATGTTGGCGTGAACATTTAGGTGCCGATTCCATACGGGTATGGTCCTTCCGTCTACCGTCTCCCGGCCTTAGTCTAGGGTATTGGAATTGGGCATCGGTTCCCATCTTTGACTAGGCATCTATGCTTAATACTCGAGACCAGGCATGCCTCATTATGTCGACACAGGAAACTATTTCCTGTTCGACCAACCATTGTGGCCACAGCTTTAAACAGCATGAACATGTCTCCGAGTTCATAGGAGATACCTCTGTCACATACTGAGAGGGGACGGATCCTCTTCTTGGAACGCACCGTCCTCGCTACACATTTCGACCGCACTGGACAAGGCTTATTGTTAGAATAGGTGACCAGAAAGCCAATAGGTTTGGCAATTTGTAACCTATTCCACAACTTGATGTAGATGTAATATTATTATGTGATGAATAAGATGAGTGTTCGTCACCAATGGTACCTTCTTTGTTGCGCTCATCTTACATTTGTTAAGACGGTGTTTAACTTATATCGCAACAAAGCCCACAGACCATGGATAAACAAATCGTGCAGTTGGGCCACGCATTGGATGGTGGTCATGAAAACCAACTGATTAAGAGTTGGGTCTGAAACATTCAAAGTCGAGGACCTCGACACAGGGCATCAAGAGTCCTATTGAGACTTGCGTCAAGAGTTGTGTTCATTGGATGAGTGTCGTGTTTCATCGGCGATAGGCATCGGATGCCTACACGATCTTGATGGGTTGTCGACTGGGGTCGAGCCGACTGGACTGACTGGCAGGGATCATCATATGGGAGCCTTGGAGGCTTGGTCGGTATGATTGGTTTTCCCCCGGTTCCAATAGTACGGGAGTAATCCTCAAACTTGAGGAATCATGGCAGTCGCGTGCACAGGACGGTTGTATCTTTGATCTGGCGAGAGATAATCATTCTGAAGGACAAGCGGATCCGCCCGGGAGCGCGAGCGGAAGCGAGAAAAGCGTGGAAAGTGCGTAAATTTAAATCAAATTCAAAATACGCGCATCCCAAGGGGTGTACCCTTGGGTGCTCAAACCGGGCGTTCGATGTAGGATGTGTAAATATTAAAACATATATTTAAACACATAGGGCATAGATATATAAATCAAATCAATCAAAGCGTAATAAACGTTACCTTTGATTGTTAGCGTATGCTCCCGGCTACTTGCGTTGTTTCCTTCTCCGGAATGCTCACGAAATCCAAAACGTATGGATTCTCCAAAGGTGATCCACACCCACCGGAAGAAACACACGTTCTTCTTGCTAGAAAAGAACGGGTTTAGGAAGAAATCAGTTTAAGAGAAGAACACTATGAATTAGTGTTCTCTTAAACTTACTTTGTTCTTCTTCTTGATTCAAAATCAAGTGAAGAACACAAGTGTAAGAGAGGGAGGGAGCACGAAATTTTGAGAGAGAGGAGAGGATTTTTGTCTTCTCTTTTTCCTAGAAAAAGATGAATAATGAATCACTTATGCTAGGTGTTGTATATTCTAATATATATACATAATTAATGTGATTATTGGAATGTGTCTAGGTTCATCCAAGGATGTCTAGATTCATTCCAATCAATCACCATCAATTCTTCAATCAAGCCTACCAAAATTTATGGTATGATCAAATCATACCAAAAGGGAAGAGCTTGATTGGAGTTGATTTGTCTCTTTCCAAAAGAGACAAGTCAACATACCACCTAGCATGCAACATGGCTGATTTTGCTTCCTCCAAGGAGCATGTCGGCTATGTTTAATTAAGGGAAGAAGTCCAACTTCTTCCTATTCCAAATTAGGAATTATTTCTCCTCTCGGGTATAATTTAACGGACCGGGTTTATCGTAATCCAATTACGACGAACCCAATATTAAATCCAATTTAATGTCCACTTAAATTATTCCCGTTGATCTTTTAATCCAATTAAAAGATCCAACGTCTCAACATCTCAACTTTCCATATTTAATCGAAAATCCAATTTACCGATTAAATGAAAGCCCGATACAATATCGGCCCGTCCATCCAATGGACTTTCCCTTAAGTAATCCAATTACTTATTTTTATCCTTCGAGATTGACTCCAAGTCGATCTCTCAACCTCCTCGGTGATTTTGTGTGTGACCCTTTAGGTTCACCCTCAGCTAGACTTGGGCCCGTGTCCCACAAGGGCCCGTTACCATGGGTGGCCGTCTAGCAACGGTCCATGGCACCAGAGACTAGGTGAATTGGCGTGAACATTTAGGCGCCGATTCCGTACGGGTACGATCCTTCCGTCTACCTACTCGCGGCCTTAGTCTAGGGTATGGAATTGGGCGTCGGTTCCCATCCTTGACTAGGCATCTATGCTTAATACTCGAGACTACGTATGCTTCATTGCATCGACACAGGCAACCATTCCCTGTTCGATCAACCACTGTGGCACAGCTTCAAACAGCATGTACGTGTCTCCGAGTGCATAGGAGATACCTCTGTCATATACTGACAGGGGACGGATCCTCTTCTTGGAATCCACCATCCTCGCTACACATTCCGACTGCACTGGACAAGGCTTATAATGATCATCTTACAGAATGATCACCTCTCGCCAGATCCAAGATACAGCCGTCCTGTGCACGTGACTGCCATGATTCCTCAGGTCTGAGGATTACCCGTACTATCGGAACCGGGGAATCCAATCATACCGACCAAGCCTCCAAGGCTTCCATATGATGATCCCCGCGAGTCAGTCCAGTCGGCTCGACCCCAGTCGACCAACCCATCAAGATCGTGTAGGCGTCCCACGCCTGTCGCCGATGAAACACGGCACTCATCCAATGAACACGACTCTTGACGCAAGTCTCAATAGGACTCTCGATGCCCTATCTCGAGGTCCTCGACTTGGAACGTTTCAGACCAACTCTTAATCAGTTGGTTTCATGAGCACCAATCCAATGCGTGGCCCAACTGCACGAGTTGTTATCCATGGTCTGTGGGCTTTGTTGCGATATAAGTTAAACACCGTTTTAACAAATGTAAAGTGAGCACAACAAAGTAGGTACCAATAGTGACGAACACTCACTTTATTCATCACATAATAATATTACAATTACATCGAGTTGTATAATAGGTTACAAATCGCCAAACCTATTGGCTTTCTGGTCACCGATTCTAACACATTTTATAAGATGATTATCATAAGCCTTGTCCAATGCAGTCGGAATGTGTAGCGAGGACGGTGGATTCCAAGAAGAGGTTCCGTCCCCTGTCAGTATGTGACAGAGGTATCTCCTATGCACTCGGAGACACATTCATGCTATTTAAAGCTGTGGCCACAGTGGTTGGTCGAACAGGGAATGGTTTCCTGTGTCAACGCAATGAAGCATACGTGATCTCGAGTATTAAGCATAGATGGCTAGTCAAGGATGGGAACCGACGCCCAATTCCATACCCTAGACTAAGGCCGGGAGACGGTAGACGGAAGGATCGTACCCGTACGGAATCGGCGCCTAAATGTTCACACCAATTCACCTAGTCTCTAGTGCCATGGACCGTTGCTAGACGGCCACCCATGGTAATGGGCCCTTGTGGGACACGGGTCCAAGTCTAGCTGAGGGTGAACCTAAAGGGTCACACACAAATCACCGAGGAGGTTGAGAGATCGACTTGGAGTCAATCTCGAAGGATAAAATAAGTAATTGGATTACTTAAGGGAACGTCCATTTGATGGACGGGCCGATATTGTATCGGGCTTCCATTTAATCGGTAAATATGGAAAGTCCATTGAGACGTTGGATCTTTTAATTGGATTAAAAGATTAACGAGAATAATTTAAATGGACATTAAATTGGATTTAATGTTGAGTTCGTCGTAATTGGATTACGATAAAATCCGGTCCATTAAATTTTACTCGAGAGAAGAAATAATTCCTAATTTGGAATAGGAGGAAGTTGGACTTCTTCCCTTATTTAAACATGATCGACATGCTCTCTTGGAGGAAGCAAAATCAGCCATGTTTCATGCTAGGTGGTATGTTGACTTATCTCTTTTGGAAAGAGATAAATCAACTCCAATCAAACTCTTCCCTTTTGGTATGATTTGATCACACCATAAATTTTGGTAGGCTTGATTGAAGAATTGATGTTGATTGATGAGAATGAATCTAGACATCCTTGGATGAACCTAGACACATTCCAATAATCACATTAATTATATATATATATATATATATATTAGAATATACAACACCAAGTATAAGTGATTCATTATTCATCTTTTTCTAGGAAAAGAGAAGACAAAAATCCCTCTCCTCTCTCTCAAGTCTCGGCCCTCTCTCCCTCTTTCACACTTGTGTTCTTCACTTTATTTTGAATCAAGAAGAAGAACAAAGTAAGTTTAAGAGAGCACTAATTCATAGTGTTCTTCTCTTAAACCGATTCCTTCTTAAACCCGTTCTTTTCTAGCAAGAAGAACGTGTGTTTCCTCCGGTGTGGTGTGGATCACCTTTGGAGAATCCATACGTTTGGATTTCGTGAGCATTCCGGAGAAGGAACAACGCAAGTAGCCGGGAGCATACGCTAAACAATCAAAGGTAACGGTTTATTACGCTTTGATTGATTATATATATTTATCTATACGCTATGTGTTTAATATTCATTTCCAATATTTACACATCCTACATCGAACGCCCGGTTGAGCACCCAAGGGCACAACCCTTGGGATTCGTATTTTAAATTAGATTTGATTTAATTTACGCACTTTTCTCGCTTCCTCGCTTCCGCTCGCCAGATCCAAGATACACCCGTCCTGCCGCCGATGAAACATGGTACTCATCCAATGACACGATTCTTGATACGAGCCTCAATAGGACACTCGATGCCCTGTCTCGAGGTCCTCGACTTGGAATGTTTAAGACCCAACTCTTAATCAGTTGGTTTCATGACCACCATCCAATGCGTGGCCCAACTGCATGAGTTGTTAACCGTGGCCTGTAGGCTTTGTGGCGATATAAGTAAAACACCATTTTAACATATGTAAAATGAGCGCAACCAAGAAGGTACCATTGGTGACGAACACTCATTTTATTCATAACATAATATTACATTACATCAAGTTATCAGATAGGATACAAAACGCCAAACCTATTAGCATTCTGGTCACCTATTCTAACACTTTTATCTTCCTCGAGCGCTTGGTGAATCTTCGTAATCAATCGTACGTCTGGGAACATGCCTAATTCTCAACACAATAGTAGGAAACATCTTGTGATTCCAGTCCTTATCATTGGCTGATAATTGACTCATTTTTAGCTATAAATGTCTTCGTAGCGACTCCAATAATCAATATTAAAGCTACTCTTCAATTATACGACTAAAACTACATCTTATTCAACACAAATATGCACTAGGACTACATCTAGCACACTCTTTTGAGTCATGGACTCAACTTTGTACATTTGTGCTTTTATCTTTCCCTGATGTCTTTTATCTTTGCCTGATCGAGGACTTGGTGAATCTTCGTAATCAATCGTACGTCCGAAAACATGCCCAATACTCAACTCAATAGTAGAAAACACCTTGTGTTTCCAGCCCTTATTATTGATTGATAAATGGCTCATTTTTTGCTATAAATGTGTTCGTATCGACTCCAATAATCAGTGTTAAAGCTGCTCTTCGATCATACGACTAGGACTTCATCTTATTGAACAAAAATATGCACTAGGACTACATCTAGAACACACTTTTGAGCCAGGGACTTAGCTTTGTACATTTGCGCAACGACAAACTCCTTTAACAAACTTAGACACTAATACACTTTTATCTTTGCCTGATCGAGGGCTTGGTAAATCTTCGTAATCAATCGTACGTCTGAATACATGCCTAATACTCAACACAATAGTAGAAAACATCTTGTGTTTCCATCCCTTATCATTGATTGGTTCATGACTTATTTTTTGCTATAAATGTATTCGTATGGACTCTAATAATCAATGTTAAAGCTACTCTTCGATTATACGAGTAGGACTCCATCTTATTCAACACAAATATGGACTAGGGCTACATCTATAATACTCTTTGAGTCATGGACTCAGCTTTGTACATTTGTGCAACAACAAACTCCTTTAAACAAATTTAGACACTAATACACTTTTATCTTAGGCTGATCGAGGGCTTGGTGAATCTTCGTCAGCAATTGTACTCCGGATACATGCCAAATACTCTACACAATCGTAGGAAACACCTTGTGTTTCCAGCCCTTATCATTAACTGATAAATGACTCATTTTTTTCTATAAATATATTCATATCGAATCAAATAATTAATTTTAAAGCTACTCTTCGATTATACCAAACACAAATATGCACTAGGACTACATTTAGAATACTCTTTTGAGCCATGGACTCAGCTTTGTACATTTGCACAACGACAAACTCCTTTAGTTTAGACACTAAAGCAATTTTATCTTAGCCTGATCGAGGGCTTGGTGAACCTTCAAAACCAATCGCACGTCCAAATACATGCCTAATACTCCATGTAATCGTAGGAAACACCTTGTGTTTCCAACCCTTATCATTGACTGATAAATGACTCATTGTTGGCTATAAATGTATTTGTATCGACTCTATTCATCAATGTTCAAGCTACTCTTCGATTATACGATTAGGACGCCATCTTATTCAAAACAAATATTCACTAGGACTACATCTAGAACACTCTTTTGAGCCATTGAATCAGCTTTGTATATTTGCGGAACGACAAACTCTTTTAAACAAATTTAGACACTAAGGCACTTTTATATTTCCCTGATCGAGGGCTTGGTGCAACTTCGCAGTCAATCGTACGTTCGAATACATGCCTAATACTCAACACAATCGTAGGAAACACCTTGTGTTTCCAGCCCTTATCATTGACTCATAAATAATTCATTTTTATCTATAAATGTATGTGTATCGACTCTATTAATCATTGTTAAAGGTACACTTCGATTATATGACTAGGACTCTATCTTATTCAACCCAAATATGCAATAGGATTACATCTGAAACACTCTTTCGAGCCACGGACTCAGCTTTGTACATTTGTGCAACGATAAACTCCTTTAAAAAGTTTAGACAGTAATGCAATTTTATCTTTGCCTGATCGAGGGCTTGGTGAATTTTCGTAACTAATCGTACGTCCGGATACATGCCTAATACTCAACAAAAGAGTAGGAAACACCTTGTGTTTCCAGCCCTTATCACTGATTGATTCATGAATCATTTATGGCTATAAATGTATTCGTATCGAATCTAATAATCAATGTTAAGATACTGTTCGATTATACGACTAAGCCTCCATCTTATTCAACACAAATATGCACTAGGACTACATCTCGAACACTCTTTTGAGCCATGGACACAGCTTTGTACATTTGCGCAACGACAAACTCCTTTAGAAAAATTTAGACACTAAAGCAATTTTATCTTAAGCTGATCGAGGGCTTGGTGAACCTCCAAAATCAATCGCACGTTCAAATACATGACTAATACTCCACAAAATTGTAGGAAACACCTTGTGTTTCCAGCCCTTATCATGGACTGATAAATGACTCATTTTTGGCTATAAATGTATTTGTATGGACTTTATTAATCAAATTTAGACACTAACGCACTTTTATCTTTCCCTGATCGAATGCTTGGTGAACCTTCGTAATCAATCGTACGTTCGAATACATGCCTAATACTCCACATAATTGTAGGAAACACCTTGTGTTTCCAGCCATTATCATTGACTCATAAATGATTCATTTTTATCTATAAATGTATTCGTATCGACTTTATTAATCATTGTTAAAGGAACACTTCAATTATACGACTACGACTCCATCTTATTCAACACAAATATGCACTAGGACTACATTTGGAACACACTTTTGAGCCAACGACTCAGCTTTGTACATTTGCGCAACGACAAACTCCTTTAAAAAATTTAGACACTAATGCATTTTTTTCTTTGCCTGATTGAGGGCTTGGTGAATTTTCGTAATCAATCGTATGTCCGGATACATGCCTAATACTCAACACAATAGTAGCAAACACCTTGTGTTTTCAGTCCTTATCATTGATTGATTCATGACTCATTTTTTTCTATAAATGTATTCGTATCGACTCGAATAATTAATGTTAAAGCTACTTTTCGATTATACGACTAGGACTCCATCTTATTCAACACAAATATGCACTAGAACTACATCTATAACACTCTTTTTAGCCATGGAATCATCTTTTTATATTTTTGCAACGACAACCTCCTTTAAACAAATTTAGACACTAATGCACTTTTGTCTTTTTCCTGATCGAGGGCTTGGTGAATCTTCTAATCAATCATACGTCCAGAAAACATGCCTGATACTCAACACAATAGTAGGAACCACCTTGTGTTTCCAGCCCTTATTCATGTCGACTCTAATAATCAATGTTAAAGCTACTCTTCGATTATACGACTAGGACTCTATCTTATTCAACACAAATATGCACTAGGACTACATCTCGAACACTCTTTTGAGCCAATCACTCAACTTTGTACATTTGCGTAACGACAAACTCCTTTAAACAAATTTAGACACTAATGCACTTTCATCTTAGCCTGATCGAGGGCTTGGTGAACCTTTGTAATCAATTGTACGTCTAGATACATGCATAATACTTCACATAATCATAGGAATCACCTTGTGTTTCAAGCCCTTATCATTGACTGATAAATGACTCATTTGTAGCTATAAATGTATTCGTATCATCTCTATTAATCAATGTTAAACCTACTCTTTGATTATACGACTAGGACTCCATCTTATTCAACACAAATATGCACTAGGACTACATCTAGAACACTCTTTTGAGCCACGGACTCAGCTTTGAACATTTGCACAATGACAAACTCCTTTAAACAAATTTAGACACTAATGCACTTTTATCTTTGCCGGATCAAGGCTTTGTGAATCTTCGAAATCCATTGTACCTCCGGATACATGCCTAATTCACCACACAATCGTAGGAAACACCTTGTGTTTCCAACCCTTATCATTGACTGATAAATGACTCATTTTTTGCTATAAATGTATTCGTACCGACTCTAATAATCAATGTTAAAGCTACTCTTCGATTATACGACTAGAATTCCATCTTATTCAACACAAATATGCACTAGGAGTACATCTAGTACATGCTTTGGAGCCATGGACTCAGGTTTGTACATTTACGTAACGACAAACTCCTTTAAACAAATTTACACACTAATGCAATTATATCTTAGCCTAATCGAGGGCTTGGGGAATCTTCGTAATCAATCATATGTCCGGAAACATGCCTAATACTCAACACAATAGTAAGAAACACTTTGTGTTTCAAGCCCCTATCATTGATTCATTCATGACTCATTTTTGGCCATAAATGTATTCGTATCGACTCGAATAATCAATGTTAAAGTTACTCTTCGATATACGACTAGGACTCCGTCCTATTCAACACAAATATGCACTAGGAATACATCTCGAACACTCTTTTGAGCCATGGACTCAGCTTTGTACATGTGCGCAACGACAAACTCCTTTAAATAAATTTAGACACTAATGCACTTTTATCTTTTCCTGATCGAGGGCTTGGTGAATCTCCGTAATAATCGTACGTCCGGAAATATGCCTAATGCTCAACACAATAGTAGGAAACACCTTGCGTTTCTAGTCCTTATCATTGACTGATAATTGACTCATTTTTTGCTATAAATGTATTCCTATCGACTCTAATAATCAATGTTAAAGCTACTCTTCGATTAGACGACTATGACTCCCTCTTATCCAACACCAATATGCACTAGGACTACTTGTAGAACACTCTTTTGAGCCATGGACTCAGCTTTGTATGTTTGCGCAACGACAAACTCCTTTAAACAAATTGAGACACTAATGCATTTTTATCTTTGCCTGATCGAGGGCTTGGTGAATCTTCGTAATCAATCGTACCTTTAGATACATGCCTAATACTCCACACAATCGTAGGAAACACCTTGTGTTTTCGCCCCTTATCATTGATTGATAAATGACTCATCTTTTGCTATAAATGTATTCGTTTCAACTCCAATAATCAGTGTTAAAGCTACTCTTCGATTATAAGAATAGGACTCCATCTTATCCAACATAAATATGCAGTAGGACTACATCAGGAACACTCTTTTGAGCCATGGACTCCGCTTTGTACATTTGCGCAACAACAAACTCCTATAAATAAATTTAGACACTAGTGCACTTTTATCTTTGCCTGATCGAGTGCTTGGTGAACCTTCGTAATCAATCATACGTCCGGGATACATGCCTAATACTCCACACAATCGTAGGAAACATCTTGTGTTTTCAGCCCTTACCATTGACTGATAAATGACACATTTTTTTCCTATAAGTATAATGTATTGACTCTATTAATCAATGTGAAAACTACTCTTCGATTAACCGTTACCTTTGTAGTTTTTCACGTGCGCACTTGCTTTCTTCCTTCTTCGGAATGTACACTAAGTTAAAACGTATGAACTCTCCAAAGGTGATCCACACCACACCAGAAGAAACCTTCGTTTTCCTTGCTAGAAGAAAACGGGTTAGAAGGAATTGGTTTAAGAAGACTAACACTATTGATTAGTGTTCTTCTTAAACTTACTTTGTTCTTAGCTTTTGATCCCAGATCAACTGAAGAACACTAGTAAGAGGGAGAGAGGGAGAGTTAGAGAGAGGAGAGAGGCTGTTTTTTGTGTTCTTCTTTTTCTAGAAAAGATGAAAAAATAAATCTCATACATAGGTGTTAGTATATACTCATATATATATATATACATAATTAATGTGATTATTAAAATGTGTCTAGGTTCATCCAATGATGTCTAGATACAACCCAGTTAATCACCATTAATTCTTCAATCAAGCCTACCAACTTTTAAGGTATGATCAAATCATACCAAAAGGGAAGGGCTTGATTGAAGTTGATTTGTCTCTTACCAAAAGAGTATAGAATTGGGCGTCGGTTCCCATCCTTGACTAGGCATCTATGCTTAATACTCGAGGCTATATGCCTCATTACGTCAACACAGGAAACCTTTTCCTGTTCGACCAACCACTGTGGCCACAGCTTTAAACAACATGAACGTGTCTCCGAGTGCATAGGAGATATCTCTATCACATACTGACAGGGGACAGATCCTCTTCTTGGAACCCACCATCCTCGCTACACATTCTGACTGTACTGGACAAAGCTTATAATGATCATCTTACAGAATGATCACCTCTCGCCAGATCCAAGATACAACCGTCCTGTGCACGTGACTGCCATGGTTCCTCAGGTCTGAGGACTACTCCCGTACTATCAGAACCGGGAAAATCCAATCATAACGATCAAGCCTCCAAAGCTTCGATATGATGATCCCTGCGAGTCAGTCCAATCGGCTCGACCCCAATCGACCAACCCATGAAGATCGTGTAGGCGTCCCACGCCTATCGCCGATGAAACATGGCACTCATCCAATGAACACGACTCTTGATGCAAGTCTCTATAGGACTCTCGATGCCCTATCTCGAGGTCCTCGACTTGGAACGTTTCGGTTAATGGTTCAGAAATAATTAATTAACTTGGATTTAATTAATCAATTGTGTTGGACACAAGCCCAAGTCTAGCTGAGGGTGAACCTAAAGAGTCACACACAAATCACTATGAAAGTAGTGGGATTAATTTGGAATTAATTCTTGAAGAAGTGAATTAATTTAATTGGATTAAATTAATTCAAGGAGAATATCAATTATTGGGTCATTTATTGGAAAATCCATTGGATGGATGACCCAAGAATTAATTAATTGGATTAATTAATTTTGGGCTTAATACCTTTAAATTAATTGGATTAATTTATTGGATTTCATTTAATTAATTGATTGGATCAATTAATTAGTGTTTGAGCTTATGTTTATTTAATTGGATTAAATAAAATTTTGGATATCAATAAGGTTTAAAATTAATTGGATTAATTTGAAACCCATGGATCACTTGATTTAATTTGATTAAATCAAAACCGGTCCATGACTTGAAATCAAAGCTCAAAGGTTTGATGCAAGTTTAAGAGGAGTTGAAAGTCCTCCATGTAAGCAATGATGTGGCTCCATGTAAGCAATGATGTGGCTTGCCATGATGGCTAGGTGGTCCACATATTGTGCTAACATGATTGGAGGTTGAGCACAAGTTGTGCATTAGTGTGTAGGTGGTTTTGGAAACTACCTACAACTAGACAACACATGTATACACTTTTCAACTCCCTAACTTGCACTGTCCTCACACCAGCCACGAAATTCCCTGCATTTTTTCTCCATTTTTGAGTTCTCTTTGAATTGGATCAAGATGAGAACATGAGAAATACGTATACACTAATCAGTAGTGTAATACGTTTTTCGTTTCTTCCTTGATCTAGCTTCTACCTAGAAGTAGATCTAGATTTGCTTCCATAAGTGTGGTGTGGAAAAATTAGAGGGGTTCTAACTTGAATCCTAAGGTGAATGGAAAAGAAACGAAAAGGGATTGAAAGTTTTATGCTGTTCTACATGTGAAACGAAAAGGTAATGTTACTATTTAAATTATTGTACCTTTTGTCTCCTCCTCTAGCCACATGTTCAAGCATATGTTTTTGTATGTTATGGTGCTTTTGAATACACCGAACGCCTGGGAATTCAAAGGGAACCCCCTTCCAAATCGTTTAAATTTCTGTTTATTTTACGCTTTCGCCGCGTTCCCGGGCCGTACCGATTCTTTCATATTCATCACTGGCACTATGTTTGTTGTGCTTACTAATAACATTGAAAATGTTTCAACATCATAACAAATTGCCCACAGACCAATTGGACAACCCATGTAGTTGGGTTGCGCATTGGATAGCGACTATGATATCAACTTCTGAGGGTTGGTTAGAAACATTCCAAGTCGAGGACCTCGAGACTGGGCATCGAGTGTCCTATTGAGACTTGCACTAAGTATTGCATTCACTGGGTGAGTGCAGAGTTTCATCGGCGACAGACAAAGCTCGTCTATGCAATTTTAGTGGGTTAGTGGACAAGGTGGTCGACTGACTGAACTGACTTGCGGGAATCATCATATGGAAGCCTTGGAGGCTTGGTCAGTACGACTGAAATTCCCGTTCTGATAGTACAGGATTAGTCCTTGAGAAATTATGGTATTCACGTGCATCCGAAGACTGTATCTTGGATCTGGCTAGAGGTGATCATTCAGTAAGATGGTCATTATAAGCCTTGTCCAATGCAGTTGGAGTATGTGGCGAGGACGGTATATTCCAAGATCGAATTCGTCCCTCGTCAGTATATGACGGTGATGTCTCCTATGCGCTTTGAGATGATTTAGACTCTAAAAGTCTATGGGCATAGCAATTGATTGAGTAGGAAAGGGTTTCCTACATCGATCGATAGAGTAAACGCATCTCGAGTATTAAGCATAGACGGCTAGTCAAGGATTGGAACCGACGCCCAATTCCATACCCTAAACTAAGACCTGGAGACGGTCGACAGTAGGACCGTACTCGTACAGAATCGGCCCCTATATATTCATGCCAACATTCACCTAGTCTTTAGTGCTATGGACCATTGCTAGACGGTCACCTATGGTGATGGAGTCCTGTTGGACACAAGCCCAAGTCTAGCAGAGGGTGAACCTAAAGGGTCACACACAAATCACTGAGGAGGTCAAGAATTGACTTGGAGTCAATTTCAAAGGATGATAAGTAATTGAATTACTTATGGGATTGTCCATTGGATGGACGGGCCAATATTGTATCCGGCCCTTGTTTTATCGGTAATTGGGATTTATCAATTAAGTAAAGAATCAAGGCTTGGATCTTTGAATTAAATTAAAAGATCAATGGAAATTATTTAATGGGACCATGAATTAAATAGGATTTAATTCTTGGGCTTATTATAATTGGATTACAATGAAAATTGGGTCCATTAAATCTTGGCCCAAGAGAGATGTTAATTCCACTTTTGGAATTAGAAGAAATTGGACTTCTTCTAAAGGGGATGTTGGAAAATTACTTCTTTTAGAAGTGCTAAAATTGGCCATGAAGGCCTTTGATGATAAGTTGACTCGTCTCTTTTGGAAAGAGACAAATCAATTCCAATCAAGCCTCTTTCACTTGGTATGATTAAATCATACCTTATGAAATGGTAGGTTTGATTGATGATTAATGGGGATTGACTGGAATGTATCTAGACATCCTTGGATGAACCTAGACACATTCCAATAATCACATTAATTAAGTACATATATATATGTGTGTATATACTATCATCAAAGAAGAATTTTACTATTCATCTTTTTCTAGGAAAAAGAAGAACACTCTCTACATACTCTCTCAAGCCATTTTCGGCTCCTCTCTCTCTACTTTCTAAATCCTCTTTGTTGCTTCATTGATCTAGGATCAATTGAAAAACAAAGTAAGATAAAGAATGAACACTAATTTGATAGTGTAATCCCTTCTTTAATTTCATCCTCTAGATCCGTTATTTTCTAGCAAGAAACACGAGATCTCTCCCGGTGTGGTGTGGACGACTTTAGAGGGTCTCTACGTTGGGATCTCCTGTGGATGAACGTCGAGAGGAATCAATGCTTGTAGCTGATAGAAATACAAAATCGAGAAAGGTATTCTGATTTACATTTATGCTCTCGATTTCTTCTTTATTCTATAGCCACGAACGCTTGTTTATTTTATATGTTTGTATTACACGTTTATACACCGATAGTCCAGAAACATTCAAGGGCATACCCCTTGAACGCACATTTAAATTCTTTTATTCCGCATATTTTTATCTCCACCGCGCTTCCACCACGTTCCCGGGCCAATCCGCTTTCCTTCAAGTGGAATCAGAGCCCGGATCAGTGTATGTGGCTATAGATTACATGTTTTATGTGTTCAAGCATGTTCAACGTGTTTAGATCGGCTTTAAAAGTATGTGTTTATTGATTTTAATTTTCATAATTATTTATTGAAATTTGCATGTTTAATTATGTTGATTAATCAGGGGTATTTGGGTGATTTTTAGAACATTGGATTTTCTGAATCAGTGAATTTATTTCAGTTTTTTATGTACAGAATAAATAAAACAGCAAAAAAAATGTACATCGATTGTACAAGGTTTCTAATATCCATTTTTAATTGCATTTTTGACATGTATTTTTCTGCATTTAATTATGTTATGGAATGATATTCGATATCATTTATTTAATACATGATTTGTATTATTTGGAGCATGATTATATTTGATATGTAATTATGTTGTGTTTTGTTAATTGGATTAACAAGTGATGATCACGAAGCCCATTGGACTGTGTATGATTTTAAATTCCTTTTGGGTGAGACCTACGTGCCTCTTGTTTTGGGACTATTATCTCCCACTTTCGTCTCATGATGTTAAGGCTTGTTTTTTTCCTTTTATGTCCCATGAATTCCATTTATCTTGTAATGAGAGTAGTAAGAAATTTTTTTGGTGAGGTTTTACATGTTATGTATAATAAGGCAAGCCCATGGAGAAAAAGGAGGCCTACGTTGGACGGAGGCCCAAGGTGAGATGTGAAGGTGAAACGAATAGAGTACAAGGCCTATTGGCATGACATTGGGTTAATTTGTTGTAATAGTGTAAGACTACCCTAGACAGGCCATAGATTCACTACGGGCTAAGTCGGTCACATAGGTTGGGCTCGTGATCATCCAATAGGGGTATGCTAGGTTTACTTGTATGTGATGCATTTATTTAAATATTTTGTAACATTGGATATTTATGCATGAAAAATATTAATGTGATGAGGTCTCGGTCAATAATTTCAAACTCTCACTTTGTTGGACCAAGTTGAAATATTAGGCCCATGATGGACTTGGATCAAAATGGTTTTGATCTGTCCAAGCCTTCCATCCATAGCAATCTCATGAGGAAGCTACCGCTACCCAAATGTGGTCTCACGAGTCGTGGCACATTTGGAATAGAGGAAAGCTGCACCGTTTTTGTGAACAAAGAGTACGTTCATTCTTTCCCTATCTCACGAGTCGTGGGGGGCGACAGTTGAGGTATGATTTGGTTTATGGGTCGGGCCTAACATCGAGTAGCATGATTCCCTTAGATTCCTCAGGATCATGTGAAGAGGTGAGGCAGAATATCTTGGGAATCTCATCGGATGAGAATAGTATTGGATACCTCCCACAAGGTTTTTCCCATGTAAATCATAAAAGTGGGGCATGGAGAATTGTGTGGTCTTTCGTCGATTTCAAAGAACCAGACTTATATTCCGAATAAGGTTTTTCCTCAAACCTTCCCGGAAAGATCATCGCCCAAAGAACATTTGACGTTCAAGAAGAGGCTTTATGACAACTGGAAGGTCCGCAGGATCATACTGACATCCATTGATAATGAGATCCAGAAGCAGTATAATAGGCTAGAAGATGTTGGCTCGACGATGCTTCGATTGCAGCAAGTCTATGTGGTCCCAGATCGGTATATTAGATATGCTGCAACGAATGCATTCTTCGGAGCGAAGACGACAAAAGGATCGTCAGTACAAAAGTATAGAGTGATGATGTTATCCCTTGTGGAAAAGCTCAAAGACCTCCAAGATGATCTCGAAAGAGAGATGTACATCGACATGATCCTTCAGTCTCTTCTCCCCTCACTCGACCCATTTATAGTCAACTACGACATGAATGGGCTTGAGAAGACCTTCATGAATTGATAAATATATTGGTCTTGTACGAGGCAACGATTGAAAAATTTGCACGGACGGTACTAGTGAGGAGGCTTCGACCTCTAAAGAAAAAGGCAGGGGTGCCGGACGCAGGAAGAGGAAAAAGGCTCAGACAATATTAGCCGCTGCCAGCACTTTGAGTGCTCCTGTTACACTGCTGGGCGGGGTAAAGGAAAGAAGAAAAGGGTTCGGCAGTCGGAGGTTCCGGATGATATTTGCATTAACTGCGAGAAAAGGGACATTGGGAGAGGGAGTTTCCTAAAGGCCCTCTCCAATGAAGGTGACATTTGAATTGAGTATCAGCATGATCAATGTCCTATTCTTTCGTATTAGATACCAGTCGTTCATAACCTGTGAATGGTTCACAGTTGATGATAAGGAATGGAAAGCTAAGATAAGCGATCCTAAGGTCTAGCAATGGCGAAACTATTGCTGCAAAGACTAAGGACTAGTTAGACTTAGTAGTTATCATGTTAAGATTGTGTCTGTGGGAATTATGTAACCTAGCATGATCAAAATATGTTCCATTTATTGTTGGACAATTTTGGATACAATAATTTGATCAATAAAACTACTTTTATTTGATAAAGAATGGCAAATTCGTTTCTGCTAGGTTTGGTACATAAACACTTGACACTATCCCATAATTGGATTATGTGTACTCAAAACAAATGACTAAAAATGGCTACAATCAAGATGAACTTACAGATTTGGCATCTATGGCTAGGTCAGTTTCCTTTAGTTAACAATGAGAAGTTGGAAGATCCAAAGAGTCTACAATAGAAGATTTGGATCTACTAGCTTGCAGATCCTCTCTGAGGAGGAAAAGACTAAAGAATCATTTTTCAGACAAAGTGGGCTTGGTGATAGTCTAATGGATTAGATCCAAAAAGACCTTTTTGATTACTGAATACACAGGATCAGAAGAGGGTTCACAATTCTAAGAAACTTTGGTAGGTTCGGGGAATTAGACTTGGAGTGGTGAACTAAACTGGTCACCTTTCAATTAGATCGAGAGGGTATGTATTTAGTGGGAGTGCCAATAGCCTATTGATTGGATCCAAAAAGGATATCTTTAAGGTTGCTGAATACACAAGACAAAAATATGATTCACGAGTCTAAGAACCTTTGGTAGGTTCGGGTTATTAGACTTTGAGTGGTGAATCAAATTGGTTACCTTTTGATTAGATCGAGAGGACATGTATTTAGTGGGATTTCTCGAATATCCGAATGAGAATGGAATTCTCAATCAGTGAAATTCTTCTTGAAGCAGCCATGGGTGAATGGTCTCTGATAAGGGAGAAAACGAACCCTGTTGGACTTGGTCCGCTCAGTATTTCACTGAAATTACCTTAGCCCATCTAGACATGGACTTGAAAGTTGCTAGGTTGAGAAACATGGAACTTTGTTAAACTCATGATATAGTTATCATATTGGATATGGTTTGGAAAGCCTGTATCCAAAAAAGTTCTCGAGTATGTCAGATGGTCCTGCATACATGAAGGGACTAGTAGGAAGACAGACTAGACTCGGTGTCTGGTTTGTGCAGGTTTAGTGAAAAATAATGCAAACATCAAGTTATGTCCCACTGACTATATTCCAGTCCTCCTAAGGACGACCAGAATATCTTAGATACCTAATAGGTACAGGTTTCTGGGTCCGACCGGTCAATTGGAGCATGATCCAAAGGATATATGGAGAAGCGATGTTGGACATCGGGATTAGATCAATGGTTTGGAGCAGCGGCATTTTTCTTGAAATTAAAACTGGGTTTGAGATTTTCCTGTAATTGGAATATTCATTTTGACGAACCTATAAGATGTATGACTTGATCAATATTGAGCATTAGGGTCAGTGGGAGTGTGGTTGGGTTCCGAATGTTAAGTGTCTAACGTCTTATTCATTTGGAATGAATTTAATATGCTAGTAAACACTAGAAACATGAGTATTGTTCACGCAACTCTCCATGAAAGGAATTAGATTCCCATTCATAGGGCCAAGTTGTCCAAAACTTAGTCACAATTGAGATGTTTTATATCCCCTACGTCTTTGCCGTACATAGCATGGGTATGCTTTTCGGTGCATAGGGTTTGATGTTGTTTATGCATCGTATATAACAATGGATATCAGGTGTGTACTGATGAGGTAATAGATAGCAGTCTTTAAGTCCTGAATAAGGATTAGAGAAGTTTTCTCGATAAACGGTTTATGGAGAGTTGATTCTGGAAGGCTATAGCGATACTAGCTTCTAAAATCATGTGAATAATATTTAGTCTCAATACCTATGTATGTTTGGGCTTAATGGTGAATGTGGTAGCTTGGAAAGGTGTCAAGCAGGATACCACGACGTTTCACCATGAAAGTCGGAATATGACGATTTTGGAAGTCGTTTCTGAAAAGTTGTTTGGATGAAAATAGCATCCATTAGATGGATGTTGTGCCTAGCACAACCAAGCCAGTAGTTACCTTGGAGGTTAACAACTGAGCTATAGTAAAAGCCTTTTTGGCCCGAGTCCCATAACAAGATCCATGGAAAATTCTTGGACAACCACCATCAACAGGTAGTGATGGTAGGAACAGGCGAGATACGGTTGGACCATATTACCTCAGCAGAAAAATAAAGTAGACGTACGAGACTGAGCCGGTACCACAGATTATTCATCCTCAGAAGATTTTGAGAGACATGGGTAGTTGGCTTTGAGGTCAAGAGGGAGATTGTTAGAAGAGGTGATCAGAAAGCCAATTGGATTGGCAGTTTTGGGAACTATTCATCAATCTTTATTAATACAATATTATCCTGATGAGTAGAGTAAGTATTCATCACTGGCACTGTGTTTGTTGTGCTTACTACTAACGTTGACTGGCATTTCAATGTCACAATAAATGCCCACGACCAATTGGATAACCCATGTAGTTGGATTGCGCATTGGATGGCGGCTATGAAACTAACTTTTGAGGGTTGGTCAGAAAAGTTCCAAGTCGAGGACCTCGAGACTGGGCATCGAGTGTCCTATTTAAGACTTGCACTAATTATTGTATTCACTGGGTAAGTGCCGAGTTTCATCGGCGACAGATAAAGTTTGTCTATGCAATTTTAGTGGGTTAGTTGACAAGGTGGTTGACTGACTGAACTGAATCACAGGAATCGTCATATGAAAGCCTTGGAGGCTTGGTCGATATGACTGAAATTTTCGGTTCCGATAGTGCAGGATTAGTCCTCGGACTTGAGGAATCATGGCAGTCACGTGCATACGAAGACTGTATCATGGATCTGATGAAAGGTGATCATTCTGTAAGATGCTCATTATTAGCCTTGTCCAGTGCAGTTAGAGTATGTAGCAAGGACGGTGGATTCCAAGATAGGATCCATCCCCCGTTAATATATGACAGTGATGTCTCCTATGTACTTTGAGATAGTCTAGACTCTGAAAGTCTATGGCCATAACAATTGATTGAGTAGGAAAGGGTTTCCTACATCGATCGATAGAGTAAACGCATCTCGAGTATTAAGCATAGATGCCTAGTCAAGGATGGGATAACTTCTCCTGCTGGCACACCCAGGTATATAGCTCTTGTGCTAACCTTTGCAGGACTGCTTACTTCTACTCCACCAGTCTGACAACAAGTCTCGCACTACTAGAGTAGGGGGAGTGATGATGCCCCCCCCCCCCCAAATCCACCGGGCCAATCAAAGAGCTAGGAGTAGGCCTCCAAGTCGACAGGCCAGTAGGCCAAGGCCATCAAGCCGAAAACAGTAAGGCTTTTTTACATAAGCCCAGTCTTTATGCACTAACCTGGCAGGCCCACGGAAGAGGCCCATACAACAAGCCTAGTTATCAAACAGCTCGGATTCCATGTCACACAATGAGCCCACACATAGAGCCACGTCATACTGAAAAAACGCATCCAAAATCTTAGTAGATTGGCCAAAACTCGGGTCTTTCTCTACAGGTAACTGCTTTTCCGAAAAACATGGCAGATGTGGTAGGATTGACGACTATATCTTCACCAATTCAACTCTGATTCTCACACAGTTTGTTGGGTTGAGAAGCTGACTTCCCAAGATTTTCAACGGTATATGGCACTCCACTTAATTCCTCTGAAATCGAGTCCATCACAAGTTATAAAAGAGCACACTCTACAGTCATTTGGGGGGACAAGTTACAGACAACTCACATTGACATTGTCACTCATGTAACATCTATACTCTCTTGGCACTCACTCTCACATGGATTTTCTCTATTCTCCAATTAATTTCAACACATTTTCACATGAATCATCACTACGAAACATCACTTTACCATTCTTGTCTATTCTTCATGTTTTCCGTTATTTTATTCAGTCGATCATTACCGACTTAAGTATCGGAGTGTTAACCCCTCTCTGCAGGTTAGTGTCCCTAGAATCTTGGGATTTCCATAAAGGTCCTCGATATTTATGGTGTTGCTGGACCCTGGTATGCATCAAATATATTTATAAAAAAGGAATATAAGATTATTAAAATAATTTAATCTAGAGATTATATCAAGAACAATAGGTATAAGAGTACGAGGGGTTCAATAACATAAATTTTTATGAGTTAATTGAAAAAATTACATATATACTTGGAAAGCTTAGGATGTCTAGTTATTTAGAAAAATATGGAATGAAGATCTGAATTTCGAGAGAAATAAAATATGAAATGATTGGTGAAAAATGTAAAAATAATATTTAATATTTTATTTAGAATTTAAGACATTTTCCATGTATTGAGGCCATGTTTACATATCCCTATTAGGCTATATTAAGCCCCTTATCCAGGTTAGTCATACGTTTACTTAACTATTTGGAAGCCCGATACTAAGTTATACAGCCCAGTATAGACCACTACTAATTCCTTATTAGAATACAGGAACATTGCCCAATATTACAATATGTGGGTGCCACATATTATTACTACTAACTTTTGCTTTCGTAAATCTCCGAACCATGCCCCTATAAAAGTCGTCTTGCCCTTCATTTCTTGTTAATTTCAACCTTGCATGCTAACATCTCACAAATGGTCTGACTCAAATTAGCCCCATATAAAATCTAGGGTTAGTCACACTTAGACCCCCTCTGAAAATGCAAAATTAGACTTTTTTCCAAATTGAAATTACACTTACACCCCACTAAAAACTATTCATTTACATCTAATCCCCTTCTATTAGAATTTGAACAAAAATTATTTATGTCAGCAAAAAGGTTACATAAATATTCAATTTTTCCCGTTATTTAACATTCTCATGTATGTCTTTGTACTTATAAAGGGATAAATGTAATGTTTATATATGGAATTAGATTAACATTATTTATATTTTTTCCTTATAAGTACAAAATTATTAATGAGAATGTTAAATAGGGGGTAAAATAAAAAATTTATGTAATTTTTTTTTTGTTGACATTAACATTCTTCGTCTAAATCTTAACAAAAGGAGGTCGCGTGTAAGTGGTGAATTTTCGGAGGGGGTGTAAGTTTAATTTTTGAAACATTTTTGGGGGAAAGTGCAATTTCATATTTTCAAAGGGGGTCTAAGTGTAATTAATCTTTTCTTTTATTTAAAAACAAGATTTCTTTAATTTAGTTAGATTATGTTATTCAAATTGTTGCAACACTAGAAATGTTCCGAATTTGGACATAATATCCTAGCAAAAGTACACTCATATCCCCCATTAAAGTTGTGTTTATCTCTTGTTCGTGTCGATTTTTTTCTTTTTGGCTTAGATCTTTTTTAAATTAATAGTAATTGTATTATATCTATCTATCGGGACATGTAAAAAGTGTTTTTTTGAAAACTATTTGCCTACATTTTGTGTTCTATAACAAACGGTGAGGATCATGCCACATCAATACGATGTTGACATGACATCATTCTTACGTTTTGTTATGAAAACATCTTATACAAGTTACTATAGATATTGCTAGAGAATATTATCTCAATTACAATCACTCTTTATGTATTTACACTGACACATACATAATTTGCTATTCGTTATTTGGTCACTCTCTTGCTTTCATTGTCGCTCTATTTACTCAGTTTCTCTCATAGACACTTTGTGGGTACAAGAAACAATGGCGCACAACTCAAATGATTGAAGCAACATAAATCTTTATTCAACTACATTCAACCTTTAATTATATTGTATAGTTATGTAAACTCTAATGTATGTTAATTTTTATCTTGCAGATGGAACTAATACTCGAGAAAGATTACTTCTACAGGTGCTAAAGAGTTAAATCTTTTCTAAAATTTAACAAATGCATTCTAACCATCTATTCGAGGACTCGTAAGAAATTATATTTTAAAATACATTTGCTTACATTGGTGTTCTATAACAAACAATATGGATCGTGCCACGTTAATACGATCTGTTGACGTGGCATCATCCTTATCGTTTGTTACAAAAATATTTTATATAAGTCGGTGTAGATATTACTATATAAAATCTTGAGAATTATCTCCATTACATTCACTTTTTTAACACTCACACAGTCACTTACACTCACATACATAATTATCTATGGGACGCTTGCTCACCCTTTTTGTCTCCTTCATTCTCTATCATCTCTGTCTCATCCATTTTCTGATCTCGGTCTCCTCCATTTTCTAGTATTTCTATCTCTCTCCATCACGCACGTACTGCAAACAATTCTTTATGCGCACAAGAAAAGATGGAGCACAACCTAAATGATGGAAGCAATGTAGATCTTTACTCATCAAAATTCAAAGACATTCAACATTCAAATCTTCATAGAACAGTATTAGCTCTAACATATGTTAATTTTCACCTTGTAGATGGAATTAATACTGAAGAGAGACTTCTTTTATGGGTCTTGGAGGGTAAATGGTGTGCTCTTTCCGGAGCCACTTACATTCAATTTTTCGGCCCACCTTCGCCACCACCTCCACCATCACAACAAGTACCTCCAACAGTGCAACATGCATGGAAGATCTTTTTTTCTTTCTTTTTGTTTCTCTCTTTTTTCTTTCTACAAAAAATATACACATGTGTGTGGTCTTCACTCCTCTTCTTTTTGTGTAGATCTTTTATTTTAGATATAAATTTTATAAGAAGTACTAACTTAAGATTGGTAACTACTCAATTTTGAAAGTGTAAGCACAAATGCTTTGTTTTTTTCCTTTGAATTTAGAAATAAAGTTTTTTAGAAAAAATCAAAATTGGCTTTCTCAAATTTTTTTGTTTTCTTCTATCTTTTTGGGGATATAGGGTTTGATTTGTGGAAAAGATTTTTTCTTATCCATCTTAATATTCTCTCTCTCTCTCTCTCTCTCCCCCCCCCCCCCCCCTCATTTCTTCTTTTTTTTTTCTTTGAGGGGGATACAGGGTTCGATCTATGGAGAATATTATTTCTTCTCCATCTTAAGATTCTCTCTCTCTCTCTCTCTCTAATTGTAATGGTCAACACTAATGATTCGTGGATGTGAGTTACATGCCCTTGCAAATAATGAAGTCTTCTAGGAAGCGGCAGGTTAGGACTATCAGAGAAGTACCTCTAAGAGCACAACATAGACATTAACGAATCTCGTATATCCGTATACAACGAAACTTTGTTGTGATGGTGGTGGTGGATGCAAAAGTAGTGCCGGCATATTATAATTAAGTGGCTCCAGAAAGGGCATACCATTAATCCTCCAGGACCCATAGAAGTAGTCTTTGTCCAATATTGGTTTCATCTCTGCAAATTGAAAATTATCATATCTTAGAGTTCATACAAATCTATAAAATAAAACTCAAAGTTCAATGTAGTTGAATCCCTGAATAAAGATCTACATTGATTCCATCATGTGAGTAGTGCATCATCATTTTTTGTGCGCACAAAGTGTTGTGTGGAGTATGTGCATGAGAGAGAGAGACTGAGTAAGCAAGGTGTAGATACAAAGACAAGAATTCACGCAAACAATCTCTATAATGAAGATAATTCTTTCTAACAATATCTATACTGACTCATATAAGATGTTTTATAGCAAACAGCAAGGATGATGTCGTGTTATATTGATGTGACATGACAGAATACCAAGAGTAGACAAGTGCTTTTTAAAATATAATTTCTTACCGGCCACGAAAATAGATGGCTATAATGCAATTACTAATATACATAAAAAAAAAATCAACTGAAAGAGATAATTACAACTTTAATAGGGGATATTAATGTATTTATGACAAATGAAATTGTGTCCAAATTAGAAATCTTGTTTCTAAATATACGATTCCACCATAAAGTTTTATAGACTAAAGATATTCACAGACCATGTATATTTAATTTACCATTTGAATAATAGTAGCTATAGTAAATCTTATAATATACATTCCAATTATATATATCATAAAATAGTTTTTTCATAATACCCTACGAATGTGTTGTACCATCTTTGGCAATTTAAGAGACTTTAAAAATTATATTCCTATTGTTGATATTGATGGTACATAATTGAAATTAAATTATATCTATATAAATTGCATTCTTTATACTAAACTCAATTTATTTAGACCATCAATTTCACGTGAACACTCAACTTTCAACAAATTACCTAATTTGAGAATTTATTATTTGGATGGGCATGTTAGTCCCATTCAAGACTCATTAATGTTCATCAATATATTATAAGAAGATGAGAGAGAGAGAGAGAGAGAGAGAATCATTCCCATGTAGCAAACCTTATATCAAGAATAAAAAATAAAAAATATAATTGTGAAGGTCAATTGATTTTTCCTAAAAGCTCTATTTTAAAAATCGAAGGAAAAAACAAAGGGATTGTGTTTACACTTTTCAAGATTGTGGACATACCATTTTTAAGTTAGTTCTTCTTATAAAATTTATATATAAAATAAAAGATTTAAACAAAAGAACAAGACAAAAGGTTGCAAAAAAGTATATTTTTTTACAAATCAAACGAGAATCAAAAATGAAAGAAATAAAGATTTGTCATGACTGTTGCATTCTTGGAGGTACTTGTTATGATGGTGTGGTGGAGGCAGCGTGAGTGGTGCCGACACATTAAAATTAAGTAGCTCCGAATAGATCATTGTTAGAATAGGTGACCGTGAAGCCAATCTGATTAGCCTAATGTAACCTATGTCTGAACAATTTCAGGTTTTAATAAACTGTAATGAATAAGAAAGTGATATTCATCTTGCTTATACTTTGTCTGTGTTCACTTTACTGCTTTATTATAACTGTTCACTGCATAAACAAAGCCCACAGACTGAAATCACATTCCGAAAAACTGGAACTACGCATTGGATGGTAGTTTCATGAAATCAGTTTCGCCGAATTTTGAAATTCTCCAAGTCAATGAATATTGAGAAACGGCATCGAGAATCCATTTGAGACTTGCACTAAGCATCTGCTGTTGTGTTTCATCAACAAGTGATGAGGCTCATCCATGCAGTGTTAGTGGGTCAGCTAGCTAGGTGGCCGCTGACTGAGGTGACTTACAGGAACCGTCTTATGGAGGACCTTGAGTCGGGTCAGTTAGGTATAACTTGTGTTCCCGATTCCAACAGTACGAGTTGATCCTTGGACTTCAGGGATTACTTAGATCACCTACACACCATGCCTGTATCTTAGGTATGGCGATAGATTACCAAGTTATAGTTACTGAGTAGTCATAAGCCCTATCTAGTACAGTCAAGATGTGCAGCGTGACAGTAGATTCCGAGAGAGGATCCATCTCCTGTCACAGTGCTGACAGTAGCATCTCACAATACTCTGAGACTCGTCCCTTATAAATCTGTGGCCATAGTAACTAAACAGAAGGGTGGAACCCCGGTGACGTTTAGTAAGGACGAGGCAAGACTTAGGTCTATGATGGGTGCCTACGTTTCCGTGCCCTAGATCCTAAGTGATGAGACTGAAGATGGAAGGATAAATGTAATGTAGAGCCTAAATGTTCACACCACGTATTTCACCTAGTCTCTAGTGTCATGGACTGTTGCTAGACGGCCACCAATGGTAACGGACGGATTCCTATCATAGGATGGTTGGGAATTCGACCAAGTCTAGCTGGGAGTGAACCTAAAGAGTCACACACAATCCGCACACATAAAGTATTTAATTTAGAATTAGATTTGGAGAGGTAGGACGATTAAATTGAATTTAATTGGTTCTCTTTTTCTTGGATGTTGATTCCTTTAAATTAGATTAAAAGGAATTAACTAAATAAATAAATTTGATTTATTGGAATTAATTATGTGGGCCTAAAATACATATTATTATTTATTTTATTTATTTATGGCCTCATGGATTATTTAAATATGATTTAAATATTCCATAAAATAAATGGATGGTTGAGATTAAAAGGAGAGATGAATGGCTAGGATTGGTTTGACCAATTCAAGACCTAGTTTGACTAGGACTTTGACTAGGTCAAAATCCTAGTCAAATTAAAGTTCTAAAGTTGGAGTTTGAAGAGGAATAAGATTCCTCCTCTATAAATACGCATAGGGTTTCACTTTAGACAAGATGATGAGAATTCAAGAAACACACACACAAACACCTCCCTCATCTCTCGCTTAGGCTCGGCCATACCCCTCTTTTCCCAAGAAATTATTTCTATTCTTTTGTTTTCATACAATTAAACCTAAGGAGGATTGATCACGTTAATTCATAACGTTTGGTCAATCCATCCTCTCTAAATTATATACACTTGATTTTTCACTAGCACGGGGATCAAGATATGTGGGCGGATTGCGTGTACGATTTAGAGGGTCTCAATTCAAGATCTTGGTGCAAAATGGGGAACAACGCAAGTAGCGGTTTGAAGACAAAACAACAACCGGGTAGGTTTCTACATTTTGGCACTTTCAGTTTCTACAACCCTATGGCCTCCATGATTTACATGTTCCATATTGGTCATGAGATACATCGAATGCCCGTGAGGTACAAGGAAACACCTCTTGAACGTGTAGATTTAATTCATTATTATTTTGTTTATTTTCCAGGTTTTATTCAAGACATTAATTGAGAAAAGGTGTTTTATCTTGATTGGTTGGGAACCTCAAGATTTAACTATTTTCGAATAATGAGAAAAGGTTTTCCTAACAAGAGAAGGGATGGTCAATGTTACACCAAATTTACATGTATGCCTCGTTCTCTTAATTCTTTTATGGATGATGTGATTGGATATCAAGGATTATGTGCATGAATTATATGATTGGATATCATGAATTATGTGCGTTGATTGAGAACGAATGATCACAAGCCCTAGACCGAATGTATGATTTAATTTTATGTTGGGCCTGTGTGCCTCTTTAATTTTCTCCTCCTCTCTTCTAGTTGCCTTGTAATAATAAGGCATTCTATCTCGCTCCAATTGTACTCCCCCCGGGTTTTCGCTGGGGTTTCTTTTAAATTTGTAATGAGGGTAGTATAGTGGTGCGGTAGTACTTTATTTTGATTTCCATGGTGGAGATGAAGGATGGCCCAAAAAAGAGAGCCCAGAATGGAGAATACAAGGAGTTCCATGGAGACCCGACGGGGAAGGAGGCAAGGCCCATCAGTGTGTTGATGGGTTGCTATTATTAAATGTAATAGTGTAGGACCAACCTTAAATTGATCATAGATCCACTGCAGGCTCAGTGGGTCGCATAGGATTCGGCCTTGTGATCATCCAACAGGGGCGTGCTAGACTTTAATTTTGCATGTGGCTCTTATGGTGAATGAATGGTTTATTTATCGTATTAATTATATGGCATGCAAACCTTTATAATGCGTGGATGAATATATGTGTATATGAGATCTTGATCATTAAAACTGTCACTTGGTTGGACCAAGTTTAATATTAGACCATTAATAAATGGACTAGGACTCTAGGAGTTCGTCCAAGACATCCATGCATGGCAAAGTGAGGAAGCTAGTTTCAATCGATAGTGTGGTCTCACGAGTCATGGCATGACTATCGTGCTTAAAAGAAGCTGCACTTTGTCATGAACGAAGAGTACACTCCTGTTCCCTGTCTCACGAGTCGTGAGGGTAGCAGCGAGTCTGTGAATCGGTTAATTGGGTCGGGTCTAATGCTCGAATAACGTGATTCGCTTGGAGTCCTCGAGATCACGTAAAAGGGTGAGGCAGTTATCTTGGGAATCTCATGGAATGCGAATGGTATGGAATACCACCCACAGGTTGTTTTCCATGCGAATCGTAAAAGAGGGGCATGGAAGGTATCGCTGTGGATCCCGAGCCCACTAGGAAAAGAATTTCCTGAAAACAACGTTTGAGAGTGTCGTGTTTTCGTAGAAATAATGGGAGTATTAAATGACTGAAGTCCA
This sequence comes from Sesamum alatum, assembly GCA_034509735.1. Classification (NCBI taxonomy): domain Eukaryota; kingdom Viridiplantae; phylum Streptophyta; class Magnoliopsida; order Lamiales; family Pedaliaceae; genus Sesamum; species Sesamum alatum. The sequence goes on along the minus strand of JACGWO010000001.1, from coordinate 32,698,256 downwards.
TGTCTTTAATTTTTATTAAAACCTTTTATTTAATTCTACTGATTGAAGTTCTATTTTTAAATGTAGATTTAAAATGACTAATAACCCATTATCAACCATATTTGAGACAAACAAGTTTAATTGAACCAATTACAATGACTGATTGCGAAATCTGAGGATAGTCCTCGATTATGAGAACCAAGGCTATGTCATGGACAAGCCGTTTCCTCGGACGTTGTCGGAAGGATCCACGCCAGAGGAACCTGAGACGTTCGAGACTTGGCATCAGGATAACCGAAATGTCCGTAGCATCATACTTGCCTATATGACAAATGAGATTCAGAAGTAGTATGAGAGGCTAGATGATGTCCCTTCCACTATGGCTCGCCTGAAGGATTGCTATGCAGTCCCGGACCGGCATACTAGGTATGTCGCGACGAAGGTGTTCTTTGGAACGAAAATGATCGAAGGATCCTCTGTACATGAGCATGGAGTCAAGATGCTTACCTTGGTGGAAAAGCGCGAAGACCTCAAAGCAGGACTCGATAACGAAACGTACATTGATGTGATCCTTCACTCACTCCCACCCTTCTTCACCAATTCATTGTTAACTACAACATGAATGCTCTTGAGAAGGGTATCCATGAGTTAATTAATATGTTGGTGCAATACGAGGCAATGACCAAAAATTCTGCGCCATCGGTGTTGTTTGGAGAGGTTTCGACTTCCAAGACAAAAGGCAAGGGTGCCGGACGTTGGAAAAGGAAGAAGTGAAATAGAAAGGCCGTCAAAGCTGCTACCGACACTAAGAGTGTCCTCGTTTCCATGGTGGGGAAAGGCAAAGGGAAAAGGAAGGTTGACTCAAAGCAACAGTCGAGGGCAAATGACATATGTATTTATTGCCGTGAGAAAGGGCATTGGAAGAGGGATTGCCCCAAACTCCTCTCCAAGCAAGTTATTTTTGTGATTGAGATTAATATGGTTACTAACTATGCATCTTGGTTATTAGATACCGGCTGTGGAGCTCACATTTGCAATGACTTGCAGGTGTTCAAAAGAAGCAGATAGTTGAGTAGCGATGAAATAGTCTTAAAGCTTGGAAATGGCCAGTCCATCTCGGCAGAAGCAATAGGATCCGCCACCTTAGTAGTAAGTGATCGTATTAGTATAGATTAGAGCAAGTTTATTATGTACCTATCATGATTAGAAACATCATTTCCATCCCATTGTTAGACAATAGTGGTTACGAGTTTTCAATCAATAAAAATTGCTTTTATTTGATGAAGGGTGGATTTACTCATCTGCTTGGTACGCTTAATAACGGGCTCTATATTTTACAACAAACAAATTTCATCCTGAATACTCAACACAAACGTAAAGTAGATAATGACGGGAACACACGATTATGGCATGCAAGGCGAGGTCATATCTCCCGAGAAAGGATGAAGAAATTGGTAAACTCAAAGAACCTAGAGATTGGGACTTGAGTGATCTATCAACTTGTGAATCTTGCCTTAGAGGGAAAATGACCAAGAAGCCCTATGTAAGACAAAGCAGGCTTGCCAAGGGTCTGTTGGACTTGGTCCATACAGACGTATGTGGACCACTGAGGATGCAAGCTCGAGGTGGGTTCTCCTACTTCATAACCTTCACCGATGATCATTCGCGGTATGGTTATGTTTACGTGATGAGGTACAAGTCTGAAGCTATTAAGAGGTTTAAAGAATTCAGACTTGGAGTCGAGAACCAAACCGGCTGCAAAATTAAAGTCCTACAGTCAGACTGAGGCGGAGAATACCTTAGCACTGAGTTCCTTAATTATCTCAAAGAAAATGGTATAATCTCATAATGGACACCTCCCGAGACACCTCAATTAAATGGGGTCTCTGAAAGGAAGAATCGAACCTTGTTAGATATGGCCAATCCATGATGAGCTTTACCAAGTTGGCTTTGTCTTTTTGGGGCTACACATTGAAAACCGCAGCCAAGTTGTTGAACTTAGTGCCGACCAGTGCAGTGACCCAAACACCATATGAGATATGGCACGGCAAGCCAGCATCCTACAACTACTTGAAAGTGTGGGGTAGCCCTGCATACGTCAAGAAGCTAGTGGGACACAAGCTAGAATCAAAATCTAGTCTGTGCAGGTTCATTAAATACTCTAAAGAAACTGCAGGTTATTATTTCTATGACCCCTTGGAACAAAAGGTGTTTATTTCAAGGAATGTAGTATTCTTGGAACAAGGATTTCCAGTAGGTGTCCAACATGATGAACTGATCCTTGAGCAGTCAAGTGAGACAAATCAGTCATCAATTCCAAAAGCTACGAATACCTCACTCAGAGGATTCAGGATAGATATCCGAAACGTTGAGCAAACTCGAGAGGTACAGCATGCCAAGCATGTCGAACAACCTCAGGAAGATCCAACCTTGGTACCTGAACCGCCAACTCCTGTAATGTCTGCGCCCATGGTCACCATTGATGTTCCCGTCCTCCGTAGGTCAACTAGAGTTCCTCACTTCCCGTGAGGTATGGCTTCCTAAGCATGACCAGTCAATTGGAAAAGGATCCCAAGACATACGGGGACGCGATGTCTGACATCGACTCAGGAAAATGGCTTGAGGCCATGAAAACCGGAATGGACTCTATGACTGAGAACCAAGTCTGGAAACTTGTAGACCCACCCAAAGGCGTTAAACAAGTCCAGTGTAAATGAGTCTATAAGCGTAAATTTGGCATTGATGGAGAAGCTACAACCTTCAAATCTAGGCTAGTGGCAAAAGGGTACACTCAACGACCAGGGGTCGACTTTGAGGATACCTATTCACCGATAGCCGTGGCTAAGTTAATTCAAATCCCGCTTGCCATAGCAGCATGGTATGACTATGAAATATGGCAGATGGACATGAAAACAACATTTCTAAACGACTTTGTTAAGGAAGAGATCTACATGGATCAGGCAAAAGGGTTCACAGTCGCCGGAGAAGAGCAGAAAGTCTGCCGTCTCCAGAAGTCTATCTATCACCTCAAACAAGCATCCCGGAGTTGAAACATTTGTTTCAATGAAGTCATACGGGGTTATGATTTCATCAAGAACGAATCCGACCCTTGCGTATACAACAAGGTTAGTGGGAGCTCCGTAGTGTTCCTAGTACTTTATGTGGACAACATTCTACTCATAGGTAATGACGTTAGAATATTGAGTAACATAAAACCATGGTTATCTACTCAATTTTCCATGAAGGATTTGGGTGAAGCCTCCTACATTCTAGGCATCCAGATCGTCAGGGACAGATCTAAAAGAATGCTAGGACTAACCCAAAACTCATATATGGAGAAAATCCTAAAAAGGTTTTACATGGATAATTCCGAACGAGGTTTCCTTCCCATGGGGCACGGGATCAAGTTGTCTAAGAAACAGTCTCCTAGGACTGATGATGAACTTGAAAGGATGAAAAGCATCCCCTATGCTTCTACCGTATGCAGCATCCAATATGCCGTCCACTGCACGAGACCTGACATCGCTTACGCCTTAAGTGTAACGAGCAGATATCAGTCTTGTGCAAGGGAGGCACATTGGAATGCAGTCAAGAGCATCCTTAAGTACCTGAGGAGGACTAAGGAAATGTTCTTGGTCTATGGCAACGGAGAATTAATCCTGGAAAACTTTAGCGATGTTAACTTCCAAGCGGATGACGATGATGCCAAGTCTCAGTCGGGTTATGTGTTCAGGCTCAATGGTGGCGTGGTAGCATGGAAGATTTCTAAGCAAGCAACTACGGCCGATTCCACCACTGAGGCCGAATACATAGCAACTTCAGAAGCTGCCAAATAAGAGGTTTGGATGAGAAACTACATCAAAAAGTTGAGTGTGCTGCCTAGCATTGCCGAGCCCGTAGTTATCTTCTGCAATAATAATGGAGCAATATCGCAAGCAAAGGAACCGAGATCCCATCACCGATCTAAGCACATTCTTAGACGCTACCACCTTTTGAGGGAAATGGTCGGAAGAGGTGATCCGGATGGACCAAGTCAGCTCAGCAGACAACACAGCAGATCCTCTGACAAAGCCTATGTCACAAACTGCTCATACGCACATCTTGAGAAGATGGGAATTAGACATATGAACGATTAGCTTTAGGTCAAGTGGGAGATTGTTAGAATAGGTGACCATGAAGCCAATCTGATTAGCCTAATGTAACATATATCTGAACAATTTCAGAGTCTTAATAAACTATAATAATTAAGAAAGTGCTATTCATCTGGCTTATACTTTGTCTGTGTTCACTTTACTGCTTTATTATAACGGTTCACTGCACAAGCAAAGCCCACAGACTGAAATCACATTTCGGAAAACTGGAACTACGCATTGGATGGTGGGTCCATGAAATCAGTTTTGCCAAATTGGTATGAAATTCTCCAAGTCAAGGAATCTCAAGAAAGGGCATCGAGAATCCATTGAGACTTGCACTAAGCATCTGCTGTCGTATTTCATAGATAAGTGACGAGGCTCGTCCATGCAGTGTTAGTGGATCAGCTAGCTAGGTGGCAGCTGACTGAGGTGACTCGTGGAAACCGTCTTATTGAAGACCTTGAGTAGGGTCAGTTAGGTATGACTTGTGTTCTCGGTTCCAACAGTACAAGATGATCCTTGGACTTGAGGGATTACCGAGGTCACCTGCACACCGTGCCTGTATCTTAGGTATGGCGAGAGACTACCAAGTCGTAGTTACACAATAGTCATAATCCCTATCTAGTATAGTCAAGATGTGCAGCGTGATAGTAGATCCCAAGAAAGGATCCCTCTCCTGTCACAGGGCTGACAGTAGAATCTCACTATACTCTGAGACTCGTCCCTTATAAATCTGTGGCCACAGTAACTAAACAGAAGGGTGGAACCCCGGTGACGTTTAGTGAGGACAAGGCAAGACATAGGTCTAAGATGGGTACCTACATTTCCATGCCCTAGACCCTAAGTGCTAAGACTGAAGATGGAAGGATAAAAGTATTGTAGAGCCTAAATGTTCACACCACATGCACCTAGGCTCTAGTTTCATGGACTGTTGCTAGACGGTCACCCATGGTAACAGACGAACTCTTGTCATAGGATGGTTGGGAATTCGGCCAAGTCTAACTGAGGGTGAACCTAAAGAGTCACACAAAATCCGCACACATAACGTATTTAATTTGGAATTAGATTTAGAGAGATAGGACGATTAAATTGGATTTAATCGGTTCTCTTTTTCTTGGGATAAATTCCTTTAATTAGATTAAGGAATTAACTAAATGAATAAATTGGATTTATTAAAATATGGGCTTAAAATAAATATTACTATTTATTTTATTTATTTATAGCCCCATGGATTATTTAAATAGGATTTAAATATTCTTTAAAATAAAATGGATGGTTGAAATTAAGAGGAGAGATGAATGGCTAGGATTGGTTTGACCAATCTAAAACCTAGTTTGACTAGAACTTTGACTAGGTCAAAATCCTAGTCAATTAAAGTTCTAAAGTTGGAGTTTGAAGAGGAATGGAATTCCTCCTCTATAAATACTCCTAGGGTATCACTTTAGAAACATGATGATTTCAAGAAACACACACACACACACACACCTCTCGACCTCTCCTCTTGCTCGGCCACTTCTCCTTTCCCAAGAATTATTTTGGTTCCTTTGTTTGATACAATTGAACCTAAGGAGGATTGATCACGTTAATTGATAATGTTTGGTCGATCCATCCTCTCTAAATTATATACATTTGGTTTTTCTCTAGTACGAGGATCAAGATACGTGGGCGGATTGCGTGTACAATTTAGAAGGTCTCAATTTGAGATCTTGGTGCAAAACGGGAAACAACGCAAGTAGCAGTTTGAAGACAAGACGACAACCGGGTAGGTTTCTATGTTTTGGCACTTTCGGTTTCTACCCCCCTATGGCCTTCATGATTTGCATATTCCTTATTTGTCATGAGATACACTGAATACCCGGGAGGTTCAAGGGAACACCCCTTGAACGTGTTGATTTAATTAATAATTATGTATGTTTTAAATTTTGTAATTCCTATTTTATACCATGCTTCCGCATTCATGCTCCTCCCGGGACGATCTACACGCCTATCAAAGGCTTTCAACAAATCTATCTCGGTGTGGTGTGGACGACTTTAGAGGGTCTCTACATTGGGACCTCGTGTGGATGAACGTCGATCGAAATACAAAATCGAGAAAGGTATTCTGATTTAGATTTATGCTCTCAGTTTCTTCTTTATTCTATAGCCACAAACGCTTGTTTATTTTATATGTTTGTATTACGAATTTATACACCGATAGCCCCGGAACGTTCAAAGGCACACCCCTTGAGTGTGATTTAAATTCTTCTATTCCGCACGTTTTTTTATCTCCATCACTCTTTCGCCGCGTTCCCGGGCCGTCCGCTTTCCTTCATTTAACTCTATGATTGACATATCAAATTATTTTCCACCCAACCAAGTGCTATGGCCATAAACTTTGAGAGTTTAAACCATCTCAAAATGCATAGAAGATCTCGTTGTCGTAACCTTTGACAGGGGACAGATCCTATCTTGGAATCCACCATCCTCTCTACGTACTTCGACTGCACTGAACAAGGCTTATGATGGCCATGTCTTAGGACACGATCACCGCTTGCCAGATTCAAGATACAGCCTTAGTATGCAAGCGACTGTCGTGATTCCTCAAGTCCAAGGACTAATCCCGTACTATCAAAATCGGGAGTACGAGTCATACCGACTAAGCCCGTGTGGCTTCGTATGACGATTCCCGCGATCCACCTCAATCAGCTGACACCATCGTTGTCAACTAACCCATTAATATTGCATAGACGTCCAACGCCTGTCACCGATGAAACACGGTACTCATCTAATGAATGCAATTCTTAGTACAAATCTCTATAGGTTCCTCGATACCCAATCTCGAGGTCCTCGACTTAGAGTGTTTCAGACCTATCTACAGAAGTTGGTTCCATGACCACCAACCCAATTGCAGTCTAACTTCTTGGATTCATATGTCCGGTCTGTGGGTGTTTGTTGTGATATCAACGTGACGTTCAAAGATTGAAGAATGGTTCTCAGAATAGCCAACCACATTGACTTTCTGGTCACCTATTCTAACTAAAACATCAGCCCTGGTCACAACTAGGAGATCCTCCATCCGCTTCCTGTTCCCCTCCTTACTAATTCCCTCCTCCTCGCTCTCACCCCCATAGTGGGAGGCGGAGTCAGAGGCTGTGGGATTATCATTGCCTTCATCTGTAGAAAGTTCTATCAAGTCAATCAACATGTCCTGAATCACATCCCTATCTATGCTACCCGTCGACATGACCACCAGAAAATAGAGGGGAGCGGGGAAGCATACCCAGACACAAGCAGAAGAAAGCAGGGGATTACGAAGAAAGCCTTAAAAATCACGAACCTAAAAGGCATAAATCTATTTCAAAAAATTTCTTGCAAAAGATGGAGAATTTTTGCAAAAGGTGAAGAAGACTGACTCAGGAAACTCAGAGATGGTGAAAAAAGTAGCATCCCCAAAGAAGGCCTTATTACCTTAGCAGCCGAAGAGTTCCATCAGTGCTAGGCTCAGCCTCTCTCCTCCTCGCTTAGCGTCCACGCGCCAATCACAAGCCGCGTGCGCTGGCATGCATTGTAAGGCCTTTTCACTTTCCCTACTTTTTCGTAATAATTACCCTGTCTTATCCTCTGCAGATAAGTATAAATAATTCAAAAATCCGCGTGCCATCACATGTAGCAGCATAGTAGGGAGGAAGCAACACAACATGACTTCTCCTGCTGGCACACCCAGATATATAGCTCTTGTGCTAACCGTTGCAGGACTACTTACTTCTAGTCCACCAGTCTAATAGCAAGTCTCGCACTACTGGAGTAGGGGGAGTGATGATGCCCCCCCAAAATCAGACCAATCCAAGAGCTAGGAGTAGGCCTCCAAGCCGGCAGCCCAGTAGGCCAAGGCCATCAAGCCAAAAACAGTAAGGCTTTTTTACATAAGCCCAGTCTTTATGCACTAACCTGCCAGGCCCACAAAAAAAGGCCCGTACAACAAGCCTAGTCATCAAACAGCTCAGATTCCATGTCACACAACTAGCCAACACATAGAGCCACATCATACTGAAAAAACTCATCCCAAATCCTAGTAAATTGGCCAGAACTCGGGTCTTTCTCTTCATGTAACTGCTTTTTCCAAAAAATATAGCATATGTGGTAGGATTGACGACTATATCTTCACCAATTCAACTCCAATTTTCACATGGTTTGTTGGGTTGAGAAGCTGACTTCCTAAGATTTCCAACGGTATATGACACTCTACTTAATTCCTCTAAAATTGGGTCCATCACAAGTTATAAAATAGCACACTCTACAATCATTTGGGGGACAAGTTACAAACAACTCACATTGACGTTGTCACTCAAGTAGAGATGGAAATTTTAACCCGAACTCGGGAAACCCGCCCCAATTTTTCGGGGGCCAGGGCGAGTTTAGGGCATAAAAAACCTGCCCCAACCGGGTCTGGGGCGGGGTATGGGTCCTGTCCAAAACCCGCCCCGACCCCGCCCCATTGGCCCGCCCGAGGCCTATCCCGACCCCGTCTGTTTTTTATTATATAGTATTAATATATATTATAAATAATAAATTATAGTATTATATTTAAATCCTAAATAAGTTTTGCATGTACCCAACTCTATATAAGAAATAAAAAATTAGTTGATAAGAAATTTAATGATTATTTTAAATTTTAAATTGAAAACTATAAAGTCTATATTAAGTTATTTAAATCTAAATTGATATTATTTATTAAAAAATAAAATATTAATTTAATGTATCCTTTGTATAATATAATTCATTGTAAATTGTAAAATGATATTACTTGAAAAGAAGATTAATAATTTAGATAAACATATTATTTGTCTTATACAATTCATTTTAGATATATATTATTATATAATGAGATCAAAATTTTCAATTAACAATTACGATATCTTAAAATCCAGCCACCCGATTCATACCATATTTTAATATATATATATATATATATATATATATATAAGTTTGTGTCCATTAGATCATATTGGATGGTACAATTTAAAATCACATGGTCTGATTCAACGATACACCATTTTAAATGATTACTCTTTTGTTCTGAGTACGATATCTCAACATCCGTATACCCAATAAGTCTAAAACTTTACCAAATGTATTTTTCTGTAAGTTTGATCATATCTAATGGTTTGATCTGAATTTTAACGGTCTGATTAACCCATGTTGTTCAACAATATAAGATGATAGTTACATCAATGTAATACTAACATTGATAAATATACAAATTTATTGCATATTGTGAACATATATCAATCTCAACTATAAATACTTTTATGTATTTCAATTGCATTATTCCAGAAAATGGATATTTTTCTACAATATTAAAGTGTTCAATATGATTTTTTTTTTAGTATATTTTATTAATTATATTACTACTAAACTAATTAGTAGTTTTTATTTATAACAAAAATTAAAATATTATATAATATATTTAATATTTTGATAATTAATATAATAATATTTAATATTAAAAAATGTAATATATTTTTAGGGATGTTATGCATGAAAGTATGTTTTAATTTCTTGTGTTTAAGAAATGAAAAAATGAGCATAAAAAATATTAATAAATTCATGGCGGGTTGGGGGCAGAGCGGGGGGGGGGGGGAGGGGTTTGATCTCGGCGAGGCGGGTGCGGGGCGGTTCCGGGGGTGGGGTGGGGCGGGTCTCGGGTCCGGGCGAACCCGTACCAGACCCGCCCCATTGCCATCCCTACACTCAAGTAACATCTATACTGTCTAGGCACTCCCTCTCACATGGATTTTCTCTATTCTTCAATTATTTTCAACACATTTTCACATGAATCATCACTGCGAAACATCACTGCGAAACATCACTTTACCATTATTGTCATATTCTTCAAGTTTTCCCATTATTTTATTCAGTTGATCATTACCGACTTAAGCATCGGAGTGTTAACTCCTCTTTGCAGGTTAGTCTCCCTAGAATCTTGAGATTTCTGTGAAGGTCCCTCGACATTTATGGTGCTGTTGGACCCCAGTACGCATCAAATATATTTATAAAAAAAGGAATATAAGATTATTAAAATAATTTAATCTAGAGATTATATCAAGAACAATAGGTATAAGTGTACGAGGGGTTCAATAACATAAATTTTTATGAGTTAATTGAAAAATTACATATATACTTGGAAAGCTTAGGATGTCTAGTTATTTAGAACAATATGGAATGAAGATTTGAATTTCGATAGAAATAAAATATTACAAGATTGGTGGAAAATGTAAAAATAATGTTTAATATTTTATTTAGAATTTAAGACATTTTCCATGTATTGAGGCCATGTTTACATATCCCTATTAGGCCATATTAAGCCCCTTATCCAGGTTAGTCATACGTTTACTTAACTATTTGGAAGCCCGATACTAAGTTTATACAGCCCGGTATAGACCACTACTAATGCCCTATTACGATAAAGGACCATTGGCCAATATTACAATATGTGGGTCTCACATATTATTACTACTAACTTTTGCTTCCGTAAATCTCCAACCGTGCCCCTGTAAAATCGTCTTGCCCTTCATTTCTTGTTAATTTCAACCTTGCATGCCAACATCTTATAAATGGTCTGACTCCATTTTAATGCCCCATATAAAACCTAGGGTTAGTTACACTTAGACCCCCTCTGAAAATGCGAAATTACACTTTTTTCCAAAAAAAAAATTGAAATTACACTTACAACCTACTAAAAACTCTTCATTTACATCTGGTCCCCTTCTATTAGAATTTGAACGAAAATTATTTACGTCAGCAAACAAATTACATAAATATTCAATTATTCCCGCCATTTAACATTCTCATATATGTTTTTGTACTTATAAAGGGATAAATGTAATGTTTATATATGGAATTAGGTTAACATTATTATATTTTTTCCGTATAAGTACAAAATTATTAAATGAGAATGTTAAATAGGGGGTAAAATTAAAAATTTATGTAATTTTTTTTTGCTAACATCAACATTCTTCATCTAAATCTTAATGAAAGGAGGTCACATGTAAGCGGTGAATTTTCAGAGGGGGTATAAGTGTAATTTTGAAATATTTTTGGGGGAAAGTGCAATTTCATATTTTCAAAGGGGGTCTAAGTGTAATTAACCTTTTCTTTAATTTAAAAAGAAGATTTCTATACTTGAGTTAGCTTATGTTATTCAAATTATTGCAACACTAGAAATGTTCTGAATTTGAACACAATATCCGGTCAAAAGTACACTCATATCCCCCATTAAAGTTGTGTTTATCTCTTGTTCGTGTTGATTTTTTTCTTTTTGGCTTAGATCTTTTTTAAATTAATAGTAATTGCATTATATCTATCTATCAAGACATGTAAAAAGTGTTTTTTTTGAAAACTATTTGCGTACATTTTGTGTTCTATAGCAAAAGGTGAGGATCATGCCACATCGATACGATCTGTTGACATGACATCATTCTTAATTTTTGTTATGAAAACATCTTATATAAGTTACTATAGATATTGCTAGAGAAAATTATCTCAATTACAATCACTCTTTATATATTTACATTGACACATACATAATTAGCTATTCATTATTTGCTCACTCTCTTGCTTTCATTGTCGCTCTCTATTTACTCAGTCTCTCTCATATACACTTTGTGCGCACAAGAAACAATGGCGCACAACTCAAATGATTGAAGCATCATAAATCTTTATTCAATTACATTCAACCTTTAATTATATTGTACAGTTATGTGAACTCTAATGTATGTTAATTTTCATCTTGCAGATGGAACTAATACTGGAGAAAGACTACTCCTACAGGTGCTAAAGGGTTAAATCTTTTCTAAAATTTAACAAATGCGTTCTAACCATCTATTTGAGAACCCGTAAGAAATTATATTTTAAAATACATTTGCCTATGTTGGTGTTCTATAACAAACAGTGTGGATCGTGCCACGTCAATACGATCTGTTGACGTGGCATCATCCTTATCGTTTATTACAAAAATATTTTATATAAGTCGGTGTAGATATTACTATATAAAATTTTGAGAATTATCTCCATTACATTCACGCTTTAACACTCACACACAGTCACTTACACTCACATACATAATTATCTATGGGACTCTTGCTCACCCTTTTTGTCTCCTTCATTCTCTATCATCTCTGTCTCATCCATTTTCTGATCTCGGTCTCCTCCATTTTCTATTATCTCTATCTCTCTCCATCACGCATGTAGTGCAAACAATTCTTTGTGCGCACAAGAAAAGATGGAGCACAAATTAAATGATGGAAGCAATGTAGATCTTTATTCATCAATTCAATGAAATTCAACCTTCAAATCTTTATAGAACAGTATTAGCTCTAGCATATGTTAATTTTCACCTTGTAGATGGAATTAATACTGGAGAGAGACTTCTTTTATGGGTCTTGGAGGGTAAATGGTGTGCTCTTTCCGGAGCCACTTAAATTCAATTTTTTGACCCACCACCTCTACCATCACAACAAGTACCTCCAAGAGTGCAACATGCATGAAAGATCTTTCTTTCTTTCTTTTTGTTTCTCTCTTTTTTTTTCTACAAAAAATATACACATGTGTGTGGTCTTCACTCTTCTTCTTTTGTGTAGATCTTTTATTTTAGATATAAATTTTATAAGAAGTACTAACTTAAGATTGGTAACTACTCAATTTTGAAAGTGTAATTGCTTTTTTCCATTGAATTTAGAAATAAAACTTTTAGATAAAATCAAAATTGGCTTTCTCAAATTTTTTTGTTTTCTTTTTATTTTTTTTGGGGATATAGGGTTCGATCTGTGGAAAAGATTCTTTCTTGTCCATCTTAATATTCTCTCTCTCTCTCTCTCTCTCTCTCTCTCTCTCTCTCCCTCCCCCCCCCCCCCCCCTCATTTCTTCTTTTTTTTTTTCTTTGAGGGGGATACAGGGTTCGAGCTATGGAGAATATTATTTCTTCTCCATCTTAAGATTCTCTCTCTCTCTTCCTTTCTCTCTCTCTCTCTCTCTCTCTCTCTCTAATTGTAATGGTCAACACTAATGATTCGTGGATGTGAGTTACATGCTCATGCAAATAAAGTCTTCTAGGAAGCGGCAAGTTAGGACTATAAGAGAAGTACCTTTAAGAGCACAACATAGACATTAATGAATCTTGTATATCCATATACAACCAAACTTTATTGTGATGGTGGTGGTGGATGCAAAATTAGTGCCGGCATATTAAAATTAAGTGGCTCTAGAAAGGGCATACCATTAATCCTCCAGGACCCATAGAAGTAGTCTTTGTCCAATATTGGTTTCATCTACAAGTTGAAAATTATCATATGTTAGAGTTCATAAAAATCTATAAAATAAAACTCAAAGTTCAATGTAGTTGAATCCCTGAATAAAGATCTACATTGATTCCATCATGTGAGTTGTGCATCATCATTTTTTGTGCACACAAAGTGTTGTGTGGAGTATGTGCATGAGAGAGACAGAGAGAGAGAGAGAGAGAGAGACTGAGTAAGCAAGGAGTAGATACAAAGACAAGAATGCACGCAAACAATCTCTGTAATGAAGACAATTCTTTCTAACAATATCTATACTGACTCATATAAGATGTTTTGTAACAAACAGCAAGTATGATGTTGTGTTATATTGATGTGTCATGACAGAACACCAAGAGTAGACAAATGATTTTTAAAATATAATTTCTTACCGGTCACGAAATACATAGATATAATGCAATTACTAATATACCAAAAAAATAAAAAAAAATCAACTGAAAGAGATAATTACAACTTTAATAGGGGATATTAATGTATTTATGACAAATGAAATTGTGTCCAAATTATAAATCTTGTTTCTAAATATACGATTCCACCATAAAGTTTTATAGACTAAAGATATTCACAGACCATGTATATTTAATTTACCATTTGAATAGTAGTAGCTATAGTAAATCTTATAATATACATTCCAATTATATATATCATAAAATAATTTTTTCATAATACCCTACGAATGTGTTGTACCATCTTTGGCAATTTAAGAGACTTTAAAAATTATATTCCTATTGTTGATATTGATGGTACATAATTGAAAGTAAATTATATCTATATAAATTGCATTCTTTATACTAAACTCAATTTATTTAGACCATCAATTTCACGTGAACACTCAACTTTCAACAAATTACCTAGTTTGAGAATTTATTATTTGGATGGGGATGTTAGTCCCATTCAAGACTCATTAATGTTCATCAATATATTATAAGAAGATGAGAGAGAGAGAGAGAGAGAGAGAGAGAGAGAGAGAAAACATTTCCACATAGCAAACCTTATAGCAAGAATAAAAACAAAAAAATATAATTGTGAAGGTCAATTGATTTTTCCTAAAAGCTTTATTTTAAAAATCAAAGGGAAAAACAAAGGGATTGTGTTTACACTTTTCAAGATTGTGGACATACCATTTTTAAGTTAGTTCTTCTTATAAAATTTATATATATAATAAAAGATTTAAACAAAATAAGAAGATTGAAGGTTGCAAAAATGTATATTTTTTTACAAAACAAAAGAGAATCAAAAAGAAAGAAATAAAGATTTGTCATGACTGTTGCATTCTTGGAGGTACTTGTTATGATGGTGTGGTGGCGGCAGCGTGAGTGGTGCCGGCACATTAAAATTAAGTAGCTCCGAATACATCATTGTTAGAATAGGTGACCATGAAGCCAATCTGATTAGCCTAATGTAACCTATGTTTGAACAATTTCAGAGTTTTAATAAACTGTAATGAATAAGAAAGTAATACATGTCTGGCTTATACTTTGTCTGTGTTCAATTTACTGCTTTATTATAACTGTTCCCTGCACAAACAAAGTATACAGACTGAAATTCTCCAAGTCAAGGAATTTTGAGAAAGGGCATCGAGAATCCGTTTGAGACTTGCACTAAGTCAAGGAATGTCATTTGAAAGTGTCGTGTTTTATTCTGCTGATTAAAGTTCTATTTTAAATATACATTTAAAATGTCTTATAACCCATTATCAACCGTACTTGAGACAAATAAGTTTAATGGAACCAATTACAATGACTAGTTGCGCAATCTGAGAATAGTCCTCGATTACGAGAACCAAGGCTATGTCATGGACAAGCCATTTCAATGGACCTTGCCGGAAGGATCCACGCCAGAGGAACGTGAGACATTCGAGACTTGGCATCAGGCTAACCGAAAAGTCCGTAGCATCATACTTGCCTCTATGTCGAATGAGATTCAGAAGCAATATGAGAGGCTAGACGATGTCCCTTCCATTGTGGCTCCCCTGAAGGATTGCTATGTGGTCTCGGACCGGCATACTAGGTATGTCGCGACGAAGGTGTTCTTTGGAACTAAAATAACCGAAGGGTCCTCTATACATGAGCATGGGGTCAATATGCTTACCTTGGTGGAAAAGCTCGAAGACCTCAAAGCAGGGCTCGATAACAAGATGTACATTGATGTGATCCTTCAGTCACTCCCACCCTCCTTCGACCAGTTCATTGTTAACTACAACATGAATGCTCTTGAGAAGAGTATCCATGAGTTAACTAATATATTGGTACAATACGAGGCAACAACCAAAAAATCTGCTCCGTCGGTATTGTTTGGAGAGGCTTCGACTTCCAAGACAAAAGGCAAGGGTGCCGGACGTTGGAAAAGGAAGAAGGGAAAGAGAAAGGTTGTCAAAGCCGCTACCAACACTAAGAGTGTCCCCGTTGCCAAGGTGGGGAAAGGCAGAGGGAAAAGGAAGGTTGACTCAAAGAAACAGTCGAGGGCAAATGACATATGTATTCAATGCCGTGAAAAAGGGCATTGGAAAAGGGATTGCCCCAAACTCCTCTCCATGCAAGGTGTTTTTGTGATTGAGGTTAATATGGTTACTAACTCTGCCTCTTGGGTATTAGATACCGGTTGTGGAGCTCACATTTTCAACGATTTGCAGGTGTTGAAAAGAAGCAGAAGGTTGAGTAGCGGTGAAATAGTCCTAAAGCCTTGAAATGGCAAGGCCATCTCGGCAGAAACAATATGATCCGCCACCTTAGTAGTTAGTGATCGTATTAGTATAGAATTAGAGCAAGTTCATTATGTACCTAGCATGATTAGAAACATCATTTCCATTTCATTGTTAGACAATAGTGGTTATGAGTTTTCAATCAATAAAAATTACGTTTATTTGATGAAGGGTGGATTTACTCATCTGCTTGGTACGCTTAATAACTGTCTCTATATCTTACAACAAACAAATTTCATTCTAAATACTCAACACAAACGTAAAGAAGATAATGACTGGAACGCAGGACTGTGGCATGAAAGGCTAGGTCATATCTCCTAAGAAAGGATGAAGAAATTGGTAGACTCAAAGAACCTTGAGGTTGGGGATTTGAGTGATCTACCAACTTGTGAATCCTGTCTTAGGGGGAAAATGACCAAGAAGCCCTTTGTAGGATAAAGCAGGCTTGCCATAGGTCTGTTGGACTAGGTCCATACAGACGTGTGTGGAGCACTAAGGACGCAAGCCTGAGGTGTATTCTCCTATTTCATAACCTTCACCGATGATCATTCACGGTTTGGTTATGTTTACCTGATAAAGTACAAGTCTGAAGCTCTTGAGAGGTTTAAAGAATTCAGAAATGAAGTCGAGAACCAAACCGACTGCAAAATTAATGTCCCACGATCAACCGAGACGGAGAATACCTTAGTACCGAATTCCTTAATTATCTCAAACAAAATGATATAATCTCTGAATGGACACCTCCCAGGACACAACATTTAAATGGGGTCTCTGTAAGGAGGAATAAAACCTTGTTAGATATGGTCCGATCTATGATGAGTTTTACCGAGTTGCCCTTGTCTTTTTGGGGCTATGCATTGGAAACCGCAGCCAAGTTGTTGAACTTAGCTCTAACCAGTGCAGTGACCCAAACACCATATGAGATATGGCTAGGGAAGCCTGCATCCTACAACTACTTGAAAGTGTGGGGTAGCCCTACATACGTCAAGAAGGTAGTGGAAGACAAGCTAGAATCAAAGTCTAGTTTGTGCAGGTTCGTTGGACACCCTAAAGAAACTACATGTTATTATTTCTATGACCCCTTGGAACAAAAGGTGTTCGTTTCAAGGAACGAAGTATTCTTGGAACAAGGATTTCCAGAAGGCGTCCCACATGATGAACTGATCCTTGAGGAGTTAAGTGAGACAAATCAATCATCGATTCTAGTAGTTGCGGATACCTCACTGAGAGGTTTCAGGATAAATACCCAACACGTTGAGCAACCTTGAGAAGTTCAGCATGCCAGGCATGTCGAACAACCTCAGGAAGAGCCAATCCCGGTACCTAAACCGCCAGCTCCTGTATTATTTACGCCCACAGTCGCCACTAATGTTCCCGTCCTCCGTAGGTCAGCTAGAGTCCCATGCCCTCCCGTGAGGTATGGCTTTCTAAGCATGACCAGTCAATTGGATAAGGATCCCAAGACATAATGTGACGCAATGTCTAACATTGACTCGGGAAAATGGCTTGAGGCCATGAAAACCGAAATTGAATCCATGAGTGAGGACCAAGTCTGGACACTTGTAGACCTACCCAAAGGCATTAAACCAGTTGGGTGTAAATGGGTCTATAAGCATAAACATGGCATTGATGGAAAAGTTACGACCTTCAAAGCTAGGCTAGTGACGAAAGGGTACACTCAACGATCTGGGGTCGACTTTGAGGATACCTATTCGCGGGTAGCCATGGCTAAGTCCATTTGAATCATGCTTGCCATAGCAGCATGGTATGACTATGAAATATGGTAGATGGACATGAAAACAACATTTCTCAATAGTTTCGTTGAAGAAGAGATCTACATGGATCAGTCGGAAGGATTCACGATCGCTGGAGAAGAGCAGAAAGTCTGTCGTCTCAAGAAGTCCATCTATGGCCTCAAACAAGCATCTCGGAGCTGGAACATTCGTTTCGATGAAGTCATACGGGGTTATGATTTCATCAAGAATGAATCCGACCCTTGCATATACAAGAAGGTCAGTGGGAGCTCCGTAGTATTCCTAGTGCTTTATATGGATGACATTCTACTCATACGTAATGACCTTAGAATGTTGGGTAACACAAAAGCATGGTTATGCACTCAATTTTTCATGAAGGATTTGGGTAAAGCCTCCTACATTCTAGGCATCCAGATCGTCAGGGACAAATCTAAAAGAATGTTAGGACTAACCCAAAATTCATATATGGAGAAATCCTGAAAAGGTTCCACATGGATAACTCCAAATGAGGTTTCATTCCCATGGGGCATGGGATCAAGTTGTCCAACAAACAGTCTCCGAAGATTGATTAGGAACTTGTAAGGATGAAAAACATCCCCTATGCTTCTACCGTAGGGAGCATCCAATATGTCGTCCACTGCACGAGACCTGACATCGTTTACGCCTTAAGTATAACGAGCATATATTAGTCTTGTGCAGGGGAGGCACATTGGAATGCGGTCAAGAGTATCCTTAAGTACCTGAGGAGGACTAAGAAAATGTTCTTGGTCTATGGCAATGGGGAATTAATCCTGGAAGGTGTTAGCGATGCTAGCTTCCAGGCGGATGACGATGATGCCAAGTCTCAGTCAGGTTATGTGTTCAAGCTCAATGGAGGCGTGGTAACATGAAAAAGTTCCAAACAAGCAACCACGACTGATTCCACTACTGAGGCCGAATACATAGCAGCTTCAAAAGGTGCCAAAGAAGCGGTTTGGATGAGAAACTACATCCAAAAATTGGGTGTGGTGCCTAGCATTACAGAGCCCATAGTTATCTTATGCGATAATAACAAAGCCATAACGCAAGCAAAGGAACAGAGATCCCATTACCGATCAAAGCACATTCTTAGACGCTACCACATTTTGAGGGAAATGGTAGGAAGAGGTGACGTCCAGATGGACCGAGTCACCTCAGCCGACAACATAGCAGATCCGCTGACAAAGCCTATGTCGCAAACTGCTCATACGCAACATCTTGAGAAGATGGGGATTAGACATATGGCTGATTGGCTTTAGGTCAAGTGGGAGATTGTTAGAATAGGTGACCATGAAGCCAATCTGATTAGCCTAATGTAACCTATATCTGAACAATTTCAGAGTTTTAATAAATTGTAATGAATAAGAAAGTGATATTCATTTGGCTTATACTTTGTCTGTGTTCACTTTACTGCTTTATTATAACTATTCACTGCACAAACAAAGCCCATAGACAGAAATCACATTTCTGGAAACTGAAACTACGCATTGGATGGTAAGTTCATGAATTTAGTTTCGCCGAATCGGTCTGAAATACTCCAAGTCAAGGAATCTCAAGAAAGGGCATCGAGAATACATTTGAGACTTGCACTAAGCATCTGCTGTCGTGTTTCATCGACAAGTGATGAGGCTCGTCCATGCAGTGTTAGTAGGTCAGCTAGCTAGGTGGCAGCTGACTGAGGTAACTCGCAGGAACCATCTTATGGAGGACCTTGAGTAGGGTCAGTTAGGTATGACTTGTGTTCCCGGTTCCAACAGTACGAGTTGATCCTTGGACTTGACAGATTACGGAGATAACCTGCACACTGTGCCTGTATCTTAGGTATGGCCATAAATTACCAAGTCGTAGTTACTGAGTAGTCATAACCCCTATCTAGTACAGTCAAGATGTGCAGCGTGACAATAGATTCCGAGAGAGGATCCATCTCCTGTCACAGTGCTGACAGTAGCATCTCACTATACTCTGAGACTCGTCCCTTATAAATTTGTGGCCACAGTAACTGAACAGAAAGGTGGCACCCCGGTGACGTTTAGTAAGGACGAGGCAAGACTTAGGTCTAAGATGGGTACCTACGTTTTCGTACCCTAGACCCTGAGTGGTGAGACTAAAGATGGAAGGATAAATATACTGTAGAGCCTAAATGTTCACACCATGTATATTCACCTAGTCTCTAGTGCCATGGACCGTTGCTAGACGGCCACCTATGGTAACGGACGGATTCCTGTCATAGGATGGTTGGGAATTCCCCAAGTCTAGTTGAGGGTGAACCTAAATAGTCACACACAATCTGCACACATAAAGTATTTAATTTAGAATTAGATTTGGAGAGGTAGGACGATTAAATTGGATTTAATCGGTTCTCTTTTTCTTGGGATGCTGATTCCTTTAAATTAGATTAAAAGAAATTAACTAAATAATTAAATTGGATTTATTGGAATTAATTATGTGGGCTTGAAATAAATATTATTATTTATTTTATTTATTTATGGCCACATGGATTATTTAAATAGGATTTAAATATTCCATAAAATAAATGGATGGTTGAGATTAAAAGAAGAGATGAATGACTGGGATTGGTTTGACCAATTCAAGACCTAGTTTGACTAGGTCAAAATCCTAGTCAAATTAAAGTTCTAAAGTTGGAGTTTGAGGAGGAATAGGATTCCTCCTATGTAAATACTCCTTGGGTTTCACTTTGGACAAGATGATGAGAATTCAAGAAAAACATACACACATACACACACACACCTCCCTCATCTCTCCCTTAGGCTCGGCCATACCCCCTTTTTTCGCAAGAAATTATTTTTATTCTTTTGTTTTCATACAATTGAACCTAAGGCGGATTGATCACGTTAATTCATAACGTTTGGTCGATCCATCCTCTCTAAATTATATACACTTGATTTTTTGCAAGCACGGGGATTAAGATACGAGGGCAGATTGCGTGTAAGATTTAGAGGGTCTCAATTCGAGATCTTGGTGCAAAATGGGGAACAACGCAAGTAGCGGTTTGAAGATAAAACGACAACCGGATAGGTTTCTACGTTTTGGCACTTTCGTTTCTACAACCCTATGGCCTCCATGATTTGTATATTCTATATTTGTCATGAGATACACCGAATGCCCGGAAGGTTCAAGGAAACACCCCTTAAACGTGTAGATTTAATTCATTACTATACATGTTTTAAATTTTGTAATTTCTATTTGATACCCCGCTTTCGCATTCGCGCTCTTCCCGGGGCGATCCAAACGCCTATCAAAGGCTTTCAATCATAGCATTAATCCTCCAGCACAGTAAAAGTAGTCTTTCCCAGTAGATTCCATCTATGATGAAAATCAACATATGCTAGAGCTCATACAAAACTATAAAATATAGTTGAAGGTAGAAATGTAATTGAATCGTCGTGTAAAGATTTACATTACTTCCATTATTTTGGTTGTGTGTCATTGTTTCTTGTGGAGTATGTGTCTACGAGAGAGACTGAGTAAAGAGAGAGTGAACACAAAGGCAAGAGTGTGAGCAAACAGCCGATGTGTAATTATGTATGTTAGTGTGTATGTGTGTAATTATATAACGAGTGAATATAATGGAGACAATTCTCTATAGCGATATCTACATTGGCTTATATAAGATGTTTTCATAATAAACAGTGAGGATGCTGCCACGTCAACATATCATATTTACACAAACTCACTGTCACATACATAATTACCTATTGAATGTTTGCTCACACAGTTTTCATTGTCTTTACTCTATTTATCCAGTCTCTCTCATGCACATGTACTCTGCAGAACACTTTGTGTGCACAAGAAACAATGGTACACAACTCAAATGATGGAAGCAATGTAGATCTTCACTCAACGATTTAACTACATTCAACCTTCAATTGTATTTTATTAATTTTAATGAGCTCTGAGGTATGTTAATTTTCTCCTTGTAGATGGAACCAATATGGGAGAATGACTAGTTATAAGGGTGCTGAAAGGTTAATGATATGTTTTCTCTAGAGCCACTTAATTTTAATGCGTCTGCACCATCTCCACCATCACCAGCTATACTAAGCCTGTTTCCCCCGATTTGACGTCGCATTTTGGCTTTTAGTTAGAACAGAATGCGACCTCAATACTATATATCTATATGGTAATATCAATACTACAAGTCCAAACATTTGACTTAAAGCCATTTTGTCTAGTTGTGACTGCAAGGGCATTTGTGGTATTCAACCCCAAATATGAGGTGTCAAAAAGTTTAGCTTATATGTCAAGGCTCATTTTGTCACTTTCCCGAAATTACTAAATGAGTTAATTTTATAACCTCTGGCCAGTAATTGGGGGGGGGGGGGGGTTGATATATATTGCATAATTTTGGTGTGCAAATTGAATTTATCCTAAAAAATTATTTCAATTAATACATCAAAGTTAATTATGTACAAATAATTATTTTTTTATTATTAGAATATCAATTACATATAGAGAACTAAACATTGAACTAAACAACACTTTCACTTAACTAACAGGCCTATTAAATGAGGCACAATAAGTAAATTTGCATGTTTATAAGAAAAATTTACTTTCTCGTTAATTCTCCCAACACTTAATTCATATGTTCTATGTTATACGAATAATATCAAATAATGCAGCAAATAAAATTTAAAAATTCTAAAATATTAGAATTATGAAAAATGTCAAGTTTAACAGTGTTAAACAATTATGCAGAGTTCAATGTGAACTTTAGACGTGCAAATCTGAATAATAGAAAATGATAATTTAAATTTAAATTATGATAATAAAGATAAAATTGTTTAAAATGTAATTTAATTTATTTATAAAAAAATCAAAGCAACGGGAAGCAGAAAGTATGTTTTTTCTTTCTTTATTTGCAGTTATGAAAGTAACGACAATACTTGCGAACATTTAAAAACAACTTTTTTCAAATAACAAAGCTGATTAATACTTTTTTAGATTTCTCTCTCTCTAGCTCTACACTTTTATTTTGGTTCTTTTATAAGAGTTTGGATTTTCACTCAATCACATAGCATTTTAATTAGAAGTAAAATTACGAAATTTAAAATTGAATATTGTATTATATAATGATTTATTTATCATCTACTGAATATAACATCTTTTCTAGAATTATAATTCATATCTATTATTCCAGATAAATTGGATATTATTTTCCAAATGGGTTAAACCCAATTTACCCACTGTGGTATAGAAAATATCCAGGAAAAAATTTCCAGAAATTTGTTTTAGCAATTTACCCCATCTTTTTTCGAAATGAGATGCAACCGGTGTATTACACGCGCTATTTTATTTTTAAATTTTAAAAAGATATTTTTATTCTTATTTATAAATCATTAATCTTGATAAATAAATTGATGGTTTAGAGTACATCAATAATAATATACAATTGAGATTTGTTCATTCAAGTGTACGTTTAAATCTCACATCTTTTGATCAATGTGGTCTGGATTTAGTTTAAGGTATTTTGATACAAATTAACCTCAAAACTATTTTTTTAGAATTAAAATTTTAAAAATTAGAAAACTTTAATCATCAATTCATCCATATACTTTTAATAATTAATACATTTGGTCGATTCAAAATGCAATTAAATTGTAATTGAATGTGTTCCAGAAAAATAATTGATAACTTCCTTTTACCTTCGAGTTGGATTGTATTCAATTTGTAATATATGAATAGTTACACGTAAAACTTAGAACTTTATATTTCACCATCCAGACAATCATGGTAAATTTAGTATACACAATAAAGTCAATAGAAAATACAAAATGCAGTTTATATATGTACAATTTAATTTCAATTATGAACCATTAACTCAATAATTGGCCTTATATTTCAAAATATCTTAAATTTTCAAGGAATGGTACAACAGAATGTAGGGGATTAGGAAAAGTCATTTTAAAATGTATATTGTTGCAATGTGCATAACATGATTTACTATATATCTCCTATTCATGTGACAAATTAATTTTACATCGATACTGAGTAGTTTTGGTCTGTAAAACTTTACGGTGGATTCTTCTTTTCTATATTTAAAAGTAATATTTTTTGTAATTTAGTTAGATTATGTTATTTAAGTTATTGCAACACTATAAATGTTTCAAATTTTGACACAATCTCATGTGTTATAAATACACTCATATTCCCTATTAAAGTTACGTTTTATCTATTGTTGTTGTTGTTGTTGATTTTTTCTTTGTTTTTTTTTTTTTCTTTTGGACAGCAATTGCATTATAGCCATCTATTCAAGGACTTATAAGAAATTATATTTTTAAGGGTTAATTACACTTAGACTCCTTCTGAAAATACAAAATTACACTTTCTCCCAAAAAAATTTTGAATTACACTTACACCCCCTCCAAAAATTCTTCGTTTACATCTGATCCCCTTTCATTAGAATTTGAACAAAAATTATTTACGTCAGCAAAAAGAATACATAAATATTCAATTTTTTCCCGTCATTTAACATTCTCATGTATGTTTTTTGTACTTATAAAGGGATAGGGATAAATGCAAAGAAGGTACCATACTATAGGCCCCTTTGCAATTTCAATATCGAACTTTTCAAAAAAGTCAATTTCAGTACCACACAATGAGGAGTCTGGCAAGTTTGATACCGCATTTTATGAAAGTCAGACAAGTTTGATACCGCAGTTTATGAAAGTTGCAAATATAGTACCTTAGTTTTGAAACTGACAGTTTAGTACCAACCCTCATCTTTTGATAATATGCATGAAAATGGTATCAGAGCCTAGGTTTATTGAAGAAATATTTATTTATATTACATATTGATATTTTATCCCTAACGGAGGAGATCTTTAAAAGTATGGAACCGAACGAAAGTTCGAGTTACATTGAAAACAGGGAATATTTTCAGATTCTGAAAATATAGAAAACAGAATTTCTTATGGAAATTCTTAGAACCATCGCCAACAGTCCGACGTTGATCGATGCGTCACTTCTTCCAAAGGAAGAAAGAGAGGAATGGCACAGAAATCGCCATGTCCAAGAGGCGTTACCTGGAAATGCGGTAAGACGTCTACAGGGAGCTGAGATCCATGGAAGAATTCCAGCTAGGAGATCCGGGACAGGTAGATTCCTGAAAAAATACAGTTCTAAAAATAATGATCAAAGGAAATGATTGGAGGGAACTCGAACCGGATACCTCGAAGTACTCTCAGGACCATAGAGAGGTACAAAAGACAATTCAAGACTATGGACATAGGCTAATCCATATACCTATGAAAATAGACCTCTTGAACTAAAAGATGGATGAGATCCTAAAAATCCTACCAGATCTACAAAAGGATCTCATGGATCTAAAGACTGAGGTTACAGATCTGAAAACAAATCAAAGGAATACCCCTGAGACATCCAGATCCCATCAGGAACGCATCAGGGACGCCCTTGGACCAGTATCTTTCCTACATCAGAAGGGAAAGGCGAAGGAGATCTCGAGGCCAAAGACACAAGAAGAACAAATCATCGAGAACATCAAATCCATAAAATAATGGAGATATCAAGAGTGGATCTATCGGATCTACAAGAGTTAGCTGAATCCTTTTCCCAACTAGGAATTGTGGATTTAGTCAACATCCAAACCAATGAGGTCGCTCCAGCTTTACCACCGCCGGAGGGAAGCACCGGCTCAAATGGATCTGCCGCAGGATCACCCAATGAGAGAAGGTACTGATTTTCACACCAATGCTACCCCTACTTTCTTGGGAACAAGATTGCGAGAAAATCCAGGAATGAATTCAAGACGAGTGCCTGAAAAGACACCATGTGCAAGGACCATGCTCCAGCCCTTATATCCATATGGCACTGTTCTCAACCTGGATGTTATCGACTTCCAAAACATCAAGAAGCTGATAGATGAGTGGGTTGCAGCCATGAAAATTGCAGCAACTACGTTGGAACTAGATAAGGATAACTTCATAAAGCTTTTGGAGTTAAGCTTGGAAGGGTCGGTAAAGATCGGACGGGATAATACCCCAGAAGAGACCAAAGCAAGCATCCTTGAAGGAGAGTCTAAAAGTGCAATCGCGGATAGACTCGGAAGGTTAATCAAGATTCATTTTATTGGAGATGGATACTTCGAAGGAAGCAGAACAGAAAAGGCTAGGGAGTATGCACAAGCTCTTTTTGGCCTCGAATTAAGAAGTATCTGTGCAGTAGATGAATATATCTACTGGTTCCGCAAATACTTCTTCCAGAGTGGGATAACAACCGAAGTAGCTGCCCCAATGTTCTTTGCAAAGATTTGCAGCCCATGGAGGGAAATGTTGATAGAATCATGCAAAGTACCTACAGGACAACTAGATTCAGTTGCAAGAAGGATGTCTTTCCTTAAAGACAAACTGAAGGATTGGTGTTACCAAGCATCCGTCCAAAAGAACATGAAGAGACTGAGAGGTAAAATCAAAAGAACCCCTCTCTATTGTGATAATAATGATTTTTCAACTATTATAGGAGAATCAAACGAGCAAAAGAAGAGGAGAAAGCAAGGTAGTGACTCTTATTCCAGGAGTTCCAGAAAATCCTCTTTCAGAAGGAGATCATGGTGGTCCAAATCAAAAGCCAGATCATACAAATCTGGATAGAGAACATGATCAATAAGGGCTTCATCCCAAGGGTCTAGACGATCAAAGGCAAAATCTACAGGACGAACCCCTACACGAAGAACTTTCAGACGAGTCCATACCCGAGCCAATGAAAGTTTTAAGGATTGCAATTGCTGACATGTGGAGCAAAAGGACATATCTCCCCAGATTGTCCGCAAAAACATGGTGAATTATGTCAATTTGAAGCCACAAACGACATCCTGGATGCAGTCTACTACGGAGATTTGGTAGCAATCTACCAATTCGAAGATCTTCCCTCAGATGAAAGCATCTACGAAGAAGAAATAGAAAGTGATTCGGATGGATCTTCAACCGAATCAGAGTAATTACAACAAAAGAGATAGGCTTCAAACCTCAGATAGCCTATCAGGATTCTTTTCAAAGTTGACAGTGTCAAACAAAACCATGGAAAGAATCATGAGACAAGACTCTAATCTCAGCCCATACGACGGATTTAGGATTGGAGGGATCAGAAGAGTCCTTAACCAGATAGGACTGAACCAGAGGAAACATCATATCATCTACAAAGTAAGTTCAGGTGAGTTTGCAATTCCTATGGAACTTACTGGTAATGTGATGGAAATGCAACTTATTCCTAAAGAAGAAATTCTTGAAGAATTAAGTAAACTCAAAGAGGAAGTAGCGGTTACTATGAAATCGATCCACATAGGAGCTATTGAAGTAGTAATAAAAGCAACTTTTAAGGAAGGAATTGATTCGCAAATACATTTGTCAATAATAGATACAAGAATCAATAACTTAAGAGATGGTTGTCTTGGGACAATGATAGGAAATTTGTATGCAGGAAAACTGATGTTTGATATTCATCCTAGGATAGCATACAACCTAACAGACCAAGATTTCAGTAGAGTCTTAACCCTTCATCAGGATTTTAAAAGAAAGGATCTTATGAAAGATGGGAATAGACCATATTCTATAACATATATAATAGCTTACGCCCTTTCCAACACACATCATTCTGATTTATTTCTTAGGAAAGAGTATATTGAGATTCCTAGAATTTTCAAGGAATTCGCTGAGGTAATGACACCATATCCGATTAGAATACCTAGAATAGGTGGTGTTGATATTTTGATAAAAGATCACCCAGTTTTAGATCGAACCCTTAGTTCTAAAATTGATTTTAGTAGCAGGATATCCTTTTCAGAAGATAGGATTATGGCCTATAAAGGAAAAGAACCAGAATTGTTGAAGCCTCAAGCTATTACGGTTGATAATGTAAAACTTAGATGCCCTGAAGGCTGGAAACAAATCCAAGTCATATTCGACATCACTAGAACATAAAATTGTTTTCCTTGTGATGACTTATACCATCTGCAGCAACCTGTTGTCGGAAAATATGAAAGTATGCTAGAAATAGCAGGCCATGAGATTCTTGTTACAGGTATTGCAGGACGAGAAAATGGGATAATGACTCTAGGAATAAGTTTCCTTGAAGATCATAAACCATGGGGAAGAAAAGGTAATGGTATGGAATTCAATTTAGATAGTTATACCATTAGAATTGAATGACGAGCCCCTTTTCTATATACATATCAGTCGGTAAGTTGTATGAACAATATAAGTCAGAATATTTTGCAGCTTAAATTGAATCTGGATCAGGGATTTGCACGGCAAAACCCGGTGTGTTTCCTAGCGAAGCTATGGAATCCTTACCCATTATTGCAGGAAGGGACTTTTCACAAAAAATTATAGCACTCAATAAGGGTATACGAGAAGCGAAAATCATGATTGGAGGAGCATTGGGAACACCTTAGTTCAAGGTAAAGACGCCTCCTATTTGCTTTCATGATACGGGAGCAGATATTTTGCTAGGTAATAATTTCATCCACACCTTTGCAAAATATGTCCAGGATAACCACAAAAATCTGTTGATTTTTACTACTAACAGTGAGATACAGGTTTTGCGAAGAGGAAAGACATTTAATAGGATAACGCCCATCGCAGCAAACGTGGTGATGATGCCAAATTGACTCATCCAAAAATGCAGGATAAAGAAATTTGGTAAGGCTCTTTTATCTTTCAGGCAACAGGGTTTCAGTGATGCTTCTGAAGAGGATCTTAGGATCTTCAAGGAAGCTATACAAGAGTGCAAGTCATTGGACATAGACGGAGAAAGTAAACTTTCTCTCGAGAATGTCAAAAGGATTATCCAGAGGAACTTCAGTGAAAATCCTTTGGCATGGTGAGATAAAAACAAGATCGAGGCTACTCTAAAGGTCAAATAGGAATACAAGTACGAGTATGTCCGATACAAGCCCATCCAAATGAACATGGAGGATAAGAAAGATATGCAGGAGATCGTCAAAGAGTATATCAATCTTAGACTCATTGAGCCTGGAGTCTCTGCCTATAGTAGCCCTGGTTTTCTAGTGAGAAATCATGGTGAGATAAAAAGAGATAAACCCAGGTTAGTTATTAACTATTAAGGCATCAATAGAATATTACAATTTGATGGTTATTACATCCCAAGTAGAGAACACTTAATTGATTGCATTAAAGGTGCTAAAGTGTTTTCTAAGTTTGATTGCAAATCTGGATTCCATCAGATTAAGATGGAAAATGATTCAAAGAAATATACCGCATTTTCCACACCTCATGGACAATATATATCTGGAATGTACTTCCAATGGGACTTGCCAATGCACCCCAGATATTTCAAAGAAAGATGGATAATCTTTTCAAAGACTATCTAGAGTTTATGTTTGTTTACATAGACGATATCTTGATTGCATCTAAAAATATACAGGATCATATTAGACATCTTGAAATATTTTCTGATGCATGCCATAAGGAGGGATTAGTGCTCTCCAAAAATAAAGCCATCATAGCCGTCAATAAAATTGAATTTTTAAGAATTCTTATTGACGAAACAGGCATTGAGTTGCAGGAACACATTGTAGAAAAGATTCACAATTTTCCTGGCATTCTTAAAGATAAGAAGCAACTTCAAAGCTTCTTGGGAGTTGTCAATTTTGCAGGAATCTTTATAAAGGACCTTGCAAAATACAGAAAGGATTTTCGTCCACTTTTGAAAGAAACAGAGAGTTCAAAGTGGAAATGGGAGGAAATTCATACGCAAAGGATTCGTGAGTTAAAACAGGTTTGCAATAACTTACCAAAACTTGCAATCCAACAAGACGAGGATGAGCTGGTAGTCTATACGGACGCCAATGATTACAGATGGCAGCAGTGCTCATGAAGAAGACAACTACGGGTGAAGAACCTTGTAGATAAATATGAAGGTTGTTCACTGAACAACAAGCCAAGCTATGGCATATCAACGAGAAAGAATTCTTTACGGTTTCGAAGGCTTTCAAGAAATAGACTTTGTTCTTACTAGCCAAAGAATTTACATTAAAAGTTGATAATATGAATGTTAAAGCTTTATTAAAAAATAAACTTGAATCAAAGATTAAGAAAGCTCGTATTATTAGATGGCAAGCAGAATGCCAACATTATTGTTATAATATTGTCGTTATCAAATCTCATGAAAATGTTCTTGCAGATTTCTTGACAAGAGATGGAGGCAGCTGAAGCAGACTCCATCATCGTCAGGCTCAGGCACCTCAGGGAGAACCTTGAGGAGATTGATAAGAGATTTGGACAGCTAACGGTTAAAGCCCAATTAGCTGCCATGTTCAACGAACTAATCTGGACATTGTCCAAACCGCCATCAGGAGTACCAAACTTGCTGCAAGCTCGTTATGGGACGACTTACTGGAATCAATTCGAAAGGCATCATCTTCGGTGATAGCCCGAGAATTAAGAGAGCAGGGCTCTAAACCTGCAATTAGAGAACAGGGCTCTAAACCTATAGCGGCAGATTCAAGTACTGCTTGCACAAGGCCATCGCCAGACTCTGGTGAAAAGGCAAAATTTGAGTTACAGGAAGTGCAAACTTCTGATAATTCAAGTCAACCCAGCACCTCTAGGGTAAAAGAGGAAGAGATTAACCTTAGGCCAATGATGGGCACTTCTAAGGTTAATACTGACGAAGCTTTATCTTCTGTTTCCGCTTGGCAGGATTATCAGAGATCATGGAAAAAACTTGTTTCCCATAAAGGCATAAGTCCAGGCAAGACCATCGTAGACACATCCGGAAGATATAACAGAATCTGGATGATCGAAGGGTCTAAACCAGAAGAGGTGCGAGAGTGGTATGATTTTGGAGCCCTTGTTTCAGTTCATACTACGTCACTAAGCTTTTCGGAAATCTCAAAGCTTCCGAAATGGATTAGTGGGGGCGGTATATGACGCATGGCAAAACAATCCCCACTTTAAACGACGAGATATTTTGAAGCTCAAGTTCATTTCTATAGCTCCTAAAATCGCAGGAAAAGGGTCTCATCCAGCATTCCATTTCATCAAATTGCAAAGACCAGACATGGTAGTATTCAACAGAGTCAAGGCTGCCACAGGAGAAGCTCCCCTTGTATCTTCCCTCAGTGAAGACGACATATCCACCAGAAGAGCTTGGGGTTATTGGGTCTGTCTCACAGAGATGGATAAAGTCAAGTATCCATTTAAAATTTCTTCCAATAAAATAAATGGATCATTCCTGTTGAACTCCATGACGGGAAGAAGCACAGAGTTCGTGGAGAGCTTGTTTGAAAAGAAACGGATGCTTATTTGGGAAAACAAGCTACCAGCGACAGAGACCACAAGAAAGAAGGCTTGCAACATGATGCACGTTGGGCAATGGCATAACCATATATGCCCTTGCTGTGAAAAACAAGAAAGGCCCCTGTTTAGGATAAGGATTCGGGTAACCCAGAATAAACCCCGACCGAAATCAAAAAAGGGTAAAAGAAAGAATTTTTACAAAAAGAGGTAAAAATCTCAAAATGTAAAAAAGGAAGGAGAAGACTGTCGGCAGAAAATGACAAAAAGCCAACAGTCAGACAGGACAGGAAGCACCAGTTGTAGAACATATGGTCGACAAGCCATAATGACTACATCTGGAAAGTATAAAGACAAAATGGGTGATGAACACAGTGACGACATCGATATCCAAAGCAAGAAAGAAGTCCAAATTTGAAGTCTGCGGACTATTATAAATAGAGAGCTATAAAGCAGATGGAGGACATCAAAAACTTCTCCAACTCTTTAGAAAAATAAATTGTGTCTTTAAATTCTCTATGTATTAAAATATCCAGTGTATGGGGTTATCCCCAACGAGTCAAGTCCTCTTATCCATGAGAGGCTAAATAGTTTTCTCCTCCGATAGAGGAATAAAATATCTATGTAATATATCAAGTATTTCTTCAGTAAAGTAAAGGCTTCTGTCCAATTTGTTTGTCCAAAATTTTATTAAGTCTCTATTTTGAGTACTTTTACGCCCTAAAGTAGGAACCGAAGTAGGGCTGTTGTTTGTTGCTGAAGGAGCCAAGTACCTGTGAACCATCTGCTGTTGTAGTGTTATTGGAGAAAGAGCTGTAAAAACGAGGACTTGGAATACCCGGTGGCAAAGCGGTCAAACCAAGGTATGAATTTATGGAGGCTTAATCTTATTTTCAGAAGCATGTTGGGCCTGATCAAAATTGAATTACATGGGTGTTATTTCTGGAAAAAAAAAAAAAAAGGTTTTGGCACCAAATCTGATAGTATCTAAAGGTTGAAGGGCTAAAATGAAAGCAAAGTACCTTATTTGCAAGTCTCTGTAAACTACAGTATCGAAATTGGCTATTTTAGAAAGTATGGTACCAAACTTGCAAGGGCCCCTATAGTGTGGTACTAGAAATGCAATTTTCTCAAAGGGATAAATGTGATGTTTATATATGGAATTATGTTAACATTATTATGTTTTTCTCTTATAACTGCAAAAGTATTACATGAGAATGTTAAATATGGAGTCAAATTAAAAACTAATGTAATTTTTTTTTGCTAACGTCAATATGTTTCATCCAAATCTTAACAAAAGGTGTCACGTGTAAACAGTGAATTTTCGGAGGGGGTGTAAGTGTAATTTTCAAATTTTTTGGGCAAAAAGTGTAATTTCATATTTTCATAAGGGGATCTAAGTGTAATTAACCCTAAAATCTAACATGAATTTGTTGAGGCCATTGTTCTCAACTTGGATAGGTGGGTGGTGTGTTCTCCCCTCCCTTACCCTTTCAACTATATTCCAAAAACTTAAATTAACTTGTTCCTTTTTCCATTTTGCTAGGTCGTCATATTTGTGTGTTTCTTGGTACTCTATTGTAGGTAACTGTGTATCCTGGCTTTAGCGGAAGGAAGCATACACGATACCGTTTTTTTTTTTTTTTTTTTTTGAAGTTGGCCTATTTATACTCCAAAAACCGCAAAACAAAGGTCAAAGGCATAAACCCACTTTGAGGGATAAATTGTTAGGTGGACAAATTTTGGGGTTTAAATCCCTTGAATAACAAAGAACGAAATATAGTTACACTCATATACGATATGTGGGTATGGCACTCACTGGAAGTAGTATTACATGGAATAATTTTACAAAATATTTGGCCGGAAAATCGAGCATTCGTTGCCGCCTACGACTGAACGGAGGGTACAACGGAGGTAGTCGGCTTTTACGTCTCTTCTTTTCCAATACATGAGCGGTGTAAAATGTATTGATGGTTGTTAAAGGGGGAGAGGTAGGTCACAAACCCACACTGAAGAAGCTTCGCCTTCTTCTCCAAGGGCCTGGTAGTTTGTTTTCCAAAACCACAAAATAAAAGATGAATAATTAATTTTGCTAACAAGACCTTTTGTCTTAGTTTGAAAACAAAACAATAATATAACATAGCAATACAATCTAATTTTCAACAAGGTAAAAAGAAATATAGCCAAATCCGACCACTATATCCCCATTACTCTCTATAAGTAAACATCCATATCAGAGCATTAGTCCAACTTAATACACCATACAATAGGGGCTTTTTATGGCGAAATAAAAAATCTGGCCTACTAAAGTAAACATAGCCTGATTTAGGGATTATAACTTATTACAGGACACGAAGATAAAGTAGAGGATCAAAAAATATCTTCTGCTAATTAAATTGTTGAAAGATCGAGCTAAGTAGATAACTAGCATAGCTATATATGTTATGTTTCCTTTCGATATTATACTTATGTAAGTAAATGATTAGTATTATCTACATATGCACTATTCCACCTCTATATTACTGTTATGAAGTGTATGAATTGTGTTCGTACAGTATGAATGAATTGATGTTTTACCTTGAATGATCATATTGTGGAAGTAAAATGAGAAAAGGGTATTTCCATGTTCTATGAGTTGAATGGTATTACGGCTATAAGTTTGTGAATGAAGAGATGTGAAGATATGTGATCTTACTTGAATAGTTGGTTAAAAGAACGATGACATGTGTAAATGAGGAAGTGGTGAAAATTAAATATAACTATTACATGAATACCCCTTTGGTGGCGGCCATGAGCCTGTGTGGCCAAATAAAATGAAAAGAATTATGATGCGAAATGAAAAGAGTTATTAAGCTAAATGACAAGAGCTATGATGCGAATATAAAGAGCTATGATGCAAATAATATTGTTAGGCCTAAGTGGCATACCAATGGGATTCACTTAAACATAATGTGATGTAGGCCTTCAATGGGTAGGGTATTACCCTACCTAGGCCCAGACCCAAAGGAGGCCCAATAAAAAGGTTTTTACCAAGACCCAACCCAACCTAATGAATCTAATTTAAGACCCATGGGTCTCAAGACCCGATCAGACTCAGTTTTTCGGGTCGGGCCCGACGCAGACCAATGTTCTTTTATAAAAAAGATTACTACTTCAGATGATAAAAACTGAAAGGGATGTGGGGAAAATTTTGGTAATTCCTTCTAGAAGGATCGCCTCATGATAAGGCCGCTTCTTGAACCCCAAAAGCAACATCAAAACCCCAACTTTTGATTTTTCTTGAAGTAATAACTATGAACCATTTGTTTATATATTTTTGTGGATGTAATAAAATTGATTTTGGTTGGTCTGATTTGGGACCTCCAAACTGTATTGGATGTCTCACAGTAACTGCTAGCCTGCAAAGGAAGAACAACAATGGCGTTAAATCTGAGACTCTGAGTTCCTCGCCATCAACTTTACTTTCCCGCGGAACCCATCTCTTTTTGCACTCTCTCTTGCCCCCGGACCTCTTCCCGCTCAAAACCCATAAGAATCTCGACTTTCCTTTCAAACTTCAGCCCACAAAACCCTCTCAACGTCATGTGAACTAGGTGAAATAGTGGATGGCAGCTGAGTGGCGAGGGATGTGGGTGGCACTTGCATTAGTGAGGCGACGACAGATCTAGGTGACGCTTGCAGTGGCGAGGCGACGAACGAAGGGCGACTTGATTTGTTTTTTCTTTCAACAAGAGGGCAGATTTGATTTTTCTATTGTTGTGATTGTGAATTAGGAAATGGGGAGTGCTCGGGTGAAACATTGAGTTTGGGTAATTGTTGTGTCTTGATGGGTATAGACCCGGCCTAAAATGGGGCCTAATAATTTTGGCCTAATGTGATTAATAGTGAGTTGGTGGAAAAAGACACGATATCATATTCTTGGAAGCAAACTAGAAAGGAAGAGTTTGATTGATTTATTTTGTTATGAGATGATTTCATTGTGAAAACAATGAAACATGTTGGAATCAAATCAATTATATTTTATATAGATTGCTCGTTGCTATCTTGTTTGGAACTACACTTAATTTACATGTATAGCTGATGTTGACTATTTACATGTATAGCTCATGTCTCAGCTAATATTTTCAGGTTTAAATCTTGTTGTGTCCACTCACCGAGGAATAGATCTATATATTTCATTCCACGTTAGGTCGGTCCAGTATGTGGTGTTCTCTTCACAAGTCAATAAAATTGGAAGTAAATTTTTTTGAGAATGTTAATCATATAAGTTCCATTTTGTTGTACTAGGCAGGTATGTGCATAACCTTGTAGACGCTATGATAGTTGTGCTTGTTATGTTGATGGTATTATCCATGTGAACCTGATTATGGGCAAGTTATGTACATATATATACATAATTTTGGTTCAAATGTAATCGTTAGGTGGGTTAAAATCGTAGTGCCAGTAGGGTGCTACATTGGGTGGTATCAGAGCATAATACCATTGGGGGTATCACATTTAGGGCATGATTGATATGTAGGAATGAAATTGAGTGAGAGTGGAATGAATTTGAGAATGGAATAAGGATAGAAAAGGAATCACATTTGAATAACATTCCTATGATTGGTATACACAATAAATTAGAAGGTAATAGAATTGTCATTTTTTAGTTGATTCCATCACATAATTGATAATTAGAAATTAATGATTAGTAATAGAGTTAAATCACTTTTATAACAAATTTGAACTTTAGTAATTTTTTTTTAAAAGTTACTTATTCATATTTTACTGAATATGTTGAATTCAGTCGCTTATAGAAGGTTTATAAGAATTTATAAAGCATCTCTATGTTATTGAATACATATATATATATATATATGAAAAAATATATTTATTTACATGAAGAAAAAATTTATTGACTCAATAAACATAAAGATAATATTTTTATGAAAAAATAAACTAATTCTAACAATCAAATGGACTAATTTATTTAATCATAATGCATCTACTATTATTTCTTCAATACTCGGTGAAAGAAATATTATGAATTATAAAAGTAATTAAAATATCAAACTAATGTCACCTTTTAATGCCGTGCATACAAAATTATTTCTCAATACTAGATACAAGAAGTACTTAATTTTAATAATAATTAAAATTAAATATTGAATTAATACAAAAAAAAAAAAAAAAAAACTTTGGTTCCTAACATATTGGTAATAGCTAATACCATATTGGGGGAAGAGAATGGCCAATCCCTTGTCTAAGGGAATAAGAATTCCTATGGAAATAAGTATTCTAAAACTTAGAGTATACCAATCATAGATGTAGGAATGGACTTGGGAATGCCCATTCCATTCCCACTCTATTCCTACATACCAATCACCCCCTTAGTGGTATCAGAGCAGGGATTAGATTTTCTTTGAGTATTTGGCGAAATGTGGTATTATGCGTAAAACATATATTATGAATCTAATTACATGCGTGCATTTCATATAAGATAGAAGAATCAGGTGAACACGTTGTTGGCCCACAAGAGTCGTTAGAGTACTAAATGGTAATATAGAACCGTTGAGGTATGATATATGTGTATCTATGTCTGTTGGTGGGGGTAACACCAACTAATACAATAGTAAGATCTTGTGTAGTGGTAGTGTATGGTCTTATACTACATGTGTGTTTAGTTGTGATAAACCCTAGAGAGTTAGACATTATTCTGGAAATAGAATGATTATCTCAAAACCATGCTATTGTCCACTTTCAAGCAATGGAAACAATAGTAGAATTCAATGAGAAAATGCAAACGGCAATTGTGGAAGAAAT
Organism: Sesamum alatum; assembly: GCA_034509735.1. Taxonomy (NCBI): domain Eukaryota; kingdom Viridiplantae; phylum Streptophyta; class Magnoliopsida; order Lamiales; family Pedaliaceae; genus Sesamum; species Sesamum alatum. The sequence continues at coordinate 32,661,245 of JACGWO010000001.1, read as the reverse complement.
GAAAGGCATACCAAACTATTTAATTTTTGTTGCAAGTCATATTTACCTATTGTATAGGATGGTACGATTCGTTGTCCGGTTGTATTAGATGTTCCGGTAGTTAGACCATCCCTGATGCTTTTACTGATGAATTACCTGGGTTACCACCTCATTGAAAAGTAAAGTTTGAAATAGAAACTATTCATGGGGCAACACCTATTTCAATTGTACTATATAGAATGACTCTACTAGAATTGAAAGAATTAAGAAGCAACGAGAATAGTTAGTGGATAGAGGGTTTAGAACAACAAAGTATCTCATCTTAAGGAGCACCAATTTTATTTAAAGAGGTGCATATATAAATAAATACCGATGTTAAAGATAAAGTGGATTCATCGTTCAAAAGGGAAGTCACTAGAAGATTGAGAAGAATATAAAAGAGAAAGACTCATATTTGTTTCATGAGCGGGTAAGTAATCGAATTTCGAGAACCAAATTTTTATAAGGAGGGAAGAATTGAAACGTCCATAAACTTTATATATAATTAGGGGACGAATTGGTAAGCATTAAAGAAATTTAAATTGGTTGATAAATAAATTGTAGGCAGAAATGTGAATATATTAAAAATACATGGGACTAGATTGAAGTTTTTTAAAATATTTGAAGTCAGATTATATAAGTTATGAAATTAGGAGTCAAAATAAAATTTTGGTAAAAGTTAAAATAAAACAAAAATAAAATAAAAATCAAAAGATAAGTTTGGAGTTGGGAAAGGCACGTGGATCTTCAAACACTTACAAATCACATTCATTTAGCCATATTTTGCATATAAAATAGAAATCAAATGATAATTTTAACACCGCCTCCCTCTAGGCATAAAAAGCCAAATCCTCATTCTATTTCGTTATCGTATGCATCTTCTTTTCTTTCTTCAAAGGCGAAAACAGGTATGAAAAATTCATGTTTAATTATTAACTTGATTAGTGAATTTATTAAATGCAATTAGACTATCCAATTTAATGTTTAGTTGAAAAATTTTATGAGTCTGATTATTTATAAATTAGTGACCGGTTAAATATACAATTTGAATTGAGGGTATTATAGCCAATTAATTAATTACCTAATTTAATAGATTTGGTCATTTCTATAACTAATTTATTCAACTAAACTGGGTTTACTAACTAGATATTTAATCATTGTACATGTGTTTAATTAATTGATCTAATAGTGAGGAATTGATGAAAAATTTATAGAAATGTTAGAAAACTATATTTGACAAATATTTCAAAATTGTATTTGAGAAATAGTTTGTTTATAAAACGAATATAAGATTTTTGAAATAATTCAGGGATATTATCAAGAATGGTAGCTATAAGTGTCTAAGGGGTTCAATAAAATAAATTTTTATGAGTTAATTGAAAAAATTACCTAAATACGTGAAAAGCTTAGGATGTCTAGTTATTTATAAGAATATGGAATAATGATCTAAATTTCGGTAAAAATAAAATATTAAAAGGTTAGTGAAAAACGTATGAATACTATTTAATGTTTTATTTAGAATTTACGATATTTTCAATGTATTGACTATACGGATTATAACTTATTATAGGCACGAAGATAAAGTACAGAATCGAACACCTCCTTCTACTAATTAAATTGTTGTAAGATTGACGTAAGTAGATAACTAGCATTATCTATTTAAGTTCCATTTCCTTTTGATATTACTCTTATGTAAGTAAATGATTAGCATTATCTACATATGCACTATTCCACCTCTATATTACTGTTACGTTTGAAGTGTATGAATTGTGTTCGTACAGTATAAGGGATTTGATGCTTTATTTTGGAAGATCATATTGTGAGAGAAAAATAAAAAAAGGGTACTTCTATGTTCCATGAGTTGTATGATACTAGGCTATATGTTTGTGAATGAATAGATGTGAAGATATGTGGTCTTAATTGACTAGTTTCTTACAAAAATGGTGATATGTGTAAATGAGAGAGTGGTGAAAATTGCATATAATTATTACATGAATACCCCTTTGGTGACGACCGTGTGCCTATGTGGCCAAATGAAATGAAAAGAGCTATGATGCGAAATGAAAAGAGCTATGATACGATATGAAAAGAGTTATGATGCGAAATGACAAAAGTTATACTGCAAATTTAAAGAGCTATGAGTGAAGTAATATTGATGGGCCTGTGTGGCGTACTGGGAGGATGCCCTTAAACACAATGTGATGAATAGTAAAGTTGAGTTGGTGGAGAAAGACGACACCATATCACACTTTTGTAAGCAAACTAGAAAAGGGGGAGTTTGATTGATTATCTTGTTATTAGATTATTGCATTGTGAATAAATGAAACTTGTTGTAATCAAATTGATTATATTATGTCTAGATTGCTCTCTATTTTCTTATTTAGAACTATACTTAGTTTGCATGTACAAGTGATGTCGGCTTTTACTTATTGAATTGTAGGCTCATTCTTCTGCTAATATTATAGGTGTAGATATTTGTATCTGCTCACCAGGAAATAGGTCCATATTTTGCAGTCCATGTCAAGTCAGGGCAGTATGCGGTATTCTCCTCACAAGTGAATAAAATTGGAATCATAATTTTGAGAATGTTAATTATACACTAAAAATGAGGTTTGCATTAAACTAATCATACAAGTCCTATTTGGTTGTACTGGATAGGTATGTGTATAACCTTGTAGACGAGATGATATTTGTGCTTATAGTTTTGGTTCAAATGTAACATTTAGGTGGTTTAAAATTGCAGTCTCGTTATGGGGTGCTACATTGGGTGGTATCAGAGCATAATACTGTTGGAGGGAGTCACATACGTCGTATACATCTTGTCGATGAAACGCAACATGAGTCTCCATAGAACTCCTCGATGCCCATCTTGAGGATTCTCAATTGGGAATATTGCAGACCAACCCTCAAAAGCCGGTGTCATAGTCGCCATCAAATGCGCGACTCAATTTCATTGTTTAACTAGTTTATTTGCTTTATTCGTGAAATGCAGTAAAAAAATATAATCATAACATGACAAAGATGGCCAAAACATAAACTATATTCGTTATATTCAATATTACATCGAATAAAATCATCGGTAGTAGATTACAAAAACAACCGACTAATTGAATTTTTTGTCACCTACACTAACAGTATATGCACAAGTATCTTGTGATGTTCCTTTAGTTATATGAAATATTTGTTCTAATGTAATTTAATTTTTAGATATATTGATAATTTAAAAATACTTTGAATTATTAATATGAATAAGATTATCAAAATAAAAATAATGATTATTGAAAATAGTATCTACATAATTATATTAAAAAATGTAAAATTGAATTTAGATCTTTTGTACAACTGGAGCTTCATAGCAAAATGTGATGATTTCGTCATTGCTTTTGCTACGAATTATCATTGTCATGAAGTCATTTTTCGCAGCAGATAGTGATAGGTTGAGATTATGGCTTTGAAAAAATTCAAGCTTAGTCTTCTTAGAATAACGTTATAGGCGGAAGGGGTGTCAACCACTAGAAATCTAACCATCTTGGTGACCCGCTTTGGGTATGCTCCGAGGGACATGGGTAGCATTACTTCTCCCAATGGCTCTACTGTGTCCCCACTGAAATTGGTTAGTGGGGTATTTACCTGTTTCAACTGTGCATTATCTATGCCTAGCTGCGAGTAGTCTTTATAGGAAATGATATCCGTTGAACTATCGTTGTCCACTAGCACTTTTTTGACCCAAAAATTTAAAATTGTTGGAGTAATTACGACATCATCATTGCATAAAGGGTCAGCATCTTCTAAGTCTTTATCATCAAAAACGATGCATTCCCTTTTCAAGGAATGGTCATTCATAAGCAGCTCGTTGTATGACTTGCCCAATAAAGGTTGTTTGTTGTTCTTAGAATAGCTTTCCTTGCACATGCAGAATCTCCACTAGCTGGTCCTCCTGTGATGACTCCGATTATTTCAGTTGTAGGTAAGTTTCTTTCTTTAGGCTTTTTCTTTTTTGTACACTCTCCCTGCTCTATGATGGATAAGGGAGTCTTGTGTGGTCCCCGCTATTATTCTTGTGACCATGATCGATGAACTCCTTTAAATACCTGCGCCGGATTAACTTTTCAATCTCGTCTTTGAGGTGGCATCATTCTTCAATGTTATGCCTCAATCTTTATGAAAACGACAATACTTGTTGGACTTTAATCTCTTGGGATGTCCTGCATGGGCTAGGGCCACTTCACCAAACCTTGTTGTTCGGCTATTGTGAGGATTTCTCCACCGGATGTCATTAACGGGGTATACTTTTCAAACATGGTGGGTGGTGTCCGGTCAGCCTTGTCTTCTTCTGTTCTTCCTTCATTGAATTTTCTCTTCATGCTTGTGGAGCGAGGTCCCACCACTTCATCGATTCGAATGTATTTTTCAGCCCTTATTAAGAGTTCATCGAGAGACGTGGGTGGTTTTCCAGCTATTGATTCTTTGAAACGACTCTATCTCAAGTTTTGCTACATTATGCTTGCCAAGTGTTCTGGGTTGACTTGGGGAACTTCCGTGACTGCTTCCAAGAATCCTTGCACGAATTCTCTAAGGGTTTCATTCTCTCTTTGTACTATGTTGAATCAGTATGACGTTGTTTTGGGTTACTTCTTGTTGATTGAGAAATGTTGCAGAAAACGTTGGATGAGTTGTTCGAAGTGAGTAATTGCTCCTGAAGGTAGTTGGTTGAACCATACCATGGCTTTCCCTGATAAGGTGGTTCTAAAGAACTTGCAAAATGCAATGTTGCTTATACTTAAGAGATCGGCTTTGGTCATGAATTGATCTAGATGGTTTTCGGGGTCACCTCCACCGTTGTATTCGGCGATATTGGGTATTTCTACCCCTTGTAGAATTGCTTCTACCAAGATGTGTGGCGCGAAAGGACTTCTTCTTGGCGGAGCCATTGCAAGGGGGAAAGCATTATGTTCTTCTGCCTTAGTTGTTCAACTCCTCTACTATTCAGTCCATCATTCCGAGGGAAAGGTGGAAAATTTGCTCTTTCTTCGGGAACTGACACCCTGCTGTCAACTTCTTCTTCAAGCCGCGTTCTTTCATCCATTCTTTGTTTTCTATTCCCACGTCCTTCCAAGATGGAGGGTTCTTCTTGGGGAGCAAAGGAGTGAGGTTGGGGAGGTGCTTGGTTTGCCATGTATTGTGCAACTGCTCTAGTAGTGGCTTTCGCCACCAGTTGTTGTAATGCTTCCCCGGTGATTTGAATCATTGGCGGAGGGGGGACATACTAACCGTTGGCTTCTCCTTGTTCATGGTGTCTTTCCTCTCGGTCTCGTTGGGGGACTTCGTCTGGGATAGCGTGTGGGGGTGTCTCACCTTGTGCTAGGAGATGCATCTCTTCCCTTCCTTCTTCGATTGGTTGAAAATCGTTCGTCGTTCCGTTTCTAATGCGAGATCTAGTATTCATCGTTAATGCTTAAAATTCTTTTATTTAACTGTATCCTTTTTTGCTTTATAAAAATTAATACTTTTTTATTTATAAAGTACCTATTAAGTTTTAGTTAACATATTTTTATGGATAATTTCATTTTTGGTTCCCATAATTTGTCATTAATTCACTTTTGCTACTTAGGTTCCAACCTCATTAATTTTGATCCCTAAATTTTCTTAAAGTGATCAAAGTTAGTCTTAATAGTTAGCTGATTGTCTAAACTAGTGGAGGAACCTTTGTGATCCAACTAACGTTCAATACTAACTTTGACCATTTCAGAAAACTTGGGAATCAAATTGATGAGGTCGGGGACATGGAGTACCAAAAGTGATTTAGTGACTAACTTAGAGACCAAAAGTGAATTTCGCTCGATTGGTTATTTTTCACCCAAAATGGTGTCTCACACCTGTTTTTCCTATGGCTGTAAGGGACTGTGATTTTTTTTTGTCTTTTTTGCTTCCTTTTTTTTTTTCCTCCTCTAAAAAGTTCTCTCCATTAATTTAGACAATCAACTAACGATCAAAACTAATTTTGATCACTAAAAATATTTGGGGACCAAACTTAATGATGTAAGAACATGGGGTACCAAAAATAATTTAGTGATTAAGTTAGGGGACAAAAGTAAAACTATCCCTATTTTTATTTATAAATTTAATTTTATTATAATTAAACTATTTTATTGTAATAATACGAACATGTGCAACGCACGTATTTTTCACTAGTATCTTAAAAAATAGTTTGCTGATGTTTATTTTTATTGCTCTAATTGTCCATAGAATTTATTTATTTAGTATAAATTTTTAAAATAATTTGTACTAGTATGTTCGTCACAGGGGTTTTGATGCAGTGAAAATCAACAAACACCCACTGTGCGGCTTAATTTTACCCAAGAATGCAAGATTAACACATAATCAAGGATCCCTCAAGCATGCCCACTATGTATCACATCCGGAAAAATTGTATTTTACGTCCCATAACTTATACTGTTTGCGATTTTGGTCCCATTAATTTTTGAAGTAGCAATTTTAGTCCCATAAGGCCTTGTTTACTAACCAGACTAGATTGTAGGGGGTCTGGATTAAAATTGGACTAAGCATTGCATTAGGGAGGAATTTGAACTTTGCTACCTGTTTACTTTCACATCACTGTTTGTGTGGATTATTTGATAAACCACAAACAATTTTAGTGTAGTTTGACAATTTCACCCCCATTAAAGACAAAACATCATGTCATCTGTTTTGAAAAAAAAATTAATTGTTTACTCCAAAAACCGTTCTCCTTCCCCTCAAAACCATCTACACCTCCATTATTTGCCTTCCATGGTGTGTTATTCATCTTCAACCCAAACACACACTTCCATTGAAGGGTAAAAAAGATGATCGTCTCGGAAGCCGTCGTCAACTCAAATGCTCATCCTTCAGGTACTCCTAAGCTGCAAATAGAGATGAATGCAGGTATAAAATCAGACCAATTAAGAACCAAGAAGAACTAAATAAATGGATTTGCTTAATGGAGACCAAGCAGTAGTTTGAAGGAGAGAAACCATAGAAAGGGAAGGAGAGCTCATACCTGTATTTTGAATAAAAAATGATGGAGAAGGAAGGGTGGTGGCTAATGAAATTTAAGGTGGGAGACAATTCTCGTCAGAAGTAATTAATGTTGTGGGCCCATATGGATGAAATTTACTCAAAAATTAGGGACTTTTTGGACAATGCACTTGCAAAGTTAAGGGTAAAGACGGTAGTAACCAACTTTTCTGGGACCTGGACTATGCAATATGAGGGGGGCTACTTGGATTAATTTCTGAACATAATAGAGGACAATACCGGGCTGAAGCTAATTGTACCGGGCTTGCCAAAAAAATAGTAAATGCCCGATTGGGCTGGATAAGTGCATTTATCCAGCCTAATGCATGGTAGTAAACATGCCCTAATAGGATAATTAAAGCTCATTGATAGAAAATTCTTTTTTACCCTTATATAAAGATAAAACTTGTGGTTCACCATTTTTCATGGGATAACCTCCATATGTAGTCAAATTTTGGTTTTAATGGATTTAATCACTCATAAAAACATCTTTAAGTATAGAGACTATGATTTAGGGAAATGAGTGGCAATAATTTAGGGATATTATTTTTTATTGTCAATTAATGTGGGATATGATGTGCATTGTCTACAGATAAGTTTATTTCCTCATCAATTACACAAACGCACACACACACACACATATATATATATATATATGTATATATGTCCGTGCAAATATAAAGGTTTTATGGAACAATAGAAATAAAAAATCTAACCAACAACTAAAAAATTGGATCTTATAAATGTTTTACTTTTTACATTTAAATAAATCTTTAAAGTTAGATGGAATACCTTATAAATACTTGATTTATATTATTATTCCAGTGCTGATAGTCCCCTGGCCAAAAGAAACATAACATGTAAGATTAATTAGTTTTAGCTATTTTATAATAAATGGTACCATTTTTAAAATTTCCTGGTCTATAGGACTAAAAGGGCATTTTTTCTGAATTCGAGTATGCGAAGATTTATGGAATTTGTAAATATACTCTTGTAAGTATCAGGACACATTTAGTCTTGTATGAATCTATTTCGACAATTCTTATCATTTTAAAAATTTCGCACATTGAACATAAAAATGGTTTGAATTTGCTAAAATGGTCGGAAAGTACACGCGACCATCTTAATTAAGGGCTTATTTATATTAATATTATATAAGAAAAATTGTAAGTGGATCGTGAAATGCGGTATACTTGCCAAAATATGGGAGTGCGACTTGCAAATTTTTTTTATTAATATTAATTTAGGAGTCAATATCCCCGAGTTCGACTCCTTTTTTTTTTCTTTTTAATTCTAAAAATTAAAAGTTAAATGTTAATAATTTACATAAGCTAAAAAAATTCCATAAAAAATGTGTATTCAAGTATCAGGTACATTATTTTGTCGTCTACGATCCTGCCTTACGACATTACTTTGACTCAAAGGGCCTTAGCTTTCTCGTGATTGGATGCTAATTTGTTGCCTTGCACGAGCTTGTGGCCAATCCGTCTCATCGAAATGTGGCTACTTTGTCGTCGACCTGGACGAGTGGAGGCACGAAGAGTAATATCGTGGACCAACTGAAAATTTGGAATATCTCAAAACATGGAGACTTTGAAGTCAATATCGTACGAGGAGGTTTCCATCGACTCAACATCCTCAAGAGCATTTCCAAATTTATAGAAGGCTGGAGATGACGTATAGAATCTCATGCGATACAAGAATGGGTGCCTTGATTGCTGATGAAAAGTATGGGAGGGGATTTTCAAGGTAAGTGTTGCCTCTTGCCGTGCGGAGCCTTGGTTTTTATTTAACATGGAATAATTATTTTTTTTTTATTTAGTGTGATCATTACGTCAAGTGTTACATCAATGCATCCGAATAGCACTGGAATGCATTATGAGCTCTCTTTGGGTCCCAACATTTGGAGAGCCTAGATCCAACAGAGGTTATCTATCCAGGACGCTCTACGGAGACTGGGGAAGGAAATCCCATCCTCAAGAAGCCGCGCAGAGTGGACAACCTATCGAGCTCAGTAGCAAAGTATTTTTTAGTAATGCATAGTGTTGTAAAAATGCTTGTATCTTGATTACATTCAATGAAAGGTGTTCACGGGTTTGTGTACAAGAAAAATGCAATAATCATATATACACATATATAATATAATTAAAAGAAAAATATATAGAAAAGAAAAGGTGTTTACAGGTTTGTACCCATGAACACCTAAGGCCTGCATGCATGCAACCCCTGGTTGCATGCTGCCTTAATATCTTTCAAAATTCTTCTGTATATGGGCGTTTTGTGTATAAATAAGCAGCCTTGACAATTCGGATTTAACCACCAATAAATTTCTCAAACACGTTAGAAATTCTGCAGGTTCAAAATTCTAAATAAGCAATCTTCTTTCGTTTCATAAAAAATACGGAAAGAAGATAAGTATATGGTCCCCGTAATGAAAGTGTCTTGTCATCACAAGCATAACAAAAATCTGATGATGTTCCTGTTGGCGATCTTGATGAACCACTAAAGATATGACGTGCATTTTGAGAGCACTTCCAATCTATTGCCCCACATCATCGTGTGCTTGACATAGTACACCAGATGGGATTTTATGGTATTTATAGATGCGGAAGGATTCTCTGCGATTCTCATGTTATCACAACACTTGTTGAGAGGTGGTGCATCAAAACATGCACATTGCACTTCAACGTAGGGGAAGTGACAATTATGCTACAAGATGTCCAAGTAATTTGGGGGCTCTCAATAGAGGGTAATGTTGTGACCAGAGTGGATCGTGACAAATCTAATTCTGATTGGCAGGAATGTTCCCAAGTTTTCTTAGGTTTCCAGCCAAATGATGATGCATTTAAAGGTTCATATTTGTCGACAAATGTAATTTTGTGTCACATTATGTCGGCCGTGGTTGATGATGCCACACCTTTCGCATCTATTTTACAATATGCATGTTGTATGGGGTGATGTGTCCTAATTCATCTAGGCAATGGGTGTCGTTTGTATATGCACAAAAATTAGAGGATATTGGCACCACCCAAAACTATAGTTGGTGCAATGCTGTGGTTGCATTCTTATACCGTGAATTATGCAATGCAAGCACCAATAGCGAAGCCCAAATTGGTGGTGTGTTGCAGTTGGTATAGGTAACATTAACTATTTATATTTGTCGTTAGCTATCTTATTGCAATATTTTATTAAATTCACAAGTATATATTATTTTACAGATTTGGGTTTGGTCACGTACTCCAATAACACCTTGTCTTGGTGAGGAATGTGTACCGACGAGGCAGATACAAACTTATAATAATCGGTTCTTTCCAATTCCATCATATGGTGCAACGTGAAATAAAAAACACACCTTTACCCGCACTGTACGGTGCACTATCCGGTGCACTATCCGAGTCTTTAGAGATATGCTAGATATCATGAAGGCTGACCTGGTGTACAACACTCAAAATAACATACATTTATACAAATATTAATTACGCAATAATTTACATCATTGCATTTATTATAGTTTCTATGGCAGCCATATAACATGGACTCGGAGAACATTATAGCCCACGCAGATGAGTTCAACCCCCAGTTGTGGACTTCAGCATGTCCTCTTATCTTTTACGCCATTATGGAAATGCATAATTCCAAACGGGTACTTCACAAATTCAGAATGAGGCAAGACATTCCACAACTTGCAGATGATCAGGACATGAGCCTGCATAACATCTCCCGTGGAGCACGTGAGGGCACAGACCGAGAGACACAACATGCACTATACATTAGTAGATGGAAGAGATGACATGATATGATTGTCTGTCGATTACCCATTTCCAACGGATGAGATATAGAACATGGATACTGGGACTGGTACGGTAGAATAACGCGTGGATTCGTCTCATTATCTACTGATAGGTGTGTTGAAAGTGGGTAGCAACCGCGAGATGCACCAACTAGACAATGTGTGGTATATTTTGCAATAAAACATCCTTCATGTTAGACACATTTTTTTTATATTTAATTCACTATTTTCTATGTACTTTAGACCGAACAGGTGAAGTCCCTTTGATTAAGTTGTGATCCTACACCACACGATGCCGAAGGGTTAAGCCAATTGATTGAGCATCTCAAGGTCGGATTAGTTCATGTTTATGGCATGCTTAATTTTCTTCCGATAGAGAATATGACCGACGAGAATGCCCTGACCAGGTCCCACAAACAAAGGAGAAGTCCAAGTATAATGTCTACTAGTTCAGTTGAGGGTGATGATATTGTTGGAGTAGATATAGCTGGTCCATCTATAGTGCAGATACCTCAACATTTATATCAAGATTGCTACGTGTTTCAACTGCCACAACAAAGTGATCGGTATGATTTCACCAATTGCATTTCCATCATTTAGTGCATATCGTGATTATGTGGAGTCAAGTTCTACAACATCATCAAGTCGGTTGCATATTAATGCCGATAATGATGATAATGAACAAAATGAGCCAATACAGAGGGTGAAGAAATAAGAAGACCTCGGCACCAATGGCACTGGCGCACTTGTGGGACGGGCGATCATTTTTAGCAATTGTAATTATTATAATTTTTTGGTGTAAATATTAAATTTATTAAGAAATATAATAGTTAAATTTATAATTATTATTATTGACGGTTAACTTTTAAATTTTTTTTCCAAAAAAAAAAGAAAAAAGGAGTCAAACTCCCAATAATTGGAAGTCGAACTCTCAGAGTTCAACTTTGAGTTGAACTTTGGGAGCTCGACTCCTATATTAATATTAATAAAAAAAAAATTGGCAAGTCGCATGCAAAGAGTGCGCCTTGCCATATTTTTGCGAATGTATCGCATTTGGCGGTACACTTGTAATTTGTTTTTTATAATATTAATATAAATAAGCTATTAGGTGCACTTTTCTGGCTATTTTATCAAATTTCATTTATTATTTTTTTCTTAATTTGAAAAAGACATTTAAAATATACGATAAAATTGTCAAAAATATTTCGTACAAGACTACAACTGTCATCCCTAAAATTTACGGGAGTAAAATTGCTTCCTGCAAAGATTCATACTGATGAGAGAGCATTATTTGTAATACTGAAAATCAAGTAGATAAACATAAGGAGTCTGAGTTACACAATGCTCGATTTCGTCACCAGCTAGTAGCCTGGCCCTGAATAGATGCTACTAATTTTACTTTTTAGCATATATATATATATATTGCCCATGGGGATGACAGAAGAGAGGGAGCTAGCATTTGGTTGGAGCCATGACCATCTTTGTAGTTCGCATGCCTTTTCTTGGATAGTGATCTGAATCCTTCCCGGCCCTGATCATCAAACCTGTCCGCAAAAGATATCCTTCAACTGTCCACTGCCTGCAGCGCTGCCCTTAATCCGGCTGCCGGTAGAGCCTTCCGCTTGAGAATTATCTGTGGGGTTCTTCCTCCTCCTCTCATTGTGGCCTGCCAAACGCCTCCGGCAGCTCCTCTTGGCTTCGTCAAATTCTGAAAGCTCATGAAATCTGCGGAACAACTCATAATAATCTATGAAAACCTGAGAATGTAACGATCCAAATTGATGAAATATTCAAGAAATCATGGAGAGAAGTGAGGAGAAATTCAGGCATTCGGAGAACAAGCAGCATCGCTATTCTCATTGGAAAGAAGACACAGTAAATTTACATGTATATAATGTGACTGGAATTTTGATGCTAATACATTTATGAACTTGAATATTACTTGACAAGCTCTTGTGCTGAATTGAGATTCACTCAGGAGTTTATATCTTTCTTCGATCTGATATAGGGAATGAAACGTTCCAATATGACGTGACATCAAGCGTAGTTGTTTAGCCCTCCTTGACTAATATTTACCCTTCCATATTCTCACTTCATTCATGAACTAGTTTTAACAAATTACCATGAAAAAAAATATATATCTCAAGAGCACACAATTTTCAATTTTCTTCCACACACACACACGTATAGCAGAATGATCATGCAGCTGAACATATATAAGAGAGTCATTAAACACGGGTAAATTATATTACACATAGTGAGATTATGTCAAAATAAACAAACTCCCATTATCTTTTGCAGAATTACAGATATATTCCCGGAGGGGGTTTAATTATATCTTAGTCCTGTAATTATATCACCTTGACATTTTAGTCATGTAACTTGTTGGTGCTGCAAGTCCTTCACCTTTTTTAATTTTGCAATTTTAGAACAAAATTGTCTGAAATTTTCATAGTTGGCCGAAAAGCCACATAATGAATACCAACTTTGAAAATTCCGACTAATTTTTTCCTTAAATTGTGAGATTAGAAAAGATTAAGGACCATTTTACAACCATAACAAATCATAGGAGTAAAGTGTCAAATGCCTATATTTATAGGACTAAAAATGCAATTAAACTCTCACTAATGGGGTGTTAGTATAATATAATTTAAATGGTGTTTAGGTAAACTTTTGCAATTAAATATGGAGTAAACTTATAATTACAACTACAATCTAAAAAAATATACTTATAATTTCACAATATACATAGGGTGAATGTGTACTTCCACCCAACCTTGATGAGTGTGAATATAATTTACCCAATAAACAAAGCCTCAATCCATAGAAAATGATCATCATATGCATGTATAGAATTAATTAGAAGCTGCACCAGTCATCAACTGGACTAATCCTAATTAAACTATAAAAGAGAATAGAATAGTCAGAAGAATTTCTGATAAGGGCAAAGCTAGGGACCCAATATTTTAATTAAAGACTCAAGAAATCAAACATTAGTCAACTAAAACAACTATTATATATATAGGACCATTTATGACGGATGACAAACTCAAAACCAATAGAAAAAAGCAAAGAAACAATGAACAAAACCAAATCAAATCCATGTCAAACCACAAATAGTACTAAAACCAAGGTGCAAATTTCTTGGTGAGTTCTAACTAAAAAAGGATTAGGAAGCATGCTGGAACCTGCTACATTGCTGGCAAAACCTCTGCCGGATTCCGGCCACAACCACGACCTGAGCCTTGGCGTGGTGCTCGCAGACCTTATGCCGCCGGTGGTAAGTCTTTGCTTCAGTCAGATCAGCGGAGCACTTCTCAGCCTGGCAGCTCTTCGTTGAACTTGCACCACCACCACCACCAGTACCAGACCCTTTTTTCATGGAGGAGCCGCCGGTCGCGGCCCTCTTCCTCTTATCATCCTGATCAGCTGTACCACCACCTCCCATGATCAGGTCATCATCTTCCGACTCTGTGCCACCATCTTTCTTCATCTTTCCCTTGATGGGCTTATGCTTGAGGCCACTAATTCTATAAATATTGGCTTCCATGACAAGTGATCAAGAGGGAGGACTCGAAGAGTATGTTTGGTGGTGGGGTGATGAGAATTTTGCTAGGAAAGGTGGAAAGCTGGAGAGGGATGTGTGAGGACCACACTCTCCATTCTTTTTTGTGTTTGTAATTGGTATCTACGTGTGTATGTATATATGGGCCGGGATGAGGAATTCCAAGAACAAGGTATATATCTCTCTTCATCTGTATGTGGGGAAGCTACGTAGTGAGTGAGTAGAAGAAGATCACATCAACGACAATGACTTGGGATTATAATCCATGTAACTATGACTTAGTTATGTTCGTAAACCTTTTCTTTATGTTCTATAGAACTAATGAAATAATCTAATTGATATAGGGTATATCTTACAAAGGTCGTCAGACCGGCCCATAAACTATTTACAAATTTCAGATAAGTTTTGGATTTATTTTACAAATTCAAGGTTTTTACGATTTGGTCTCCATGCATTTTAAACCTTAATATATATGTATTGATTTACCGTGATCATTGGATTCTTTGGGTGTCTATGGTTCGCGTGGAATCGTATGATTGGGATAAATTTATAAATAGCAGTTTTTATCCCATAATTTATAATCTTTTCACATTTGGTCCCATTAGTTATGAGATTCTCATTTTTGGTCTTATAACTTTCAAAAAGTATCACTTTTGGTCCTATGACACATTTTCGTTAGATATTTAACGTAAAAGGGTCACATGGTCTTTAAGTGCTTGAGACCAAAAGTGTGCTTGTTTAAAGTTATGCTACAAAAAACGAGAAATCCGTAATCAATAGGACCAAAAGTGTAAAGACCCTAATAGCCATGTGTTAAGCATGTAGCATTTTTTGTTAAAATATCACAAAAGGTACCATGAGACCAAAAATACTACTTTTTAAAAATTACGAGACCAAAATTGAGAATCTCATAAACAATGGACAAAAGTAAAAAAGATCATAAGTTATGGAACGAAAAGTGTGTTTTGCCTTTTTTTAACAATCTATTGGGCTTAACCATCAGAGGGTGATAACCGAATTCTTCTTAGTGCAAGAACTTCTGACGGTGGTCTATTTTGAGAAATTCAAGACGTATTCTATTTTTTAGGATAGCAATCATATAATCCATGTAACTATGACATAGTAAACCTTTGGTTTATGTTCTGTAGAACTAATGAAATAATCTAATAATTATAACACGTTTTTTCTTTTCAAGAAATAGAAAAGTAGTTTGTGGGATCTTGATTCTGCTCCAATCCCTCGACGTCGTATATTAAAAGAGTGTTCTTTACAGAAAGCATTTAATTCTATAAAGGGCATTACGACGTCACAGCATCACATCATCATATGCTTGGTAAAAATTACAATTTTAATAGTACGGGAAAGGAGTTGAATACTTTTAGTTTTCTACTTTATAAAATTCTTAAAATATTTTAAAAATTGAAAAACATTCGACATACTTTATCCTATACTTATGGAATTTACAAAACGGTCCAAAAATTAGAAAAATTCGATGCATTTAGTCTTGTAACTCCCTTTAAGCAGAGGACAAAATGTGTCGAGTTTTCTCAATTTAGAACCATTGGAGACTAATATATCAATTTTTTTTTTTTATTTTTGGGACCATTTTAAAAATCCCATAAAGTAGAAGACTAAATATGTTGAATCCCTGTCTAATGAGACTAAAAATGTGATTTTGGCTCATATGCTTGTTAGGGTATTTAATAAACTTATAAGTTCTCTTTTAGAATATCTAAGTTCATTCGTTAAGCTGTATATTTGGCTTCTTCTTTGGTTGAACATCTCCCGTACCTTGGCTTCCAATATCCTCAAATAAGAACTTTTGAAAAATAAGCTATGCTCAAGTACAGTTTGCATTTGATAAATTAATAGTATTTCAAATATACTAATTTTCCTAAATATTAAATCCCCCTTTTCTCCTTAATATTTCTCATTTCAATCTATATATAAATGAGATGTTGGTGTTTATTAGTCTGAGTCATAGAGTTAACCATCTCGTCTGAGCTCGAGTTAAGCTAAATCCTTTAATTTTTTAAAATTTAGAATCAAGTCCAAAATTTTTTAAGATGCCCAACAAGACAGCTCATGAGAACATAATCAGAAAGACATCGATTATAATTTTTCGATTCTTAAGTCGATGTAATCATTTAGAGGTTAAATTTGTAAAGATAGCAAACATAACAAAAATCATAATGGGGCACAAAGGATATGCATTTATCAATCTGATATAATTGTACTATTTCATGTAAACCAACAATATTGATAAGGGGTCAGAATGTGGATTCATGGCCCATTAAGATATAAAAATTATGATAGAGGGCATTTTAGGTATTTTGGAGTATATGGGTTTGGTCCTCACATCACCATCAATAAGGTGGAGTCAATTTAAACACCTTATAAATAGAACTTCGAATCATAACATTATGAAAAAGAAAAGAAAAAAAAAATGGTGACAGAAAAAAATCAAATGACAATTTGAATGTTGTCACTAATATATATATATATATATATATATATTGACAAGAAATTTGTGTTTTATCATAACAATACATTCGTATTTTTTTTTAGTGACTATTATTTCATACACATTTGTAACTTAGCAAGAATTGATGATAAAAGCTCATGCATAAAATTGTTATATACAGGGATGGCCTAGTGACGTCAACAAATAATTGTGCCTACTATACTGCGTTACCGCTAAATTTTCACAGACGTAACAACTACTAATTATTCATAATAAGAACGTTGTACATAATTCTTTTTGCAAATAAAGATATAGTAACAAAATCAAACTTGTTATCACTTGATATAATATATTTTCAATGATAATTTTAAAATTATCACTTCTATATAGCAAGACATCAACAACACCTCTTAACCTAGCACGAGAGCATCAAGAATTCATTCACAAATTAAAGTGACAAAAAGAAAGGAGAAAAGAAAAGTTGAATCAAAGTTAGCTAATTCCCGTGAGTGGGGATTAGGTGGCCCCCTACACATAGTTAAATAAAGAGGAAAATGTTAGGTTGCACCATTTATAATAAAATCGGACCCTTTAGTATGTTGTATGGGACGATTCTGTTGGTAGGTCCTGATTTTTTGGGCAATATGAAGACCAGTTCCCATCACTTGCAGTCCACTGATTGGTCTGGTTTCAGACAATTTCATATATTTTCTTGCATTTTCATGTGTTAGTCAATCAAAGATCGAAACGTGGTTGAGTTCACTTCCATCAGATGCAGTGAGAAAATTGTTGTTTGTGTCCTTTCAGAGGGGGATGGTACGATTCTCATTACAGTGGTGGGGATGGGAATAGCACTGACTAGCAGATGAAGCCAACCAATTTCGGGTTCTCCCGTGTACCTTGTGATGCTGAAATCAAGTCTATTACACTCAATGGGTCCAAGAACTGTACCTCCAGAGAGTACAAACCTTTGGCCAAAGCATATTTGTACACAGTCCTTGTTTAGTTTGCTATTCTATGGGATTAGGATTAGGGTTAGGGATTTGAGTTCAAAAGTAGGTTAAGTCCTTAAGTTCTTCTGAGTTCGGAATCAGGTCCAAAGTTTTTAAAGTATCCTCCTGCACAAGTTTGGTAAAGAACAATTTCGGGGAAGTCCTAATTATAGTACTTCAATGTTTAAGTCGACAAAATTGTATTTTCTGTAACATAGGATTAATTAGGAGTCTACACATTTAGTCATTTGTTTTACTTGAATTTTAAGAGGGTCCTAAGATTGGAATTTTTTTGACACATTTAGTCCAACCCTCCAACTTTCGTAAAGAAATAGACGGTAATAACACGTGATATGCATGTGGTCATTAACGTTCGACGAAAAAAGGGTTTGGACCAAAAGTGCTAGACCACCTAACCTGTGGACAAAATATGTAATAGCTTTTGCATTAATTGCCTTACTTTTTATCTAATCATTAAATGAAACACGTCTTTTAGTAATCATCAAATGATAATCGCAATGTAAATGATCTTAAACAACAATTTTAGTTCATCTATCTATAACTCTTTTAGAAATTGCATTATGCTTATTTCAAAAAGGAAAAAAAAATAAAAATAGTCGACTAACTTTGTCCTCGTCCAATCTTAGTCCACTAACTTTGATCATTTTCAATTTTATAGACTATGTTGCAAAAATGTATCAATTTCGTCCGATTTATGATTTTGGAGCCAATTCTTCGGTGAATGCACAGAAATTGCTGATGTGGCATTTAATTGCTGATGTGTCTGGCAACTTAAACCATGTGTGCGTCTATGTCGCATTTTTTAGTGTAACGGCTTAATTATATATAAATATATATAATTATAAAATAAAATTATTATATAATATAATTTTTTAAAAAAATAAATTAAATCCTATAACCACCACTAGCCCACCCCACCCCCTCTTCTCCAGCTCCCCTCCGCTGCCCCAGCGCCGTCGCCCCCTTCTATGGGGTGGAAGCAAACAGGAGCAGGAGGAGGGGTGGCAAGCGAGGGCGGGCGCGGGGGCAGGGGGGAGGTTGGGTGGGGGGTTAGTTTGTTTTATTTAAATTTATATATGAATAATCACAATTTTATTTTTTTTATAATGCATAAACAATATAAACTAATAATTATGTGTATTTTTATAAAATAATTATTATTTTTTTTATAAATCTACAATTCTTTTTATGATTACCTATAATTTTATGTATTTTATATAAATAATAATTTATTTTTTGTAATCTATAATTATTTTGTTAATCTATAAGTATTTATAAAATAATTATTTATAATTATCTAAGACTTTATGTATTTATATTTTTTTAATGTGTCGATAATATTTTAAGTTGATTTTTTTCTTTTTTTTTTTGAAGTTGATGTATTGAGTTATATATTTTATTTTAATTTATAATATATTTTAAAGTGTGTAAGATTATTTATTATATGCATGCAGAGACGCTGTCACGAAACCTAGTATAAAATATAAATTCAAAGTTTGTTTTTTTGCAATTTAACCTTTTTTTTTTATGTACGTGCTTATATGACAGAGAAGATATATATAAAAAAAATATCCACCTCAAGTGCCAATGCATTCTTTAGTGCCACATCGGATGATGCAATATCATGTGCAATGCACATATTATTTTTGGGCCCAAAAAGCAAAATTCGGCCACTGGAGTACCTAATTGAAGCATTTTTGCAACATGCCAAATAAAATTGATAACTATAATAGTTTGTGTACTGAAATTGAACGAGAACCAAGTTAATGGACTATTTTTTTTTCTTATCCTTCCAAAAATACTGACGCATTGATTCAATGTAGTGGATCTCATATATAAGTCCATGGTAGTGTACTACTAAGCCCAAATAAGCCCATTCATTTGGCCAGTGTTTAAAACAAAACTTAGTTACACTTTTTTTTTCTAGTCATTATACGTATCTAAAAATACATGTAGATAATTTTGGCATATTAGTAATGGTACAAAAAGTTGATTATCGATAAGATTTTTACTAGGCTACACACTTAAAAAGTGAAGCTTAACTTCAGGATTAAAAAATAAAATAATTTGCAAGAGGTATGATACCCAAACCTTTATTAAAGTTAAGAAAAGTAAGCCAATTGATGAAAAAGGAATAAAGAGTCAACAAATAATGATTAGGCAGGAGAAAATTGCATTTTTTGTCCCACGGGATAAGGGGTCTATACTTTTGGTTCCAACATAATGGCCATTTATAGGACATGTGATTTTACCGTCCTTTTTTTTATAATGGAAGTTGGATTTTGGGACTAAATGTGTAAAAAGAATCCAATTTTTGGATCTTTTAAAATATCGCATGAAAGCGAAGGACCAAAAGTGTAGACCCCTTATCCCGTGGGACAAAAAATGTAATTTTTCCATTTAAATATGTTAGGTCATTAAGCTTTGAGTGTAAATTGGGTAGCAAAAATTGTACCTAGTGCATGAAGGACATGTATTTATAGGAACGACTGAGTTGTACTATTTCTTGTGAACCGTTAATGTAATCCTGGTCCCTTGTTGTAGTGAGTGTATACATACTCAGGTATGGATCAAGTCGGATTTTGGTTGAAATGATCCGAACGTGATATATGTTGATGATCCAATACCTTTAATGGTGTAAAATTATGTCTGAGGGCTTTCTTAGTCATTTTCAAATACCTAAGTATGATTCCCACATCATTAATCCTTCCACTTATCAAGTCTCGATTGATCAGACTCGAAAATTTCTCTGAGTCGTTGATCTTAATAGTCTCTATATTATGACCATCTGATGAAAGCGTATTTGAAACGCCACTTCCAAACGACAACTTCCACATAACATCTGTATGCCAACATGTCACATTAAATGGCCAATCAATGTGACTACCCTTTTCAGATTCCCCCTCTAATTTTCCACTATATAAAGTGCCTGATTTGCTTCATTTGACTTATTATTCTTACTTTGAATTTCACATCTATATTTGACATTAGCTTGGAGCGACCTTCAGTTTTCTTCATTTTTTCAAATTGCATTTCAGGTCTGTCCTTTGTTTTTTTTTTTTTTTTTTTTTTTTGCTTTTTTTCCACATCAATTTTAAATTTTCATTCCTTTGATTTTCCTTCCAACTATCTTTTCTCACATCCTCTTTTCCTCACAGATTTCAAAATTGATTTTTTTTTCAAAATTCCCCTAAAAGAACCATTAGTAATGCTAGGTCTGGTGTAAACGTAGATGTCGAGAATTGGGTTGCTTCCCCTTTTTTGTCTCCTTTGATCCTCTATTCTCATGTCGATCACTAGGACGACGAGGAGGTAGATGACAACTTGCATGGGAATGCTAACTTTGTTTCTTCTAATATAGATATGGTTCTTGTTGCTCCACATCTCACTTGTCCAACCACAATCCATGCTAACAAGAGTTAGATGGTTTGAGGTCTAGGTTTTATGTCCTTGATACCTATTAAATAATTTTAACTTCTTCCACAAATAGGATGAACCTTTCTGACTCTAGACTTGTCTAGCAACTGTCAGAGTTGGTCTTTGACTCTCTCTATCCTCTTATTTAGAAAGTTTTGAATAAGCTTGAGGTCTATCCGACCCAACTCCGTCCCACATCATAGGTTTTATTTCAGGATGACCCACTTTTGTGTTAAACATACCTTTACTAATTTTTGGGCTCTTCACCAAATAAACACTGGTCGAGTTTCCTTCTAAAGTCTGTATTATTGAACATTTCATAAAGATTTTAAATACCTCTTAAATGTGAAATCCTCTTATCGTCGGTGGAAAATGTGGCACAGTTCGGAAAGTGATTTGTGGAAGTGTTCTTTGTTTTGATTAGAAAGAGAAGGGGGTACTTTTGTGTTTTTTCCAATACAACTAAGATCTCAGACAACCTACATTTGAGAGTCTAATTGAAAAAAGATACCAAGCTCTCTTCAAGTCCGATGCCCCAGACTGAGCAACATATTACAAAGCGAACCATTGCAGTAAGAGCATATTGCTTACCCATTACGTAGTTACATTGTGTTTTTTACTCAAACTCACTAATATATATTTTTTTTTATGCAGTTCATCCACTTTCACCCATTAGCTTTCCTTGAAATGCACCATTGTTCACCATTATCTCTTGAGACCGAGGAAGCTATAAAAGTCGAGAAAAGGCTCAAGGCTGAGTCGAGGAAGCTCGTAATGCCAAACACACCCAATGGAAGACCTTTAAGTGTCCTCCACTGAGGAAATTAGGAAGCAAAGTGAGCACAATGTCTACATCAGATAGCAAGACCAAAGAGATCATGAAAGGAGCTGGAGAAACCTGCAAACAAACAGAAGGACATGGTCAACCAGATCCAACAAGCTTATAATAAAGGCATGGTGGATGGTAGGGCTAACTTTTACCCTTGCTCTGAATATCACGACTTGCTGAAGAGGCATCGATTTGAGGGGCTAGTAGAATTCTTGAATATGCATATTTTTTAGTAGCATGTTGATGAAAAGGCGTATGAGAAGTTCATTATATATTTAACAAGTGTCTCTCTCAAATTCGGGTGCTTGTAGTCTTGAAAAATGATTTTGGTGTCAGTCAGCTCAACAACTCCAAGGATGAGAACCTTCAAAAATATCCTGACGATGAGTGCCCAAGTCATAGCCGTTGATCATGAGTTGCCCATTTAGCCCCTAAGGTCATAGCTGTTGATGTGCCACCCTTTCTTGAATACGACCCGAGTGTTGACCTGGATCATACCAAGATGGTGACAAATGCCTTGGAGTTGCCCTGGAACAAATGACGGAAAATAAAATTCAAGAGGCTCGGGTTGATCCCTTTGCTATTAAAGTCATAAAACTCCAAGTTCTTGAGGTTAATGGTGGTTCCAAAAGGCGGAGCTCAAACTGAAGGAGAATTTGTTTCAAATGAAGCTCAAGTTACGATTCAAGGTGATATTGTTGTAGATGCAAGTTCTTTGAGTTAGAGACCTGATGTAGATTAGGTTTTTTAAGTATAACAATTTTTTTAATTGTTGGAGGCCTCATGTAAGTGATGATCTAACCCTTGTACCTCTAGTTGCATATGCAAGCATTTTTTACTAATGTAAAGTGATGCAGGATGTGCTTTTTGAATACGACATTTTCTTCAACAGGATATTAAAATTTTATTTTAGTAAATGATTTTTCTTTTTCTTACATGTGTTGATTATCTTTTGCATACAATCTTATATTCAAATTACTTATCTTTCTTAGAAAGTAGTTCAGGTTGTCTCTCCCAATAACATTCACAATCAAAATTATTCATTTTTCTCTAATAAGTATTTTAGCTTGATCTAAAATATCATATGACCTTTGATAGAAAATATACTCAACTTTTCCAGATAAGTTGTCAGGTGGATATGAACACATCACATGACTTTCAACATCAATATCACTTATCTTTTCCATTCAATTATTAGTGGTTCTTATAAATAAGTGATGCAAGTGTCTGATTTTGTTAATACACTTAGGTGTTGAAGGATTTTCGTCCTTTTCAGAAAAGTCCCTGGTTTAGTTGAGCTTGATTAATACTTCCACTAGAAATGTGATATATAAAACAAGAAATACATAGAGAAATTCATGGACTTTCCAATACATCATATCTACACCATTCATTTATAAGAAAGTGAAGGTTAAAGTTCCTTTCGTACAAAAGCTTTTTACATCAAATTGTAAATCTATAGATGACATTATTTTTTTTGGGTAAGTTACATTTTTCCAGCTAAATTTTTTTGTTTTTGTACTTTGCCATCTAAACTTTTTTTTTTTATCAACTTAGCATCTCAACTTTGCGAAATTCGTAATTCCATATATGACCATTTTCCAAACGATTTTTTTTAGCGAAAAAATATTACATGCAGTGCATATGTGATATTTAAGACAAGCTTTTCTCTCAGATGCTATGTGCACTACATGTGATACTTTTGGCATAAAAGTCAACTGAAAAGCGGTCATTTATGATGACATGCAAATTTCACAAAGTTGATATGGTAACATGACACCCAAAAAAAAAAAAAAGATGATAAAGTGTAAAAATGGATATAGTTTGGACGGTAAAATGTATACCCTATTCTTTTCTAGGATAGCATTCCAAGGTTTGGGCATATTTGTCCGATTAAGCACTTACATCTTGTATTGCCCGCTTTCATGACCTTCACCACCTTATATGGCACTTCCCAGTTCTGATCAAGGTTCATGGCATACTTGGAGACCTTGACTTTTTTCAGGAAAAGATCTTCAACTTGTAGTCGTCTAGCCTTGACCTTTCGATTGTAAGTCCATTTCATCATTTTCTTGTACTTGATGATGTTCAAGTACGCTTTCTCTCTTCGTTTTGTTATGAGGTCTAGGTCATTATTTCGTTGCTCCTTATTTGCCATACGGGCATACTTTTGAATTCCTAAGTCTATCCAAATTTCACATCAAGAACACGGCCTTGTTATGTACACTAGGCAAAAAAGGGTTTCTCCTATTGAATTTCTCGGGGTCGTGCAGTATACCCAAAGAACTCTCGGTAATTCTTCTTCCTTATTCCCTTTATCTTCATCTTGAGGTGTTAGAGCAAAACTCTATTCAGGACCTTGGTATGGCCATTTGTTTGTGGATTACTAATAGACGTAATGTTCTGATTTTCATCTTTTTACATTATTTGGTGTTTTTTTCCCTTGAAATTGGGTGCGGTTGTTCGCGATCAGCACCCTTGAAACTCCAAATCAACAAACAATGTTCTTCCATACGAATTTCATCACTTCGTTCCATATGATTTTGGCTAGATTTTTAGCCTCCATTTACTTGGCGAAATGCTCTACTGCTTTACCCTAAGGCCGCAGGAAATGGTTCCAAGATGTATATCCCCTATTGCTCAAATGGATAAGGAATTAGGACAGAAATCGTCTCCATGGATGGTGAAGATAGGTTTTTTTTTTTTTTTTTGAATCATACATTTTTTCCATGGCATCCTTGGCCGATGTCGGCTAGAAGTATCCTTATCTGAGCACTTTTTAAGCTAGTGCCCTTCACTCGAGTGGTTCCCAAACTTCCTTCATAGATCTTTCTAAAAAGTGCTTGCTCATCATCAAGACATCAAGGTAAGAAACTAGAAAAGGATTTGATGTAATCTCTCTGACAATAAGGGTGAAATGGCAGTGAAATCCATATCTTTCCAGCTTGCTCATCATTTATGATGGTGTGTCGTCAAGATAATCTTGAACATCATGTTCCCAGTGTTGCCCATGAGTCATACAATGGCAACTTGGTTTTCAAAGGTTGGCAATTGACAATCTTTTTTGGACCTCTCAGTTTTCAATGGGTCAGAAACGAGGTGTGTGATTTATCCCAACCTGACTCCATCATTGAGCTAGCGAACTTTGACAATGTATTTGTCTTTTGTTCTCCTCTCTAAGTACTTGACGCAATTCAAAGGTGCAAAACTACTAATGTAGTTCTTTAACACACTTTAGAAAAAAACCCATGTTTGCTTCTTGGTCACATATAATTCTCCAAAGTGATGAGCCACTAGTTGGATGTATATGCTATCAGATGTCTAGTTCCATACTCATGGGCTAATTTCATTTCTTTAATCAAGGTTTTCTACTCTGCCTCATTATTCGTAACAAAAAATTTCAATTTTAGGGCAACCTCTAACTCGACCACATTGGGATCTCCGGTCATGATTCTTACCCTCCTTGAGAGGTCGATGAGAAAGTTTTTTGTATAGGCTCCAAGATGTTAAACACATTGAAATTAAATATCTATGAATAAATGATAATGCAATCTAATCCCTTATCTTGTTGCTACTACAATGTGGATCACATTAAGTATTCTAGAAGTTAATTGAATTGGATTATAAGTACAAATATTTGGTGCAATCTGACTGAAGAAGATTGAATGTCTTCGAGGATGATCCCGATCTTTGCAGGCCACAAGCAACACGCTTCTCTTCTTCATAGTAAGTGAGATAGTTTCGTTTGTTCATTCAAGATGGAGTGTTAGAGTTGGTAACTGTCGGGCTAATTGCTTATTGTGAACAATTCTAGACAATCTTTTTCAATAAAATATTAATTAAGAAGAATTGTTCTTTGGCCATCTTGATCATCTTATGCCTTACATATTTCTATTGTATGGATTTGGTTGGATCGCACATATGATGTCAATCATGAAACTAGCCTATATGGTTTGCTTTAAAATGTTCCAAGTCATAGAATCAGTTGAGACAGGACATTGTCCATGATTCACCAAGACTTGCACTAAGTGATGCGCTCATCTGATTTTCGCGTTTCATTAACAATGACGTGTGACGTCTCCGCACTTTGGTGGGTGCTTGATGATGAGTTATCAAGTTCACTGAATGGTCCATAGGAGATGTCATATGAAAGCCTAACAAGGCGTGTCCAGTATCACATAATTCTCCTTTATTACGATAGTACATTAATTAGACCTTAGATTTGATGTTCCACAGTAGTCTTGTGCATAGAATAGCTATAACATAGTTAAAGCATGCATGGAGATTGGTGAGTTCCATCAAAGGATTCGTTGTTCATCATGAGTTAATGATAAATCTCCTATGTTCTCTACAATGCGTATTCTCTAAGTTCATGACCATGGTAGTTGATCAAATAGAAAAGGGATGTCCTATGTTGATAAATGAGTCACACAAGTATAGAGTGGATACATAGTTGTTGAAGTCCAAGATGGGAACCAATTCAATTCCTTACTCTAGACTTCAATCGGAAGATTGACGGATGGAAGGACTGTATGTGCATGGAACTCGTAACTCACAGGTTCACGAGGATTCAACTATTATAAATTGGCCCTTGAATTAATTAATTTAGATCCCTTCTCCAAAATTAATTCCATAATCAATCTTCATAATTCTATAAAGGATTTGTGTGTGACTCTTTAGGTTCACTATTCTGCTAGACTTAGGTTTGTATTACATACAATTTAATCGTATTATACAGATTAAATATATATTTAAATGATCACTTCTAATTAATCCCTTAATTTAAGAGTACCCATTGCACAAGGTGGTCATCTAGCAATGGCCTAAGACACTAGAGGATAGGTGAATTATCGTGAACTTGTGAGTTATGAGTATTGGGATTTAATCCCTTCAGTGATGAGTCCCAAATGAACCTAATTACTATTACAAACCAATGTTACAACAATAATAAAACATACACAAAGTAAAATTACTAATCAATTTTTTTAAGGCTCAGCGAGCCGAGATCCGAGGAGGGGACTCACGGCCACCAATAGGCAGGTTCCCACAAGCGGTTGCTCCAAAGAACACCACTACCAAGGTTGCCCACAAAGGGTCCAAAGTCCACAACACCACAACCATTAAGGTTTTTCCACAAAGGATTCAAAACACCACAAACGTCAGTAAGAAGTTCTCGATTTTTAGGGAAGAAGAAGAAGATGGATTCTATACTCTCAGTCGTGTTCCATAGAAAAATGGATGGGAGCCCTTTTATACGAGACAAAGGAGAGAGATTAGAGGCGGGAGGGGAGGTAGTTCACGTTTCTGATACCATCTGAAAAGAAGAAAACTGAGGAGTAGCAAAAAGGCCACGCTTTGACGAAGATGAGAGAGAGGCACTTTGAAGTCGGCGACTAAGAGCTAAAAATGTGAGAATGAGAGACTTAGATTTTAGGATGAGATATAAAGTCCATGGGCCGGGTCGGGTCTTGGGCTTCGGTGGATTTGGACCATTTAAATGGTGATAGTTCAATGGGCCTCCAAGGTTGTGGAAAAAGGGCCAGTAAGCCGGGCCTATCCGAAATAGGTCATGGGCCAATATATTCTAACAATTTCTACCATGGACCATGACCCATGAGGGGAACCAGTACCAAGGTCGGATCTCGGCCTTCATCATTGCCATATTACTCCTGGGATATTGAGAGGGTACCTGCAAAACAGATAAACGAACTTACAAGTTTGGGTTTGTAACAAAGATACAGGAATTTAGACATGTTTCTTTAGGTTTCTACAATCAGAAAACGTCTTCTAAACAATCCTCAGTTATGGCATTTGCTTCTTCTTCATTATGTTTTCTATTCCTATTATCCGTTTTTGGTTTTCTGTAGTCTTTAATATAATGCCCTTTAATCCCACAATTATAACACCTTTCTTTAACTTTATCATCCTTATTTTCATCATCCCTTGAACTAGATCTATTTCTTCTATGTTTATAACTTGAATTCCTAGTCCATCCCTTAAGAAAATTCACTTCAAGTCGGTTTTGACTAGGTTTGTTAGCCTTAATGTCCATCTACTTCCTTTTAAGAGATTAATAACTGTTTCCAAATTAACCTGGTCTCTACCATACTTAATGGCAGCTTTAACATCACTATAATTTTCTGGGGTGACATTTAGTAAAACTATGGGAGAATATTCATCAATGTTTTTATCTTTGTCAACTTTATATCCTGAATCAGCTTAGTAAATTCTTCCAGATTTTCTTTAATGATTTTAGACAAGTCCAATTTATACCGAAAAATTTTCTCAAGCAAAAAGAGCTTACTAGGCCAGGACTTTTCAGTATACAACTCTTCTAATTTATCCCAAAGACTCTTAGCGAATCTTGTTTTCCAACCTTTCTTATCACGGAATCTGATAGGTTTAAGATTATAGAAGAATAGGCATACTCGTCATTTTCTATTCGTTTTTCTTCAAAAAAAAATTCTGCATACTTACCATCTATGGCTTTGAAAACTTTTTGCTGAATTAAAATATCCTTCATCTTTTGTTGCCATATCGAAATATCAGATTTTCCATCAAAATGATGCATGTTGTATACAACCATCACAAAGATATACTGACAACAAACGCGGGTATATAAAACAAACGACATTAAAGGGGGACCTTTTCTACCTTCAACCAGATATCCGACAACCTCAAAGGCCCGGCCAGGTTAAAGAATAGAAAAGGCGTTGGTCGAGGTCTTTGAAAAATAATATAAATGTGCACAAAGTAATATATAATATCAAAAATTGCACTAAGAAATTATATATCAAAGTTAACAAGAATCACACAACAGAATATATTCTAAACAGGGATAATTGCACTTTTGGTCACACCGGATAGGCCTGTTCTCATTTTTGGTCCCGAGCTTTACGAGCTCGACACTTTTGACCTCAAAATCCTAAAAAATGGACAGCGTTAGTCCCACGCCGTTAAATTTTAACGGCAACGGCACGTGATCAATCACGTGCCGTTAGTCAAAGGGTAAAGGCAGATTGAAGGATAAATTGTTGACTTCTGGTCCGCATTTTTCACCCCCAAAAAAAATCTAAGTTATTTTCTCCCTCTTTTCCCATTCGAAACCCTAAATCAAAAGAGGCAACACTCTTTTTCTGGCCGATATTGTGAAGATTATTAACAAAGGTGTTGATTTGGAGCGTGAAACTGGTGAATCACGATGAGTCTGAGGCACCAAGTGCTGGTGGACTTCCCAGACCCAAATTACGCAAAATATGGTAAGTGTTTTCTGGTTTAACAAGTGTTTATCGTTTAAGAAGTTTAATGCATGTGACACCCCCTACGGTACTATACTGTATCACTACTAATCATCATACTCTTCGTAATGATAAGTTGTCTTATAAGAATTTTCATTCTAAACTAATAAGATAAATCCTATTTTTCTCGATATAATATAATTCTATAAATATATCTTTAATCACGATAGGTATCATCAAAAGTTTATATTTACTAGGCCACAGATATACTTATGTACAAACTCCAAAAGATGAAAGTCTCATGCTGTTACAAAATCTAAAACGCAAACCCGACAAAAAACTAGATGTTTAGTAATCATATGATCAAAAACCCACGGCTTCAAATGTCACGGCTGACCCACCTATTCAGATCCATTTCACGACTTCAAATTTGGCATAGCTAGTCACCGTGATCTATCTCCTGAAAAATATTGGCAAGGGGTGAGCTGCCTACTCAATAAGTATAGCTAACCGGCCTATATACACGCCATGTCACAAACCAACGAATATTCAATATATATATGTATGTAATCACAATAAAGCCATAAAGTAATCAATGCCACGATCATGCATTACTACACAATACAATATCTAAAGTCACAGTTTTATATTCTTAGGGCCCTGCTTACTCTAATTGGAGTACATCAGTCAATGGTTCTGCCGGCTATCATCATCTCAATCCATGTCATATCATATACAGCACATGATACCCGTCGAATGTGATATCCCCACACAATCTGAGTGTGTAGCAATATCAGCACAGGATATCACAACGAACATGGCATCCCCACACTACCCCAGTGTGTAGCTATCAACAGAGAATATTCCCCGCTACCTGGAATACCCCGGTACCCTACGCGCCATGGTACCTAGCTTATATTCATTTTTCTCATATCACATCGTCAATCACATCATCATCAACACATCATCACATCATCACAAACCATGACTATGTTCCCCAACTAGGTAAGTCATCTCTTTTTCTTAATTTAACGATATACTCATAATTGAATTCTTCATTCACTTCATACGACAATAACATATAATATAAGACAATCATCTGTCAATCTTTATAATACGTAGATAGTCACCAATAAACACATAATGGCAACTTCACAAAATAACCACGTAGTTCAAATAAGCATTTATAAATACCAGTCAAATTTATAACAAACAAGTACAATCATATATACTTATATAGGTTCAATTAACTATACTTATCTCGATCCCAAAACAATTATGCTAGTAGAAGGAGTTGATTAGTCTTCTACTTTATCCCCGTGTCCTATAATACGTTATAATATATATATATAATCAATATAAATATTGAAAATATCGTAAATTATGAATGAAATTACTAAATATATGCGTATATATCAATCTTTTAATATTTCATTTATATTAAAATTCAAACCTCCGTTCTTTATTTTCCTCTAAATATTAGAGACTATAACCTTTCCCCCGTATACATCTAATTTATCAATTAACTCATAAGAGCTCATTTCCTCAAACCCCTCATAGTTTTATAACTATCGTTCTCTATAACATCCCTAAACGAAATTATTACAAAAATATCATATTCCTTTCTAATAAATATCATATCTCTCAAATATAATTTCCTAATATTTCTTAAACATAATTTTCTACTATTTCTATTAATTTCTGTCAATTCCTCACTATTATAATAATTATTTAAACACTGGTACATACAATTATATATTTGGTTAATAATCCCGATAAATTCGAGTAATTCTATTTTAATAATGGCTAAATCTAATAGATTAAATAAATTCTAATTTATTGGCTATAATATCACCGGTCCAATTAAATATATACCGAACACTAATTTATATAAATACTCAAATTCAATAAATTTTCCGATTAAATAGTAAATCGAATAGTACAAATCATATTTAATAAATGCACTAATTAAATAATATTAATATAGTAATTAATTTATAATTTATAATAAAAATTCACTAACTTGTTCGCGTCCGAAAGTAAACACACTTACTATGTGTAATTGTGTGTGATGAATGATTTCTTAATTTGTAAGTTAGTTTATATATTATAATATATGAAGGTTAATTTGGTAGGTAGCCACGTGCTGCACTGAAATCAAGTTCTCTTTTTTTTTTTATTAAAATTGCAATTTAGTCGCTCAACATCTATATATATATATATATATTATTTGACCACAATTATTTTATAAAACTCCAATTTAGTCCTTTTAAGTTTTAATATATTTATAAGTTCAACCTATAACTTATAATTAAATTAGTTTTTCTTAATAATTACTAATTAGTCCATCGATTATGAATAAAATTATATGGACGTCACAATGCATGTGGCCCATTTTTGTTTGATGTATTTGATAATGGCATGTGGTCCCGTTTTTGGGGTTTTTTTTCTGTGTTTTTATGTTAATCAAGAAGATGTTGTTTTTGTTGCATTTTTTTATTTGTGGTCCCTTCATCTCTTTTTTTTTTTTTTTTTGTTTTTATTTTCAGGGCCTGAACCCTTTGTTATCATTCTTATGTATCATGGGGAAAAAAATAACTCATAGGCCGAAGACAGAATGTAGGGGGGAGTAGAAGTAAATTTGATTTTGTGGATCTATTCAATATCACTATTGAGTACTTGAACAAACTTGGTGAGAAGTTGGGTTACAAGGGGCCTAAAAGTTTTACAGATTTCACACTAAAAGCTTTAGGCAATTGAAGCTTCAAACAGAAATTATAAAATTTACTGATGCATTCAGTCCTGAGAATAGAATTTTCACATTGTAGTTGGTGGGTGGGTAGGCCCAAAATGCTGAGATTGGTGCATCAAATGATAAAGGGGTAGCTGTGGAGGCCAATGTTGAACCCCAAACTGAACTAAATGTTGAAAAAGGGAAAGGGGTAGATGTGGAGGATGGGGATTTGAATGATTTTGCTGATGCTGAATGGGATGAGGTGTTTAAAATTGTAGATAGCTATGCAAAGGGTCGGGGTCAGAGGAAAGATGAGTTGAAAAGTCATAATGAAGTGGAGCAGAGTGACAGGTTATTTGATGAGGGGTTGGAGGACTCTGAGTATGAAATGGATGACGATGAGGAGAGTGGTTCTGTGGTAGAGCATGGTGTTGAGGAGAGTGGTTTTGAGCATGGATGGGTGTCATCTAAAGGGTCCCTATGGAGGTGTCTTACTAACTGCAGTGGGTATAGATCCAAACAATAATCTGTACCCATTGGCTTATGTTGTGGTATCTGGGGAAACAAGGGAATCATGGCAGTGGTTTCTGGAGATGTTGAGGGGGGACTTACATATTGTGAGGGATGACATTTATCCTTTTATAAGTTATAAACAAGAAGGGGTTGATACCTGCTTTTGATTGTGTATTCCCTAATGCAGACAACAGATTTTGTGTAAGGCACATGCATAACAACATGAAAACTGCTGGGTTTAGAGGTTTATCTTTCAAAAAAGGCTTGTGAAATGTTGCAAAAACCACAACAGTAGCTGAATTTAATTTCAGGATGCAAGAATTGGGGGAACTAGATGCTAAAGTTCTTGAATGGTTAGGTGACAAGTCTCCATCACATTGGAGTAGGTCACATTTCAATACTTTTCCCAAATGTGATATGTTGTTAAACAATATTTGTGAATCATTTAATGCCAACATACTGGAGGCAAGGGAGAAACCAATCCTTACCATGCTTGAGTGGATCAGGGAGTGGATTATGAAAAGACTTTCTGATATGAGAGATAGGGCTAGGAAAAAATGGCAAGACAAGAAAATATGCCCAAAAATCAGAAAAATTGTTGAAGGAAATATGGACAAGGCTGCTAATTGCATACCAATCAAGTCTGATGATGTACACTATGAAATATCATGCTATGATGGTGCTAGGTTTGTGGTCAATCTACAAACAAGAACTTGCACATGCAGAAAATGGGACTTGACAGGCATTCCATGTAATCATGGAATGAGTGCCATATGCAGTCAGAACTTAGACCCAGAAGATTTTCTCAATCCCTGCTATAGTGTTGCTACTTTTATTGAGGTATATAAGCATGCAATTCTGCCTATCAATGGACCTAAACTCTGGGAAAGACTGGAATGATCCCACCCCTTCCACCCAACTTTGGGAGGGGTGCAGGAAGGCTCGCAAGGGCTAGGAGGTTGGAGCCTGATGAGCCATCCAAGAAGGGCAAAAAGAGGATTAGAGGGCAACAAAATCACACCATCAAACTGAAGAGGCAACCATATACAGTCATGTGCCATTACTATGGAATAAGAGGCCACAATCAAAAAGGATGTCCAAGGAAGAAGATGGATTTTCCTGCTCATCTAAAATGATGCTCCTGAACAGTCTAGTAAATTGACAGTAAGTTCAATTGCCTTTAAATTTCTAATTGCAGTATATGGTACAAACAATTAATTTTGGTTTTTGAACTTAACTTTGTATAGGCAAGGAAAAGGACATCCTCCACAATGCACAAGACTCTTGCTCCTTAATCAGTACAAAAAAACTGTAAGCTTGTTTTCAACATTACTTGAAGATTACTCTTAGATGGTTTTCTGACTTGACTCTTTTACAGGCCAAGAAAGCCAAAGGGAAAGCCATGGCACCATCTAACAATGAACAAGATAATTCAAATTCTCCTGTAAGTTTATGATGTATGCAACTAACAGTATTTATGATGTATGAAACTAACAGTATTATCTGTAGAATCAGGAATATTGACAAGATCTAAATTCATCAAGTCAGCATCCCAAGCAACTAATCAGTCTACAACAACAACTCTACATCCAGGGATATGCATTGATTACTGCATACATCCTCCTCTTTTGTGTCTATGTCAGGATTTTAATTGAATGTTTGTTTTGCAGGGAAGCCAAACAATGATTCATAGATTTACACAATGCTCTACATCAGCAGTTGGCCAACTTCAGGAAGTGGAGTCCCCTATCTCACGAAAGGAGGGAGGAAGTTTGTCACCATGGCGAACTTAGGTGCAACATTTGCTGCTGCAATAAAAAAAAGGGTAAAGTAGTGAAGAAAAAGTGATATGTTGGATGCAAGTTTTTGGCTGTAAGTATTTTGCCGGTTGGATGTATTTCTTGCACACAATACTGGAGCTTTTGGCCTTTGTGTTGGGTTGGCAATATTAGCACACAGTACTGAAGTTTTTGGCCCTGTGGGATGTAAAGTGCTACCTTTTATGGCTTCAAATGGTTAATGGAAGCTTTTTAATTTTTATTCGTTTCTTTGTTTTGTTTTTTGGCAATCTCAGATGATGGATTACACATTACTTAAATATTTGACGATTAATAAAACGTCATTCATACAAATATTAACCATTACTCACTAAAAGGTCATTAACAAGTCCTCAAACTACAAACATACATAACAACAAAAAACCAACCATTACACCTATCAACATCTGTTTTTTCTTACGCAATTTTCGAATTTCTTCCTCTTGCACATTCAATCGGCGCAACAAATCAGGAATTATTATGCTCGCTCTAGCACACATTGGTGGATCCAACCACATGAAAAATCCACAACCTCCTCTGCCTCTCCTTGAAGAATAAGTATAAAACCTCCTACCGGATTGTCACTTGTCTAAGAGGTCTTCAAAGGAGCACCCTTATGACAATAACATTCAACATTTGAGGTATTTTGAGATGATTGTGACATATTTTCAGGGTAGAATATGAAAAAGAAAAGCATAAAAGTGGCTCTAAATTTATTTGGTAGATTTATGGAGGTTTAGGTGATGACTTGGGTATGTATATATAGGCTAGAGGGAAGAAAATTGCATTTGGCGCCACATTTTCCCTCCAAAATCTATCAACAAACACCAGGGTTCCATTTTTTTGTCATCCATAGGCGCTAATTTAACGGTGCCGTTAAAAACTAACGGTGCAGGACGGAATGTGTTCGAAAATTAGGGTTTTGGGGGCAAAAGTGTCGAGTTCGTAAAGCTCGGGACCAAAAATGAGAACAGGCCTATCTGGTGGGACCAAAAATGCAATTATCCCTTCTAAACAATACGCACAAACTAATATTTTTGCACAAAGCAGAGATATTTAATCGCGAAATTTGCACAAAGCAATAGAAATGCACTAAGTAGTAACAACATAACTGAGCACTTAAATCAATTCCACTAAGGACACGAATACATATTAACAGATTTTGCACTGGCAAAAGTTACGCCGAAAAAGGCACTAAGCAAAATCTTCAACAAGGATAAATTTCGCATGAAGCGAGAAATAAATTTAACCCCAAAAATTTGCACACGGCAAGATATAGAACTGTGGCACTAAGCAGTATAATCAACAGTAGCACTTAGCAAAATAGGATATGCACTAAGATATCGCACTAAGTAGAAAAAATTTCCCTAAGCAGAATCAGTTGGTCTTTGGTTGATATGGACAGTGGACAGAAAGTAATAATTATTAATGGAGGACAAAGTAATGTGGAATAATAGCAATGGCACTAAGCAAATATTTTCATAAAGTACTACATAGTGCTTGGATAGAAACTTCCGCCCTTAATCAATATTGATCAGAGAAGTATTTGCACCAAAAAAAAATATTAGCACCAGCCAGAAATACCATTTTAGCACTAAACAGAGAGTGATGTGTCCACTAAGCCTTGCACAAGAAAATTTTCTAAAAAATTTAGCAGTGAGCCGAGCACACGCTCAGTAGAAAACTTTAGAACTAAGCAACAATAATCCAAATCAATGGCAGTTCAAGCACCTTAATAGTTTATGCACTAAGCTATGAACTGAGCAGTTTAAGCACTTAAGTAATAACGCAGCAAAAAATACTCAAAGGATCATGCAGAAATGATAACAAAAAAAAAAATGCGGAATAAGAGCAACCTTACCGGCACCGTGGATCGTGATGCTCTGATACCACTGTTGGGATTTAATCCCTTCAGTGATGAGCCCCAAATAAACCTAATTACTATTACATACCAATGTTACAAAAATAATACAAGTTACAACTGAAATAATAAACGATACACAAAGTAAATTTTCTAATCAAATTTCTAAGGCTCAGGGAGCCGAGATCCGAGGAGAGGACTCACGGCCACAAATAGGCCGGCTCCCACAACCGGTTGCTCCAAAGAACACCACCACCAAGGTTTCCCACAAAGGGTCCAAAATCCACAACACCACAACCACAAAAGTTTTTCCACAAAGGCTTCAAAAAACCACAAAGGTCACTAAGAAGTTTTCAATTTTTAGGGAAGAAGAAGATGGCTTCTATACTCTCGGTCGTGTCCCACAGAAGAACGGATGGGAACCCTTTTATGCGAGATAAAGGAGAGAGATTAGAGGCGGGAGGAGTGGTAGTTAACGTTTTCAATACCATCATAAAAGAAGAAAATTGAGGAGAAGCCAAAGGGCCATGCTTTGAAGAAGATGAACGAGAGGCACTTTGAAGTCGGCGACTGAGAGCTAAAAATGTGAGAAGGAGAGACTTAGGTTTTAGGATGAGATATAAAGTCCATGGGCCGGGTCGGGTCTTTGGCTTAGGTGGATTTGGACCATTTAAATGGTGATGGTTCAATGGGCCTCCAAGGTTGTGGAAAAAGGGCTAGGGAGTCGGGCCTATCCGAAATGGGTCATGGGCCAACATATTCTAACAATGAGTTACATTCACATATCCAATTGAAGTTTAGGGCATGGAATCAAATCATCGTAGACCCAGCTAATTATGTCTCCACTCTATACTTTTGTTTCTCATTTATCAAAATTATAAACTCTTTATTACTATTTGATCAATTGTCGTGGTTGTGAACTTAGTGAACACACATCGTAAAGAATATAGATTCTTCATCATCTGATGATGAGTATGGAACCTTTCTAGGAACTCACCAACCTCCATGCATGCTCTGATTGTGTCTGAAATATAGATTTTTAACAACTACATGTGATCATAGTTTCATCATCTACGAATCAAACATAGTCATCCTATGCATAAGGCTACTGTGGAACCTCAAGTCTAAGGACTAGTTAATACATTACAAAACCAAGGTCAATCAAGTAATACCAATTATGCATTTCTAGGCTTCCATATGACATCTACTATTAGTCATTTAGTCAACTTGATAACCTCTTATCAACCACCCACTAAGGTTGGCAGATGTCACATATCATCATTTAGTGCAAGTCTTGACGAACTATGATCATTGCCTAGTCTCGATCGACTCTATGACTTGGAATATTCTAGATCAAACCATAGATTTTTTTTTTCTAATGATTTCTATCATATGCGTGATCCAATCCCGTAGCATTTGTGGTCTAAGGGTTTCACCAAATGCATATAATTAACGTAAGCATAAGATGGAGATGGCCAAATGGTAGTTCTCATTAATTAACGTTTTATTAAAAAAAGATTGTTTAAAACGGTTCACAATAACCCAATAATTGGTTTGACACTTACAAATTTTTAACAATCTCCTACTTGGCCGAAAAGTCAATTACTTATATGCATCATGCCTATATTCTTAAGATGTTGAGTTTGTACAATTCCAACATGAACTTGGTTAGCGGCCCTATTGTATTTTATGTTGATGCAACGAGATCGACTCGCATGTATGTTTGGGTTTATGATGAGGTCATGGCTCCTTCACTTGTGTGATTGCCTCATTGTTATCTCAAAGTATAACTATGGGCTCGATAATACTAGACACTCGTACATCAAAAGCGCCCCCATTGCTAGTTAAAAAATTGCAATGTACTCAATCTATGTCATGAATAATTATCTTCTTGTTTGAAACATCTTTGAACTCACAAATCCTCCATTCAATTAGAATATATAACCAAATTGAGACATAATGTCTTCCAGAACATATTGCAAGGAAGTATCCATATACCATTTCAATATTAATGGCTAGAAACTGTTGTTTCAAATTTCGTTGCAAAATCCGTCCATAAAACTTGTAACACCTCTCTTTCAACGGCTATAATATAACAGTTTTATATCGTCCCCAAGTCTATTGGAAAATCCATTACAAGAAACTCTATAAGTTCAAGTGCACTCTCTTGCATCCTTCATATGAAATAAAACTCTCAAAGTTGAATTATATATATATAGACATATATAAATATCAAATTCGCGCGGTCTAAAATTTGTAATCGGTCATTCTATTATGAAAAATGGAGGTGGAGGAGGTGCATCATTATCCAAGTAATAAATATGTCCACCCTTTAATGTTGTTCTTGTTTTTAATATATTATATATTAATTCTGTAAAATTTGTATATAATTATTAAGGTGCTTGTAATTAATATTTATATATATATTTTTATATAATTAGGTATATATGTTTAGGCAATTAAAGAGGTGGGTGTATGAGAAGAACATGCTTGGAAATTTAGAAATTAAGCAAGAGTTTGAGGTGGTGTTTGAGATTTCGTAAGTTGGGCTAAGGATTAACATGCACGGATGAAACGTGAGAAATTAGGTGCCCGTTTCGTAAGTGCAAGAATCGTGTCTTCAAAATGATAGATGTGTTAGAATAGGTGACCATGTAAGCCAATTTTGGCAGGAATATGTAACCTATGTCTAGACAATTCTTTGGTATTTGATAAAAAACATTTATGAATAAAGACGTGAAAATTCATATGGCAATACTTTGTTTACGTTCACTTATCTGCATTTACATTTCTGTTCACTACGCAAACAAAGCCCATGGACTGAGTAACGTTTTCGGGGACTGGGACTACGCTTGGAAGTAGGTCCATGAAATCAGTCTCACCGAATCAGTTCGGAAATCTCCAAGTCAAGGAATCCCGAAAATGGGTACCGGGATTCCCTTTGCACTAAGCATCTGCTGTCGTATTTCATCGACGGGTGACGAAGGTCGTCTGAGCAGTGTTAGTGGGTCAGCATGCTAGGAAGCAGCTGACTGAGGTGACTCGCGGGAACCGTCTTAAGGAGGACTTTGAGTATGGTCAGCAAGGTATGACGTGTATTCCCGGTTCCAACGGTACAGGCCAAGTCCTTTGACTTGAGGAACTGCTGAGTTTACCTGTGCATCAAGTCTGTATCTTAGATATGGTGAGAGATTGCCAAAATACTCTTGAGTAGTCATAAGCCATGTCTAGTGCAGCTCGGGTGTACAGAGTGACAGTAGTTTCCAAGAAAGGATCTGTCTCC
Organism: Sesamum alatum; assembly: GCA_034509735.1. Classification (NCBI taxonomy): domain Eukaryota; kingdom Viridiplantae; phylum Streptophyta; class Magnoliopsida; order Lamiales; family Pedaliaceae; genus Sesamum; species Sesamum alatum. The sequence continues at coordinate 32,621,647 of JACGWO010000001.1, read as the reverse complement.
TGTCAAAAGGTATTGACAGTTGAGTCTCATGTATGCTCTGTGTCTTGTCCCTAAAATCTATGGCCACAGTAACTGAACAGAAGGGAAAGGTTTCCCTTGCGGCGTTTAGTAAGGACAGACCGACACTTAGGTCCAAAATGGGTACCTGCTTTTTCCGTGCCCTAGACTCTAAGTGATGAGACCGAAGACAGAAGGACAAGTGTACTGTTAGAGCCTAAATGTTCATCCCCGAATATTTCACCTAGTCTCTAGTGCCATGGACCGTTGCTAGATGGCCACCCATGGTAACGGACGGATTCTAGGAATCCGACCAAGTCTAGCTGAATGGTGAACCTAAAGAGTCACACACTATCCACACACACTTAGTATTTAATTTGGAATTAAATATTGGAGTAAAGGAATGATTAAATTAGATTTAATCGGGTCCTATAATTTCTTGGAGAAATTAATTCCTTCTATTTGATAAAAGGAATTAAATTAATAAATAGGATTTATTAAAAGGGTTGATTTAATGGGCTTAGAATAAATTATAATATTAATTTATTATATTTATTTTTTTAGCCTTTTGGAATATTTAATAGGATTTAAATATTCCATTAAATTAAAATCAACGGTTGAGATGGAAAGGGGAGATGGAAGGCTAGGATTCGTTTGACTAGGTCAAACACTAGTTTGACTAGGACTTTGACTAGGTCAAAATCCTAGTCAAATTAGGTTACTTAGAGTTTGAGTTTAAAGAGGATTAAACTCTTCCTCTATATAAACCTCTAGCTTCCAACATTTATTAGATTGATGATTCTTGAAAAACACACACACAACACACACTCTCTCCTCTCCTCTCTCTTCCGCCCCTCTCTCTCTCTCTCACCAAGAAAGTATTTTCTTGTTCTTTTGTTCTTGGAACAATTGAACTAAGGAAGATCGATCCTGTTAAATCATAACGCGTGGTTGATCTATCCTCGCCAAAAATAATACTTGTTCGTTGCTAGCACGACGTGCAAAAATATGTGGGTGGATCGTGTGTCACGATTTGGAGGATCTCAAGAACGAGGTCTTGGTGCAAAACGGGGAACAACGCGAGTAGCAGTTGAAGACGAAAACGACAACGGGTAGGTCTCGTTTTAAGATTTTCGTCCCTCTTTAATTTTCAACTCTATGGCCTCCATGATTTCTTTATTTGTTTTATGATCATGAGATACACCGAACGCCCGGGAACCTCAAGGGCACACCCCTTGAGCGTGTTCTTTAAATTAAAAGCATGCCTTTTATTTTAATATGTTTATTTTTTACCGCGCTTCCGCATTCGCGCTATTCCCGGGACGATCCACCGGGATTTCTTTCAAGATGAGGTTATGTATGACTTACGTATGAACAATTGTGGGTGGGTACTACAATTAGACTTCCCATGGTGAGGCACAAGTGATGGACTACTACGATGAACCACCCGCACAAATTTGTGTGGAGACTCTATACTACGGTGAACCACCCGCACCAGTTTGTGTGGAGACTCCTGTTGCACTTGACATGGTGATGCACTGGGTGATTATGAGCAGATGAATTAGGATCAGAGGATAGTTTATGATGCTACTGGGCAGCAGTTTTCTCAATGCATCCCGAGCCTGGACCCGAGGGTACCTGCAACTCCTTTCCTGTCAATAGTGGTGAAGCTGGCCCTAGTTCGTATGACTATGATGTTGTTCGATTTATTTGACCAATTTTTCAATATAGCACACGCGGCTAATCAGCCGTTATACAACGGTTGTGATCAATCCTAGTCGTTAGCGGTTGCCTGGCTGGTTGGCATCAAGGCTGAGCAAATATGTCCGAAAGATGTTACAATCAAGTGTTTAGAGATTGTTAGAGGGTCAGCATGCTAGGAAGCAGTTGATTGAGGTGACTCGCGGGAACCGTCTTACGAAGGACCTTGAGTATGGTCAGCAAGGTATGACGAGTATTCCCGGTTCCAACGGTACAGGCCAAGTCCTTTGACTTGAGGAACCGCTGAGTTTACCTGTACATCAGGTCTGTATCTTAGATATGGTGAGAGATTGCCAAAATACTCTTGAGTAGTCATAAGCCATGTCTAGTGCAGCTCGGGTGTACAGAGTGATAGTAGTTTCCAAGAAAGGATCTGTCTCCTGTCAAAAGGCATTGACAGTTGAGTCTCATGTATGCTTTGTGTCTTGTCCCTAAAACCTGTGGCAACAGTAACTGAACAGAAGGGAAGGTTTCCATTGCGGTGTTTAATAAGGACAGACCGACACTTAGGTCCAAAATGGGTACCTGCATTTTTCCGTGCCCTAGACTCTGAGTGATGAGACCGAAGACAGAAGAACAAGTGTACTGTTAGAGCCTAAATGTTCATCCCCCAATATTTCACCTAGTCTCTAGTGCCATGGACCGTTGCTAGATGGCCACCCATGGTAACGGACGGATTCTAGGAATCCGACCAAGTCTAGCTGAATGGTGAACCTAAGAGTCACACACTATCTACACACACTTTTAGTATTTAATTTAGAATTAAATATTGGAGAATAAGAATGATTAAATTGGATTTAATCGGGTCTTTTATTTTCTTGGAGAAGTAATTCCTTCTATTTGATAAGAGGAATTAAAATTAATAAATTGGATTTATTAAGGGAATTGATTTAATGGGCTTAGAATAAATATTAATATTTATTTATTATATTTATTTGGCCTTTTGGAATATTTAATGGGATTTAAATATTCCATTAAATTAAATCAACGGTTGAGATGGAAAGGGGAGATAGAAGGCTAGGATTTGTTTGACTAGGTCAAACACTAGTTTGACTAGGACTTTGACTAGGTCAAAATCCTAGTCAAATTAGGGTTCTTAGAGTTGGAGTTTAAAGAGGATTACACTCCTCCTCTATAAATACCTCTAGCTTCCAACTATTGTAGGATGATGGTTCTTGAAATCACACACACAACACACACTCCCCCCTCTCCTACATCTCGTCCGCCCCTCTCTCTCTCACTCTCCAAGAAAATTATTTCTTGTTCTTTTGTTCTTGGAACATTAGAACTAAGGAAGATTAGTCCCGTTAATTCATAACGTGTGATTGATCTATCCTCTCCAAAAATACTTGTTCGTTGCTAGCACGACGTGCAAGATACGTGGGTGGATCGTGTGTCACGATTTGGAGGGTCTCAAGAACGAGATCTCGGTGCAAAACGGGGAACAACGTGTGTAGCCGTTGAAGACAAAAACGACAACGGGTAGGTCTCGTTTTATTTTTTTCGTCCCTCTTTATTTTTTCAACTCTATGGCCTCCATGATTTCTTTATATGTTATATGATCATGAGATACACCAAACACCCGGGAACCTCAAGGGTACACCCCTTGAGCGTGTTCTTTTAAATTAAAAGCATGCTTTAATTTTTTGTATGTTATTATTATCGCGCTTCCGCATTCGCGCAATTCCTGGGACGATCCACCGATTTCTTTCACATTATAGGCCATACATACACAAACACACCAAGCACACACACATAGTTCAAACACGTTAATCTTCATTAGCAACATTCGGTCTATGGTGTCGTCAACATGTGTGATGAATGGAATCGACTTCAGCTATGATATCCGCTAATCATAGCTAAAGTTGATTCGATTTTTTTCACAAGTGGGTTAAACCTTAGACTAAAAACGTCGTTATGAACTTACACACGCCCACACACACTATGCACACTCAAACAATGACGTTAGGCAAAACAAACAAAGGCTAACACACACACACACACATACTATAGTTCAAAAATATTAGGCTTAATTAACAATGTTTTGGGTGTGTGACCAATGGAATCATTTCTGGCTACTATGATATCCGCTCATCATAGCTAGAACTGATTCCATTGATTTTACAGGTGGAGTAATCCTTAGCCCAAAAACGTTGGTAGAAATTTACAATGCACACACCATGCACACTCAAACAATCAAACATACACAAGACACACCATGCACACTCCAACCACACTCAACAAACAGCCACACACACCATGCACACTCCAAGTACACGCAAACAACTAAACATATAATATACACACCATGCTTACTCCAAGCACACTCAACAAGCAACCACATACACCATGCACACTCCTAGCCCACTCAACAAATAAACACACTCGACACACAACCACACACATACACATGTACTCAATACACATATATTTAGATATTAGATTACTGATAAAAATATTCATAAACAATGATAAGCATGACCGGGCCTTCCATACATTCATCGGCTTAGTGGTGTCCAACCATTACCGCACCTGTATTCCTACTACCCCGAGTCCCATAAGGACTTTTGATTCGATGAGCTTAAGGTAGTACCCAAACTCTTTAATAGATAAATTTAAAATTATCATTTATTTATTGCCATACTAATCATTTATTTTGTTTCTTGTCCTGCACGCGTATACTGATAGGACTATGTGGATCCACTGATGAAGGCCTACTTCAACAACTACAAATTGATATCAAGCTGGGTAAAAGATTCAAGCCTAGAAAACAAATACGCAACCGAAATGGTTGGGGGACAACATTTAGGCCGCCCTTCAAGCGTATTAGGCCATAAAAGACTTCAAGGAGTAGTCGACCAAGAACAAGGCCAACCGAGTGCCCAACCCTGCAACGGCCAACATTGTATACCGCAGGGGTCCTCCTCGGTTGACATGCATTAGAGGATATTTGTAAATAAAAATAATTTATTACAAGTTCAATTGCTTTTAATAATAAATATCTACATATTTCTAACATCTTTAAAATATCTTTGCAAGAGTCTCAGCTAGACTGAGGCCACCTCATCGAACGGTGGTATTCGTTGATTGTTGTAAGAAGAAAGTAGATGGTGCCTAGAGCAAGCTGCGGACCGAGGAGGTAGTGGTAGGTGACAATATAATAGTTTATTTTTTAAAATATTTAATGATTTACTAATATATCTTATTTAGTTTACTTTTAGGAGGCCTAGCGCAGGGAGAAGGTACCTCATCTGTTGCCGTTACCGCACCCCAAGAGGAGGACCAACTATGGGTAGAGGCTGCAGGGGGGAGAAAACAAAACTGAGTCTTTAGCATGAGTTTCAAGGCGTACACATCAGATGTCGCCCGCCCATGGACCACAAACGTTGGACCATCCATGTCCATTGTCGCCCCACCACAAACAGACCCTCATGTCACATCACAGCTCGAGCAAATCAAGTATTGCTTGAATGTGATATGCAACCCGCTGGGCTTCCCGCTAATGTTGTCCGACCTGCAGCCAACACTCCCATCCCTACCCCCTGTCGCTAACGCCCTAGCCGATGGATCAAGGCAACAGATGGCCGAGGATGCTGCAGAGCCTGAGCTTGCCTATGAGCATCAACATGAGCCATTAGATTAGGATTTGTTATGTATTATTTTTATTATTCGCTTTGTAAAACATACAGTATATTTAAATCATTTGTAATTGATAATTTATTTATTTATTTATTTGAAAATAAGTGCTTTCAATTTTGAATAATAGAATAAAAAAATTATAATAAAAAGCAAACAAAATATTTTTTAAAAATGTATTAGAATTTATGGACAGTTTATGTTATGGCATCCGTCGGAAATTATGTCCTAATTTCATATAATGGATCAAAAGTTTTGAGACGGATTTGCGATGACAAAATCGATCAAAGTTTAAAAACTACACTAGGGACGAATTTTCTGATAAAAGTCATCCCAAAAAGAATATGACCTTCCGGAACAATTTGGGATGAATCCTTCATCGGAAGCATGGATAATAGAATAATCGACATATAATCCATTGCAAATTTTCAGACAGATGTAATCTTCCATTGGAAATATTTTTCGACTAGACTTTTTGAGGCGGCTTTTCTTCGGGCAAAAATGCATCGTAATTCCATCAAAAATTTAAAAAGTGATGGAAGGTTGTCGAAAATTCCATCACAAATTCCATCGCTAAAAAGCCTTTTTTCTTTTTTTAGTGATTGATACATTATTTTAATTAGTTTTTCACGTAAAATAAAGTATGGGATCAAAATTAATGTTTGTTATTGCAGAGGATTTGTTTCCTTCAATTTTTGTATTTTTTTTTTCACACTTTCATATTAGAAATATTTTTCACGCTTATTTTTAATATGAGTACTATATTTTGAGAGAGTGAATTATATATGAAATGGAATTATTTAATAATTTTTAAGGATTAAATTTAGTTTTTCTGCTTGTAGGATGTATAAAAAACATCACTCTATTATTAAAATATTTAAATACCCCCATACTCTTGAAAATATATATCTATATCTATACTATATATAAAAGTATGAATCCACAAGTGTTTGTTCCTCATTGTGAAAGAACAAGTAAACCCTTACTTAAATATTATTGATTACATTGTGGGATATTTCAAATCCTAATATATTAGAATCCTAAATACTCGAAACCTGCTTTACATAAAATTAAGATTAAAAAATGTAAACGTGAATGAGAGTCCTATCACACAAAGGATTTAACAACCTACTTCACATAAAATTAATTAAGCAATGTGACATGAATGAGAGTCCTATCACATAAAGAATTTTAATATACTTCACATAAAATTATTTAAGCAGCCTGAACGTGAAGGATATTTAACATCCTAACATATTTAACAACCTTTTGGAAATCCTTGGCTTTCAGGAGGATTTCTTCCCGTGAGGTATCTTGGCCTTCCCTTGGTTTCTTCTAGGCTCTCGCTTTCGGATTGCCAACCGATATTGTGTATGGTCGATTAAGGGATTGGCAAGGTATGACACTTTCCTTTGTTGGTTGTGTGCAACTTCTTAAGTTGGTTATTTCGGCCCTTAACATTTATTAGGGTTGCATTTTTTCCTCCCCAATAGCATCATCCAGGCTATTGAAACCAAGGTGCTTCAGTTTATTTGACAGGGGGCATAGGCACGGGTTCCATCAAGGTTTCGTGGGGTCAGGTTTTGTCTCCCAGTTTCGGAAGGGTAACAAGGTATATGGGCAATTGAGCCCCTGAATCGTGCCCTGATAAGTCGTCCACTGTGGGACATTATTACTCAGGACACAACATCGATTTGGATGTTGTGGATCTATACTTGCAGGCTCAAGAAGACGACCATTTGGACTATCCACCTACCATCCGAATCTTGGGGTTGGCAGAAGCTGCTTAGGCTTCAAACTGTTTTCCTTGGGTGGGTATGTTACCAGGTGGGAGCTGGGCAATCCTTTATGTTATGGCAGGATCCATGGCATCAACTTGGGACTCTTATCCATCGCTTCCCAAGAGGGCCCATTGCGTTGCATAGTCCTCTAGATGCATCACTTACTGAGTTGATCACGTTCGGCAATTGGGATTGGCAGAGATCATGTATTTAGAGCTTATGGACATTACCTCTAACTTACCGACTATTCATGATGTTGATCAAGTTTGTTGGGCTCTCCTTCGGGTCGATTTAACAATTCAAAGGCGTACACGTTATTCCAGCCACGTGGACCCAAGGTAGGTTGGGCTTGACTACTCTTGGGTTCGTTCAAGATTCCTGGGTACGGGTTTGTCCTTTGGTTAGCTATTTTTGGGAGACTATCTACTATGGACTAATCTTGCCTCACCTACATGGTTTCTACATGTGTTTTATGTTCCGATGGTGACGTGGAATCTCATTCACCTCTTTTGTTTACTTGTCGCTATCCCCGTAAGTGTTTATTGCTAATCTGAAACAAATACCCTTCCATGGACAAACCAAAATTGGGAAATTGACATCGTTTGGGCTTTCAACCGGTGGAGGGGTCGCCATATTGTTGATGGGGCATATCGCTCGCTTTTGGCGTCGTTGGTTTATCACATGTGGAAGGAACGCAATTCTCGATGTTTTCAGCATGTCGACAGAACACCAAGGCTAGTAATGAGTACTATCATGGAGGAGGTGTGCTAGTGTATTATTAGTGATGAGGTTCCAAGTAATATAAACACTAGTGATCTTTATCATCTGTGGTGGATTCCATGGACATAGATCTTTAGCATTTTGTATGTGTTCTTGCTGCCATGATAGCATGTGTACTCATGTACTTTCTTCGTTAATGAAACTGAACTTTACCAAAAAAAAAAAAAAACTCTAAACATGCTTCAATAAAATTAAGATGCGTGAAACTAGATACATAAAACAATTTCAGGGAAGAAAAGATATAGAATATAGGTGGCTGAACTACTGGAATACAAAATCTAATATGACATAATTGTCATTTAAAAAGTTCAAAAAATAATTCTAAAAGAGAAGAAAACTCAACTTATTGATTCGTTTTATAAGGAGGCAATAGCAATTCAATTCAAATAAATTAATTATCTCTTTTAACTTGAAGTGTATTACTATAATTTGTAAATGTTATTTTAGAAAAGTTAAAATATTAATTAAATATGGTATGTAACCTACTTTAACAAAATTCCAATACAAGCTCATTCCATTAATTATTCATTAGAAATTAATAAAATAATATATGAGTACCAAGTTTAATTAGAGATTATTCTCTCCGCTGTTAATAACTTATAGTTTTTAACTTAATTACCATTAAAAATATCAATTTAGAAAAATTACAATGAAATGCTTGATGAACTTCAGATTAGATTAGGCAAAGACTATTTTATGACAGAAAAGTATCACCACAATCCATAAATTCTATATAAAGTATTTCAAAATATATAATAATTAACGTAATCGAGCTAGGTATAATTCAACATGAATTAATTAATTATTTATTTTTCTTTAAGTCATTTATCTATTAATGTTTAGAATATTTTGTATAGGGAACTAAAGAATATAACATATTAATAAAGCACGTTTTCTAAGATAAAAGTATATAAAGATTACTTCGGTGTATTTTATCACGATCTCATCATGGACGTAAACTAACAATTAATGTGATTGAAGTTAGAGTTTGAATAATAGTGTAGACAATATTATTATAATATATAATTAAATTTAAAATTTAATTATAATAGATGCTATAAAATTATAATCTACATAACTATTGGGCTACAACAAACAAAATATAATTCTTATGATACTAAGGGTTTATTCATTTGGATTAACTTTTATTAAAAATGACTAACAGTTAATATATCAATAAATTGACACGACTTATATATAAAAAGATATCCATAAAAGAATAATAAAATAAAAAAAAACCATAATGTCTTATAACTAATATTACTAAAAAAAAGGTAAAGTCTATAAAATAGCGATAAACATTGATAACAATGTTTGGTTGGGGGGAAAAGTGGAAGTATAGGAGAAGTGTAAGTAAAAGGGAATGTATAAGAAAAAGATTGTGTTTGGTTTGGGGGTAGAGATGGAGGGAAATTAAAACTAGATGTATATGAAACCCCTCTGTGGTCCAATTTTGTTTCCATCCGAAATTGGGTGAAAAAGTGGAAGTATAAGGCAAAAAAGACAAAAATATATATATATATATATATATATATTTTACTCTATTGCCCATATATATATATATATATATATATATATATTTCCTTCAATTTTGTTCTCCTTTTCGCTAATAATACCGTACATAATCGCCAGAGAAAAGAAAATCAAATCGTTGGAAAAACTACTACATCGAAGTCAATAATCGGGTAAACATACTTTGCATTTTCAATTTTTCAGAATTTTTTTTATTGCTAATTTGCTATTAATCTTGATTGAATAATCTTTCCCCTAATCGTGTTCCCTCTTCCTGCCACCGGCACGAGTAATTTTTATTTTATTTAAACTGAATAGTTTTGAATAAATGGACAATATTCATTTTGATGAATATTTTTATTAAGAGAAAATTGCATTTCTGGTACCTCACTATAGGGGGCCTTGCAAGTTTGGTACCACACTTTCTAAAATAGTCAATTTTGATACCGTAGTTCACAGAGACTTGCAAATAAGGTACTTTGCTTTCATTTTAGCCCCTCAACCTTTAGATAGTAACAAATTTGGTCCCAAATTTTTTTTTTTTCCAGAAATAGCACCCATGCAATTCAATTCTGATCAGGCCCAACATGCTTCCGAAAATAAAATTAAGCCTCCATAAATTCATATCTTGGTTTGACCGCTTTGCCACCGGGTATTCCAAGTCCTTGTTTTTACGGCTCTTTCTCCAACCACACTACGGCAGCAGATGGTTCGCAGGTATTTGGCTCCTTCAGCAACAAATGGTACAACCCTACTTCGTTTCCTACCTTAGGGCGTAAAAGTACTCAAAATAGAGACTTATTAAAATTTTGGACAAACAAATTGGACAGAAGCCTACTTGAAATATTACATAGATATTTTATTCCTCTATCGGAGGAGAAAACTATATAGCCTCTCATGGATAAGAAGACTTGACTCGTTGGGGCTAACCCCATATACTAGATATTCTAACACTTAGGAAATTTAAAGACACTATTTATTTTTCTGAAAAGTTGGAGAAGTTTTCTGATGATCTCCATCTGCTTCCTATCTCTCTATTTATAAGGGTCCGCGGACTTCAAACTCGGACTTCAATCTTATTTTTGGGTGACGTCATTGCGTTCGTCACCAAGTTTGTCTTTCAACTTTCCAGTTGTGGTCATTATGCCTTATCGGCCATGTGCTTGCCAGCTGGTGTTCTGTCTTTCTGACTGTTGGCACTTTTGTCTTCTTCTACCGACAGTCTTCCCTTTGATTTTTTACATCTTGAGGTTTTTACCTCCTTTTGTAAAAATCCTTTCTTTTACACTTCTCTGGTCTTGGTTCGGGTTTATTTTGGGGTACCTGAATCTTTGTTCCGAACAAGGGCTTTTCCTGTTTCTCACAACAAGGGCATAGGTGGTTATGCCATTGTCCTACATGCATCATGTTGCATGCCTTCTTCCCTGTGTTCTCTGTTGCAGGCAGCTTATTTTCCCATATGAGCATTCTTTTCTTTTCAAACAAGCTTCCTGCAAACTCGGTGTTTTTTCCTATCATGGAGTTTAACAGGAATGATCCATTTAATTTATTGGAAAATATTTTAAATGGATACTTGACTTTATCCATCTCTGTGAGACAGACCCAGTAACCCCATGTTCTTCTGGTAGATATGTCATCTTCACTAAGGGAAGACACCAGGGGAGCTTCTCCTGTGGCAGCCTTGACTCTGTTGAATGCTACCATGTCTGGTCTCTGCAATTTGATGAAGTGGAATGCTGGATGACACCCTTTTCCTGCGATTTCTGGAGCTATGAAAATGAAATTGAGCTCCAAAATATCTCCTCGTTTAAGATGGGGATTGTTTTTTCCATGCGTTATATACCGCCCCACCGATCCATTCTGGAAGCTTTGAGATTTCTGGAAAGCTTGGTGACATAGTATGAACTGAAGCAAGGACTCCAAAATCATACCACTCTCGTACCTCTTCTGGTTTGGACCCTTCGAGCATCCAGATTCTGTTATATCTTTCAGATGTATCTACGATGGTCTTGCCTGGGCTTATGTCTTTACGGAAAACAAGTTTTTCCCATGATCTCTGATAATCCTGCCAAGCAGAATTTGAAGATAAAGCCTCGTTAGTATTAAACTTAGAGGTGCCCGTCATTGGCCTAAGGTTAATCTCTTCCTCTTTAACCCCAGAGGTGCTGGGTTGACTTGAATTATCAGGAGTTTGCACTTCCTATAACTCAACTTCTGCCTTTTCACCAGAGACTGGCGATGGCCTTGTCCAAGTAGTACTTGAATTTGCCGTTATAGGTTTAGAGCCATGTTCTCTAATTGCAGGTTTAGAGCCATGCTCTCTTAATTCTCGGGCTATCACCGAAGATGATGCCTTTCGAATTGGTTCCAGTAGGTCGTCCCATAACGAGCTTGCAGCAAGTTTGGTACTCCTGATAGCACTCTGGACAGTGTCCAGATCAGCTCGTTGAACTTGGCCAGCTATTTGGGCTTTAACTGTTAGCTGTCCAAATCTCTTATCAATTTCCTCAACGTTTTCCCTAAGGTGCCTGAGCCTGATGATGACGGAGTCTGCTTCAGCTGCCTTCGTCTCTTGTCAAGAAATCTGCAAGAATATTTTCATGAGATTTGATAACGATAATATTATAACAATAATATTGGCATTCTGCTTGCCATTTAATAATCGAGTTTTCTCAATCTTTGATTCAAGTTTATTTTTTAAGAAAGTTTTAACATTCGTATTATCAACTTTTAATGTAAATTCTTTGGCTAGTAAGAACAAAGGCCATTTTTTGAAAGCCTTCTAAACTGCAAAGAATTCCTTCTCGTTAATATGCCATAATTTAGTTTGTTGTTCGGTGAACAACCCTCCTGTGTATCTACATAGCTCTTCGCCAGTAGTTGTTTTTCTCATGAGCACTGCTGCCCATCTGTAATCATTAGCGTCCGTGTAGACTACCAACTCATCCCCGTCTTGTGGGATTGCAAGCTTCGGCAGGTTATTGCAAACTTGTTTTAACTCACGAACTCTTTGCGTATGAATTTTCTCCGATTTCCACTTTGAACTCTCTATGTCGTTCAGAAGTGGACAGAAATCCTTTCTGTATTTTGCGAGGTCCTTGATAAAGATTCCTGCAAAATTAACAACTCCCAAGAAACTTTGAAGTTGTTTCTTATCCTTAAGAATGTCAGGAAAATTACGAATCTTTTCTACAATATGTTCCTGCAATTCAATACATGTTTCGTCAATAAGAATTCCTAGAAATTCAATTTTATTGACAGCTATGATGGCTTTCTTTTCGGAAAGCACTAATCCCTCCTTATGGCATGCATCAGAAAATATTTCAAGATGTCTAATATGATCCTGTATATTTTTAGATGCAATCAAGATATCGTCTATGTAAACAAACATAAACTCTAGATAGTCTTCGAAAAGATTATCCATCTTTCTTTAAAATATCTGGGGTGTATTGGCAAGTCCCATTGGAAGTACATTCCAGATATATTGTCCATGAGGTGTGGAAAATGCAGTGTATTTCTTTGAATCATTTTCCATCTTAATCTGATAGAATCCAGATTTGCAATCGAACTTAGAAAACACTTTGACACCTTTAATGTAATCAATTAAGTGTTCTTTACCTGGGATGTAATAACCATCAAATTGTAATATTCTATTGATGCCTTGATAGTTAATGACTAACCTGAGTTTATCTCTTTTTATCTCACCATGGTTTCTTACCAGAAAACCAGGGCTACTATAGGCAGAGACTCTAGGCTCAATGAGTCTAAGATTGATATGCTCTTTGATGATCTCCTGCATATCTTTCTTATCCTCCATGTTCATTTGTATGGTCTTGTATCGGACATACTCGTACTTGCATTCCTCTTTGACCTTTAAAGTAGCCTCGATCTTCTTTCTATCCCACCATGCTAAAGGATTTTCACTGAAGTTCCTCTGGATAAGCCTTTTGACAATCTCGAGAGAAAGTTTACTTTCTCCGTCTATGTCCGATGACTTACACTCCTGTATAGCCTCCTTCAAGATCCTAAGATCCTCTTCAGAAGCATTACTGAAACCCTGTTGCCTAAAAGACAAAAGAGCTTTACCAAATTTTCTTCTACCCTGCATTTTTGGATGAGTCAATTTGGCATCATCGCCACGTTTGCCTCGAAAATTTATGGGCATTATTCTATTAAATGTCTTTTCTCTTTGCAAACCTGTATCTCACTACCACAATTAGTAGTAAAAATCAACAGATTCTTGTGGTTATCCTGGACATATTTTGCAAAGGTCTAGATGAAATTATTACCTAGCAAAATATCTGCTCCCGTATCATGAAAGTAAATAGGAGGCGTCTTTACCTTGAACCAAGGTGTTCCAAACGCTCCTCCAATCATGATTTTTGCTTCTCGTATACCCCGATTGAGTACTAGAATCTTTTGTGAAAAGTCCCTTCCTGCAATAATGGGTAAGGATTCCATAGCTTCGCTATGGAACACACCGAGTTTTGCCGCGCAAATCCCTGATCCTGAATCAATATAAGCTGCAAAATATTCTGACTTATATTGTTGATACAACATACCGACAGATATATATATATAGGAAAGGGGCTCGTCATTCAATTCTAATGGTATAACCATCTAAATTGAATTCCGTACCATTACCTTTTCTTCCCCATGGTTTATGATCTTTGAGGAAACTTAGTCCCAAGTTCATTATCCCATTTTCTCGTCCTGCAATACCTGTGACAAGAATTTCATGGCCTGCTATTTCTATCATACCTTCATATTTTCCCACAACAGGTTGTTGTAGATGGTATAAGTCATCACAAGGAAAACAATTTTCTGTTCTAGTGATGTCCAATATAACTTGGATTTGTTTCCAGCCTTCAGGGCATCTAAACTTTACATTATCAACCCTAATAGCTCGAGGCTTCAACAATTTGGTTCTTTTTCATTATAGGCCATAATCCTATCTTCTGAAAAAGACATCCTGCTATTAAAAATCAGTTTTAGAACTAAGGGTTTGATCTAAAACTGGGTGATCTTTTATCAAGATATCAACACCACCTATTCTAGGTATTCTAATAGGATCTGGTGTCATTACCTTAGTGAATTCCTTGAAAATTCTAGGGATCTCAATATACTCTTTCCTAAGAAATAAATCAGAATGATGTGTGTTGGAAAGGGCGTAAGATATTATATATGTTATAGAATATGGTCTATTCCCATCTTTCATAAGATCTTTTCTTTTAAAATCATGATGAAGGGTTAAGACTCGACTAAAATCTTGGTCTGCTAGGTTCTATGCTATCCTAGGATGAATGTCAAACATCAGTTTTCCCGCATACAAATTTCCTATCATTGTCCCAAGACAACCATCTCTTAAGTTATTGATTCTTCTATCCATTATTGAAAAATGTATTTCTGAATCAATTCCTTCCTTAAAAGTTTCTTTTATTACTACTTCAATAGCTCCTATATGGATTCATTTCATAGTAACCGCTACTTCTTCCTTGAGTTTACTTAATTCTTTAAGAATTTTTTCTTTAGGAATATGCTGCATTTCCATCACATTACCAGTAAGTTCCATAGGAATAACAAACTCACCTGAACTTACTTTGTAGATTATATGATGTTTTCTTTGGTTCAGTCCTATCTGGTTGAGGACTCTTCCGATCCCTCCAATCCTAAAACCGTCGTATGGGCTGAGATTGGAGTCTTGTCTCATGATTATTTTCATGGTTTTATTTGACACCGTCATCCTTGAAAAGAATCCTGATAGGCTATCTGAGGTTTGAAGCCTATCTCCTTCGTTGTAATTATTCTGATTCGGTTGAAAATCCATCCAAATCAGTTTCTATTTCTTCCTCGTAGATGCTTTCATGTGACGAAAGATCTTCGAATTGGTAGATTGGTACCAAACCGCCGTAGTAGACTGCATTCAGGATGTCGTTTGTGGCTTCAAATTGGCGTAATTCACCACGTTTTTGCGGGCAATCTGGGGAGATATGTCCTTTTGCTCCGCACGTCCAACAATTGCAATCCTTAAAACTTTCATTGGCTCGGGTATGGGCTCATCTGAAAGTTCTGCGTGTAGGGGTTCGTCCTGTGGATTTCGCCTCTGATCGTCTAGATCCTTCGGATGAAGCCCTTGTTGGTCCTGTTCTCTGTCCAGATTTGTATGATCTGGCTTTTGATTTAGACCACCATGATCTTCTTCTAAAAGAGGATTTTTTGGAACTCCTGGAATACGAGTCACTACCCTGCTTTCTCCTCTTCTTCTGCTCGCTTGATTCTTCTATAATAGTTGGAAAATCGTTATCATCACAACAGAGAGGGGTTCTTTTAATTTTACCTCTCAGTCTCTTCATGTTCTTTTGGACGGATGCTTGGTAACACCAATCCTTCAGTTTGTCTGTAAGGAAAGACATCCTCCTTGCAACTGAATCTAGTTGACCTGCAGGTACCTTGCATGATTGTATCAACATCTCCCTCCATGGGCTGCAGATCTTTGCAAAGAACACTGGGGCAGCTACTTCGTTTGTTACCCCACTCTGAAAGAAGTATTTGCGGAACTAGTAGATATATTCATCTACTGCACAGATACTTCTTAATTCAAGGCCAAAGAGAGCTTGTGCGTACTCCCTAGCCTTTTCTGTTTTGCTTCCTTCGAAGTATCCATCTCTGATGAAGTGAATCTTGATTAACTTTCCTAATCTATCTGCGATTGCACTTCTAGACTCCCCTTCAAGGATGCTTGCTTTGGTCTCTGCTGGGGTATTATCCCATCCGATCTTTACCGACCCTTCCAGGCTTAACTCAATAGCTTTATGAAGTTATCCTTATCTAGTTCCAACATAGTTGCTGTAATTTTCCTGGCTCCAACCCATTCATCTATCAACTTCTCGATGTTTCAGAAGTCGATTACATCCAGGTTGAGAACAGTGCCCTATGGATGTAAGGGCTGGAGCATGGTCCTTGCCCATGGTGTGTTTTCAGGCACTCGTCTTGGATTTCTTCCTGGGTTTTCTCACAATCTTATCCCTACGAAAGTAGGGGTAGCATTGGTGTGAAAATCCATACCTTCTCTCATTAGATGATCCTGCGGCGGATCATTTGAGCCTGTGCTTCCCTCCGGCGGTGATAAAGCTGGAGCGACCTCATTAGTTTGGATGTTAACTAAATCCACAATCCCCAGTTGGGAAAAGGATTCAGCTAACTCTTGCAGATCCGATAGATCCACTCTAGATATCTCCAGTATTTTATGGATTTAATGATCTCGATGATTTGTTCTTCTTGTGTCTTTGGCTTCGAGATCTCCTTCGATTTTCCCTCCTGGTGTAAGAAAGATACTGGTCTAAGGGTGTCCCTGATGCGTTCCTGATGAGATCTAGATGTCTCCGGGGTATTCCTTTGATTTCTTTTCAGATCTGTGATCTCAACCTTCATATCTGTAAGATCCTTCTGTAGATCTGGTAGGATTTTTAGGATCTCGTCCATCTTTTAGTTAAAGAGGTCTATTTTCATAGTTATATGGATTAGCCTATGTCCATAGTCTTGAACTGTCTTTTGGACCTCTATAAGGTCCTGAGAGTACTTTGAGGCATCCGGTTCGAGTTCCCTCCAATCAATTCCTTTAACCATTATTTTTAGAACTGTATTTTTTTTTTCAGGAATCTACCTATTCCGGATCTCCTGGCTGGGATTCTTCAATGGATCTCAGCTCCCTGTAGACGTCTCACCGCATTTCCTGGTAAAGCCTCTTGGACATGGCGATTTCTGTGCCATTCCTCTCTTTCTTCCTTTGGAAAAAGACGAATCGACCAACCTCAAACTGTTGGCGATGGTTCTAAGAATTTCCATAAGAAATTCTATTTTTTGTATTTTCAGAATCTGAAAATATTCCCTGTTTTCAATGTAACTCGAACTTTCGTTCGGTTCCATACTTTTAAAGATCTCCTCCGTTAGGGATAAAATATCAATATGTAATATAAACAAATATTTCTTCAATAAACCTGGGCTCTGATACCATTTTTCATGCATAGGGTACTAAATCTAAAAACTAGGCCAAAAATGGACAAAATCCGTGCGAAAAATAAATTTTGGGTACTAGAAATGATATTATCAAAAGATGAGGGTTGGTACTAAAATTGTCAATTTCAAAACTAAGGTACTATATTTGCAACTTTCATAAACTGCGGTATCAAACTTGCCAGACTCCTCATTGTGTGATACTGAAATTGGCCTTTTTGAAAAGTATGGTATCGAAATTGCAAAGGGGCCTATATTATGGTACCTTCTTTGCATTTATAATTTTTTATTAATAAAAAATTATTATTGTTCTTGTTTGATATATATTTTTATTACTAAGGTTTTTAGATCTTTGATATTAGTATAATATTAACTTGTTTATTTTCTAATACAAAATGAAGAGAAAGGTTAAACCGTAAAATAACAAAAATTAGTTTTTTCTTTTCAATCTAATTTTTTCATACCAAATAAAGGAAAATATTTTAGATTTACTCCTCTTCCAATCATACCAAATAATTTGAAGAAAAATTATTATTCTTTCCCTCACCTTCCCCGTTTCCCTCCTCCTCCCCCTTTCACTTCCCCTTTCCTCTCATTTGAACCAAGCGAACCCTAAAATTTTAGAAAAAACTGTATGCATATTAGTCTAGCAATGGAACTAAGGTTTTAGAAATAATTGTATACTAACATATTATTTGTAGCCTAAATCTCAATTGTATAATATAATATTTCATATTAACAAATATTTCGGAATCAACTTAATAACAATAACATAATAATTAGAAAATGAGTAAATTATGTTGAAGATAGAAATAAAAATATGATAAATAAATAAACAAAAGAGAAATATATTTTTATTAAGAATAAAACTAGACATCGACAAGTAAATGCAAACTTTCATTGATTTGAAATTATGTATGAATTTTTATTTATTGAGTGAATATCTTATTATTTAATTTTTTTAATATAAGATAATTACATATGCACATAAGAGATTAAGTTTGTAAAAGCATATCATAGTATTGAATAAGAAATAGATAGTACCAATAGATTCGTATAAATAAGATTAAGAAACACACTAAAAGTTATGAATTACAACTTACAAATAAAGGCAAAAAATAATATTTTATGCAATAATATTTCAAATTTTAAATTTAATGAAGAATGTAATCAATATATTGATAAAATTTAAAATGCTCAATTTAAAATCATTTCACGTCAATAAATTTAAAAATAAACGAATGGTAGTAAAAAATAAAACATAACATACACAAAAATCATATAATACAAATAAAATAAAATTAAAAATAGAAAATGATCATAAAAGTACAAATAAAACATGATCAATTTTATCATGTTAGAACTTCTTATAAAAATTCAAAAAATAAAGGACTAATTTTGTTTTAGTATTGGATTTTTTATTATTACATTTTACATTTTTTATTTAATTGTATCAATTATATTTAGAAGTGAATTACATATTGATGTGAGCTATAAGAGCTCAATCGGCTTGATTTCCTTGGGCTCGAGTAGAGTGGGCTTCAAATTCTACAAGTTGGAAAAGGGAACCTGCAAAAAAAATATTAGCACTCCGACGCTCAAGTCAGTAAGTAATTATGGAAGAATAAACTTGAATGAAATGTGAAAATAATAAGAACTCGTGTAAAGTGAGCATAAAGTATGTTTAGTGTAAGTGAGAGAAGAATTCGAAAGCTTAGAGTATCGAAAAAATATTATTGAATCAGCCAAGGGGGCTAGTATTTATAGAGGAGGTTACTTGAGTAGGAAGGACTCTTGAGAGTTTTGACTCTCGAGGGGTCAGTTAACGACTTTCCCAGAATCCTGCAAAACATAGCCTCCTAAAAGGTAGGAGGTGGTTGAGGGGATCTTGCATGGATAAGGATACAGCTGGATAACCCTTATTCGGACTTCTCAGCAGGGCCGAACCTCCATTTACGTGCCTTCCGTTCGGCGGCCTGGCTGGGCCTCCGCTCCTTGTTTGGGGCATGGTATGGAATTTCTCCGGGGGCTTGATCTGATCATTCTCCTGATGTAGATCAAGTTTCTTTTGGGCCATATCGGAGGGATAATTGGGCCTTTATATTAGGCTTGGGTGTCTCCTTTTGATCTCCAACGAATCTTCTTTAGCATTTGGGTTTTATGCTTGGACCAAGCGATTTAGTGCACATCATAGATAATAAATTTGAATGATTTCCTTATCAATTAAAATACTATCAATTGTTTAAAAAAATAAATATAATTATATAATGGTATAAATATACATAAGATTATGAACGTAATATTTTTTCTTGTAGCTGATAAGTGATAAATTCATTTTCATAGTTTTACTTGAATGAACGAAAATAACGTTATATATATCATCTCCAAATAGCAAATACAGTCTTCCCGGTTCACGAGGAAACGACGTCGTACACCTCTAATTAATTTCATTTTGTACTTCTACAATCAACCATTAACCCAAAGCTATAAAACGAGAAGAAAATCACAGTAACTTAGAAGAGACCTTAAAGAGCAGCTCACTCAAGCACTGTTGGTAATTATGCGCTGTTTATTTACTTTTTGTTACTCCGTCTGTGAATTATTCATATGGGTTTTTTGCTCTTAATTTTCCTTGTGTGCAGAATTTATTCAATCTTTTTTGCTACGGTTCGTGGGTTTCATGATAAAGTACTGTGGTATTTTCATGCCTTTGTTTCTTATTAAATTTAGAGAGATATCTTTGATCAGTCGAACAAAAGCTGTCAGTTCATGGGTCGCCAATTTTCTGTGTTCTGTATAAAATAAATAACCCTTTTTGGTAATTGTTGGTTTTAGCTTGAAATAAGCATTGGAATTAACAGTTTTGCAGATGGGAATTCTGTGGTTTAGTTTCTTTGCTAAATTTTATTTCTCATTGGTTTGGATTAATGTAATGAATGCAAGGTAAACTCATAAGCTTTTCCTTGCATCTTTATATGAAAACATAGTGTTGCCCCAACTGGTAGACTTGGGATCATGTGGAGAAATGAGCAAGATATAGTATCTTGGATGAAGTTCTTGAATCATTGTGATAAGTATTGATGGGGAATTAGTTTGACTGGCTCAATATATGGCTACGATGGCCCAAAGAAAGATTGAGGAATAAACTTGGAAATAATCATTGCATGAAATTTTTTCACCAAGTGCATTGCAATATGCAAAACCCCTTTTCTGGTCTTACTTACATGGATGAAACCATGTGTCCATGCTTTCGGTGATGTTTGCTGTGATTCAACAACAAAAATTTCAAGTTCTTTTGAGCGTAAAGTATCTTCTCTCATGAAATAGCAAAAAAGCTGGGATATAGACATGGACACACATGCTGAATTGGAGGATAAAGTATCTTCTCTCACGAATATTAATATTGGAACAATTAATGCAAACCCTCTTGAAGGCAATAAATGTCAAAGTATGCAGTTGTGGTCTTAGGAGCAAGCATATACGTCAGTGGCACTGATATTCCAAAATCTAGTGACAGGAAGAGATGGATTGGTGGAGAAGGAAACCTGATCACATGTATTGGTAGATCATAGAGGTACTACTCTTCTATGTTAAACTTTGGGACAGTAGAGGAAATTCTCTAATTGGCTCTTTTCCTGGGTCATCGTTTTTTTCTGACTTCAATCAGATGCTGAAAATTATTTGTATGAGTTCAAAACTTCTTGGAATATCATTTAACTTTGTCATTACCAGACATCAAAGAAACACATGTGTCAAGCTTTGAAACCCCACAAGCACATAACTTTGAACAAAATAATGCTTGAGAATGCTAATTTAATTTGATGTGCCCTGATCGAGAATTTTCGTTCAGGCCATCTGACAAATTGTTTCCGAAATGGATTCAAATCATTAAATTCAATAATGCTAGTGTCTCAATTAGCGAGAAAACTACAAGTCAGTGTAATGTAAGAATCATTCCTCCAAAATTGAAAAACAAGTACATTGTAAAACATAAAGAGATCAATTTTTTAGTGGCATAAATATTCTCTGCCCTATACCCCTTGGTCTGACCATATTTCCCTCTGATTTTGTCATCTTTCGATATTACGAGTCCTTCTCAACCTTCATCTTTTACAAATCTTGGACTGAGTTTATGTAAAAGGAGAGTGCTTCTTACAGTGTGCCACTAAAGAATTTGTGAAACGTCTTATGTTGCATCCTGAACAGAGGGAGAAAGGGATCAAAATCATTAGATACATTTTGGATAGACGGACAACAATCTCTTGTAATGGGTCATACTTGATGCTTGTGACATGAAAAAGGAAAGAAACATGTAATGAAATGAAGTGGATATGCGCTTCCCATGAAGCTTATGCTATATATGTATGGGAAAGAAAGGGTATATATTTCTGTCCAAGTGGATTATAAAGCACTCTGTTACTAACTTTTTCAGCTATAATATCACTTCCATAAATTACCACTGCTTTATTATTGAGCATGTTGAGCCTCATGAAATATTGGTATTCAAGAGTGTTTGCAGTAGGGAAGTTCCTATGTTCCACGGTCCACATTGAATCAATGATTGGCAATATTCGTATTTTGTTAGGAGCAAACATGAATCAGAAAATGAAGGTGTACATTTGGGACATGGATGAGACTCTTATATTACTCAAGTCTTTACTAAATGGGACATATGCTGGTGCTTTTAATGGTCTAAAGAACGTGGAGAGTGGTGTAAAGATTGGCAAACTTTGGGAGAATCATATTCTTCAAGTGTGTGACAGACATTTCTTTTACGAACAAGTAAGTATATCTTTTCCTTTTCTTTGTCTTCTCTAGGTCAGAATTTGTACTTTGATATGTTTGCTAGTTTGGCTGACATATTTGATCATGTAGATTGAAAATTTCAATCAACCATATCTTGATGTCTTGAACGAATATGATGATGGCCTAGACCTCTCTGATTATAATTTTAGTCAGGATGGTCTTGGTGTTCCGGTTGATGCTCTCAACAAGCGTAAATTGGCGTACCGCCACCGGGTTATAGCTGAGAAGTACCGGAAGGTAGATCTTCTTTGTCCTTTTCTAGGTATTCTTCTAGTTATTAGTGATTGATTTATCCACTTAATAATATATATACTTTTTCGAGAGCATTGGATTGATTAATCATCATATGTTTCAACCAAAAGTACATGCCCACTTTTATGAAAATATTAGTCTCCATGGTAGCATCGTAACTTTATGCCCAACCAAACTTCAATGACATCGTCACTAGAGCTTTTATAAACAATTCACAATACCTTCACATATTTTGATGTCATTAAAAAATAGGGTGAATTACAATGACTGCCCTTGAGGTTCGGCATAATTACGAATACCTCCTCCTTTTTTCAAATTACAAATACCCCCCCTGAGGTTTGTATCGTCTAACAAATAACTCATTTCCATCCATTTTTATGGGTGAATTGACCAAAATGCCCTTATGCAAACTGAACTTTTTTTTTTAATTAACTTTTAAAACTTTTTGAATTCTTTTAGACTAAAATGCACAGGGAGAGGTTTCTTACGTTTTTTACACAGAGGAGTAATAATGTAATTTGCTTCGGCTGATTTTTCTACGATTTCCAAAAAAAAAAAAAATCAAGGGCAAAATGGACAATTCCAGGCCTTTGATTAAAAATTACAAACCTCAGGGGGGTATTTGTAATTTTTAAAAAAGCTAGGGGGTGTCTGTAATTATGTCAAACCTCAAGGGAGGTCGTTGTAATTCACCCTAAAAAATATTACAATTACCTTATTGTAAGATAATGAAGACAACTTTATGTACCTAAAAGATTATTCCATAACTTTATAAAACTCTAAATTGACAAAAACTAAACTCTAACAATCATTATCCGGTTAAGTTCCAACCATTCTAATAATTTACTAATATAGGAATTAGTATGTAAAAGTTGAAATCAGTGTGTAGCTCAATATATTTTCAATCTTATATTTAATGTCTTTCTGTGAAATATTCCATACTAGGTGATTCCGATTCACCTACAGTCATCTGTATTAACCTAAACTTTTTTTATCATGGAAATTATTCGTGAAAATAAGAAGGATGTGAAAAGCTACCTATTGTGTTTCACATGATCATCGTAACCACGTAATGAAGCTCATTAATTTTTCAGAAAACAAGATAAAAAGATATCAAAATTAAAAAATAAGTGTTATATGCAATTGGATTATTAAATGCCACCAAAAAGTGTTAGATTGAAGTAATTTAGAATTTACTTATTAATACTATCGCATATGATTTTTTAGAATTTTACCACTAGTTAGAAACATTATGTTTTTAAGATAATGAAGTGTAAATTAGATAAAGAAATAAGTTTCTATAAATATTGTCAACTTTTTGGTGATACTTTTAAATTTAGACTAACAATTATTTTGAGAGTTATCGTTTTTATGAGGCTGATGGTACCATAAAAGATTAATTATATGTTGGATAATACTAAATATTAGTGAATATATGTGTAACTTTAGAAACTTTAGGGGCTTGTATCAGCATTTTGATCAAACTTTAACGTAGGTTTATGTACTTATCAAACAGTTGAATTAGTCAACAAAGGGGGAAAATTGGATTTCCATTCAGTTGTTATGCTGACGTAGCAAGTTTCGTTAATATTATTTAACAATTGAGTCTATTTGTTAAATATAACAAATGACGAGGGTACCGGATGTAATTTCCGAAATCTTAAGGGATCTACGTGTAATTAAATCACATGTCAGGGGATGATACTGTAATTGTCCCTATAAAATATTGTAAAATATTTAGTAAAATTTTAGGAAGGTATCGTGTAAGATTGGAAAATAACATATTAGGATCTTAAACCTCTACTAGAAAAAAAAAGTAAGGAGTTTCTAACTTATTTCATAAGCTCTGTGAAGTATGATCTTATTCCATCCAAACATTTGAAGAGCTTATATTTCCTGAAGACGATATAACATTTTATATACTCCAAAACATCTTATAAGATGTTTGACCTATATTATCTTTCATATGAACCTAACCAATCATCTTCTGGGTCATACTTCTAAATGGTTCTTCTACAAGAAATACAAACCTTTGCTACCATCCCCCACCCCTACCGCCCCATTCCCGACTGGAAAAGCAAAAGGAGAGACATAATATTGTTTCATGGCATGGTCTTGGACTCAACAATATGATTGCGGATAAAGCATAAAACCTACTTTCCTTGTTTCCAGATCCTCAAACTAATTCATATAGCTTTGATTGAGGACTTCAGTATACTATGGCCAAATGTTTTGACGTAAAAAGAGATTGTGATTTATAGTCCTAGTATCATATAATTTTGCTGTTTACTTTTGCAGGGGTTATATACTATTCTCAATCAAGATCTAATAAATCTGTGGAATAGTCTCTATGATCTGACTGACAATTACACAGAGAAATGGCTTTCTGCGGGTAACTTATTCTGTCTATCTGTTAGTTCATCATCATGCGAGTTCTTGAACTAAGAGATATGTTGCGGTATTGTGATTTAAGAGATTATAAAATTACGGATAGTTTGATTTTGTATATTGTGTTAGAAAATATAATTTGATAGAAAGTAAATAGCTTGTCAATTGCTATCAAATTAAAACATGAAAATCAGCAACCTAGTTGGTTTTCATTTTGACTTATTTTAAGTAGAGCACTGCATAGGGCAATTAGTACTGGGGTTGGAGGGTGGGAGAAGTCAGAGAAGGCCTGATAAGAAGTTAAGTCATGAAACTTTCCTACCGTAGAACATGAACATCAATTAAACAGTAATTGAGCTCATGCGCAAGAATTTTAGTTGGTTGCCGGCATGTTGCTCTCCGTAGTCTCGGATTTCTTTTTAGTTGTTTGTTTTTGCGGTCAATAGTCTTTAATTAGATTAACCTTTCTTTTGCTCAATCTTTTTCTCTAATTAAATACTAATTAGTATAAAGCATCATCAGATCTATAGAAGTTATCATGCCACTTTCATGTACTTTGTTATATCATTGTCATCACTGCTATTCTACTATCGAGTAATGATAAACCAGTTCTCTTTGAGAAATACCTTACAGAGGACACAGTCGATGAATTATTTAACAATAGATGAATAGGTATTTGCCTTGTACTCTAGAGAAGAGAGGAGGGTAACACATTTTTGGTTTGATCACCTGTGTCCTTTATAACTATGATGCTTTCAACTAGCTTAAGTGTGTGGTTGAATAGGAAAAATAGGTATATGTACGTCTGTGTTCTGTTTAAACCTCATGTCATGATATATGCAGTACTAACAGTTGCTCAAGCCAATAGTAAAGGCTTTGTCTTGATATTTAGTGTAGCTGGACCTTGATAACAGCATCTAAAGTCGCATTTTGTTGACTATTAACTTAAGTTTGTGAGTCCAAAGCCTTAGTGCAGCAATGTAACTATATAAGTATTGGATTCAATTTTCGTTTTATTCTGTCTATATGACACTTCTCCTTCATTCTATGACCCCTTTGTATAACATAGAGGCAGACCTGACTTAGGCGCTAAAACAATGACCAAGTGCTGGGAACTTCGATCGAGCACAGTATATGCACCTAAAATTTGTGATCCTTTGTATAATTTGCATGTATGCATGGAGACCTTGATAACAGCATTGCCTACATAGAGATGACATGGCCAGTCTAGTTGTTGTCTTAAAGTTGTAACGGGTATGCTTTAACTGATGTCTTCTCCTACACCTGTATGATATAAGCACCTTTTAACTGGAGAACTAGAAATAGTAGGATAAATAATGCTTGGGAATTCGAACTGAGCTACGGGAATTGCATTGTAAGTTAGAGGGCTATTTTCTAGAAAATAAGTATGGCTGGATGATGTACAATATGTGATGGAGTCATATGGGTTGTATAAGTTCCTTATCTCCTTGGGGCTGAAAATTTCTATTCACTTCCCAGTTCCATGCAAATTTTTCTTATCTTATTAAGTTTTGCTTATGCAACCCTACATATTATGTCGTAATCTTTCTTGCATTGGGTGTTGTCTTATATTTTCATCTCTCATATTGCCAGATTTTATGTGAGAAAGAAAAAAAAAAAAAAACCTATTACATTCATCTAGCATCATCACATAATAAGGTGAAACTAAATAAAGAGGGATGACGTGCCAACTGGGAAACTCGCTTAGAATGCTTTTTAAAAGATTACAGAGTACTGTTAGGTCGAATAAGCCCCATCCAGTAACAGATCCTCGTTTGGGATCTACTTTACTTTCGATAGTTCATTTAAAAATTATGAAATTAGACTAGTTCACAATTCATTGACTCTAAATCTTGTAATATAATCTATTTATGTGGTATTTTTAATTTGTAATGATATTCACGTAATGATGTAATGCAGGCTCAATTAATTTGAACCAATATAAGGGCCTCTTTTTGTTGATTTCATAGTTGAAATCAATGTTTCTAAATATTATGAGAACAATATATTTTAAGTTGTAATTTAACACAATAAGTAGACACATTATATTAACGCGATCTCATTCGTAGTTGCCAAGCGAACATCTCTGTAGTCGGTCTCAAAAAACAACAATAACATCACAATATATCCAAAACGTTAATATTACCTCTCCGACACATAATAACTATACACCCTCGTGTTCCTAAAAATTTCGATGGGACACATGTAAAAGTTATAAATTTGAAAGGAGGTGAAATGTGAACATTGTAAACTTGAGGGGAGATTATAGTAATTTCAGGAGGGGGAAGGATATACTGGTAATTATACTAACTCATGATGGATATCACCGTAATTGATAATTTTTTGTTTTTTATGTTTTTATTTTTGAGTGAGGATAATTTAGTCTTGTGTGTTCCCCTTTTGGACTTTTAAACAATAGAAGCTTAGAAGGAAGTTTTAGTAATTTCAAAAGGAAAAGTGTAGTTTGGGATTTCACTAACTCTCATGGGATGTCATTGTAATTAACCCTTTCTTTATGCTTTTCTTTTTTCAAGCGCTTAGGACGTCTAGGAAGATATAGCATATTTCTGATTTTTTTTTTTTCCCTTGATGCAGCTAGGGCCTGCTTGGAGCAGTGTGCTGGTCAGAGAAGAGATATGATGCTCTCAATGAACTCGAATAATGCTAGAGATGCTGAGTTTGAACATGTTAATGTCTTAGTTACATCTGGACCACTTGTACCCAGCTTGGTCAAATGCCTCTTCTTTCGACTCGATCATATGATTACTTGCACTAATGGTCAGTTTATCCTTCCCTTCTTAATTTTTGCTCCTGTGATTGATATCCTTCTGTTTCAGTGCAAATGTATGTTTTAAGTTTTAAGATATTAGGTTCTTTGTAACATTGTTTTGACTACTTGCTGTTTCTTTTCCACAACCACTTGCAATTTCTAGATTCAAAACGTATACAAAATTTTATTGAATACACACACCAACTTTCTGCCCCATGTTAGTGGCCATTGGCTTGTTATCTTGTATATAGACAATGACTTTTATTTTGCATTTAGTCTTATTTCTTGACTTCAACAAGTGCCTATCAATTCCTGAGATCACACTTCATCAAATAATCTCTCTCTCTAGCGCGCACACACTCACACACATAACATATGAAGGGGTTTCTGATTGAGAGAAATATTGCAATTAATGCACACAAAGCTGAGTTCATTAAGGCATCCGGCACCAGAATAATTCCATCCTATTTGATGAGGATGGAAGTAAATTTGCTAACTGGTGCCTGTTTCCATTATGCAATGTTTGCTTGAGAATCTTGACCTGGCAGGTTACAAATTGCGATTCAAATTCTTCTTGACGATTACTGTGACCTATCGTGCATCAAACTTCCACTCTGGTTCTTTTGAAATGAGAATAATGGGGTTCCAAATTGACTTCTGCCTCTATTTTCCAGTTTACAGCTCTTTAGAAGTTGGGAAACTCCAATGCTTCTTGTGGATCAAGGAGCGTTTTACGGGGCCAAATGTTCAGTTCTGCGTTATTGGGGATAGCTGGGAAGAATGTGAAGCAGCGCAATCAATGAGATGGCCGTTTGTCCAAATTGATCCGCAACCAAGCAGTGTGCATCGGTTTCCAGGTCTCACTCCTAGAGATTTAAGGCACTATTTTTCCATTGTGTATGGACCAACTGATGAAGATAGTGAAGAAAATTGAGGTCATAATACTAACTAAAACGTGTAATCTACAGCTGGTTTTTCCTATTTTCATGAAAAGCCTTGGTTGTAAATGAAAAAAGTCTCAGTATAATATCCCAAAGAAAGATTGCAATGAGCCTTTATTTTTTCCGAGGGATTAGAGTACTCTTTTGTACTGTATATTGTTGGGTTTTTAAGTTTGCCTCTTGTATATTATTGAATGCATCTGTTGCCTTTTCATGAGCAAAATATTTAGTAAAATGCTTTCTTTTGTTTGTTTCTGAAGAAGTATGTGAAAGAAATGGTTATAAATCAAATAATTATACGAAATATAATGTACAAAGAGACACATGTATTAGTAATGCGAAATATTTTTAAATTTTTAATCGACATGAAAAAGTAATTCTTTATAGGGTGAATTATAATGATCTTTCCGAAAATTCGTCATAATTATAGATATTTCTTCATTTTTTCAAAAGTTACTAATACTGTTCCTAAGATTTGTAATTTTTAACCAAAGGCTGAGATTGTCCATTTTGCCCTTCATTTTTTTTTTTTAAATTGTAGAAAAATCAGTCGAGGCAAATGAATTGTTCCTCTGTGTAAAAAGCGTAAGAAATCTCTTCCTATGCATTTTGAGTCCAAAAAATTCAAAATTTTCTAAAATTTATAAAAAATAATTAAGTTTCTATAAGGACATTTGATCAGTTTATCCATAAAAATGAATGAAAATATGTTATTCGTTAGACGATTATAACCTTTAGGGGGAGTATTTGTAATTTCTAAAAAAATAAGAGAGTATTCATAATTATGTCAAACCTCAAAATATGTAATTGTAATTCACCCTTTTTTTAACCAGAATTAATATTTAATTTATAATTGAACCTGTTGACATCATAATCTTAAACTCTCGTCTGATTATCTTTGTTTCAACTGACCATATTATCATACAATTCAGCCATTATTGTAATTACATAGTCATCAGATGATCAGATGTAGATTATTCTCGGATTGATCTTATTAAGTGAAGTACGAGAAAATTTTAAGGGATAATTACATTTGCACCCTCTAACCTATGGTCTGTTTACACAAATCATGTCTGCCTTTTGAATAATTATACCTACACCCACTAGAATTATAAGCATCATTTACACAAACTATCCCTACTTTTAGAAAAATTACATTTTACACCCGTCAAAAAGTATCGGCATTAGAACAAATTTCTACTTCGAATATATTCCTTGATGAACTTGACTATTAATATAAGTTATTTAATAATGAGTTTTTTCTTTTTTATTTTTGGTAAATATTGGGTATGAAGATCGTAAAAGATATCAAAATAAAATATAATAATTTTGATAACCAAATATGAAAATGGAAGTAAAATAGTTTAAATAAAAACAAAATATATTAATAGAAATTTATGCAAGTTTTTATTTGCTATAATTATTATTTTTTTAATATCAAAGGGTAATATGGTAATTATATAAAAGGATGATAGAAAAAATAAATGAAAAACATCAAATGGGTATCAAAGAATATTAATGGTAAAACTCAGTACCCATTGAAAAATTATAATTACTTAAGTACCAAAATATTAATAACATAACCAGGGCATCAAAATGAATTTTACATGTTTAAAAATTTATAGACTGTCTTCTAAACATTCTTAATTCGATTTCTCCTACTACCAAAATTCAATTATCTTATATTACAAAAGACATTTTGACGCATTTGCCTATATGAATATCTTTTTTTATTTACTGAATAATTTTATTAATGATCTATCAATATAACAGAAAAATGTATTGTGAGCTTCATAGGTTTGCATGCATTATAGTAAAAGAAGATGATTATATATACTTAACAAATATGTGAATTTTTCAATTTTAATTTTTGCTTATAATTATTTTTGGAAAGTAACAAGGTTTCTCAATGTACGTACACTATAACACTTTTTTGTGTTTAGTTTAAATCAATTATTTTAAAAATTACAGTTATAATTTCCAAATATTTCTTTACACTGGGTTATTCATTATTTTTAGTTCTTCTTTATAATTATTTTGTCTTTTCTTTTGTCTTTTACATATTTTATAGATTATATATTTTTCATTAATGTAAAAGTCAACTTGATGGAGTAGTACTGGCTTCTTTGCCTGATACAGTACCAAATATTTTTTTTCTATCTTTTTTTTTTTTGGCCCAATTTCAAGTCTCTTATGTATTTTTCTATGTGTTTTGGTTAATCTTATTTTTTATGTTTTGTTTTGTGAATCTACCATGAAGTGTTGTTCTTCTTTACTTCTTTAAAGTTTTATGATTTTATAATTTTTGTATTTTTGTTATTACTAATTTCTAAGTATTTACTTAAACTTTTTTTTAATTTTATTTTCCAGTTTTCTTTTAGCCTTCATATTCCATTAATTGCTTTTGTTTGTTTTATCGATTAATAGTTTTTAATTTAAATATTTACCTTTAGCTACAATAGTTCATTCATATTATTTCAATTAATTAAATATATTTAATATATAATCACTATTGAATATATAATTTTATCTACTTATCACTATTGAATATATAATTTTATCTAATAATGATTCATCAATATCTACTTTTTTTTCGCAATTACTTAGAAAAATTAAATTGAAAATCTTACATTGTTGCCTTCTTTCTGGTGTAGAATTTGACTTGAATTTTTTGCTTAAATTAATTTTTATGTTTTTATTTGTATTTGATGTGGGTGAGATCTTGAAATTCCCAATAGAATGAGAATAAGAACTACATGAAGATACCAAGAGTGATAGAATGAAGAGAGCAAGAAGCGAGTTCATTCGTTGCCCCCCTTTCATCCATTGATTGGGTGCCTGTTTATAGGAGATTTTTCGGAAGGGGGCTCATAGGAATATCTTTTTTAGATTTGGTTTTTGATTTGATTTTGCAGACCTCATATGAGAGGTCTCGTACTCCTTATACTCGTATGGGTGGGGTGAGGTTCAGTCCTCTTTTTGGGGAGAGCTCGTATATCTTTGTTTAGAGAGAGGGTCATGTATTTTTACGGGGAACTCATATTTTAATCCCCGAAGAAGCAGCTCGTAAAATTTTGATTGTGCTTTAATATTTCTTTCCCTCATCAGTATTAAAGTTCTTCAGTTTTTTAAGTTATCCAACAATATTTTGTTCATCAAATTTCACGTTTCTTTATTGAAAACTCTTATTAATGATATGTATAGACTAAGAACTTTTGTTATATTTTCTCCATCAATTTTCTTCACGCATTTTAGTATTCAACAATGTTTATAATAATTCTATTAATTTTCTAAGGTATCTCTTATTTTCTTACCATAAACTACATATATCTATATATACATATATAAATTTTATATTGTCACAGATTAATTAATTTATAATTTCAAAATTCTAGTAATTATGCTTTATACATTTTTATTGATTCTTCTCTTCAACTTGAATTTAATTTCATCGGGAGATATTTTTTTTATTTGGATAACCCCTTTATTTAATGAGAAAGGAGAGTTATTTATTCATCTTCATTTCATTGTTTTGTGCTTAGAAGTTTTCAGTTTTATTTTACTTTTGTTTCTTGCCATTAGTTTTGTCGTTTCTTTTCCTATATACTTTATTATTTAAACATATTTACTTGAAAAAAGCTCAGTACTTCTTAAGTATTATTTTAATAGAAATTTTTTAATTATATCATAGAAAGATATGATAGTATCTTTATACAATATATTTAAATACTAATATTTTTATTTTATAAAACTATATTAATTGAATATGAAATATATATTGTATTTGAAACTTATACGATTTCCTAATATCTAAAAATATGATAATACTCTATGATTGTTTCAAAAATGTTCAATTTATAAACTTATTGATAAATTCAATATTGAGTTTGTACAAAAAAAAAAAAAAAAAAAAGTACTACTATTACTACTACGTATAGTAAAACAATCATTAAAATATGACAAGATTTTATATAAGTCAAAAATTTTTGCAAATATATAGAGTTTATAAGTTTTCGGGCATAACACGGGATTCATGCTAGTATCTATAATTAGCCAAACTTTAAAGGGATTTATGTGATTAGCAAATAATTTAATTAGTCAACTGAAGGGTAAAATCTAATTAGTCCTATGGTCCCAGCTGTATCACAACCATCCTTTAGTCCCAATTCATATGCTCATGATCATCCCCCTGCGTTGCCTGATCGGGTGCAATAGGAGTTTCTACACAGATTGGTGCGGGTTGATCATCATAGTCTTCCAACACTTGTGCCACACCATGAGCAGCCCAAATGTAGTATCCCTCCACAAAACCCTTCATACATATATTGTACATAACCTCATCTGTTGTTTTGAACTTACGATTCTTGCACTTACTACATGAGCACATAATTTTATCGACACTCATGTGTACATACTGATTCTTAGCCGAATTTATGAAATCCCAAACACCATCCTCAAACTCCTGCCAAACTACGATATTCCCCTGCATGTTCTCTTAGACATATTAATTACAAGCACTTCAACAATTATATGTTGATCAAGGGAGGATGACGCTTGCTTTGGAGCACACATGTTTTATATCCTCCCTCACACGTTTCCTGTAAATAGACATACGCGTTTGTCAGTAAAGTGCGTTTTATGTATTTTATCTGATTAGTTGATTCTGTAAGCTTACGTGTACAGGTAGTTAGGGCAGTTAGAAGTTATTTTTCCATTCTCCTCTATATAAGCCGAACTTGTCGTGGGTTTCTTTATATACTGAAATATACTACTTTGATCATTCAGAATTCATACTATGGCTATGCTCTCTTTGTAATGCCTTTACCATATTTCACCTCTGATTTCTTACACATTCACACCCTAACTTTGACCTCCAATTTCTTTCTCGACTGCGTCTACGGTAAACAACCTCTTCCGTGATTTCTGTTTCATTATGTATTGCTTCCCTTGTGTTATCTTTGACATGCATATGCCCCATCACGTACGAGCAGTATTCTTTTTTTGTTTTTCTTGTCAAGTTTACGTCTCTCTCTCTCTCTCTCTCTCTCTCTCTCTCTCTCTCTCTCTCTCTCTCTCTCTCTCTCTCTCTCTCTCTCTCTCTCTCTCTCTCTCTCTCTCTCTCTCTCTCTCTCTCCTCTCTCTCTCTCTCTCTCTATCTCTCTCTCTCTCTCTCTCTCTCTCCTCTCTCTCTCTCTCTCTCTCTCTCTCTCTCTCTCTCTCTCTCTCTCTCTCTCTCTCTCTCTCTCTCTCCTGTTAAATAATCACATCAGTTGAGTTTAAACTATTAGCTATGTTTACTACTCTTGATGCAATTATAGTGTATAGATTAATAAATGATACTGTTAGGATGAATCTGTCTAGGTTAATCTTTCTTTACTTACTCTGATATATCTGTAAGATTATTTATTCTCTCTCTCTCTCTCTCTCTCTCTCTCTCTCTCTCTCTCTCTCTCTCTCTCTCTCTCTCTCTCTCTCTCTCTCTCTCTCTCTCTCTCTCTCTCTCTCTCTCTCTCTCTCTCTCTCTCTCTCTCTCTCTCCTTTAAATAATCACATCAGTTGAGTTTAAAACTATTAGCTAGTTTACTACTCTTGATGCAATTATAGTGTGATAGATTAATAAATGATACTGTTAGGGATGAATTGTTGTAGGTTAATATTAATATTTTGTTTACTTACTCTGATATATTGTAAGATTATTTATTCTCTCTCTCTCTCTCTCTCTCTCTCCTGTTAAATAATCACATCAGTTGAGTTTAAACTATTAGGCTATGTTTACTACTCTTGATGCAATTATAGTGTGATAGATTAATAAATGATACTGTTAGGGATGAATTGTTGTAGGTTAATATAATATTTTGTTTACTTACTCTGATATATTGTAAGATTATTTATTCTTTGTTTACTAGCATTATGTGTTAATTAATGATTTTAGAAGATATGAGTTATATCACAAAAATGCTCATAGAAGAAAGACAAAATATGTGCGATGGATATTAGCAAAATAGTCTTCCTTCTCTCGTTTTATTTTTATGTTCCCTTCTCTTTTCTTGGGCTTGCCTTCCATTTTTGAGGTATCATTTTCTTGGATGGAAAACACTGACCAAATCAAAAAACTAATATTCCATCCCGAAATCTTCAGATTTGGTACTTTTGCAACTTTTACTACAATTGAAGATATTAAGGTAAATATATTACCCAACAATAAGGGTTTTATGGACTAAGCAAAAATTATAACTTGGTCCAACTTTCATTTGATTTTGAGTACCACCTCTAGAGGTGGTATTCAAATCATGAACTTATCATGCTTTCTAATGGACCCATCTGCATAATCAAAGTATCATACTTTTTCAAGTAAATATGTTATTGGGTTAAGATGTACAGTGGACTGGGCTGGGCCAACCAGCCCAGGACCGTCTTAACCTAACAAAAAAGATGGGCTAGTTCGGCTTAGGCCCGTTTGAGACCCCGGTCCTGGGCCGGTTCCAGGTATCAATACCTAGGACCAGCCCAACCCACTGGCCCAGGACCACATGGGTTGGGCTTGCTGGTTTTTTTTTTTTTTTTAATAATACATGTCCAATAATTTTTATTTGACTATTTTAAGTCGACTACTCTAATAGATTTTATTATACTTTTGAAACTCTAAAATTTTCTATTTTTATTGTTTTCAAATTCTTAGTATATTAATTGATTAGTACTCTTTATTTCAAAATTTATTTTAAATCCTTTTTGGATTTGTTATTATCTAAGTTTATAATTGTAAGTTTGTTTGTCAGATTATTATTTAAGTTTATATAGTCTAACTAATTTTTTTTAGCCATAATTGTTTGGTGTTTTTAATTTTTCATTTGTTTATTTCGTAAGGTGTGATGCTCCCTTAACTATTATATTAAATATTATGTATCATTTTTAATGAATTAACTTTTACCACCCATAAAATTTTATTTATCTTCACGTAATTCTTGTCTAAGGTGTATTCACGAAAAAGTTTATTTGAGTTATGGCATAACGAAGAAATTATATGAAACTTAAGTAGAAAATCTCAAATCAATTAGAGAATAAATTATTGAGTATAATTCAAACTTTAAGGACTAAATTGGAATTTAAAAAAAATAGTGTTAAAATATATAAGTCTAGAAATTAAGAGAATAATTTATAATTTTTATCAAAGTTATTAAAAAAGAAAAAAAAAGAGAAAAGCATGAATATTGTGGAGTATGGCACCTGTCTCCCTAGTGTCCTCCTCATCCCTTGATAAATTGCCACCATTTACTATGTATAATATAATATAATATATAATATATATATATGTATTATGTGCATTTATATCTTGTTATATATATAAGGAAAGCATGAAACTTATTTTTAAATGCTAATCCAAACGAACAACAGGTACCTTATTTCTTTCTTTAAGTTTCATATCATTTTCCTTCTTTTCATTCTTTGTCATTAATTAGCCTCCACGAATTAGATAAATATTTGATTGATTAATTAACTTTTAATTAATCGATAACTCCCAAATAAGAACTTTTCGTTCATCGATCAATTTTATTTAAATAAATGATTGTGTGGTTATTGAGTATACTTCTATCAACTAACTGCAATTAAATTAATTACATTTATCTTGAACCTTGACATATATTTAAAGGACGATTAATTAATTGTGTTGTAGCAAATTAGCTGGCATGGTTAATTTAACTTTGATTGGTTAGATATAGTATAGTTAATTAAGTGAATTAATTTACTTCAATTCAGTTATATCCATTAATTAAATTTGGAAATACCTTTAACCCATTTAGATATATTTATTGAAATGTTTATATTTTAATCACTATTGAATTATAAATATTAATTTAAGTTGATCATATTACTTTAGATTTGTAGTAGCTAAACTATTAAATTGATTATATAGCCAATAATATTATTGTTAATTAAGTATACGAATCAACTACTCAATTTTAATCAGATATATGGTAGTCAATTGGGCACTTAATTCATTTTTAATTTTATGGACTACTTTTATATTCATATAATGATTATAAATGATAAAAAAGTGTTTTCCAATTAGGTATTTCATTTTGCTAGTCAGTCAACGAAAAGAAGAAATGTGGTTATGTTTATTATATTTTTTAAATGATTGAATGACTTCAAATTGATAATAATTTTCTTAGATTAGTTGTTTAATTTCTTTCAAGTCAATAAAAGATTTACAATTGCTTAGTTGAAATGATACTAATGCGACTGACTGTTCAATTGGAATGGTACAATTATTTAGAAAAAGATTATATCCAACGTCTAATACAATATATATATATATATAAGTTGTATAAATATATATGGGTCCATTATTTTCATGCCACCGCATGAACTTAAGATAGTATTAATCAAGATTATGCCATATTATCATTTTAATTTATCAAGCATATTCGGAGATTTTCATTGGAATGTACACTAAAAAAAAAAAAGCGGGAATAGGAACGGATACATACGACCGTTCCAACTACCGGTCTAAATAGGAACGGTACAAGGAACAGTTGTGGAACGGGAAGACGTTGATGACGTCATTGTCGTGGTAATTGTAGTACAAATTAATAGGAACGGCACGACCGTTCCTATTCGTGTGCCAACATATGTGAACCAATTTGTACACCTACAACCATTCCTAAAAGGGACCTGATATATTTTGGACTTCAATTTGGAACACATGTGTGAAATTTGGAACGGCTAGTCAACCGGGAACACTTACCGTTCCTATACGGGGTCCTATGGCTTGCCGTTCCAACATGTAGTTCTACATAAGACCATTTTATGCCATGGGCAAAAATATAATGCAATTATCGTTCCAAATTGTGGGTATATAGTAAGTGCAATATTGTTACAATTATCGTTCCCAATTGTACTCAATTAGGAACAGTCTTGCTGCGTGTGCCTCATACCGTTCCTAATATGCCCTAACGGCTATATTATAACCGTAATATTACCATTTCTATCACCCCACCTGGGACCGTTCCTAAAGCTGGAACAACGGCTATATTTAAACAGCTAGTTTTGTGTTCCAAATAATATTCCAATGCCCGTTCCAATATTTTCTATATATATGTCCCCCTTCTTTGTCATTGTTTTTGTAATTACTCTCTAACTTAGAATGGGCCCAGTCTCAGCATGCAAATATGGACGGGGACAAGATTAAGTGTCCCTGCCGAAAGTGCAAAAACGAACGGTTCAAAACACCAGACGAGGGTAAATTTTGATTTGTGTATGAAAGGTTTATGCCAGAGTATTACAATTGGACCTCGCATGGTGAGGAGAGGGTGCAGGAATACTTTAAAGCATTGATAGCGCCCCCTGTGCAGCAACAGCAAACGCCACCCGTTCAGGAGAAGAGTAGTTCGCATTAAGGTGATGCGACTCTGAAGGATTGGCGCAGATGATGGTATTCGATGCCGTCGGGCCGTCATTTTGGTCTTCGTACAACCAGGAGGGACCAACTGATGATGGTACTCGGTATTGTCCATCTGATGTGGGTCCTAGTTCATATTATGATTCGGGGCTCTATGATTATGTGTCTAGCTTGTCAGACCGTTTTTTTGATGATGTTCATGCTGCGGACCAACCATTGTAGAACGGCTGCACCACCTTTCAGTTGGCGTCAATTGCCTCTTTGGTGAATATCAAGGCCGAAGGGGTTTTTTTTCGAGCATACATATGATCGGTTATGCAAGTGGGCTGATACTGTAATGCTCCGTGATCACAGTTTACCCCGTCGATTATTACAATACGAAGAAATTAATAAGCGAA
Source organism: Sesamum alatum (assembly GCA_034509735.1). NCBI lineage: Eukaryota > Viridiplantae > Streptophyta > Magnoliopsida > Lamiales > Pedaliaceae > Sesamum > Sesamum alatum. The sequence goes on along the minus strand of JACGWO010000001.1, from coordinate 32,583,191 downwards.
TTGGGTTTACCAGTTCAGAATTGGTAGGACGATATTGATTTGGAATATTGCAAGTTCTGTGCAGACGCTAGGTACAAGCCCACCAGGGACAGAAATCCTAAACGCAAGAAGTCCCCGTATGCCATTCTTAGGTATCTACCGATTACCCCTCGGCTGCAGAGGTTGTATGCATCGGAGGCCACAACAGAGCATATGAATTGGCATGCGAGCCATCAGACGGAGGAAGGATCCATGTGTCATCCGTCCGATGCAAAGGCTTGGAAGCATTTTGACCGGACGTATCCTGATTTGCAGCTGAGCCGAGGAATGTTAGACTTGGGTTGTGCACGGATGGGTTTGCACCGCACAGCCAGTATGGTAAAACTTACTCATGTTGGCCCGTGATACTTACATCGTACAATCTCCCATCGGGAATGTGCATGAAGTCTAAGAAATCAGAATAAATTTTAAAAATAGAGACTTATTGAATTTTCAAATATGGCGGCTAATTAAAAAAATGTGGAAAATTTGAATTAGGGACGGTCCAAATTTATCAGGATCGTTCCTATTTAAGGTACAATTTTTCAAATATGGCGGCTAATTAAAAAAAAATGAGAGAAATTTGAATTAGGAATGGTCCAAATTTATAAGGACTGTTCCTATTTAAGGTATAATTTTTCAAATATGGCGGCTAATTAAAAAAAATGAGGGAAGTTTGAATTAGGAACGGTCCCAATTTATCATGACCGTTCCTATTTAAGGTACAATTTCTCAAATATGGCGGCTAATTAAAAAAAATGAGAGAAATTTGAATTAGGAACGGTTGGTGAAAATTTACAACCGTTCCAAACTGAAGTCCAATATTTCGTTTTGGCGCCCAATGGAAAATTGGTGGGAAATTCAACTATTGACTGATCAGTTATATACGACCGTTCCAAATGCCAACAGGTACGGTAAATACGTACGTGCATTAAAACGACATCGTTCTTTCCATTAGGAACGATATTGGGAACACCATGTCTATTAGGTTACCGTTCCTAGTATTACAATTCCAACCAATTGGTCCGATATCTCAACATCCGTCAGCCGGATCGACACTATTTTTTAACACATACAAGATAATGGATATGAATTGATGTCCAAAGGTCTGATTTTCAATCAGCAACCCGGATTTAAGGATGCATCTGTTTTTCTTACGATGAATACTGACCGGATACGATATCTTGAGAACCGCACACCAAAATTTTTCAAAACGACATATAATGTATTCTTTTGTGTGTTACATCATATCTAACGATCTAATTGGAATTTTGACGGTCTGATTATGCCGTGCAGTACAACAATATAGGATTGATGTATATTATAGTAATAATAATTTAATAATAATTTACTTACAAGGGTATAATGGTAATTTTCATGCGTATACCACATGGTAAATATATGCACCCTATCTTACCATAAAATAACGAAATCACTATAAATACAAGATATATTATTTTTTAATACTAAGCTACTATTCATTGATTTGACCTCTCATATAATATTTCTCTCTCAAAAGACTTGGGGTGCAATTGTGTCGAGGCAATTTTTCCCGATTAATCCTCACTAAAAACCACTACCACATCATTGGCGCCGTCTGTGGGAAACCATTGCCCCGACATTGAGAATGCAAACCAGGTCACGAGCACGCGACGTTCAAGGGATGGACATTGCCCCAGAGACTCATGATAATAGAGCAGAGCTGCACCCACCCCATGAACAAACACTACCCCATGAACAAAACACCACCCCATGAACAAGATCCCCCGAACGGAGTGGCCGGACCACCTGCAGGCCAGGAACCACCCCGTGAACAACTACCTTAGAACGAAGCGCCTCCTTTAGGAGGCGTCCCACCACAAGGAGCAACGCTCCAGCTGACACAAGAAGCATTGTTAGCACTGATCCAGGATGCTACCACTCGGGCAGCTGCACAAGCAGTGGCCCAGTTTGCGAACAATCACCCCATAAACCCGCCCCCTCCTTCTCCTCGTCGAAGTTGAGAAGAATCCTCGGCTCCCGAGGGGAACGAGCAGAGGCGGGAAGAGGTGAACAGCAGAGTTTCTAGACCAGAGGTTGCCCAGGACCCGGACCAACTCTCCCCCCAATCGAGGCAGCCCATGCCACCTTTACCTTCAAGAGTGGTGGAGGATCCTTACATCCCCTTGGCAGTGCCCCCCCCCCCCCCCAAGGCGTAGCCCATTCAGCCCGGCGATCCTCGCCGAGGCGTTCCCAGCGGGAGTGAAGGTCTCGAACCTTTCGGAATACGATGGCACAGGAGACCCACAAGAACATCTAGACAAATTCTACGCTAAGATTGATTGGTATGATTTGACTGACGCGGCGTATTGCAAAGTCTTCCGCACTACACTTTCAAAGCGCGCTCTAGTTTGGTTCAACTAGCTGCCCGCTGGAACAATTTCCAGCCTCGAGCAGCTGACCCATCGCTTCCTACATCATTTCTAGATGAACAAGAAAGTTCCAAAAGCAGCCGCATACCTTTTCACCATCCGCCAGAAGGAGATGGAGTCGTTGAGGGATTACGTTCAGAGATTCGTGGAGGCCGTACATGAGGTGCCCTATGTTAACCACGAATTGTTGGCTAGCATTATACAACAAAACTTGCTTCCGGGAAGGTTCAAAGAGTCTATAGCCGGAAACCCCCCGGCACTTTGGAAGACTTACTCTTGTGATCGCAAAAGTATATCAGAATCGAGGAATCCCAAGCTTCGGATCCTACCCTCAGTGTCAAGAAGAAAGGTATGGAGGAAAAAGTGAGCCGCATAAGAAGGAGGGACGCAAGCATGTGCCCCCCGCCGGATTTACGCACTACACTCCTTTGAACGCCCCTAGAGGAGAAATATTAGTCGTGGCGGAGCGACAAGGGCTAATCGACCACTGGCCGAGAAAAATGAAGGACAATCCCAAGAGGCTAAAGTCCGACAAATATTGCGGCTTCCACCGTGACATCGGGCATACGACTGAGGAATGTCATCACCTACAAAATGAGATAGAGAAATTGATCCAACGGGGACACTTGAAGGAGTATGTCAACCAATATTCACGAGGACACCAATTTGACCAGGAGGATGCGGTCGTGCACCCCATGACGAGCTCTAGGCCACACACCCCATGATGAGCTCAAGCCACGCATCGAGCTTGTAGCGAGGGGAGGCATGGTCATGCACCCCATGCAGAAGTCATCTCATGATCTTATAAGGATCGGCGAGAAAAGACTCCCTCGCTACGAAGTAGTAACCTTAAGTTCGCATAGCAGGTAAAATTATCTTTTAGCTATTCACTTGTAATAGGAGAAAGCTCGAGTAGGAGGTCAACAAATCCTTCACACCTTTTGATTTCTCCTAAGACGTTGTAATGCAAACATTGAGTAATGAAGTTAATTTTCTTGTCGTAGTCTAAAAAAATAAAAACTCACGGGAACTTTGCATCCCCTTTGAAGTTGGTAAAAAACCAATTCCGGGACATGAGCAAGTATCCTTTGAGGCAATGTCTTCTTAGATGAAACTTGAGATAGTCGTAAGAAACATCACCCCGGACACTTTGCCTCCCCTTGAAGTTGGTAAAAGACCAGCTCCGGGACATGAGCAAGTATCCTTTGAGGTACTGTCTTCTTAGATGAAATTTGAGATCATCGTAAGAAACATCGCCCGGGAAACTTTGCATCCCCTTGAGGTTGGTGAAAGACCAATTCCGGGACATGAGCAAGTATCCCTTGAGGCAACATCCCCATGGATGAAACTTGATATCCTCGTCAAGAATACGACCACAGAAACTTTGCTCTCCTAGAAGTTGGTAAAAGATCAACTTCGGACATGAGCAAAAGCATCCGTTGAAACAAGATCTTGATTAAGCCCAAAAAAAAAAAAAAAACTCTTGATTAAGGAACAAGGTCTAATTAAGCCCAAAACCACTATATAAATTTACGCTTTAATTTTTGTGTGCGAGTGTGTGTAAGAGAGAGAGAGCATTAGAACTGACTGAGGTTGCAAACAGTTGCTTTAACAGTATAACCACGCTCCAGCAACAGCTTGACCAGCCATGAAGCTACGTAGCTGGACGCTCCAGTCACGCACACAACTCTTCCTGCTCCGTTCATCTTCTCTTAATAACACCCTCTCTCTACTTTCTCTTGGTACGTATATGTAGGTATATTTGTGTGTGTGAGAAATGCTAGTTGAGATGACAAACAGATTTCTTCACTACGAAGGCAAAATTCTAGTGAATTCCGTAATTGTCTCTACGGTCGTCCTATCCCCTCCCCCATTAAAACCTGCCAACACTCATTAATATAAGGGTAAATTATAATCACTCTATGATGTTTGATATAATTACAAATACTTTCTTGTTATTCAGAAAATTATAAATACCTCCCTAACTTTAACGTCCGTCTAACAACAAGCTTATTTCGTTAGGTTGTCATCCAATTCTTGTAATGAACTGCCCAAACGCCCTTTCGGATTATAAGTTATACTTCTATATATTGTTAGAATTTTCTAAAAATATTTTTATGGATTATTTAATTACATATACATCCATATTTCAAGAGTTTGAAGTCTCTCAAACCTGTGGTTAGGGAGGATGAAAGATTGTAGATCGTCCGGGGAAATAACGCGAATGCGGAAGCGCGGTATAAAATTAAATAACAAAAATTTAAACATGTTTTACGTAAATTAAAGAACACGTTCAAGGGGTATTCCCTTGAAGTTCCCGGGTGTTTGGTGTATCTCATGAATTAAAAACATACAAGAATCATGGAGGTCATAGGGTTTAAAATAAAGAGAGGGACTAAAAATAAATCGGTTCCTACCGATTGTCGTTTTCGTCTTCTAACCGGTACTCGCGTTGTTCCCTGATTTGCACCAAATCCCGTATGTGAGATTCTCCAAGTTGTAACACGCAATCCACCCACGTATCTTGCACGTCGTGCTAGCGAACGAACAAGTGTTTTGGAGAGGATGGATCAATCACCCGTTAATAGGTTAACGGGATTAATCCTCCTATGTTCGATTGTTCCAAGAACAAAAGAACAAGAAACAATATTCTTGAGAGAGAGAGAGAGAGAGGGCGGACGAGAGGGAGAGAGGAGAGAGCCGAGTTGTAGTGTGTGTGTGTGTGTGTTGGAGTTTCATCATCTCTCTAATGATGAAGGGCTAGGACTATTTATAGAGGAGTTTAATCCTCTTCAAACTCCAACTCTAGAAGACTAATTTGACTAGGATTTTAACCTAGTCAAAGTCCTAGTCAAAGTAGTATTTGACCTAGTCAAATTAATCCTAACCATCCATCTCTCCTTTTAATCTCAACCATTAATTTAATTTAATAGAATATTTAAAACCTATTTAAATATTCCAAAGGGCAATAAATAAATATAATAAATATAAATATTTATTCTAGGCCCATTAAATTAATTTTCTAATAAATCTAATTTATTAGATTAATCCCTTTTATCTAATACAAGGAATTAATTCTCTCCAAGAAAATAAAGGACCCGATTAAATTCAATTTAATCATTCCATTTCTCCAAATATTTAATTCTAAATTGAATACTTAATGTGTGTGGATTGTGTGTGACTCTTTAGGTTCACCTTTCAGCTAGACTTGGTCGGATTCCTAGAATCCGCCCGTTACCATGCGTGGCCATCTAGCAACGGTCCATGACACTAGATACTAGGTGAAAATTCGGGGATGAACATTTAGGCTCTAACAGTACACTCGTCCTTCTGTCTTCGGTCTCACCACTTAGGGTCTTGGGCACGGAAGATGCAGGTACCCATTTTGGACCTAAGTGTCGGTCTGTCCTTACTAAACGCCGCAAGGGAAACCTTCCCTTTTGTTCAGTTACTGTGGCCATAGATTTTGGGGACAAGACACAGAGCATATGGGAGCTCAACTGTCAATGCCTTATGACAGGAGACAGATCCTTTCTTGGAAACTACTGTCACTCCGTACACCAGAGCTGCACTAGACATGGCTTATGACTACTCAGGTGCTTCTTGGCAATCTCTCACCATATCTAAGATACAGACCTGATATACAGGTAAACTCAGCAGTTCCTCAAGTCAAAGGACTTGACCTATACCGTTGGAATCGGGAACACACGTCATACCTTGCCGACCCTACTCAAGGTCCTCCGTAAGATGGTTCCCGCAAGTCACCTCAGTCAGCTGCTCCCTGGCAGGCTAACCCACTAACACTGCTTAGACGACCTTCGTCACCCGTCGATGAAATACGACAGCAGATGCTTAGTGCAAGTCTCAAGGGGAATCTCGGTACTCATTTTCGAGATTCCTTGACTTGGAGATTTCCGGACTGATTCAACGGGACTGATTTCATGGACCTACCTCCAAGCGTAGTCCCAGTCCCCGAAATACGTTTTCAGTCCGTGGGCTTTGTTTGCGTAGTGAACAGATATGTATAAAGCAGATAAAGTGAACACAAACAAAGTAATGCCAAATGAATTTCACTTCTTTATTCATTAATAATATATCAAATCCTTGAAATTGTCTAGACATAGGTTACATCTCGCCTGCCAAGATTGGCTACATGGTCACCTATTCTAACAGAGGACTCCTCTTGAGTAAAGAGTTTGTAGTCTCCTATACTTTGTATCGGGATTGGACTCCTCTTGCACACCTATAAATAGGGTGTTTCTATGGAACCAGAAACAAATATTCAATTCGATGTATATTCTCTCGAAGCCTCACGCAAATAGCTCTCTCTATTCTCTCTTGGAGAATCACCAAAGTCTCCGAGGGTTTAAAGTGTGTAAATGAGTGGTTTACTCTGGTAGTAATCCACCAAGGCAAGCAAGGCGTGTTCGTGGGTTCCACATTATTTGGAGCAAGTTCCAATGTGGGGAGATCTTAAAGATGTTCATGGGGATCTTGAAAATGTATGTGGGGTAATCTTCAAGAACAAGCAAGACGATCTGTTTGTGATCCAATCGAGGCATGAACTTCTAGACGAGCCAGATTCGGATACATGGATCGGCATACTTTTCGTTGCTACAGGTTTAATCGATCCACGATTATGTGTTAATGTGTATATTGACTATATAACGTGCACATAGAGATTACATATTCTATGCGAGAATATTTATTTTATGTATCAATCATTGTTATTTTCCAACAGTGGTATCAGAGCCACTACGGCTTAGTCTCACTTGATTTGCTTGATTAATCGCGAAAGTTGTTTTTGTATGCTAATTTTTCTGAAAATTCATTTTCACCATGAAATCATGAGTTTTTTCGTTGATTTTTTCACCATATGTAGATCTATTTGTGGAGATCATGTGTTTTAAATTTGGTGAAAATCGGATGGGTGGTTTGTGAGAAAAATTAAGCCCTAGTTTTCAAATTTATTTTCTTTTAGCAGAAAATCGAACCTGATTATATGTTTTTTATAAAATTATTTTTATGCTATATTTTGGAGCATGAAAAGAGGTTGAAAATGGTGTTTGAATCATCAAAAACGGGTTTAAAATGAATTAGATATGAACTTTAAATTTTCGCCGAAAAATACACGATCGCTGGAAATTGGCCGGATTTAAGCTGACTGGTTGCTGATGTTGCGCCAATTGGGTGCGGTCCCCATGATGGATGACTAGGCGCCAATTGAGCGTTGATTTGGCATCAACTAGGCGTTGACTGGGCGCCAACTGGATGTAGAGTCTAATGCCTCTTGGTTGGCTTGTGAGCGGAGCCGAGCTGAGCTAAGCCTGTTGTTCATGGCTAGCTTATGGCTGACTCGCGGCTAAAGCTTTTTTGGATGCATTTTTTTTCATTTCTTCTGAAAATTCATTTTCTCAGTAAAACAAAACAAAAATTTGGTTTTTTTTTTAAAAAAAATTTATATTTGATGGGGCGACCTTTCCGGGTTGTGGAAAATATTTTTTTTTCTAAGTTTAAATATTTATATTTTCTTCTTTTTTGTGTTGTAGAAAATTGAAGCATGACTTAGAATAATGTGTCTTTATTTATTGCAATATTTGTGATTGTAATTGATGCCATGTTGATTATTTATTATTGTATTTGTGATTGCAATTTATCCCATGTCGGTAATTGATTATTGCAATATTTGTGTTTGCAATTTATGCTATTTTGATTATTTATTATTTCAATAATATGTGATTGCAATTCCTAAACATGATTATTTTAATTGCAATATTTTTGTGATTGCAATTTATGCTAGCATATTTATGTGATTCAAATATGCTAATAAGTGCTCCTATTATATTAATGCAGGCCCAGATAATTGCGTAATAATATATGTTTATTACGATTTTAGTGAATATGTGAAATATGATTTTGTGCAATGAATATATGGACATTAACATTTTGGTGCTCATGTATTATGTGAGTATTTTATTATTTGTGGAGATAATTTTGTGATATGGTGGTAATTAATGTGGGATCCCCAATTTTTTTTTTTTTTTTGATTGATGTAGTAGGCCTTGGATGTATTTTTTTTAGCATAATGCAGTAGGCGTTATATCAATGTGATTACATTTTTTTTTAAAATGTATTTTTAGGCCAATTTTTGGAGGTCGCGTATTATTCTTTTTTGGGGATATGTTTCGCTATTTACCACCATAGGGCTAAATTATCTCAACATGATGCACCAAATGTTAGTGTAGCCCATGCGGGGTTATTTATTATTTTATTTTATTCATATCGCATACAGCATGCACATAGCCTTTTTTTTTTTTTTTTTCTGGCATAGAGTTAATTTATTCATGATCAGTAAATAGTTTATTATGACTTTTTACTAAGTGGGATATGATTACTAGCCGTGTTGCGAAATTTTCGATTTCGCTGGTATAAAGAAATAATAAATAATTCACTTGGATTTAGAATAGAATATAAGATCAGTACTATATTTTTGCGCACACCTAGAGATCTTAGATTAACTCACCATTTTTTTTTAGTCAATGAAAATTAAGATGGATAATTGCCTAATATTGTCGCGACTTAGATGCTTACAGTCAATGGTGGATCAAGAAAACATTTGCGCTTTTATTGGTTGAGTTGCAAACTAAAGAATCTCATTGGAGAGTTGTCAAGCTCTATTCTTGAATATGATCTTACTCATCCTTAAGTTGCTAATTGAGTTGACTTATGGATATTATGTGTTCAACTAAATAAATCACCAAACTTGAGATTTGATCTTTTTTTTTAATCGTATCACTTTTTCTAATGCAAGTGACACTAATAATTGTCATAGTGCTATGAGATTAGTTACTTCACTCGTGATTGAACTGAGAGGAAGTTTGACTAAATAAATGCTCTCTCATTAATTTTGCTAGGGTCCCCAATTCTCTCCTTAGATGGATGGTAGATATGCAAGATCTAGCACATACTTCGAGATTGAGCAAAATGACTATTATTGGTATTGTGCGATAGTATAGAAATAGTGTGGCATAGCGCACAAAAGGAGGCATGTATGGAGTGTCACCCCACGCTCATTAATCGATATGAGTTGTACTCTTCAAGAGTCATGTAAAAAACAATCGAGCTACTCTAAAGAGTTGTGCAAAAGGCACTAGTTACCCGATATAGTCTAATCGTGCTAAGAGCACTCTTAAGACATTTATTGTGTTTTGTGGCTTATCTATCGTAAACGCATTTTTTGACTATCATGCATTTATAATTCTTCTTTCATTTCTTGTGTTATGGCATATGGGATTTTGAGAATGACCAAGTTAGCTAGAACAAACTATTTGGTTTAACTCGCTAAAATCAACCTCCCCGTGGAAGATTATGTTAGCTAGAGGAGGCCACTTGATTCATTCGCTAAAGGTTATTCCTCCTTGAGATTGACCATGTTAGCTAGAAAGAACCCACCTGGTTCACTGGCTAAAATCAACCTCCCCGAGGAAGATTATGTTAGTTAGAAGAGGCCACTTGGTTCACTCGCTAAAAACTTACTCTTGATTGAAAATTTTTCCTAACGAAAAGAATTCGCTGGAAAATAAAGAGGGTTTATCAAACCACTAAAACTTATCCAATAAATGAATACGGACTTATGGTTATGAGGCATCAAATGATGCAATAGTATTTCTCACGCTATTAATCAGTGCACCTTTCTCACTAGTTGAAAAGCGCTATTTTCAGCGATTTTTGACAAGGGTAGAGAATGAAAGGATGTGAATTAAGTTCAATATACTAATAAGGAGCGAAAGTACTATGTCTGATTATGTTGGACAAATACTGAGGAATATAAAACTGCAAACGAATCATGATTCTAATCTCTTAGCAGTTGCATGAGCTTGCAAAAGGAAAAGAATCTAACATTTTTAGAAATGTCTAGAACTTAAATGGCGCAAGACCATTTTGAATTTCACTTGGGTAGATGTAATTTTTGAATGCGGCCTACAACATGATAAAGTGCCTCTACAAAGTTCTCCAACTCTTATTAATATGGTAGCACGCATATGGCATGTACCTACTGAATTGGCAAGATATGAACAAAGGGTTCATGGAGAAATTAGTCGTGCAATATAGATTCCTTAAGAAGGAACCTTTTTGAGATCCGTGAGGTCAAGGGAGTCTTAACTATGAGAGTGCAAGATTCTTAAGAGAGGCACCCATTTCTCTGCAATGATGATATTTTATTCCTCTTCAGTTGCAAGAGATAATCGAAGCAACTCAAAAGTTAATAGGTAGTGTCTGGCTAGAGAAAGGATTCTCAAATTCCACAAATAAGGAGTGAAAATTAATAATGTTCCCCCTCATCTATATGAGACTGAATGGGTATCCTCCATAATTATTTGATGGATATTGATGAGTCAAGAATTGACTTCACACTTCCAGTGGACAAGTGCTTAAAGGGAACTGATAAGCCTAATAACTAAGAACAAAGTTGATCTTCTAATGTGCAAGATCATTTTGAAACATGTGGTTACTAAAAGTTCAAGTGCAAAGTAGATACTTTATTATAAGTATAAAGGTCAAGTGACGGCGAAATATTTACGCCCACTTGAGGTGTGCAGTTTTGAGACATTCTCCTTGATGGTGAGATTTGTCTGAATTCGCCATAGCCATTATAGCCACTTTCACCTAGGTGCTCCTAGCTGATGATAGTTGACATATCCAATTAAGTAATGGACATGATGATCATGTGGATCTTTTAGTTAATTCAAGTTGTGGGGCAAACGCAAGTTTGGTGCTTGCAAGCTCCATTTATAACTTGAATTGTTGTCCAGGCAGTGGTAATATCGATTCCATCGAGCTATCATTTGATAAGCTTAACGATGATTAAGATGATCACCAGATATGTCAAAATTGTGACAGAATTAACTCTCATCCGATGCTGGTGAATAAGTTTATCGCTAGAAGTGATGTGGAGATATTGCCAAATAGAGTGGCATTCTTTCGCATGGACATAGGAGCAAGTATGATGCATACTTAGTGTTCGGATACTAAAGTTGTATACGTATCATACTATCATAATTGATACTCCATAACCGCAGAATTCTTAGTTAAAGGAGATGCCTTAAATTGAAAGAAGAAAAGAAATATTGTGTTCGTGAGTGTTGTAGAATGCTTGATGCGCAATATGTGTGCACAACTAGTCCCGTGCTCAATAATTAGAATGGTGAGTAGATATCAAAGTGATCCTTGATGCACATATCGTGATGCAACAAAGTGATCAACAACATATCTATGAAAGTAATCTAAGATCATACTAAAGACTATCTGGCCATGATGCATATGTGATGCACATAGCGAAACTCTGTATATTTTTGGGCGCCAAGTATTGTTGGACAACCTAGTATACAGATGCCAGATATTATTGATGAGACATGCACATAATCAATTGTTCTCCAACATATTCTACGAGCGGTATGAGCACTCATCCCTTTTACCAAGTCTTGGTATTGATGAAGGCATGTTAGTGGTAAAGGCTGATTCTTATGGCTTGTGAGAACATTAGATTGGTACTGAATTATGAAATGTCACTATGCCCTGATTGGTCCTCTCACACGGGTAATCGCCCTGGCGCTGCAATAGCGAGTAGGATGAGACTTGAAAGATCATTTCGCACTAGTGAGTCATGTGAATGATCACCTTCGCACTTGAGAAGTGGGGAAGGACAATGTATAATGAATAGTCCCCTTGGCTAGAGTTCCTAAGATGAGATCACATATTTGATCGATTATGAAGTATGTCGGAACTTCATAAAAGGCTTATTTTTGAGCTGAACGTGCGAACTACTAGAAGGTATTAAGAGAGTGAGTGTCTGGTAGTGCACAAGTTAGGCGCTTGGATAGAGACTGGACTTAGGTTCATATGATGTTGAGAGCCGTGACATGCCCAAGTTGAGTGGGAGCTCCATCATAACATGTATTCATACTACATGTGCTTTAAGTTGACCTCTTATGAGCATGGATTAAAGTTTTGTTTCCAACAAATGTTTCGAGTTCATAAATATTAGAAACTTTTCAGAAATATTTTGGAAACGCTATAGAAAAATCGTAAAATTAAATAAATATACATAATAGTCATAGAAAAATTTAAAATATTACCTTTCCTTTTTTAATTCAACTATATGTAGTTTAATTTTGTATCTTTTAGCCAATTAACATTATTTTTATGTAGTATAATTATGTATTAGGATTTATAATTGATGTAGTTGCTATTGAAACTAAATAATAATATAACATTTATGTCTAACTATGTGTTATAAAATATCTAGATTACGTTGATACTTATACATATAACATTACTAATTTAGCTTAATACTAAATTTGTTATCATTAAATGAAATACTTATGTATAACACAAGAATTTATATATTTTGTAGCTAAAAGTATGAAATAAATGTTTCGCTTAAAAATTAGGAAAAATAAAAAGTTTCTTAGGAAACTCAAAGATTTCAAAGGAAAATTAAGAAAAATGAAGTGTTTCGAAGAAAACTAAATAATTTCGAAACTACCATGTATTTTTGTTTCCATAACATCGAAAAGGGAAACGTTTCCATAGTTTCAATGGAAACGCATGGAAATTTTAAACCATGCTTATGAGGAGTGACTGAATGGATCCCTACTTCGCCACTGTGTGAGCCCATATTGTTTCTTCTACACTTTGGAACTCTAGACCATGTCATGAGGTGGAAGCTTGATGATGCTACTTTATCATGTCATCCAATGTCCAAGTGTGATTCGGTCTATGGGAGCATGTCTAAGAAAGCTGTCAAGACCAAGTTGATTGGTATGAGAGGCCGAGAAAGAACTAAGTTAGTAACGTACTAGTGTTCTATGGTTGATAGCCCGAGCGATTGTGTTGGAAAATGTCCAACTAGTCATGAAACATAGATACATACTTGAGTGAGTTAAGCATGCTCTATTTATTGAGGGATCTAGAGATACTTGATTAAGTGCAACCACAAAGTTAGGGGTACATAGCGAGTTTTTTGGAGTTGAGAAATTTAAGTTATGTTAGTTTTGGTGATGACTTAATATAACTCTCCTGACATTTCATTCTTCTCGCTTGGCCGCACGCCTTATTCCCTGTATGAAAGAGGGATAAGAGATGAGAAATTTTCGATTGAGGAGGCTATGTCAAATATGCATAAGTGGGAGATGTTAAATATATATCCATATTTCAAGAGTTTGAAGTCTCCCAAACTTGTGGTTAGGGAGGACTCCTCTTGAGTAAAGAGTTTCTAGTCTCCTATACTTTGTATTGGGATTGAACTCCTCTTGCACACTTATAAATAGGGTGCTTCTATGGAACCAGAAACATATATTCAATTTGATGTATATTTTTCTCAAAGCCTCACGCAAATAGCTCTCTCTATTCTCTCTTGGAAAATCACCAAAGTCTCCAAGGGTTTAAGATGTGTAAATGAGTGGCTTACTCTGGTAGTAATCCACCAAGGCGAGCAAGGCGTGTTCGTGGGTTCCACAATATTTGGAGCAAGATCAAACGTGGGGAGATCTTAAAGATGTTCGTAGGGATGTTGAAGATGTGCGTGGGGTAATCTTCAAGAACGAGCAAGACGATCTGTTCGTGATCCAATCGAGGCATGAGCTTGTAGACGAGCCAAATTCGGATACATGGATCGACATACTTTCCCCTGCTACAGGTTTAATCGATCCACGATTATGTGCTAATGTGTATATTGACTATATAACGTTCACATAGAGATTACATATTCTATGCGAGAATATTTGTTTTATATATTAACTATTGTTATTTTCCAACAATTTGTTTACCCACCCTCAGATTTTCTTTACATTTTTTCAAGCTTTTTTTTTGGAAAAATAAAAAATTCAGCAATGGTAAAATAATACTTATCTCACCTTCGTTTAGGGACTATATAATTATTTTCAATTTGAAGAGTTATTTATAACTTTTCAAATAATAAGGGGTATTCATAATTATGTCAAAACTCATAAAATCTAGTTATAATTTACTCTTAGTATTATTTTAATTTATTGCGATAGCAGTGCTGCCATTGATAGAGTGCAAAATCATTATCACAATGGTACTATAGGATCATGCATATTTGAGCAATGTCTCCCAAGAGAAAAGGTTTCAAGCACATGAGGATATGAGATTGAAAAAATATAATATACTTCTCCATTCGTTTTTGCCATAATATAAATTATGATTTCCCATGAGTATCATTGCTAAAAGATCATGAGTGCAGTTTTATTCTGATAAAAATAATTTACGTGATTTACTGTTGACGTTTCTCTCATTTATAACTTTTAATACATTATTGCAAAGTGTAATATTCGACGGTATTCTTTACATAAAAATGAGGGTATTTTGGAAATTTTCGTTATAATTGTATTTACGTTGTCAATTATGAAGGGAGTGTTTGCGCGCACTTCTTAAAAGTGCTTTTCTGCTTTTGGGACAAAAAAAAACACTTGTTTGGGATGCCAATTTCTGCTTTTGAGACTTTAAAAAAAACACTTTTGAGCCTAGGGTGCTTCTAGCTGCTTTGGTTTTTTCGTAAATAAATTGAAATTGAGTTGGGACAATTTTATCCTTATTATATTTCTAATAACACAAAAATACCCTTATCCATTATTCATCATATTTCTAGTGAATTGAACGACTGATAAATAATTCTTCAACTTCTCAACTTTCTACAAAATGAGCAATTCTCATACACGTACAAATCTACTTTTAACAAAAAAGAAATTTGTGTGCCGAGTCTTTCCCTTAAAATGCAATGAACAAGGAGTTGGCATTTTAAAGTACATTTAACATATATTATTATAAATGAATTTCTTGAATAAATTAGTAAACTAACAAAGTGAATAAATTTGCAAAATAAAAAAAAAATATTTTCTCAGTCGAATTACATTCTCTCATTTTGCAATTCTGTTATTACAAAATACTTTTTTTTTAGGGATAAAAAAGTCATTTACTAATTAAGCTCTTCCAATAAGCACTTTTTCCCCAAACACTTCCTTTTTTTTTTTTTTTTTTGAGAGAAATCATGCAAATTGCATTACTCAGGTTGACAGGAATCAGCTAGTAAAGCTGCCCTTATATCATTTGGTAATTCCACCCAACAACGGGATGCATTACCTGCTTGTCTTGCCAGCAAATGGGCTGGCTTATTGCCATCTCTACGAATGAAGGAAAATTCAACTTCAGTGCAAAAACGTCCTAACTCTCTAGTGTGATGAATAATAGGACCAAGCATAGAATTGTCTGTTGTTGAACTATTAAGCCTACGAATAATATTAAGGCAGTCACCCTCAATAGATATCCTCCTCCATCCCTTCGTGACCGCGAGTTCCATGGTTGTTCTAGCCCTCAATGCCTCAACATGTTCCGTGTCTGCCACACCTTGGAATAAAGAAGCCTTCCAGCCCAGGCATTCTCCCGCCGAGTTCCTTGCTACCACACCTGCTCCTGCGCATTTTGCTCCTGTTGTTGTTCCGCACGAGACCTCAGCTGGCGGTGGACGCCAGTGCACCATTTGCTCCTGTTGTTGTTCCGCACGAGACCTCCCAACCGAGTCCCTAAACGCTTGAAGAAAACTTTGGCCCTTTAATAGAACTCAATGTGGTTCATCCTTCTTATTTTCCATAAGTGTTTTGTTCCTGCTAGACCACAGCATCCAGCACACGACTACAAACCACTGAATATGTTCGTCTTGCAGTTTGCTCATTATGTCGCGCATCCAGTCTCCGTACGAACCTGGCCATGAATTGACAACATTCCAGGGAATGTTGCTCAACGCCCAAGTCTGTCTCGCGAAAGAGCATCCTAAGAGAGCGTGATGCAGGTCCTCCTCTGGCTCCTCACATCTCGGACAGTGCCCCTCCATTAAGCCTATCCTTTTCTTAAGATTTTCACTTGTCGGGATTGCATTTATGCAGGCTCTCCAGACGAACATTTTCACCTTAGGGGGCATATTAAGTAGCCAAATAAATTGCCAGTCTGAACTCGGCGTCCCCCCACTTTATGTACCGTGTCCACGAACCATTATCTCTCTGTGGAGACTATAAGCTGAGCGCACCGAGAAGTCGCCCTTTCTCGATCGATGCCATACCATCTTATCCTCAACTCCTCTGCCAAGCGAAATCGAGAGAATTAACTCTGCATCGTCCGCACAAAATTTATCCCTGATCAACTCCGTGTTCCATTCACAACCTGTCTCTGTAATAAGAGTGTTCACCGTAGTCTCTGCCTCCCAACCATTCGGTTGTACCTGAATCCTGAAGGTAGTCTCTCTTGGAACCCAGCGATCCTCCCAAATCCAAACCATTCTTCCATTTCCAATTCTCCATCGAGAGCCTTCGTGAACTAGCTCCTTTGCCGCCGTTAAGCTTTGCCAAGTATAGGAGGAGTTTGAGGATTCTTTTGCCATGAACATACTAGTTGAAGGAAAATAGCGTGCTTTCAGTAGCCGTCCTAGCAGAGTAGTTTGATCATTGAGAATTCTCCAGTATTGCTTAGCAAGCAAGGCCAAATTGAAGCTACGTAAATCCCGTAGACCAAGCCTACCGTCCCTGGTTCTCTTACACACCTTGCCCCAACTTAGCCAATGTATTCGCTTTCTCTCTCCATTATCCCAAAAGAAATCCGCCATATGTTTACTCACATCATGTACAAGCTTCACGGGCAAGAGAAAACAAGACATAGCGTACGTGGGGATAGATTGCAGTACCGTTTTAATCAAGGTCAGTTTGCCGACTTGTGAGAGTGATTTTTCCTTCCATCCCATCGTCCTCTTGTAGATACGGTCCCCGATGTTCTTGAATAAATCAGACCGTGTTGTATGTGACATCCCCAGTAACCCTAGATATATCTCGTGTTTGGCCTCAATCCGAACCCCCAGCAATGATGCTAGACGTCGCTGATCCTCGTAGCAAGTGTTGCGGCTGAATACGACAGTTGATTTCTACAAGTTTATGTGTTGTCCTGAAATTGCTGCATACTGAGACAAGATATCACTAATACATGCGAAAGTCTCATTGTTTGCCTTACAACAAATCAACGTATCGTCTGCAAATAAGAGATGGCTCACACTAGGTGCTCCCCTACAAATTTTAATCCCATTCAGCCGCCTCCCTCTCCGCCTTCTGTATCATGCAACTCAAACACTTCTGCACACAAGAGAAACAAATATGGTGATAGGGGATCACCTTGTCGGATGCCCCTTTGAGGATGAATCGTACCAAAAATATTCACCATTTAGCATTAAAGAAAAGCACACTGTCGAAATACACTCAACCACTCGAGAAACAAAAGGCTCTTGGAACCCCAATTTAATGAGAACACTTTTAAGGAACATCCACTCAACCTGGTTATATGCCTTACTCATGTCGAGCTTTAATGTGGCATAGCCTTCTTTGCCCCGTCGCTTGTTTTTCAGAAAATGGTTCACTTCGAAAGCAACAAGGATATTATCTGTAATGCTCCTACTAGGTATGAAAGCAGACTGGGATTCAGAGATAATCTTATCAAGGATTGGTTTTAAACGATTAGCTAGGACCTTAGAAGCGAGTTTATAGATAACGTTGCAGAGGCTAATCAGTCTAAATTGTGCAACAGTCTCAGGCTTCTTGCATTTAGGAATGAGCACTATGAAGGTATGATTTAATTGCGACGGCATGGAACCATTATTCAAGAAATTCAAAACACAAGCCACAGTACGAGATCCTACAATATGCCAATAAGTTTGGAAAAATAAAGCAGGCATACCGTCAGGCCCAGGGGATTTGTCCGGGTGCATTTGCTTTAGAGCCGCAATGATCTCCGCTGCAGTAAAAGGTCGATTCAGAGATTGATTCATCTCATCATCCACACGTTGACCCACACAGTCTAAGACATCGTCGATATGTTGCTGGTTGGGTTAGGCGGACTCAAAGATCTCATGAAAATATGTAAGTAACACCTCTTGAATATCCTCTTTCTTGTCTTTCCATTCCCCATTCCCATCTTTAATGTGTTTGATCTCATTGATTCTCCTCTGTTCCACTGCACGTGCGTGGAAAAATTTCGTATTTCTGTCCCCGTTTTGAAGCTAGCCAATTCTGCTCCGTTGCCGCCAGCCACATTCTTCGTCCCCTTTCAGTTCATCCAGTTCATTCCTGATAGCAAATTCGAGCTTCTTCGTTTCCGACGTCATCATTCCTTTCCTTATTTGCTGTAGTTTTCCTTCTAATTCCCTGATTCGTTTCGTAATATTGCCCATCGTGTTTTTGCTCCATTCGAATAAACCTACACGGCACTGATCGATGCTCGCTGCAGCATGGCATTCTTGTCTGCCACCAAAGTGTCATTCCAGTACTTGTTGATGACTTCCTCGCAGTCCGTTCTTCGTACCCACATCGCCTCAAATCTGTCTGGCCGAGCACTCCTTCCATGTCCTCTTTTCGGAGGCGGATTCAGTCTACATATAATCGGCGCATGATCCGATTGAGTTGCTTCAAGGTTATCCACTCTGAATCTTGGAAAGATCCTAATCCATTCGTTCGTGGCACATGCTCGATCTAATCTCTCCCTGACCGTAAATGGCTGAATACGATTATTACACCATGTGAAAATGTAGCCGTTAAAACCGAAGTCCGCCAAACCACAATATTGTAAGGTGTCCCTGAAAGCTTCGATCCTCCATCGTGGTACTTCTCGGTTGCCTTCTTTTTCGTCCGCAAAAAGAATCTCATTGTAGTCACCCATGCATATCCATGGAAGGCTAGATTTCTCGTTGAGGTCTCGCAAGAGTTTCCAAAATTCTTTCTATTTCGTACCTTCGGCTCGCCGTACACTCCTGTAAACCGCCATGGAGTATCAATTTCTGATTTGGTAACTTGCACATCAATATAATTGGAGCTCATGCTCTGAAGATCAACTGACCACTCTTTGTCCCACAGTAACGCCAGTCCCCCACCTTTTCCAACAGCATCTACACTTACCCCATTCATGCTCCATTTCCTCTTGAGCGACTCAATAAATTGTGTCTTGCATCTGGTTTCCGACAAGAAGACCAGAGAGGGTTTTTGAGCTCGAATAATACCATCGAGTTGTCGAACTGTCCAGGGACCCCTCAAACCCTGACAGTTCCATGCTAGACAACTCATAAGCAGCCACCGCCGATTCCTGGATTGATGTGTTCCGCTTTTCCGGCCTATTCTCCTTATCGAACATAGCCTGAATTGCATGAGGGTCCTGTGAAGATCTTTTGTTTGAGACCGACAAATATTTCTTTGTCTTGCGTTTGGTTTCAATTCCCCTACTCTTGAAGACCGTGAGTTCTTTGCCTTGTTGAGGAAAAAGCATAGCAACCAGTTCACTAGTCGGTATCATAGGTTCGTGGTCAAGGTTCTGCTTTTGGTTTGGAGGAACGTTTAGAAGGTTTTTCCCTTTGTCCAGGGTGGACGCAGGTAGCTTCGGGCCAGGGTGGATATATTTTAAAGGTTCCGATTGTAACTGGATCAGGGTTAGGGTTTTGGGGAGTGTAGGTTTATCGGAGGTTATCATTGTAGTGCATGGCCTGGGGGAATTTAGTTGGGTGGCTTTCTCGAAGTTCATGGGTGGGGGGGTTTGTTTTGGGTTAGGAAGGTATAAAGAGTCCATGGGTTCGGTTTTGATTTGTTTGATGGTTGTGGGTTCTGTTTTAGTGGTGAGTGGCAGCATGGGTTCATGTACACGTGCATGGTAGGTTAGGGATGTTGGTTCAGTGGCTGAAGGCATAATAACAGGGTTGGACTTTTGAAAACTATCCAAAGAGAAGTTTCCATAACTTCCTTTCTCAGTTGAAATCTTTCCATCGACACTCCCCCATCTAGGTTGATTCGCTCCATGATTTGATTCCTTAGCGGGTTCAGCATGAAATCCGCCTTTTGTTTGGAAATTTCCAAAAATACCTGGTCCTCGCAAGTCACGTGATTCTATCATGGAATTCCGGCGTCTCGTACTCGGAAAGGGTGGCTGATAGGATTGTCCGGTTGAGGTTCTACGTCCTGGAGAATTTGAAAGTCCATAGTCATGTCGTAGCCAGCCACCGTATGGCAGAGTCGATGCTAACTCGTCAAAACCGTCCTCGTATTGTTTTTCACAGGCTCTAAGGATATGCCCCATCCGTCCGCACAAGAAACAGAAATTCGGGAGTTTTACGTATGTAAAGCGTACTGTAAACTCCTCACCATGTGGTGATCATAAACTCATAACCCGTCGTAACGGCTTGGTGACATCCAGCAAAACTCGAACTTTGATCGCTGAAAGCAAATTCTGATAACCCTCCTCTCCACTTATCTCTTACATCTCTCCCAGAGATTGTCCAATATGCCTGGCCATTTCATGTGTTCGCTGACTGTATGGGATGTCATGGATGAAAACTGTGAATGCACATTTGTCTAGACAGATATCAAGTGGATTGTCACCCCTATCAATAGTGTTGAGAACGATCAATTGTTTATCAAAAATCCATGGTCCTCCTTCAATGGCCCTTCTCTTGTCAATCCTATGGTTGAAAGCTATCAAAAACCTCTCATCATTTAAACTGCGTACTGTCATTCCCTTCCCCGGATTCAGCATGCGTATCAAACCTATCTTCAGAGCTTCAAAGTTTACCCATTTCCTCGACAACACTCTCCCTATGACCATGAGGTGCACATCCTCCGACTGTTTCCATATTGCATCCGGTATCTTAACTTGCTCAGTTTTTTCTTCCGTTAACGAGAGCATTTTACCCATTTTCATGAGATCTTGGTCCATCCCTCTCCGTACAACCCCGCAACCTCAGAAGTATTGCTTTGATAGATCCCGCTGCGTACAATGAGATAAATCTACTCCAAAAAACCAAATACTGCAACAAAGACAAAAGGCTGTTAAAACAAAAAATACTAGAATAGACACTAATGCAAAAAGAGAAAAAGTTCAAAGTGGTTAGCAAAAGGTTGACACAGAGTGGATTAACAAGCAACGGTCTCCAGAGTGTCGGAGATAGGATGTTTCCGTAGAAGTGTAGTTATCATCACCGGGCATCCTGCCGGGAAAATTCACGACCTCTTATTTCAAAGAGGAATTGGACACTCTCATTAGAAGGGAGAAAAAAACCCATACGATGGTGTGCATTTTCCACCAAACACTTCCTAATTTAACTTTTTTCTACTTTTTACTTTTTTTTAAAACACTATCCACTTTTAATTTTATTTTAATTTTCAACTTTCTCTACGACAATCACTTTGTTAAAAATAGAAGTTTTTGCAAATATTCCCGAAATATGAGTCCAAACACAATCACTTATCGTAAAATCAAATCTCACAAAATTAATTGCATAATAATCAGTTCTCACGTAATCAATTATAAAACCACATGAATTAATTATACAAGCACAACGCCAAACTGGGCCTAATACTGATAAATGTTACACTGGCTGAAAGGATTTAAACCAAGAATCGGATGAAGAGAAACAAATATCAAGATATCCACAACATGTTGGCAATAGGACACAGTTTGATTGTATTCACTGTTCATACAGGCATTACTTGCAACATGTTTTCAAGTGTTTTATCAGATGCAGAAATGAAGAAGAATCCATTATCTTCCTCCAGTTTCCCGCAGAACAAGCATTTATTCTCCAATACTTACTGAATGATGGGATCTAACGCGACGTTCCATATCACCACCATCAACGCACGGGTGTATCTTACATATCTTTTATACCAAGAAACAACTTTCATTGTTTCTTGCCGTGTCTCTGACAGAAAGCTTTTATTCTTCCAAGGCCGTCATCGAGAGATGATGGCTCAATAGCAAATGTTATTCGGAGCCAATCCTTGAGTCCTACAGCTACCCCTGCAATGAGACAAGTTTCTTCTCGTGTCAGGACGATATCAGAGGTATCAAATTGGCACTTACGAAAATCAGCATGTTTGCTGAAACACGACTGATAAAGACAAGACTTTCACAACAATGCCAAGAAAGCCTAGTCTTACTAAACATCGACTAAACCAGAACAAAGTAACAAAGTAGCAGCGATCGGTTTTATGATGTTTTATCAGCCATGCATTCAATTCTTTTACCAGGATAACTGCATTTTACCGTCCTACAAAGCAGAAGCTCATTTGCCTCCCTTGTCAAGAGGTCACATTGCCCTTTTTGTTTTGAAGTTCTAGTGCTAGTGTTGCTTTTCCTTTTTGTCATGGGGAAAGCCTATTGCATCCGACCCATTTTTGCCGTTTTTGTTTTAAGTTCAGGGGATTGTGTTGCTTTTCCTTTTTTCTCAAGCCGCATCTATTTTCCTATTAAAATTTTCATGCGGAAACCTCTTCCTTCAGATCCATTTTCTACCTGGTAAAACTACCACGGATTCCTCCTTAGCCAGCTTGCAGCAGAAATCCGAATCATCCTTAATGTCTTCCAGGAGGGACAAATTAAGCTTCACCTGAGATGCAAAAGCTCATCAGACGTCATGCAACACATTATTTGCTGATATAATACCAAAGTGTAAGCTATTCTGTCTTTACCATCACAAACATGGATCCTTCGGGTTTGCTTGGGCAAGTTATGCAGGGGATTTCCTTGATTTTATCATAGCATATCTTCGCAGATTCTCTAAGTGTATTCACAATTTTCAGAAAGAAATCGCTTGGGGTATTTTCAAGAATCTGTGGAACCGCCCCCTGTTTGCAGACATATATATTAGAGAACACTTGACAACAAAATCATTGCAAGAAGACGACGGATTGAGAATCGATAAGCCACATGATAGAGAGAGTATTATTTTGTGTATTCAGAGCTGAAGTTGTATTGTACCCAGCCATTAAAGCTTTATATAGCAAGAACATAATTATTGTAATATAACCCAGCACCTAAAATAGCGGCAAGTTCATAAATCTAGCCAAAGATACTCAAATTCTGCTCTATCCCAAACACTTGACTAAGAAGACCTCTGGTTTTCTGCTTCACTCATACGTACACTTTGGTACGGGCAGTATTCTCCTGATGCCTGTAATTCCTAGAACTTGTGTTCTGACCAACTCTATGGTACTTAAATCTATTAATCAGTCAAAGTTTTCTGTGTATTTACTGATACTTTGTTCAATTTCCCTCACATCAGTAATGTTGTCCGCTGTTGTGGCTTGAAGTACAAGGCATCTGATAGCTATTCTATTAGCAGCTTGAATACAATTTCAAACTCATGGCTCAACTCCAACCCACACACTGAAATTTTATTAATGCTAAAAGTATTTGAAACCAAAATAAAGAACGAAAAAACAATGAAAAAGGATGCGAATTTGGTTGCTATAAAGAGGGAAAAAAGCAAGATTACACATGAGCGAACCTGAACGAAAGTTGCTGGGTCAGAGGTAATATTCAGAAAACCCTTGATGCTGTCAACAATCTGCAGATGAGAGAAATTTCAGTGATTTCTTTCATCAAAAGATTTCCTATTTCGATTATATGACATGGTTAATAGACATAGAAGCACATTATACATGCTTTATATCAAATTACACGGGAAGAACAAACAAAAACTCAGCACCATTGACCAGAAAATTCCACATCAAGCTGTCATCTGCAAAACATGATTTGCCAGTAGCCAAATGAGATGGTCTCTTAAAAGAGTGTTTTTCATGTTACAAGATGTGCAGAAAGATTAAGGCTATTGATGCTAACTAAAACTAAATTATCTTGCTATGCAGCGGTGTCAACAGAAGCGAGGATCTGTTAACTTTGACGAAACACAATTTTTTTAATATTATTGCAGTAGCATTATGCATATTGGAAAACAAGACCTATTCCTGGTATTGCAAATAAAAACTAGGCTCATATATCTCTTAAACTACATATATGATGAGGAACTTTCTCTAGAGGATATAGACTGTATGTTTTTAATCTCTGCAATTTCAATAACAATGAACAATAATTTCTGAAGTGCCCCAACTCTAAGAAATTTTTCTTTCTTACTGATATTGGATCCAAAGTAACTAATCATAGCCAACTCCAAAAAGATCAAACCGATTAAGCTGTGACAATTTGATAATAGGAAGTACAATTTGATAATAGGAAGTACACTGTAGGCATTTATCACTTAAACATGTATTGTGTTCCCCAGTAATTTCGACGTTGCTTTTGGAATTCAGTAATGAAATAGACTACCCCATGCTTAAAGTACAAATTTAGCAACCAATGGTTTTCCAGGAGATAAAAGGGCTGCAAGATAAGGAAATACCCCTTGCTTCATGAGGATTCCATCTGGATCATTTGTGACGATCCACCCAAGTCTCCAACCAGGAACAATCCATCTCTTTGATATCGATCCAACTGTAACAACTGGAACAATTGATCCAAATACTCCCATTGGAACAAATGGGCTACTTCCAAAGGTAAGGTGGTCATACACTTCATCGGCAATCACTAAGATTCCAAGCTTTCTTGCCGTCTCTGCAACCTACAACATCACATGAGCAATCAATAAGCAGGCAACCATTAGCTATTGCAATAAGTAATGCAGTTCCTATATTTTACTCGAACAGTTCAATTAGCTACCTTCTTCAAGTGTTCATACTTGAAAACATTTCCACAGGGATTTCCTGGATTGATAATAACCATGGCTGCTGTATTTTCATCAGACAAAGCTTCAACTGCATCCAGATCAACTTCCCAATCCTTTTCCGGAACCAGATCAAAGTGCCGTACTTCAAGATGAGAAAACCCAGCCCTAGCTTCATAGTAAGGAAATCCTGGTCTTGGAAGCAAGATGTTAGCATTGGGACGAGCAAGGACAGTTACAATGGCTTCTAATGCTTGGGTACATCCAGCAGTTAGGAAAACATCATCAGGTGATAACTTGTATGGAAGGTCTTTAGAGAGGTATTCTGCTACTGCCCTGCCCAGACAAACAGGTTACAGACAATCATTATGAACTTAAACATTTGCAGCAACTACTGTTAACTTAATTAATTCCAAATATTCATAAGATTCAAGACTACAAATCTTTTAATATCATTCTAAATTTTTGATCTTACAGAATTCTAGTCAATCTCAATAACAGGTCATAAGCAATTAGCTACAAGCAACTTGTTTTGGAGGCTTAATGACATGGAATTGTCCGATGAACATGTGTTATACCATAGAGATGAATTAGGGACAGGATAATCTATACTTCATCTTATGTAAACTTTATGTGTGAAAGAGAGATTGCCAAATCCCTAAAGGAAGTTCACCTCCAGTTCTCTTTTCTCTTTTTTTCATTTATTCTGAAACATTCGCAGTAATAAGTTCCATTCTCTATTTTCCCAAAGCATTCCCAGCCAGAACACCAAAACAAAGTCACAAATGGTTTACTTCTCTAAATTTCAGAAATACAGTTGTCAACAGCCTAGTGCTTGATCAAGGGACACTATAACATATCAGAACTAAGTTTCTTTGCTTGATGTTTATGCATGAATGGAGCATGTGGAACCCTCTACAAATACCCAAATGTTCACAGATGACTGAGTAGTCAGAGCACAAAAGCAGACCAAGGAGCAAGATGATTAACCAACTGGACCTTAGTCACTGAAGGTGGCTACTGGCTAGTAAGGCTTCTAACTTGAATGAATCCCCTTCTCTGACTTTTCTTGATCTTATGTTGTCTAAGCTTCATGTTCTCTTCTCTTCCTCGCTTATGAAAAACTTCCATACAACACTTTAAAAATCTTTGGATTGCACACTATCTAACCACATTATAAAGAAACTACACCATCCAAAGCAAAAAAAGAGAAAATCTCAGACATCAAAACAAAGTCAGCTAGGATGACTAAATTGATGAGTCTATCAGCAAAGCTAACTTTGCTGAAAACATTTCTCTTTCTTGTTCATGCAAGAGAAAAATTGGGAAAGGGGAATTTGATAACAAATGAGGGGGGATCTCATAAACCCTCAAGCTTTATTTTAAGCAACTGGAACATGGAAATGAGAAGGAGACGAACAGAAACATTTGCTCTCTTGAGTATGGATATGCACAGAGATGAGCTAGAAAGCCAGAGCAGGAGACGAGAAATAAGGTGAGGATTTGGGAAATTTAGTTTGATCACATTAACAAGCTTCAGTTATAAGAAGTGCCAACGTCATCCAAACAAAGAATTCGATGACATTGTTAATTCTTTCCAAGTCTTTGCCTTCGTGCATAACTACTACTCTAAATTACTTGTTTTTTTATCATTAGCAGTCAAATTAAGTTCAATTCAATTTCTCAAAACTGTGTATATTTCAATAGAAAAGCTGAACAAGTCCATGGTACCAAGAAAACCCTAACAAATCTTGGTAGATCCTAGATAAAAAGAACAACTGCGGAGTCATAAACTGCAGTGTTCCTCCTTAATATAATCTGTGTATCTAATAAGAAATATCCCAGGTAAACTATAAGTTGATAAGTATAATAGTAATATCAATCTTTTAGCAATATTACTGCAAAGTTGTGGCCTCGAAGTTTCTGACAACTACAACCAAGCACACTGCTGGGCTTGAAAATTGCCCCTCTTTGCTTTCAATTTGACAAGTTACAGAAATATTATGGTGCTCTTGCTGGAATGTCTACTCTCTCATTTATTCGAAGATATATTTCATCTGAAATGAAATTTCGGGTAATACTGGCAGTATTATCCTCCTATTACCGAACCCACGTATCTGGCAAAATATGGGGATGACTTGTGGCGAGGGGTGGCCAAACAAGATCGGATATTGCTGGTTTCTGTGAAACCAATTTCAGTAGAGTGTATGATGTCGATGGCCAAAGGTAGAGCACTCAATGAGATAGGGTGGCCCCATTTCGCCTTCCCAACCCCAATTAAACTCCGAATACAGAGGCCTAGATCATTTGTACAGACAGACTTTTTGGGTGCTAAGACGCAAAGTTGAGAGGCAACCAAAAATTGTATGCTAAGGTCCCTAAGCAATCACTTAGTGGATTTCTTCGTTAATGAATAGTCAATTTCATTTCTGAAATCGACATCAGGATCAGTTATTTATTACAGCTTTCCTAGGCTCCATTCCTGGAAGACTGAGAAAGGGTAGCAGCCTCTTCTTTCAAAGGCAAAGCCTTCAGAGATTCGTACAAAGAAGTTCCATACCATGGCATTGCCTTCCCTTAAGAACACTAAAGTTAATCATTCCCTCACATACAAGCATTCACAAGAGATTCTAACAGGGCAAGACATTCCTGTTTGAACTTTGTCTGTACTGAAAGGCCAAAAACAAAGTGAAAAAGCTTCTAGTCATAGTTCAATTGGAAAAGTTGGTTATATTCATATTGATTGCTCATACAAATGGTAACTGAGGTCAAGAAACGAAACATTAATGGTGGCAAAAAATATTTCAACGCCTCTTCTAGTTATCATGAAAAACACAGAACAGTCATCTCTTTATGTTTTTTATCACCTGATAAGGATCCTAGAACTATATGATCAAAAGAAGTTGGCGCAAAATTAAGTGTGGAGTTGTTGTACTTTATAGAAGTCTCTTCTCCCTCAACTTGTATCCTTCCAAAAGGCTACATCAAGCCTACTAAAGTGCTTAACAGAATTTGGGGTTACTTTTCACTGAATTAACTACTACATGAACATAAACCAAAACTAAAACATCTCATGTCAACTTGTGAATTTTAACAGTTAATGCATGGAATTGAATATTAATTGGAGGAAAGCAGTTATTCAAGCTACGGCGTCAAGTGCAGTCATTAATAAATTGAAAATACTGCATCAACATCAAAGATGGACGATGCCTGTAACCAAATATCCATTGAAAGTTACACAAAAGGTTAAGTAGTCTGGGCATTCAAAAGAGAGAAAAGAAATCATAGCTTGCCTAACCCTTCTAGCATAACTGGAAACCTTGATTACAGATTAGTTCGTATATTATTCACTCCAAAGTCCAAACACATTAGTTATCGAAAATGTAAATTACAACATACTGAAAGCCTCAAATACCTCATGCAGAGCCCTGATTAAGACTGCCCTACCACCTCCAATCAATTTTGGATGTAAGTTTCCAAAACTAGATCCCAGAATTTTCTTCTTAATTTTCTTTATTTTAAGGGCTTAATTGTCACTTGGAATGGAGGTTCACGAGAGCAATTCGGAGCACAACAAAACAAATGTCATAGCTAACACGCAACTACATATTCACGTGCTTACTGAACAAGTGCAGTATACAGCTCAAGAGGCTTTCCCTGTCGCCACCACTGTCTTATGCATTTGAAGGCAGCATTAGAGGCACATTCAAACAAAGACTCTGTCCCTTATATACAGACTAATCATTTAGTAGTGACACAAAATATTATGAAAAAATCTTTTCTTTCTCCAAAATTGTAGAAGGAAAACATGTTCAGCCCAACAAACACGCTAACCACTAAAAGACTACAATAAAATAAACATCAAATTCAATCAAAATTATATAAGTAAACCGGCGATTTACCTCTTATTTTCTGTATTTCCAACAATAATAACAGAGTTTGTTCATGCATGCATGTAGGACAAAGCTATTCGAGAAAAGGGCAAAAGTTATATATAGAGCCCGCAATGATTAAAGTTCTTCAATTTTACCTGCGAGCCGGGGGAATACCAACGGTGGAGGAGTAACCGTTAAAGTTGGCGGAGCGCACGGCGGCGCAGACGGCGTCTTCAGCAAAAGACGTGGTACGGAAGGACGGAAAGGCGGAAGGGTCGCCGTGGCCCAGCGGAATAACGGGTCTGGGGTCACTTGCGTTGAGATGTTCCATCACCATGTTTAGCACACCTCTGACGGTGACCGCTGAGGCCTGAGTAAGCTCTTCGTTCCTCTTGAAACGCCACTGGTTCCTCGACGACCCTCCGTTCTCCATGGATGGACTCCTCTTCTGCTCTCTTTTTTGTGTTCCTCGTTGGCTATGAATTAAGAGATATTTTCGAAGAGATTCGCAGAGCTAGTACTGGTGGGGGAATGGCGACGAAATGAAGGAGAGCGACTGGGGTTTTGCTTAACTACGACTTTGCAACCACTTATGTCTTTCATCTTTTCCTTTTGTCTTGTTTCGATCGTGGTACATATTTTACATTCTAACTTTCGAAATTTGATGTAATTATAAATATTTTATTATTATTTAAAAAATTATAAATATTTTTTAAAATTAATTTAATAAGTTCATTCCGTTAACCTCTATGAGATTTTCATTCAATATTTATAATAAATTGTCCGAAAATGCTTTTTTGGAATAAAAATTATAATTTTTAATATTTTTTATAATTTTTTAAAATATTTTTATGGACTAATTCTCTATGGGCATGTTTACTGCTCATAATTAGATTTAATTTATAACTTAATCACTCCCAAACCTATGTTTACTTTTATTGACCTTTGATTTGAATCAAGGGCTCGTTATAATAAAGAATAAATTCATAATTTGAATACCACTTCAAATCATTCGAAAATTGAGCCAAGTTATAATTTGTGCATTGGTTCATATAACCCTTCTATTGAGTGTTATATTTAGTTTAATATCCTAAAGTGTAAAAAAAATTATAATTTTCCCCTAGAGTCGGTTTATGTTAGCATACAATTCTACAACATATCATAGTAAGTAAACAAAACATTATATTAGCCTACAACCATTTATCACAAACAATATCATTCATTAATCTATCACGTTATAATCACATCCAAAGTAGTACTATCCATGATTAGACTTAGGCCATGTTTACTTTTATCTAATAGGCCCTATTAGCCACTTAATATGGGTTAGTTGGTTGTCTACTTGCCACTTCGCGGGCCCGCTATTGAGGTGCCAAGCCTGACCCTGTTCATTACAAATCTCGTATTACAATACAAGACCAATTGCCCATATTATAGTACGAGGGCCCCACCCATTAATTCTACTACGTTTATGTCCCCAACTGTGTTCCATTAATATACCGTTTCACCCTCTAACTTAGATTTAATTACAACCTTACCTCCTGACAAATCTTAATTGTGTCTGACCCCTTTCCCGCTTTCCAATGAATAAAAGAAGCTCTCTTTCATACAATTTTTTGCAGTAGCTTTCATTATGTACTTGGGGAGGTAGGTGGGTTTCCTCATCTTCTTCTTTCCTTCCAACCATTTCAATCTAATTATAATTAATCGATGGTTTCCCATTTTTTGAAATAGGTCGTCGTTTGCAAGTTCTTCGAACAGGAACGTCGCCGGAAGCTGTATTCCTCTTGTCCCAGCCGGCTTCTAAGGTAGGATTCCCTCATCTTATAGCCAATTTCTTATTTTTCAAAAATTTAAATAGAACCTTGGCAGCCATTAATATAAGTTAACAATCATGTACTAGTCCAAAAAATTAGGGTCCCGTCTTCTATTTATGATAGCATAATACCAAATCTTGAGTAATGTAATGTGGTTAGAATGCGGTATCAATCCGATGGTGGTTATTTGGTATCAATGTTGTATCAATCCGACATTAATACCAAACTTAATGTTCCTTGTATGTTGAAACCAAGACTTAATATTTCCCCAGTGTTAATTATAGCCCAGCTCCCTTCTGTTGCACGTTAAATGAAGTTGTGAATCTAGCTACTTATATTTACCAGTTGCATTATTAAGTCAAATTTCTTGGTTGTTTAGTGGTTAATCGTTTTATATTTGCACACGGCTACTTCCCTTAACTTGCGGTCCTTCGTAGTTTAAAAATGATGCTCCCAATTGTAATTTGGGATTTTACTTCTGCCATCTGTCGGGTTCAATGTCTTCTAACACTTTCGTTAACCGTTGACGTTTTTATGTTTTAGCTGAGATGAAAAATCTGCATTTCATTCGGAAGATTATGAAGGAAATAACCGTCAATACTGATGAACTGATGTATTCTCTGTAAAAAATTACGTGGGGTTGATGTAGGTTGTATAGGATGAGATCAACTCATCGAATCTGCACAGTAATCGTTGTTCAACAAATAATTATGGAGATATCCGTAGCACTCACACTATTTTCTTATGTATTTGCTTATCTTAAAGCTTGTATACCACGCCGTACACGCCGTCGTCCTAGTCGTTACTCTCTTAACAGTAGGCTACCGAAGCAGGTTAGTCACCTTTGTAGGTTAGTAGAGTTTACTGACCAGGCATGCCTTAGAAACCTACGTATGGATAGCAATGCGTTTGGAAGGTTGTGTTATATACTCGAGAACTCAGGTGGTCTTAAAGACACGAAGCACATTAGCGTTCCTGAGCAGTTAGTTATTTTCCTAAGTGTGATATCTCATCATAAAAAAAATTGGGTTGTCAAGCATGATTTCGTTAGGTCTGGTAGAACCGTGAGTAAACATTGTCACAAAGTGCTAAACACCATTATCAAGCTGCATACCTTATTCCTCGCTCGACCAACGCTAATCGGTGAAGACTGCCCAGATTCACGATGGAAATGGTTCAAGGTAATCTCGTAGTTATATGATTTAAAATTTGTATGTTTTTTGGGACTAATTTTTCAGTACAATGTATGACGCACGTGTTTACAAATGTCTTTGAACATCGCTAGGGGTGTCTTGGGGCATTAGACGGGACCTTCATCGACGTTTGTGTCCCTAAACAGGACAAGGGTCGCTACCGTACACGTAAAGGAAACGTTGTTGTAAATGTACTCGGCGTATGTAATCCTAACATGCAATTTATATACATCCTCACCGGTTGGGAAGGTAGTGCTGCTCACTATCGTGTCCTGCGTGATGCTATTCATAGGAGTAATGGATTGCGTGTTCCGATAGGTATGCACAATTCTTTACTAGTTGTCAATTCTCACTATGGCCATTAACATGTGTTTAATTGTATCTATTCCGCCCTCGCTTGACATGTAATTACAACTTGTGCGGCAATGGATATACGAATGGCAAAGGGTTCTTCACCCCTTACAGAGGTGTTCCATACCACCCAAGGGATTGGGATCGTGGCGCGACAGGCCCACAGAATTGGGAGGAACTCTTTAATCTGCGGCATTCATCTGCCCGAAATGTGATAGAGCGGACGTTTGGCCTGTTGAAAGTTCGTGGGGTATATTGAGAAGCCCTTCTTTTTACCCCATCACGGTGCAAAATCGAATTATATTGGCTTGTTGTTATCTCCATAACTTCCTTAGAGCCGAGACGCCGGATGATCCCTTAGAGCTAGAGATACCCGACGCACCCGAAGTTGGTAACGAATTGCAAGGGGATTGTGTTCAAAAAATTGACACTAACCTATCTTCGTCCAACTATAGAGACGAATTGGCTTCGTCTATGTATAATGAGTGGTGTCGTCGTGCCTCGTTGGTCCGAAAAGATAGTTAGAGCATTAATTCATGTCTTTTTTCATAGACCCACTTGATTTTCCAATCTACGGATTTCATTTATGTATTATATGCGAAATACACCTTTTCTTATTGCCAATGTCGTTTACCAATTTCAATATGTGTTGTGTTGTCCGATTACCGCACTTATGTGTTCTGCCATGAAGAATTCAAAAGTTCTTATATAACTCTGACTTCCTACCATTAATGGAAACGAATTTCTTCACCAATATAGAGTTAAAATCAGCATTCATCTTTGTAGGATTCCTACCTAATCAGGATCTTTGTTGTGCAGGGCATATTTTCTCCGTAGTCAGGATCTTATAGTTTGCTAATTTATCCAGCTCCGAAAATGGATGGCTCGAACCCAGACGACGAGGGAACTAGTAAACACCAACGTCGTGCTTCGAACAAGGAAAAGGCGGGAACGAGGCATTCATGGTCAGCAAGAGAGGAAGAGGTACTCATTAATGGCTTGAAGTAAATTGTCGCTAGCGGGTGGAAGTGTGAGAATGGGTTCCGTACCGGATATCTTAGCCAGCTAGAGAATTACATGGCAAGAGCCATACTAAATTGTGACCTGAAGGCGGAGCCACATAGCACATCTAAGATTCAAGTGTGGAAGAGGCAATACTCTTCTTTAGTTGGTATGATGTCAAGAAGTGGTTTGGGTTGGGATGACAGTCGATGCATGATAACTGTTGAGGACAACTCCGATTGGGAAAGTTACTTGAAGGTAAAGGACCTGGCTTTGGTTCTCGTACTAATTACTTGTGTATTGAATGTTCTGTGTAGAATTTTTTTAGATAATTTATTGTAATGTTAAAATGTTCATGTATACCTTATGCAGACCGATCCCGGTGCAAAGACAATGCGGTACAAATCATGGCCATTTTTCCCTGCTTGGCGTGAAGTATTTGGGAAAGACCGGGTCAACGGTGACTCCAGTCAAGATGGACACCGCGCAGCCAACATAGCCCGGAAGAGGAGCAATTGAACAACGATGACTGTTATATACCAACTGCTGACTGGAATCTAGAAACGGGTTTCACCGGTGCACATGAAGACCCTCCTGCATCTCAGAACTTCACAGTAGATCCAACAATTAACGAATCCAATGCAACTAAACGTACGACCAAATCTTCCAGGAAAAGAAAGGCTGAAGATCCATTCTCCATGTTACCGCAATTGGTTCAGGTGGTCACGAATTTCTGTGCCACAGCTAACAATCGTATTGGGACATTAACACGTGTTCTTGAAATCGAGTTTGGAGACCCAGACAAGCATGGCACTATATTAGACTCGGTTAAGTAACTGCTCGGACTCGATGGAAACGAACAACTCCATATTGCCTAGCGTTTGGTTAACCGTCCTAAAGACCTTGATCTATTCAACTCACTAGGAAAGGAATCACGGGAGAAGTTGGTAAGACTCATGTTGGAGGAACGGTTTTGATTCTTCCCCTTCTCTAGAATATGCTACTGTAGAAGCTCTCATCTCTAATTACTGCAAAGTAATGATCTCTAATTAAATCGGGTGATGGATTTGTTAGAATAGGTGACCATGTAAGCCAATCTTGGCAGGAAAATGTAACCTATGTCTAGACAATTTCAGTGTGTATTTGATAAAACATTTATGAATAAAGAAGTGAGATTCATATGGCGTTACTTTGTTTGCGTTCACTTATACCTTGCTATTACATATCTGTTCGCTATGCAAACAAAGCCCATGGGCTGAGAATCTATTTCGGGGGCTGGGACTATGCTTGGAGGTAGGTCCATGAAATCAGTCTTTCCGAATCAATCCGGAAATCTCCAAGTCAAGGAATGTCGAAAATGGGTACCGAGATTTACCTTGAGACTTGCACTAAGCATCTGCTGTCGTGTTTCATCGACGGGTGACGAAGGTCGTCTAAGCAGTGTTAGTGGGTTAGCCTGCTAGGGAGCAGCTGACTGAGGTGACTCGCGGGAACCGTCTTAAGGAGGACCTTGAGTATGGTCAGCAAGGTATGACGTGTATTCCCGGTTCCAACGGTACAGGTCAAGTCCTTTGACTTGAGGAACTTCTGAGTTTACCTGTATATCAGGTCTATATCTTAGATATGGTGAGAGATTGCCAAGAAGCACTTGAGCAGTCATAAGCCATGTCTAGTGCAGCTCTGGTATACTGAGTGACAGTAGTTTCCAAGAAAGGATCTGTCTCATGTCAAAAGGCATTGACAGTTGAATCTCATGTATGCTCTGTGTCTTGTCCCTAGAATCTGTGGCCACAGTAACTGAACAGAAGGGAACGATTCCCTTGCGGCGTTTAGTAAGGACAGATCGACACTTAGGTCCAAAATGGGTACCTGCATTTTCCGTGCCCTAGACCCTAAGTGGTGAGACCGTAGACAGAAGGACAAGTGTACTGTTAAAGCCTAAATGTTCATCCCCGAATATTTCACCTAGTCTCTAGTGCCATGGACCGTTGCTAGATGGCCACCCATGGTAACGGACGGATTCTTGGAATCCGACCAAGTCTAGCTGAAAGGTGAACCTAAAGAGTCACACACTATCCACACACACATTTAGTATTTAATTTAGAATTAAATATTGGAGAATAGGAATGATTAAATTGGATTTAATCGGGTCCTTTATTTTCTTGGAGAATTAATTCCTTCTATTTGATAAAAGAAATTAAATTAATAAATTAGATTTATTAAAGGAATTTATTTAATGGGCTTAAAATAAATATTTATATCTATTTAGGCCTTTTGGAATATTTAAATAGGTTTTAAATATTCCATTAAAATAAATCAACGGTTGAGATGGAAAGGAGAGATGGATGGCTAGGATTGGTTTGACTAGGTCAAACACTAGTTTGACTAAGACTTTGACTAGGTCAAAATCCTAGTCAAAATAGAGTTCTTAGAGTTGGAGTTTAAAAAGGATTAAACTCCTCCTCTATATAAACCCCTAGCCTCCTACAATTTGAAGGATGATGATTCTTGAAAACACACACAACACACACTCTCCTCTCCTCTTTCTCGTCCGCCTCTCTCTCTCTCTCCCACTCTCCAAGAAAATTGTTTTCTTGTTGTCTTGTTCTTGAACATTAGAACTAAGGAAGATCAATCCCGTTAATTCATAACGCGTGGTTGATCTATCCTCTCCAAAAATACTTGTTCGTTGCTAGCACGACGTGCAAGAATACGTGGGTGGATCGTGTGTCACGATTTGGAGGATCTCAAGAACGAGGTCTTGGTGCAAAACGGGGAACAACGCGAGTAGCCGTTGAAGACGAAAACGACAACGGGTAGGTCTCGTTTTTAGATTTTCGTCCCTCTTTATTTTTAACCCTATGGCCTCCATGATTGTTGTATGCTTTAATTCATGAGATACACCAAACACCCGAGAATTTCAAAGGCTCACCCTTTGAACGTGTTCTTTATTTAATTAAAGCATGTTTTAATTTTGCAATTTTAATTTTATACCGCGCTTCCGCATTCGCGCAATTTTCCGGGACGATCCACAATCATTCAGTGGTATCAGAGCCCGGTTCGGTGTATAGGCCTAGGGTTTTATGTGCGTTTTAAGCATGAAACGTGTTTCGGCATGTTTTAATTAATTCTTGACTTTCTTGATTATTAAAGCATGTTGTTTTTTTGCTTTTAATTCGTGTGAATTCTGCAAAATTGGTATTTTCTGTTTTTCTTGGGAAACGGGGGTTGAAATTGAACGAGAAAAACGAAGAAACGCCACAGCCGACCAACCAGAGGCTCGTCGTGCGCTGCCGTGCGCAGCAGGCAGGCAGCGCGGCCGGGCCTCAGACAGGCGCTGGCCGGGCGCGCGCGCAAACGGGCAGGGGAACCCGCGCGCATGCGCCACGGCCAGCGTGCAGGTGTCTGCGCGCCCGGTCGCGCGGACAGGGTGGCCGCGCGCACGCGGATGCGGGCGGAGAGTCCGCGCGCGGACGGACACCAGGCAGCGCCGCCAGGCGCGCGCGCACGCTGACGGAGGTGTCTGCGCGCGCGCGCCCGGCAGGCGTGCCTAGTGCGCGTCTGCGCGTGCGCTGCACAGGCGCAGGTGCGCGGCTGACGACCAGCAGGCCAGCGCGCGCACGAGGCAGGGGAGCCTGCGCGCGACGGCCTGCCGGAATACCAGGCCGCGCAGAGCGCTGCCGACCAGGCGCGCGCGCACGCAGGCAGGGGCCTGCGCGCGCGCGCCCGGCCAGGCAGCGCCTGAGCGCGCAGGGGCGGCAGGCTGGGCGTCCTGCCCTGCGCGCACACCGGCAGGCTGCTGCAAGTGGCGGCGGCCGACGGCCGGTCCTGCTAGGGTTTTAAACCCTAGCATTATTTTTTATTTTTTATTTTACTTTTCAATTTTTAATTTTAATTAAATTCTGAAAATTCATTTTTTGGTTCAATTTTGCCTAAATTTCCAAGATATTATTTTGGGGAGTAAAATATATTGGATTTGGAATCCCGGGGATATTTTACTTAGAAATAATGAGGAAGGGATTTCCTAAAACGAGAAAAATATTATTACCAACAATTATGTTATATTTTCACACGATACGCACTTGTATATATATATATTTTTATCTTGGATAATTATGATTGGATATCATGAATTATTGGTATATTGTAATTATCTGATTAGATCATATGATTATGTGTGTTGGATGGAAAAAGGATGATCACGAGCCCTAGACCGAATGTATGGTTTAATTTTCTGTTGGGCCTGTGTGCCTCTTTTATTATTTTCTCCTCTTCTCTTTCTAGTTGCCTTGGAATAATAAGGCATTCTATCTCCCTCCTTATGTACTCCCCCCGGGTTTTCGCTGGGGTTTCTGTTTTTTTAATATGTAATGAGAGTAGAATAGGAGTGAGGTTTTATTTTATGTAATTGATGGAAAAGAAGGAAGGTCCACATGGAGAGCCTAGACTGGAGGTTCCAAGGCGTTTCCATGAAGTGAAGAAAGATAAAAAAGACCAAGGCCCATCAAAATGATGATTGGGTTACTATTAATGTAATAGTATAGGACCAACCCTAGATTGACCATAGATCCACTGCGGGCTCAGTGGATCACATAGGATTCGAGCTCGTGATCATCCAACAGGGGCGTGCTAGGCTTTAATTTTGCATGTGGTTATTATGATGGATGAATGGTGCTTTATTTATCATATAACTGCTGTGAATGGATTTACTTACGCATTATGGATGAATGTGGATGTTTTATATTATGAGATCTCGGTCATTTACTACTCTCACATTGGTTAGACCAATATTTAAATATTAGATCCTAGACAAAATGAACATGAACTCTAGGAGTTTGTTCATGCCTTCCAATCCATGGCATAGTGAGGAAGCTGTTTTAGGTCAATAGCGTGGTCTCACGAGTCGTGGCACGTTATTGTACTTAAAAGAAGCTGCACTATGTCATGAACGAAAAACAGGCTGCTGTTACCTGTCTCACGAGTTGTGGGGGTAGCAGTGGGTCTGTGGGCAAGTCAACAATGAACTATGGGGTATGTGTCAAGATCTCATCGTACACAAACACGGACAATGACTTCTATGGAATACTCTAAGAGATAATTCAGTTGACATACCCACTTATTCCAAACTTGCATGTTGTGCTGTTCAAGTGTCGTTAGGCCAATCCGATTAGAGGCATAAAGGTACACCCTCGGTATCACCTTGTTGATGTTAATTTCAAATAGTTGTACCAGAACGATGAACCATTCATACTGGCAAAACAAGCAGTACAAGTTTACTACACATAGTTTCCGAGCATGAAGAGAAATATAGCCGATTGGATGGCCATTTTCAAAACCGCAGCTCGGAGAGTAATTGACGAGTCTCAATGGACCAATATCGCGTATCAACCAGATGAAGACATACCTGTCCCTGACATTACTTCAGACAATCAAACGTACGACTTACATGATCCTGATGGTATACAACTTTTTGTTGATCTTCCATTAGCACGCCAATAGGGAGCATGAACTTCTCAGATAGCCCAAAGTCAAGACGAGGATGACGAAGATAGTTTTGAGGATTATGAGACTGATGAAGATGAGCCATCTGGTTTCTAATGTGTTTTGTAACGAACTATTTAATATTGTTGTATTTAGTTTAATTTTTCAAAATGATTTTTTTTTTAAAAATTTAACATTTGGAACGGCCATTTAATAAAAGGGGTAAAACAAAATTGTTCAAATGAATCTGGAAAAAAGGCGCCTCAATTGCCCGCGAAACAAAAAATTTAGAGGGATAAAATAAACCTTGTAACGGCCTACACATAGACCGTTACTAAAACGGTACCAATTGAATTTCATGGCAAAAAAGCCAAAAATGTGGAGGGAGATTGAAGGCCGTTACAAAATATAGGAATAATGGTCTATTCTAAAGGCCGTTACAAATAGTGTGTGAATGTCCCAAACTAACTTTATCCGGTACGATATCTTTAAATCCGTACACTCGATTCATACCAAACTTGATTATATTTAAGAATCTAGTCTTTTCATCACATCTGATGATCTGATTTCAAATTAGATGGCCCGTTTTAATGATGCATCTAATTCCCTTGATTATATTATGTACCGAACACCATATCTCGACATCCGTAAATGAAATTAGTACAAAACATCATCAAGTGTATTCTTATAACAGTTTGATCATATCTAACGGTTGGATCTTTAATCTGATGGTCTGATTATTGGGTATAGTATAACAATATATCATCAAAGTTGTATCAGTGAATTACTAACAATTATGCATATACAAATATATTTCATTATGTGGCCATATATCAATCCGCATTCAAAAAGTATTGTGATTTATAATGTGTTATTTCACACATAATCTGACTTTATCTAACATTAATAAATTTGAAAATGGGTTATTATGAATTATTAATTATTTTTTTTAAATTTGTGATTTTATTTTGAACCGACTTTTGTAACGGCCGGTGCCAAAACGACAGCGTATTCTTGGACTGCAAAATTTTGTATTATATTTTGTAGCGATTTTATGAACGGTAGCCGCTGACCGTTCCTAAATTAGTTTTGTAACAGCCATTTATTAGAAGTCTATTACAAAGGTCGCTCCAAAAAGTCTTACTATAAATAGGAACACTTAGCCATTTTCTTCTCCCACCTGAATACCGCCCCTTCCCCAAATGTTTTAGAAATCCGCCCCACCCCCCACCACCCTTTCTGAAAATCCCCACCACCCCCTGGTTCCGCCGCTGAGACCACCGCTCGTCGCCACCGACCACCACCACCACCCTCCAGCACTGTCCTCCACCACTCGCTGCTAACCACCACCGCTCGTCGCTGCTGACCACCGCTTGTCGCCAGCCACCACCATTGTCCTCCACCACTCATCGCCACCACCACTGTCCTCCGCCACCATTGCTCACCACCACCGTCACTCGCCACCACCACTAGTTCCACTGCCCACTCCCCTGTCCTCGCCACCGCTTGTCGCCAGCCACCACCATTGCCCTCCACCACTCATCGCCACCACCACTGTCCTCCGCCACCATTGCTCACCACCACCGTCACTCGCCACCACCACTAGTTCCACTGCCCACTCCCCTGTCCTCGCCACCGTCGCCGCAAATCAACCATAGTATGAATAGCATTCTGGAAAACTCTGTTAGAATAGGTGACCCAAAAGCCAATAGGTTTGGCATTTTATAACCTATTTGACAACTTGATGTAATGTAATATTATGTGATGAATAAAATGAGTACTCATTACCATTGGTACCTTCTTTGTTGTGCTCATTTCCATATGTTAAAATGGTGTTTTACATATATCATAACAAAGCCCACAGACCATGGTTAACAACTCATGCATTTGGGTCACGCATTGGATGGTGGTCATGAAACCAACTAATAAAGAGTTGGGTCTGAAATGTTCCAAGTCGAGGACCTCGAGACAAGGCATCGAGAGTCCTATAGAGACTTGCACCAAGAGTCGTATTCATTGGATGAGTGTCGTGTTTCATCGACGACAAGCGTGGGAAGACAATACGATCTTGGTGGGTTGGTCGACTTGGGTCGAGCCGACTGAACTGACTCGGGGGGATCATCCTCTCGAAGCCTT
Organism: Sesamum alatum; assembly: GCA_034509735.1. Lineage (NCBI taxonomy): Eukaryota > Viridiplantae > Streptophyta > Magnoliopsida > Lamiales > Pedaliaceae > Sesamum > Sesamum alatum. The sequence continues at coordinate 32,542,319 of JACGWO010000001.1, read as the reverse complement.
GGAGGCTTGGTCGGTATGATTGGATTTACCTGGTTTCGATAGTACGGGAGTAGTCCTCAGACTTGAGGAACCATAGCAGTCGCGTACACAGGATGACTGTATCTTGGATCTGGCGAGATGTGATCATTCTGTAAGATGATCATTATAAGCCTTGTCCAGTGCAGTCAGAATGTGTAGCGAGGACGGTGGGTTCCAAGAAGAAGATCCGTCCCCAGTCAGTGACAGAGGTATCTCCTATGCACTAGGAGACATTTCATGTTGCTTAAACCTATGGCCACAGTGGTTGGTCGAACCTAGACACATTCCAATAATCACATTAATTTTGTATATATATATGAGTATTTACAATCATCAACACAAGAGAATTCATATTCATCTCTTTCTAGGAAAAAGAAGACAAACATATCTCACTCTCTTCTCTAATTTTCCACGACTCTCCCCACACATCCCCTTTGATTCTTCATTTGATCTTGGATCAATTGGAAGAACAAAGCAAGTTTAAGAAAATACACTAATTAATAGTGTTCTAGTTTCTTAAACAATCCTCTAGATCCATTTTCTTCTAGTAAGGAAAACGTGCATTCTTCCGGTGTGGTGTGGACTACTCTAGAGAGTTCATACGTTTGAACTTGGTGAGCATTTTCGGAGAGGAACAACGCTCGTAGTCGTACAAACGATATAACTACAAAGGTAATTTCGGTTTTACGCTTTCGTAGTTTACTTTTCATCTATATGCTCTATGTACAATATATGTTTATAATATTGTTAAATCCTACATCGAACGCCCGGTTGGGCACCCAAGGGTACACCCCTTGGGATTTTGTGATAATTGTTTTAAATTTATGCCATTCATGATTCTCACGCTTCCACTTGCGCTCCCGAGCAGATCCGCTTGTCCCTTCAAGTGGTATCAGAGCGCGGTTCGATGTTAGGAGCATAGATCTATGTGCTGGGCATGTACAACTTGCTTTGACGGATTTATGAGCATGTATGAATGTATGAATATATGAATGAATGTGCTTGTTCATTTGTTTGAATTTGATGGACATTATACGTGCGATTTATAAATTGGATCTTAAAAATTGCATGTTTATTTTCAGATTATTTTATGTATATTAATGTGTTGAAAATGATAAACCGAAAAAAGGGGGGGTGGATGGATAGCAGTGTTAGAATAGGTGACCAGAAAGCCAATAGGTTTGGCGATTTGTAACCTATTATACAACTCGATGTAATTGTAATATTATTATGTGATGAATAAAGTGAGTGTTCGTCACTATTGGTACCTACTTTGTTGTGCTCACTTTACATTTGTTAAAACGGTTTTTAACTTATATCGCAACAAAGCCCACAGACCATGGATAACAACTCGTGCAGTTGGGCCACGCATTGGATGGTGGTCATGAAACCAACTGATTAAGAGTTGGGTCTGAAACGTTCCAAGTCGAGGACCTCGAGACAGGGCATCGAGAGTCCTATTGAGACTTGCATCAAGAGTCGTGTTCATTGGATGAGTGCCGTGTTTCATCGGCGACAGGCGTGGGACGCCTACACGGTCTTGATGGGTTGGTCGACTGGGGTCGAGCCGACTGGACTGACTCGCGGGGATCATCATATGGAAGCCTTGGAGGCTTGGTCGGTATGATTGGATTCCCCGGTTCCGATAGTACGGGAGTAATCCTCAGACTTGAGGAATCATGGCAGTCACGTGCACAGGATGGCTGTATCTTGGATCTGGCGAGAGGTGATCATTCTGTAAGATGATCATTATAAGCCTTGTCCAGTGCAGTCGGAATGTGTAGCGAGGACGGTGGATTCCAAGAAGAGGATCCGTCCCCTGTCAGTATGTGACAGAGGTATCTCCTATGCACTCGGAGACACGTTCATGCTGTTTGAAGCTGTGGCCACAGTGGTTGGTCGAACAGGGAATGGTTTCCTGTGTCGACGCAATGAAGCATACGTGGTCTCGAGTATTAAGCATAGATGCCTAGTCAAGGATGGAACCGACGCCCAATTCCATACCCTAGACTAAGGCCGGGAGACGGTAGACGGAAGGATCGTACCCGTACGGAATCGGCGCCTAAATGTTCACGCCAATTCACCTAGTCTCTAGTGCCATGGACTGTTGCTAGACGGCCACCCATGGTAACGGGCCCTTGTGGGACACGGGCCCAAGTCTAGCTGAGGGTGAACCTAAAGGGTCACACACAAATCACCGAGGAGGTTGAGAGATCAACTTGGAGTCAATCTCGAAGGATAAAATAAGTAATTGGATTACTTAAGGGAAAGTCCATTGGATGGACGGGCCGATATTGTATCGGGCTTTCATTTAATCGGTAAATTGGATTTTCGATTAAATATGGAAAGTTGAGATGTTGAGACGTTGGATCTTTTAATTGGATTAAAAGATCAACGAGAATAATTTAAGTGGACATTAAATTGGATTTAATATTGGGATCGTCGTAATTGGATTACGATAAAACCCGGTCCGTTAAATTATACCCGAGAGGAGAAATAATTCGTAATTTGGAATAGGAAGAAGTTGGACTTCTTCCCTTAATTAAATATGGCCGACATGCTCCCTTGGAGGAAGCAAAATCAGCCATGTTTCATGCTAGGTGGTATGTTGACTTGTCTCTTTTGGAAAGAGACAAATCAACTCCAATCAAGCTCTTCCCTTTTGGTATGATTTGATCATACCATAAATTTTGGTAGGCTTGATTGAAGAATTGATGGTGATTGATTGGAATGAATCTAGACATCCTTGGATGAACCTAGACACATTCCAATAATCACATTAATTATGTATATATATTAGAATATACAACACCTAGCATAAGTGATTCATTATTCATCTTTTTCTAGGAAAAAGAGAAGACAAAAATCCTCTCCTCTCTCTCAATTTTCGTGCTCCCTCCCTCTCTTACACTTGTGTTCTTCACTTGATTTTGAATCAAGAAGAAGAACAAAGTAAGTTTAAGAGAACACTAATTCATAGTGTTCTTCTCTTAAACCGATTCCTTCCTAAACCCGTTCTTTTCTAGCAAGAAGAACGCGTGTTTCTTCCGGTGTGGTGTGGATCACCTTTGGAGAATCCATACGTTTGGATTTCGTGAGCATTCCGGAGAAGGAACAACGCTAGTAGCCGGGAGCATATGCTAAACAATCAAAGGTAACGGTTTATTACGCTTTGATTGATTTCATTTGTATATCTATGCCCTATGTGTTTAAATATATGTTTTAATATTTACACATCCTACATCGAACGCTCGGTTGAGCACCCAAGGGTACACCCCTTGGGATTTGCGAATTTTGAATTTTATTTAAATTTACGCACTTTTCTCGCCTTTCTCGCTTCCGCTCGCGCTCCCGGGCGGATCCGCTTGTCCTTCAAGTGGTATCAGAGCCCGGTTCGATGTAAGGGGCATAGATCTATGTGTTTGGCATGATCTACTTGCTTTTAAACGGCTTTATTGGCATGTTAGATTACATAAATATATGAATAATATGATGATTCAATTGTTTGGATTTAATGGACTTTTGGCATGCTTAATTTTGTTAGATTGGATCTAAAATTGCATGCTTATTTTCAGAATAATATTAATTTTATTGTGCTGAAACAGTTTTGAAAAAAAAAAAAAAAAAAAAAAAAATTGGTCGGGCCGGCAGTGGCCGCGCGCAGGCGGGCGCCTACGCGCGGACGCTGCGCACAGGCGCGCGCGCAGGGGCGCGCGCGCGCGCTGTGCGCAGCCGGCCGCTGCTGGCCGAGGGCCAGCGCGCGGCACAGCGCGCGCGCGCGCTGCCCTGTGCGCGCGGGCGGCCGGCCAGCACAACGGCTGGGCCGTTTTGTGCCGTTTTTCGACTTTTTCCGGAAAATTCGATTTTCTGTATTTTCTGCACAATATTCTGAAAATATGTTAATTTTGCATTTTTGATTTTGGAATAATTGGATTATTCCTTGGATTAAATTTGCTTAATTAATTTGGGATTAATACATGCATTGGATGCATTGTGTAAAATGTCCATCAAATTTAAAATTTGAATTATGCATATTATTTATATATTTATGCTTTTGTGATGTTGGACATCACTTGGGTATTTGGAATATCCATTGGTTATTTATGCATGATTATTTGGAATAATTATGTTATATGTGAGTTGATGGAATCAACATGGGATGATCACAAAGCCCTAGACCTTGTGTATGGATGAATGAATGTTTATTTATTTTCTGTTGGGTGGGGCCTGCGTGCCTCTTGTTTTTGGGACTATCATCTCCCGTATTTTCAGCCTCATGATGTTAAGGCTTGTTTTCCTTATTACCAATGTATTACTTTCAGTTGTAATGAGAGTAGATAGGATTGGTGAGGTTTCAATTTTAACAAGCAATTGGAGTCGGAGACCCCAAGGAGGAGCATCAAGGCGTGCAACAAGTGCACTACAAGGCCCATTGGAATGACAATGGGTATATTACTATTGTAATAATTTAGGACCACCCTAGACAGACCATAGACTCACTGCGGGCTCAGTGGGTCGCATAGGTTGGGCTTGTGATCATCCTAACAGGGGTATGCTATGTTTTCTGCATGCGGCGTATTTATTTATCGCTTTAAATATTGGATATTTATGCATGCTAAAACACAATAATGTGATGAGGTCTCGGTCACACACAAACTCTCATTTGGTTGGACCAAATTAAATATTAGGCCCATAACGGACTTGGATCAAAATGGTATTTTTGGTCTGTCCGAGCCTTCCATCCACAGCAATGTGGTGAGGAAGCTACCACTACCCAAGTGTGGTCTCACGAGTCGTGGCACACTTGGACTAGGGGAAAGCTGCACTATTGTTGTGAACAAAAAGACTGCGCTCGCTGTTTCCCTGTCTCACGAGTCGTGGGGGGCGACAGTTTGAGGCATGATTTGGTTGATGGGTCGGGCCTAACACTGAGTAACATGGTTCGCTTGGAGTCCTCGGAACCATGCGAATAGGTGAGGTAAAATATCTTTGGAATCTCATTGGATGAGAATGATATTGGATATCTCCCACGAGGTCTTCTTCATGTGAATCGTAAAAGCGGGGCATGGAGATTACGCTTGTGGATCCCAAGCCCACTAGGAAATGGTTTCCCGAAACTCCGCTTGAGAGTGGCGGACTTTCGTATAAATAGTGGGAGGGTTAAAGACTAAAAGACCAAGTCTTCAACTTGAACAATAATATTACCATCATCTGCTAATTTCTGCTTTACATTTTCATTAATGTAGATATGTCTAAGAACCCGTTAACCATGATTCTTGAGACTAACAAATTCAACGGAACGAACTACTCAGACTGGCTGAGAAACCTGAGGATTGTCCTCGGTTTCGAGAACCAAGGCTACGTCTTGGACGAGCCGCCACCGAGCGACTTACTGGAGGGTTCCATGCCTGAAGAACGTTTGACGTTCGAGAAATGGCATGAGGACAACCGGAAAGTACGCAGTATCATACTGGCTTCGATGTCTAACGACATCCAGAAGCAGTATGAGAGGCTGGACAACGTCTCCGCCATAATGCTCCGCATGAACGAGGTTTATGCGGTTCCGGATAGGCATATTAGATATGCCGCCACAAAAGCATTCTTTGGCATCAAGCTCGCTGAAGGAGCGTCTGTACAGAGTCATGGGGTCAAGATGCTTTCCCTAGTGGAGAAACTCGAGGACCTTAAAGCTGGGCTTAACAATGACACGTACATTGACGTGATCCTCCAGTCGCTCCCTCCATCCTATGACCCGTTTGTTGTAAACTACAACATGAACGGACTTGAGAAGTCTATTCATGAGTTGATCAACATGCTGGTCCAATACGAGGCAACGACCCACAAGTCGGCGCCGGCGGTATTGATAGGAGAGGCTTCGACCTCCAAGGTGAATGGCAAGAGGGCCGGACGCTGGAAGAGGAAGAAGGGCAAAGGGAAGACGGTTGCGGCCCCTGCTCGCGCTCCGGGCGTCCCTGTTGCTCCGGTTGGACCGAGCAAAGGGAAAGGGAAGGCCCATGGTTCTCAGCGGTCCAAGGCAAATGATGTCTGCATGCATTGCCAAGGGAAAGGGCATTGGAAGAGGGAGTGCCCACAACTCCTCTCCAACCCAGGTGTGTTTGTGGTTGAAGTTAATATGATTACTAATTCTGCTTCATGGGTATTGGATACCGGGTGTGGTGCTCACATCTGCAATGATTTGCAGGCACTGCAAAGAAGCAGAAGGCTAACCAAGGATGAGATGATCCTGAGGCTAGGCGATGGCAAGGCCGTTGCTGCGGAGGCCGTAGGATCACTAGAGTTAGCCATTAGTAGTCATGTTAGGATTGTACTGAACGACTGTTTCTATGTACCTAGCATGATTAAAAACATTGTTTCCATCCCGGTCCTTGATAAGGAGGGATATGAATTTACCATCAATAAAAACGGTTTTTTTTTATTATCAAAGATGGTATTTCTCATTTGCTTGGTACATTGGTCAACGGTTTGTACATACTTCAACAGTCTAATTGGATTATGACTGCAGAACACAAACGAAAACGTGATGATCATAATAACGCACAGATATGGCATGCGAGGTTAGGTCATATCTCTAAAGATAGGATAAGAAGGTTGGTGGACTTAAAGAGTCTAGAAATAGACGATTTGGACAACCTACCGACCTGCGAATCCTGTCTAAAGGGAAAGATGACCAAGAAACCCTTTGTTGGACAAAGTACGCTGGCCAGTGGTCTGTTGGATTTGATCCATACAGATGTCTGTGGTCCACTAAGTACTCAGGCTAGAGGTGGGTACTCGTACTTCATAACCTTTACCGATGATCACTCACGGTATGGTTATGTTTACCTGATGAGGTACAAGTCTGAAGCCTTTGGAAGGTTTAAGGAATACAGACTTGAAGTAGAGAACCAAACCGGTCGAAAGATCAAAGCCCTTCGGTCGGACCGAGGTGGAGAGTATTTGAGTGGTGAGTTTACTGATTATCTAAAAGAGAATGGGATTCTCTCTCAGTGGACCCCTCCTGGAACACCGCAACTTAACGGTGTGTCTGAAAGGAGGAATCGGACCTTGTTGGACATGGTCCGATCCATGATGAGTTTTACCGAACTACCCCTTTCCTTCTGGGGATACGCTCTTGAGACGGCGGCCAAAGTTTTGAACTTGGCGCCATCTAAAAGGGTATCCCAGACACCATATGAGATATGGCATGGCAAGCCTGCCTCCTACAAATACTTGAAAGTGTGGGGTTGCCCCGCATATGTCAAGAGATTAGTGGGAGATAAACTGGACTCGAGGTCTAGTTTATGCAGGTTTATCGGCTATCCGAAAGAAACTGCGGGGTATTATTTCTATGATCCCTCCGAGCAAAAGGTTTTTGTCTCGCGAAACGCAGTGTTCTTGGAAAAAGGTTTTCCATCGGATAGTCGACGCGATGAGGTACTCCTTGAGGAATCAAGTGAGGTACCCCATGAGGCGGCAGTGACATCTGAGCCAGTGGTTCCCACTGATATTGTTCCAGTCCTCCGTAGGTCGGCCAGAGTATCCCATGCACCTGATAGGTATGGATTTCTGGGCCTGACCGGTCAGTTGGATAATGATCCAAAGACGTACGGAGAAGCGATGTCGGACATCGATTCGGACAAGTGGCTTGAGGCCATGAATCCGAGATGGACTCGATGGGTACAAACAAGGTTTGGACCCTAGCAGATCCACCAAAAGGGGTTAAACCCGAAGCTGGAACATACGTTTGGATGAAGTCATACGGGGATATGATTTCATCAAGAACGAGTCCGATCCTTGTGTATACAAGAAGATCAGTGGGACCTCAGTTGCGTTTTTGGTGCTTTACGTGGATGACATCTTGCTCATTGGGAATGATGCTAAGATGTTGGGTACCACTAAAGCTTGGTTATCAACGCAATTCTCCATGAAGGATATGGGCGAGGCATCCTACATCCTTGGCATCAAGATCTACAGGGATAGATCTAAAAGGATGTTAGGAATGGCCCAGTCCTCGTACATTGAGAAAGTCTTGAAGAGATTCAAGATGGAGAACTCAAAACGAGGATTCCTTCCAATGAGGCATGGAATTAAGTTATCCAAGAAGCAGTCTCCTAAGACTGATGAGGAGCTTAAACGGATGTTGGACATCCCCTATGCTTCAGCCGTAGGCAGCATACAGTATGCTGTTCAATGCACTAGACCTGATGTGGCTTTCGCTTTGAGCGTAACAAGTCGATATCAGTCGTGTGCCGGGGAGGCACACTGGAGTGCAGTCAAGACTATCTTGAAGTACCTGAAAAGGACTAAGGACATGTTCTTGATCTACGGCAGTGGAGAGTTGATACTGGAAGGCTATAGCGACGCTAGCTTCCAGTTGGATGACGATGATGCCAAGTCTCAGTCTGGTTATGTATTCAAACTTAATGGTGGCGTGGTTGCTTGGAAGAGTTCCAAGCAGGCTACCACGGCGGACTCCACCACAGAGTCTGAATACATAGCAGCTTCGGAAGCTGCTAAGGAGTGGTTTGGTTGATGAGCTACATCTAAAGGTTGGATGTAGTACCTAGCATTGCTAAGCCTGTAATTATCTTTCATGATAACAACGGGGCGATAGCGCTAGCAAAGGAACCGAGATCTCATCACGATCCAAGCATATTCTTAGACGCTACCATCTACTTAGAGAGATGGATAGCAGGAGTGACGTTCGGTTGGATCGAGTCAGCTCCGCAGAAAACATAGCGGATCCACTTGCTAAGCCCATGTCGCAAGTTGCCCATACTCACCATCTGAATAAGAGGTTCGAGGTCAATGGGTGATTGGCTTTAGGTCAAGTGGGAGATTGTTAGAATAGGTGACCAGAAAGCCAATAGGTTTGGCGATTTGTAACCTATTATACAACTCGATGTAATTGTAATATTATTATGTGATGAATAAAGTGAGTGTTCGTCACTATTGGTACCTACTTTGTTGTGCTCACTTTACATTTGTTAAAACGGTTTTTAACTTATATCGCAACAAAGCCCACAGACCATGGATAACAACTCGTGCAGTTGGGCCACGCATTGGATGGTGGTCATGAAACCAACTGATTAAGAGTTGGGTCTGAAACGTTCCAAGTCGAGGACCTCGAGACAGGGCATCGAGAGTCCTATTGAGACTTGCATCAAGAGTCGTGTTCATTGGATGAGTGCCGTGTTTCATCGGCGACAGGCGTGGGACGCCTACACGATCTTGATGGGTTGGTCGACTGGGGTCGAGCCGACTGGACTGACTCGCGGGATCATCATATGGAAGCCTTGGAGGCTTGGTCGGTATGATTGGATTCCCCGGTTCCGATAGTACGGGAGTAATCCTCAGACTTGAGGAATCATGGCAGTCACGTGCACAGGACGGCTGTATCTTGGATCTGGCGAGAGGTGATCATTCTGTAAGATGATCATTATAAGCCTTGTCCAGTGCAGTCGGAATGTGTAGCGAGGACGGTGGATTCCAAGAAGAGGATCCGTCCCCTGTCAGTATGTGACAGAGGTATCTCCTATGCACTCGGAGACACGTTCATGCTGTTTGAAGCTGTGGCCACAGTGGTTGGTCGAACAGGGAATGGTTTCCTGTGTCGACGCAATGAAGCATACGTGGTCTCGAGTATTAAGCATAGATGCCTAGTCAAGGATGGGAACCGACGCCCAATTCCATACCCTAGACTAAGGCCGGGAGACGGTAGACGGAAGGATCGTACCCGTACGGAATCGGCGCCTAAATGTTCACGCCAATTCACCTAGTCTCTAGTGCCATGGACCGTTGCTAGACGGCCACCCATGGTAACGGGCCCTTGTGGGACACGGGCCCAAGTCTAGCTGAGGGTGAACCTAAAGGGTCACACACAAATCACCGAGGAGGTTGAGAGATCAACTTGGAGTCAATCTCGAAGGATAAAATAAGTAATTGGATTACTTAAGGGAAAGTCCATTGGATGGACGGGCCGATATTGTATCGGGCTTTCATTTAATCGGTAAATTGGATTTTCGATTAAATATGGAAAGTTGAGATGTTGAGACGTTGGATCTTTTAATTGGATTAAAAGATCAACGAGAATAATTTAAGTGGACATTAAATTGGATTTAATATTGGGATCATCGTAATTGGATTACGATAAAACCCGGTCCGTTAAATTATACCCGAGAGGAGAAATAATTCGTAATTTGGAATAGGAAGAAGTTGGACTTCTTCCCTTAATTAAATATGGCCGACATGCTCCCTTGGAGGAAGCAAAATCAGCCATGTTTCATGCTAGGTGGTATGTTGACTTGTCTCTTTTGGAAAGAGACAAATCAACTCCAATCAAGCTCTTCCCTTTTGGTATGATTTGATCATACCATAAATTTTGGTAGGCTTGATTGAAGAATTGATGGTGATTGATTGGAATGAATCTAGACATCCTTGGATGAACCTAGACACATTCCAATAATCACATTAATTATGTATATATATTAGAATATACAACACCTAGCATAAGTGATTCATTATTCATCTTTTTCTAGGAAAAAGAGAAGACAAAAATCCTCTCCTCTCTCTCAATTTTCGTGCTCCCTCCCTCTCTTACACTTGTGTTCTTCACTTGATTTTGAATCAAGAAGAAGAACAAAGTAAGTTTAAGAGAACACTAATTCATAGTGTTCTTCTCTTAAACCGATTCCTTCCTAAACCCGTTCTTTTCTAGCAAGAAGAACGCGTGTTTCTTCCGGTGTGGTGTGGATCACCTTTGGAGAATCCATACGTTTGGATTTCGTGAGCATTCCGGAGAAGGAACAACGCTAGTAGCCGGGAGCATACGCTAAACAATCAAAGGTAACGGTTTATTACGCTTTGATTGATTTCATTTGTATATCTATGCCCTATGTGTTTAAATATATGTTTTAATATTTACACATCCTACATCGAACGCTCGGTTGAGCACCCAAGGGTACACCCCTTGGGATTTTGCGAATTTTGAATTTTATTTAAATTTACGCACTTTTTCGCCTTTCTCGCTTCCGCTCGCGCTCCCGGGCGGATCCGCTTGTCCTTCAAGCAGCGGCAGCAATTGGTTGTCGTCCCTGCCGGCCGATCACTTGCTGGCAGGCACGTGCGGGCTCACACCAGCGCGCAACCTGGTCGACGTGCCTGCCAGCGTGCGTGCTAGCAGGGATGGTCTTGCATACTGCATCGCATGCAGGCGGGCGCCTTTGCGCGCGCGGGCCGCGCCTGCCCGCGCTGGCTTCGGCCCAAGGCTGCTGGCCGGGCTACTACTGCACAAGAGCACGCGCGCCCAGAGGCTTGTGCGGGCGGCCGGCCAGTAGGCACAACGGCTGGGCCGTTTTTGTGCTGGTTTTCGATGTTTTTCTGAAAATTGGATTTTCTGATGATTTCTGTATATTTTCTGAAAATGAATTAATTTTGCATATTTGATTTTGGAATTATTGAATTTTTTATTAGATCAAATTTGCTTAATTAATTTAGTTTATTACATGCATTGGATGCATTGTATTTGATGTCTATTGAATTTAAAATTTGAATCTTGCATATTATTTATATATTTGTACATTGTGATATTGGTCGTCACTTGGATATTTTGAATATCCATGATTGAGCATGATTATTTGGTATAACTGTGTTATGTGTGTTGATGGGATCAACATGGGATGATCACAAGAGCCCTAGATCTTATGTATGACTGAATGGCATTTATTTATATTTCTATCGGGTGGGGCCTACGTACCTCTTGTTTTGGGACTATCATCTCCCGTTTTTCTACCCTCATGATGTTAAGGCTTGTTCATTTCCTTTCCATGTATTACTTTCATATGTAATGAGAGTAGAGTTTTGGTGAGGTTTATTTTGTAATAATGACAAGCCCATGGAGTCGGAGGCCCAAGGTGTAACATCAAGGCGTAAAACAAGAAGAGCCGCAAGGCCCATTGGAATGACGATGGGTTTATCACTAATGTAATAGTGTAGGACCACCCTAGACAGGCCATAGACTCACTGCGGGCTCAGTAGGTTGCATAGGTTGGGCTTGTGATCATCTTAACAAGGGTATGCTATGTTTTAGTGCATGCGGTGTATTTATTTAACGCTTTATGAATATTGGATATTTATGCATGCTAAAACACTTAATGTGATGAGGTCTCGGTCATTATCAAACTCTCATTTGGTTGGACCAAATTAAATATTAGGCCCAAAATGGATTTGGATCAAAATGGTATTTTAATCTGTCCAAGCCTTCCATCCACAACAATGTGGTGAGGAAGCTACCACTACCCAAGTGTGGTCTCAGGAGTCGTGGCACACTTGGATTATGGAAAAGCTGCACCATTGTTGTGAACAAAGAAATTACACTCGTTGTTTTCCTGTCTCACGAGTCATAGGGCGTGATAGTTGAGGCATGATTTGGTTAATGGGTTGGGCCCAGCACTGAGTAACATGGTTCGCTTGGAGTCCTCGCAACCATGCAAATAGGTGAGGCAAAATTTCTTGGGAATCTCATTGGATGAGAATGATATTAGATATCTCCCATGAGGTTTTCTTCATGTGACTCGTAAAAGCGGGGCATGGAGATCACACTTATGGATCCCGAGCCCACTAGGAAACGGTTTTCCAAAACTCCACTTGAGAGTGTTGGACTTTCGTATAAATAGTGGGAGGATTAAAGAATAAAAGACCATGTCTTCAACTTGAATAATAATATTACCATCATCTGCTAATTTCTGCTTTACATTTTATAAATGTATATATGTCTAAGAATCCTTTGGCCATGGTACTTAAGACTAATAAGTTTAACGGAACGGACTACTCGGACTGGCTAAAAAGCCTGAGGATTGTCCTCGACTTCGAGAACCAAGGCTACGACTTGGACGAGCCGCCACCGAGTGACTTGTCCGAGGAGTCCATGCCAGAAGAACGTTTGACGATCGAGAAATGACATGAGGACAACCGAAAAGTACGCAGTATCATATTAGCTTCGATGTCTAACGACATCCAAAAGCAATATGAGAGGCTGGACAATGTCTCCGCCATAATGCTCCGCATGAACGAGGTTTATGCAGTTCGGGACAGGCACATTAGATATGCCACCACAAAAGCATTCTTTGGCACCAAGCTAGCTGAAGGATCGTTTATGCAAAGTCACGGGGTCAAGATGCTTTCCCTAGTGGAGAAGCTCGAGGACCTTAAAGTTGGGCTTAACAATGACACATACATTGACGTGATCCTCCAGTCGCTTCCTCCATCCTATGACCCGTTTGTTGTAAACTACAACATGAACGGACTTGAGAAGTCTATTCATGAGTTTATCAATATGCTGGTGCAATACATGGCAACGACCCACAAGTCTGCGACGGTGGTATTGATAGGAAAGGCTTCGACCTCCAAAGTAAATGGCAAGAGGGCCGGACGTTGGAAGAGGAAGAAGGAAAAAGGGAAGACGGTTGCAGCCCCTATTCGCGCTCCTGGCGCCCCTGTTGCCCGGATGGGAATGGGCAAAGGAAAGGGAAGGCCCGGGGTTCTCAGCGGTCCAAGGCAAATGATATCGCATGCATTGCCAAGGAAAGGGGCATTTGAAGAGGGAGTGCCCACAACTCATCTCCAATCTAGGTATGTTTGTGCTTGAAGAAATATGATTACTAATTCTGTTTTATGGGTATTGGATATCGGGTTTTGTGCTCACATCAGTAATGATTTGCAGGCACTGCAAAGAAGCCAAAGGCTAACCAAGGATGAAATAATTCTGAGGCTAGGCGATGGCAAGGCCGTTGCTGTGGAAGTCGTAGGATCAATGGAGTTAGCTATTAGTAGTCATCTTAGGATTGTATTGAACGATTGTTTCAATGTACCTAGCATGATTGAGGATATTGTATCCATACTCGTCCTTGATAAGGAGGGTTATTCTTTCACCATCAATAAAAATGGTTTTTTATATTATCAATGATGGTGTGTCTCATTTTCTTGGTACATTGGTGAACGGTCTGTACATACTTCAACAGTCTAATTGGATTATGACTGCAGAACACAAACGAAAACATGATAATCAAGATAATGCATAGATTTGGCATGCGAGGTTAGGTCATATTTCTAAGGATATGATAAGAAGGTTGGTGGACTCAAAGGGTCTAGAAATAGACGATTTAGACAACCTACCAACCTATGAATCCTGTCTAAAGGGAACGATGACCAAAAAACCCTTTGTTGGACAAAGCACGCTAGCCAATGGTCTGTTGGATTTGATCCATACGGACGTCTATGGTCCATTAAATACTCAGGCTAGAGGTGGGTACTCGTACTTCATAAACTTTACCGATTATCAGTCACGGTATGGTTATGTTTACCTGATGAGGTACAAGTCTGAAGCCTTTAGAACGTTTAAGGAATACAAACTTGAAGTAGAGGACTAAACCGGTTGTATGATCAAGGCCCTTTGGTCAGACTGAAGTGGAGAGTATTTAAGTGGCGAATTCACTGATTACCTGAAAGAGAATGGAATTCTCTCTTAGTGGACTTCTCCTAGAACACCACAGTTGAATGGTGCGTCTGAAAGGAGGAATCGGACCTTGTTGGACCTGGTGCGATCCATGATGAGTTTTACCGAACACCCCTTATCCTTCTAGGGATATGCTCTTGAGACAGCGGCCAAACCTTTGAACTTGGCGCCGTCTAAGAAGATATCCCAGATGCCATATGAGATATGGCATGGCAAGCCTGCCTCCTACAAATACTTGAAAGTGTGGGGTTGCCCCGCATACGTCAAGAGATTAGTGGGAGATAAACTGGACACCAGGTCTAGTTTATGCAGGTTCGTCGGATATTCGAAAGAAACTGCGGGGTATTATTTCTATGATCCCTCCGAGGACAAGGTGTTTGTCTTGCGAAATGTAGTGTTCTTGGAAAAGGATTTTCCATCGGATAGGCGACGTGATGAGGTACTCCTTGAGGAATCATGTGAGGTACCCCATGAGACAGTAGTGACATCTGAACCAGTAGTTCCCACTGATGATGTTCTAGTCCTTCGTAGGTCGGCCAGAGTATCCCAACCACCTGATAGGTACGGATTTCTTGGCCTGACTGGTCAGTTGTATAATGATCCATAGACGTACGGAAAAGCAATGTCGAACATCGATTCGGATAAGTGGCTTGAGACCATAAAATTCGAAATGGACTCGATGGGTGCAAACCATGTTTGGACCCTAGTAGACCCACTAAAAGGGGTAAAACCTGTAGGGTGTAAATGGGTCTACAAATGTAAGCTTGGAGCTGACGGGGAGGTTACAACCTTCAAAGCCAGGCTTGTAGCGAAAGGTTACACTCAATGACCCGGGGTCGATTTTGAGAAAACCTACTCACCCGTAGCAATGGCTAAGTCCATTTGGATACTGCTTGCATAGCAACATGGTATGAGTGTGAAATATGGCAGATGGACGTGAAAACCGCCTTCCTCATCGATTTCGTAGAGGAAGAGATCTATATGGATCAACCGAAAGGTTTCACATCTGTTGGAGAAGAGCAGAAGGTCTGCCGTCTCCAAAGGTCCATCTATGGCCTCAAACAAGCTTCCCGAAGCTGAAACATACATTTTGATGAAGTCATACAGGGATATGATTTTATCAAGAACGAGTTCGATCCTTGTGTATAGAAAAAGATCAGTGGGAGCTTAGTCGTGTTCCTGGTGCTTTACGTGGATGACATCTTGCTCATTAGGAATGATGCTAAGATGTTGGGAACTACTAAAAATTGGTTGTCAACATAATTTTCCATGAAGGATATGGGTGAGACATCCTACATCCTTAGCATCAAGATCTACAGGGATAGATCTAGAAGGATGTTGGGAATGGCCCAGTCCTCGTATATTGAGAAGGACTTGAAGAGATTGAAGATGGAAAACTCAAAATGAGCATTCCTTCCTATGAGGCATGGAATTAAGTTATCCAAGAAGCAGTCTCCTAAGACTGATGAGGAGCTTAAACGGATGTTGGACATCTCCTATGCTTCAGCTGTAGGAAGCATTCAGTACGTTGTCCAGTGCACTAGACCTGATGTGGCTTTCGCTTTGAACGTGACTAGTCGATATCAGGCGTGTGCCGGGGAGGCACAATAGAGTGCGGTCAAGACTATCCTAATGTACTTGAAAAGGACTAAGGACATGTTCTTGATCTACGGTGGTGGAGAATTGATACTGGAAGGCTATAGCGACGCTAGCTTCTAGTTGGATGACGATGATGCCAAGTTTCAGTCTTGTTTTGTATTGAGACTAAATGGTGGCGTGGTTGCTTGGAAGAGTTCCAAGCAGGCTATCACGGCGAACTCCACCACAGAGTCAGAATACATAGCAACTTCGGAAGCTGCTAAGGAAGCGGTTTAGATGAGGAGCTACATCCAAGAGTTGGGTGTAGTATCTAGCATCGCTGAGCTAGTGGTTATCTTCTGCATAACAACGGGGCAATAGCACAAGAAAAGGAACCAAGATCTCATCATCGATCCAAGCATACTCTTAGACGCTACCATCTGCCCAGAGAGATGGTTAGCCGGGGTGGCGTTCGAATGGACCAAGTCAGCTCGGCAAAAAACATAGCAGATCCACTTACTAAGCCCATGTAGCAAGTTGCCCATACTCAGCATCTGGATATGATGGGTTTGAGGTCAATGAGTGATTGACTTTAAGTCAAGTGGGAGATTGTTAGAATAGGTGACCAGAAAGCCAATAGGTTTGGCGTTTTGTAACCTATTTGACAACTTGATGTAATATAATATTACGTCACGAATAAAATGAGTATTCATTACCATTGGTACCTTCTTTGTTGTGCTCATTTTCATATGTTAAAATGGTGTTTTACATATATCACAACAAAGCCCACAGACGAAGGTTAACAACTCATGCAGTTGGGTCACGCATTGAATGATGATCATGAAACCAACTGATAAAGAGTTGGGTCTGAAACATTCCAAGTCCAGGGCCTCGAGATAGGGCATCGAGAGTCCTATAGAGACTTGCAACAAGAGTCGTATTCATTGGATGAGTGTCATGTTTCATCGGCGACAAGCGTGGGACGCTTATACGATCTTGGTGGGTTGGACGACTGGGGTCGAGCCGACTGAACTGACTCGTGGGGATCATCATATGGAAGCCTTGGAGTCTTGGTTGGTATGATTGGATTTTCGCGGTTTTGATAGTATGGGAGTAGTCCTCAGACTTGAGGAACCATGGCAGTCACGTACACAGGATGATTGTATCTTCGATCTGTGATCATTCTGTAAGATGATCATTATAAGCCTTGTCCACTGCAGTCAGAATGTGTAGCGAGGACGATGAGTTCCAAGAATAGGATCCGTCCCCTGTCAGTATATGACAGAGGTATCTCCTATGCACTCGGAGACAAGTTAATGTTGCTTAAACCTGTGGCCACAGTGGTTGGTCGAACAGGAAATGGTTTCCTATGTCGATGCAATGAGGCATGCATATTCTCGAGTATTAAGCATAGATGCCTAGTCGAGAATGAGAACTGATGTCCAATTCCATGCCCTAGACTAAAGCCAGGAGACGGTAGATGGAAGGACCATACCCGTACGGAATCGGAGCCTAAATGTTCACACCAATGTTCACCTATTCTCTAGTGCCATGGACCATTGCTAGATGACCACCCATGGTAACGGGCCGCTGTTAGACACAAGCCTAAGTCTAGCTGAGGGTGAACCTAAAGGGTCACAAACAAATCAACGAGAAGGTGGAGAAATTAACTTGGAGTCAATTCCGGATGATAATAAGTAATTGGATTACTTATGGGATTGTCCATTGGATGGACGGGCTGATATCATATCGGGCCCTTGTTTAATCGGTAAATGGGATATATCGATTAATGTAGAGAGTCGAAAGATTAGATCTTTTAATTGGATTAAAAGATAAATGGAATTATTTAAGTGGATATTGAATTAAATGGGATTTAATTTTGGGTTCATTATAATTGGATTACAGTGGAACTCGGTCCGTTAAATTTTTGTCCAATAGGTGTGTTAATTCTACTTTTGGAATAGGAAGAAGTTGGACTTCTTCCCTACAATAGTATGGCCAAAAATTACCACTCTTGGAGAGGTAAAAATCAGTGATACATGGCCTTGATGTGGTTGACTTGTCTCTTTTGGTAAGGGACAAATCAATTCCAATCAAGCCTCTCTCATTTGGTATGATTAAATCATACCTTATGAGACCGTAGGTTTTGATTGATGAATTTGTAGGATTGATTGGGATGTATCTGGACATCCTTGGATGAACCGAGACACCCTTGGATGAACCTAGTGTTGGAATAGGTGACCAGAAAGCCAATGGGTTTGGCAATTTGTAACCTATCCGACAACTTGATGTGAATGTAATATTATTATGTGATGAATAAAGTGAGTGTTCGTCACTATTGGTACCTACTTTGTTGTGCTCACTTTACATTTGTTAAAACGGTGTTTAACTTATATCGCAACAAAGCCCACAGACCATGGATAACAACTCGTGCAGTTGGGCCACGCATTGGATGGTGGTTATGAAACCAACTGATTAAGAGTTGGGTCTGAAACGTTCCAAGTCGAGGACCTCGAGATAGGGCATCGAGAGTCCTATTGAGACTTGCATCAAGAGTCGTGTTCATTGGATGAGTGCCGTGTTTCATCGGCGACAGGCGTGGGACGCCTACACGATCTTGATGGGTTGGTCGACTGGGGTCGAGCCGACTGGACTGACTCGCGGGGATCATCATATGGAAGCCTTGGAGGCTTGGTCGGTATGATTGGATTCCCCGATTCCGATAGTACGGGAGTAATCCTCAGACTTGAGGAATCATGGCAGTCACGTGCACAGGACGGCTGTATCTTGGATCTGGCGAGAGGTGATCATTCTGTAAGATGATCACTATAAGCCTTGTCCAGTGCAGTCGGAATGTGTAGCGAGGACGGTGGATTCCAAGAAGAGGATCCGTCCCCTGTCAGTATATAACAGAGGTATCTCCTATGCACTCGGAGACACGTACATGCTGTTTGAAGCTGTGGCCACAGTGGTTGGTCGAACAGGGAATGGTTTCCTGTGTCGATGCAATGAAGCATACGTAGTCTCGAGTATTAAGCATAGATGCCTAGTCAAGGATGGGAACCGACGCCCAATTCCATACCCTAGACTAAGGCCGGGAGACGGTAGACGGAAGGATCGTACCCGTACGGAATCGGCACCTAAATGTTCACGCCAATTCACCTAGTCTCTAGTGCCATGGACCGTTGCTAGACGGCCACCCATGGTAACGGGCCCTTGTGGGACACGGGCCCAAGTCTAGCTGAGGGTGAACCTAAAGGGTCACACACAAATCACCGAGGAGGTTGAGAGATCGACTTGGAGTCAATCTCGAAGGATAAAATAAGTAATTGGATTACTTAAGGGAAAGTCCATTGGATGGACGGGCCGATATTGTATCGGGCTTTCATTTAATCGGTAAATTGGATTTTCAATTAAATATGGAAAGTTGAGATGTTGAGACGTTGGATCTTTTAATTGGATTAAAAGATCAACGGGAATAATTTAAGTGGACATTAAATTGGATTTAATATTGGGTTCGTCGTAATTGGATTACGATAAAACCCGGTCCGTTAAATTATACCCGAGAGGAGAAATACTTCCTAATTTGGAATAGGAAGAAGTTGGACTTCTTCCCTAATTAAACATAGCCGACATGCTCCCTTGGAGGAAGCAAAATCAGCCATGTTGCATGCTAGGTGGTATGTTGACTTGTCTCTTTTGGAAAGAGACAAATCAACTCCAATCAAGCTCTTCCCTTTTGGTATGATTTGATCATACCATAAATTTTGGTAGGCTTGATTGAAGAATTGATGGTCATTGATTGGAATGAATCTAGACATCCTTGGATGAACCTAGACACATTCCAATAATCACATTAATTATGTATATATTAGAATATACAACACCTAGCATATGTGATTCATTATTCATCTTTTTCTAGGAAAAAGAGAAGACAAAAATCCTCTCCTCTCTCTCAATTTTCGTGCTCCCTCCCTCTCTTACACTTGTGTTCTTCACTTGATTTTGAATCAAGAAGAAGAACAAAGTAAGTTTAAGAGAACACTAATTCATAGTGTTCTTCTCTTAAACCGATTCCTTCCTAAACCCGTTCCTTTCTAGCAAGAAGAACGTGTGTTTCTTCCGGTGTGGTGTGGATCACCTTTGGAGAATCCATACGTTTGGATTTCGTGAGCATTCCGGAGAAGGAACAACGCTAGTAGCCGGGAGCATACGCTAAACAATCAAAGGTAACGGTTTATTATGCTTTAATTGATTCCATTTATATATCTATGCCCTATGTGTTTAAATATATGTTTTAATATTTACACATCCTACATCGAACGCCCGGTTGAGCACCCAAGGGTACACCCCTTGGGATTCGCATATTTAAATTTGATTTAAATTTACGCCGTTTTCTCGCTTTTCTCGCTTCCGCTCGCGCTCCCGGGCGGATCCGCTTGTCCTTCACCTAGACACATTCCAATAATCACATTAATTTTGTGTATATATGAGTATATACAATCATCAAAGCAAGAGAATTCATATTCATCTTTTTCTAGGAAAAAGAAGAAAAACATATCTCACTCTCTCCTCTAATTTTTGGCCACTCTCCCCACACATACCCTTTGATTCTTCATTTGACCTTGGATCATTTGGACGAATAAAGCAAGTTTAAGAAAAGACACTAATTAATAGTGTTCTAGTTTCTTAAACCGAATCCTCTAAATCCGTTTTCTTCTAGCAAGGAAAACCTGCATCTCTTCCGGTGTGGTGTGGACTACTCTAGAGAGTTCATATGTTTAAACTTGATGAGCATTTCCTGAGAGGAACAACGCTAGTAGCCGTACAAATGATATAACTACAAAGGTAATTTCGGTTTTACGCTTTGGTAGTTTACTTTTCATCTCTATGCTCTATGTACAATATATGTTTATAATATTGTTACATCCTACATCGAACACTCGGTCGAGCAATCAAGGGTACACCCCTTGGGATTTTGTGATAATTGTTTTAAATTTATGCCATTCATGATTCTCACACTTCCACTCGAGCTCCCGGGATGATCCGT
The DNA here is from genome assembly GCA_034509735.1 of Sesamum alatum. Classification (NCBI taxonomy): domain Eukaryota; kingdom Viridiplantae; phylum Streptophyta; class Magnoliopsida; order Lamiales; family Pedaliaceae; genus Sesamum; species Sesamum alatum. The sequence goes on along the minus strand of JACGWO010000001.1, from coordinate 32,521,161 downwards.
TGTCCCTTCAAACTCTGCAAGAAACCTTCACTTTCGGTGGAACCCCTGCAGACCAAATGAAGTTCCAACATTGGCCTTCAATATTAGAAGGAGCCCCACTAACACTAGCCTCACTGATCATACTCGAAATGTCCAAATGATATGCACTCCTAATAGAGTAAACACCTTTAGGCTCGTAATGCCACACCTTACGATCAACTTTTGGTTCTCGGCCCTGGGCTAATCCATAAATCAGAGAAATATCTTTCTCCCAGAATGTTTATTTAATAAGTTCAGAGTTACATCGCAGGGGATTATAAAGAAGAAGATCGCAACACGAGCCTCATTACCCAAACCTTGGCAGGGTGTTATCACCTTAAACGAAGCTGGCCTTGGAATCCAAGGGTCATGCCACACCTTAACATCCTCTCCCGATAAAATTTGTCGACGAAGACCTGCACGGAGAAGAGCAAGAGCACAGATAACACAGGTGCAAGTATAAGAGGGATTAACTCCTTCTGCTGCCTCTAAAAGAATAGAATTAGGATAATAGCGAGCCTTCCAAAGTTGAGCCAATAAACCATCTAGGTGTTGTAACGCACGCCACAACTGTTTGGCCAACATATTGATTAACTCATGAATACCCTTCTCAAGTGTGTTCATGTTGTAGTTAACAATGAATTGGTCGAAGGAGGGTGGGAGAGACTGAAGGATCACATCTATATACGTCTCGTTATCGAGCCCTACCTTGAGGTCCTCGAGCTTTTCCACCAAGGTAAGCATCTTGACCCCATGCTCTTGTGCAAAGGATCCTTCGGTCATTTTAGTTCCAAAGAACGCCTTCGTCGCGATATACCTAGTATGCCAGTCCGGGACTGCATAGCAATCCTTCAGATGAGCCATAATGGAAGGGACATCGTCTAGCCTTTCATACTGCTTTTGAATCTCATTTGTCATAGAGCATGTATGATGAGCCATAATCTCGAACGTCTCACGTTCTTCTGGCGTGGATCCTTTCGGCAAGGTCCTAGGGAACGGCTCGTTCATGATGTAGCCTTGGTTCTCATAATCTAGGACTATCCTCAGATTGTGCAACCAGTCGTTGTAATTGGTTCCATTAAACTTGTTGGTCTCAAGTGTAGTTGATAATGAGTTCTTAGATATTTTTAAATCTACATTTAAAAGAATAGAACTACGATCAGCAGAATTTTTAAGAGATGGAAGTTTTGATAAATAATTAAACGCTTGGACTTTAGTCATTTAATGCTCCCACTATTTATGCGAAAACACGATACTCTCAAACGTTGTTTTCGGGAAATACCCTTTCCTAGTGGGCTTGGGATCCACACCGATTTTCCCCATACCCCGCTTTTACGATTCGCATGGGAAGAATCCTGTGGGAGGTATACCATACCATTCTCGTTCCACAAGATTCTCAAGATAATTGCCTCACCCTTTCACGTGATCCCGAGGACTCCAAGCGAATCACGTTATTTGGGCGTTAGACCCGACCCAATTAACCAAGTCATAGACCCATTGGTACCTCCACGACTCGTGAGATAGGTAACAACAGTCTACTTGTCATTCGTGACATAGTACAGCTTCTTTTAAGCACGATAGTCGTGCCACGACTCGTGAGACCACGCTATCGACCTAAATCAGCTTCCTTATTATGCCATGGATTAGAAGGCATGGACGAACTCCCAGAGTTATGTCCATTTATCGAGGGTCTAATATCTTGAACTTTGGTCCAACCAAGTGAGAGTTGTAAATGACCGAGATTCCATACACATACACATCCATCCATAATGGGTAATTTAAAGTTTGCATCCAATAGCAGTAATATGATAAATAAACTATTCATTCACAATAAAAGCCACATGCAAAATTAAAGCCTAGCACGCCCCTGTTGGATGATCACGAGCCCGAATCCTATGCGGCCCACTGAGCCCGCCGTGGATCTATGGTCAATCTAGGGTTGGTCATACACTATTACATTTAATAGCAACCCGATCAACATGCTGATGGGCTTTGGTCTCTTTTCTCTTTCAAATCTCCATGGAACGCCTTGGATCCTCCATTCTAGGATCTCAATGTGGACCTTCCTTCATCTCCACCAAATACATAAAATAAAATCCTCACTCCTACACTACTCTCATTACATATATAAAAAAAAACCCCAACGAAAACCCGGGGGCAGTACAATAGGAGGGAGATAGAATGACTTATTATTCCAAGGCAACTAGAAGAGGAGAAGGAGAAAGCAAAAGGAGGCCCAACACAAATTAAACCATACATTCAGTCTAGGGCTCGTGATCATCTATTCTCAATAAACGCACGTAATTACATGATTTCCAATCACATAAACATATGCATATAATCCATGATACCCAATCACATCATCCCATGATAAATAAATGAGTTATGTATGAAAAAACATGGTACAACGTTGGCAATAACCATTCTCGTTTGGGAAGACCCTTCCTCATTATTGAATGTAAGTAATCCCCGGGATTTCAAATCCAATACAACAACCTTCCAATATAATGTTCTTTAAGAAAACATCCAAAATTAAATAAAATTAATTTTTCAAAATTTATCCAAAAAATAAAATAACAAGAAAATGTAGACGTTAATCGGTCGTCACCTCCGGCGGCGTTCTGCCGGCGCACACAGGCTAGCAGGCCAGGCCTGCTGTCCCTGCGCGCGCGTGCACTCCCCTATCTGCCAGCGCACGCCTGGCCGGTTGTGCTGCGCATGCTGGCGGGCTGCCGCGCGCGACATCCTGCCGCACCACCTGCGTGCGCATCCTGCGCGCAGACTCTTTTGTCTGCATGCGCGCGCGTCTGGCAGTGCTGCCTCATGCGCGCTTGCATGCGCAGCCTCCCTGGCCACGCACCGGCTGCGCAGGTGTTTCGACGCACTGGACTGGCGCGCGCACCCCCGGCCATGCGTCCGGCTGCGCGCATACCGGCCAAATCCGCGCGCGTTGTACGCGCCTAGCGTGGTTGCCTCGCGCAGGCTCCTCTGCTTGTGCGCGCGCCCCGCCTGAGCGCACTGCGTGCGCGGTCAGCCACCGGCTGGCTGCGTGTGCCGTTTTTCTTCCGTTTTATTTTTCTTGCCCCCATTTCCCAAGAAAAAATAAGAAACCAACAGCACCAAAATTCATAGACAATTAAAAGTAAGAAAAAGACATGCTTGATAATAAAAACATCAAGAATTGAATAAATAATGCCATACACGTTTTTATGCTTTAAACGCACACAAAACCCTAGGCCTATACACCGAATCGGGCTCTAATATCACTGAAAGCCTAGGGAAGGCGTGTGGATCGGCCCGGGAGTAGCGAATGCGGAAGCGCGGTATAATAAAAATTTGCAAGAATTTAAACATGCATAAACGATATAGAATAAACACGTTCAAGGGGTGTTCTCTTGAATCTCCCAGGCGTTCGGTGTATCTCATGAATAATAAAACATACATAGTTTTCATGGAGGCCTTAGGGTTTAAAGAAAAGGGCGAAAACATTAAACTGGAAACCTACCGATTGTCGTTTTCGTCTTCAAGCCGCTACTCGCGTTGTTCCCCATTTTTTTCATGGAAATTGACCCGAAATGCACTCCCCACAGGGCACTTTTCTAGGCGGGAAATGGTAGATTTTTTTCCATCCACGCAGCCCCATGAGCTTGACACATGAGATGTTCAGTTATATTTGACGGCAAGATGACGGAAAGGACTAATTGTGTCAGAATATGCATTGTTTGAAGACCAAATTGTCCCCGTTAATTGTTCGAGGATCAAAATCGAATTAGTGGTATAGTTGATGACTAAAATTGTAATCCTCCCAAAAAATATCATATCCTATTTTCCTAGTTACGAAAAAGCCCTTGAAGTCCAATTTCATATGCATTGGTTTTCTTTGAAATTCTAGTGTATTCAAAATGTTGCGCCAAAAGGAAAACATGTGGAATTTTGATAGAAATTTTAGAGTATAGAGAGAACACTTTATATAATATTTAAACGATATTATCCTTAAAAGAAAGTCTAAAAAATATAATTATATAATATAGGGTAAATTACATCTACCTCCCCTGAGGTTTGACATAATTACAAATACCCCCTCGTTGTTTGAAAAATTACAAATACCCCCATAAGGTTTGTAACTATCTAACAAATAATCTACTTCCATCAATTTTTATGGGTGAACTGACCAAAATGCCCTTATGCACTGAATTATTTTTATTTAATTCTTAAAAATTTTTTGGACTACAATATGCAGGGAGAGGTTTCTTAAGGTTTCCACGCAGAGGAGCAACAATACAATTTTCCTTGGCCGATTTTTCTATAATTTTAATAAATTTTCAAGGGCAAAATGGTCAATTTTAGGCCTTTGGTTAAAAATTACAAACCTTAGGGGGGTATTTGTATTTTTTTTAAACAACAAGAGGGTATTTATAATTATGCCAAACCTCAGGGGAAGTAGATGTAATTTATCATTTAGTTTTGTACATTTTTAACGTCTAACTAAAGGTAGTCTTAAATTACTTATATATAAATACAACTATTGAATCTCAATTACTTTACCTTTTGCGTCCTTTATTTGTAATGAAAAATTAGCATTTAAATTAATCCAAATTTTTATTTGATTCACTTATGAAATAATAATATTTTCATCTTTTTTTTTCGAGTTGTACAAATTGGGAAAAAAATAGTGGTTGTTATATTTTTTTTTATTTTTTAATTCTTATACCAACCATCACTATAATTCTTTATAATATAAATTTCTTGTAATGATATTTTTACTTTACTTTTCAATTTATTCCTCATCTGGGTGAAAAACAAATCTAAACTAGTCAATATTATTTTATGGAATGAATTGAAATGGAATAAGCATTATAAAAGTCATTGTTTCTAATTGAACTTTAGTTTCATTTCACTTATAAAATAATATTTAAGTTTTTTGAGTTGTGCAAATTTTAAAAAGAAAAAAATTATATTATTAAGTCATTTCATTTTTTATTGTAAATTTTTTATTTCTTATGCGAACTATCTTTAAAGTTAATTATCACAAAATTTTCTACTAATAACCTTGTTATGGAACTTTTATATTATTCATCATGTTGTTCTAAGAGGTTTTGGAACAAAGTTTTAAATTGACCAAATTATTTATGAAATGTTTTAAAATGGAATAATAAGTATAATATGATATAAAAATAATTACTTATTGTTGGAAAAATCATGTCATCTAATTTTAATTATCAAACTTCAATATTTCTTAAATATTTAAGAGTCTCGTTATTGATCTATTTACACAATTAATTAGGCATCCATGATATTGGTCATGCCATGTAATTAAAATTGTATCCATTATGTAATTTTAATAAAATTATTTTAGTCATGCGCAAAAAATTAAAAAAACTAATAACATTAGAAGTTTACTCATATTTTATAGTATTTATACTTTAGAATTTAAATTTTTTTCAATTAGCAATATATAACACATATATAATCTAATCTAATCTAAATTAATTTATCTCAATCTCCATTAGAATTCTAAGAAAATTTACCTTTCTGGTCCCTCAACGATATAACTAAAACTATTTTAGTCCCCTTCTTTCACGAGTTACACTTTTGGTCCTTGGACTTGCCAATTTTGAATAGAGTTGGTCCACTGATAAGTCTATGTCAAACACTAACAGATATGTGTGGGTAAAGCGTACGTGGTAGTGAAAAAAAGAGGAAATAGGTTTGATTTTGACACCAAAATTAGGTATATATTGCTATTACCAGCAACTTTTGTATAAAAATCAAGCCTATTTCCCCTCTTCTTCACGTCAACGTGCTCCTCATGCGCACATGTTCGTTAGTGTTTGATGCAACTTTTTTCAAAATTGACAAGACTAGGGATCAAAAGTGTAACTCGTGGAATAAGAGGGACCAAAATCATTTTAGTGATATTGGTAAGGGACCGAAAATATATTTTTTTTTCAATTCTGTCTTACCATTTAATTTTAATGTGTTTAACACCTTATAAAATACTAATTAAATTTATTAATAGAAAGAACTCAATAATTTATATTATGTATTAAATTTATAATACGCATTATAAATATTGTAAGAGAAATAAACACGTCAAATTTATTTTAAGTTTTAAATTTTTACTTTGTTAATATCGTTATTGAAGTTTGAGTTATGTTAATTATAAGATATATTAAATGAAAATCAGATCAAGGATATTTATTAGAAGATCAAATTACAAAGTAACAATTATTTAAAAAAATTACGAGTAAATTAAGTATAAACTTTCTTTTGATCGAGATTTATATGTTATGTACGTATCATGTTTAATGCATTACATAAGACCAAGTCATATAAAAAAGATTTTTATCATAGTCTGCATGTATATTTTCCTACATAGTTAGTAATAAGATTTCTAACTAAAATTTATTTAGTTAGTCATTAGTTACGAATACAACTCTTTATAATAATTCATTTTTGTTAAATTCTATCTCAGCTCAACTATGTAAGTCATTAACAACTATAAGACTAATTACAAAAATTTTTACACATAAATTTCTGATCTATTATTATGTGATTATTAGAATAGGTGACCATGTAGCCAATCTTGGCAGGAAAATGTAACCTATGTCTAGACAATTTCAGCGTGTTTTGATAAATCATTTATGAATAAAGAAGTGAAATTCATATGGCATTACTTTGTTTGCGTTCACTTCTACTTGCTTTTTACATATCTGTTCGCTACGCAAACAAAACCCACGGACTGAGAATCTATTTCGGGGACTGGGACTACGCTTGGAGGTAGGTCCATGAAATTAGTCTTGCCGAATCAGTTCGGAAATCTCCAAGTCAAGGAATCTCGAAAATGGGTATCGAGATTCCCTTTGAGACTTGCACTAAGCATCTGTTGTCGTGTTTCATCGACGGGTGACGAAGGTCGTCTAAGCAGTGTTAGTGGGTTAGCCTGCTAGGAAGCAGCTGACTGAGGTGACTCGCGGGAACCGTCTTACGGAGGACCTTGAGTATGGTCAGAAAGGTATGACGTGTGTTCCCGGTTCCAACGGTACATGTCAAGTCCTTTGACTTGAGGAACTGCTGAGTTTACCTGTATGTCAGGTCTGTATCTTAGATATGGTGAGAGATTGCCAAGAAGCACTTGAGTAGAGCCATGTCTAGTGCAGCTCTGGTATACAGAGTGACAGTAGTTTTTCAAGAAAGGATTTGTCTCTTGTCAAAAGGCATTGACAGTTGAGTCTCACGTATGCTCTGTGTCTTGTCCCTAAAATCTGTGGCCACAATAACTGAACAGAAGGGAAGGATTCCCTTGCGGCGTTTAGTAAGGACAGACCGACACTTAGGTTCAAAATGGGTACCTGCATTTTCCGTGCCCTAGACCCTAAGTGGTGAGACCGTAGACAGAAGGACAAGTGTACTGTTAGAACCTATATGTTCATCCCCGAATATTTCACCTAGTCTCTAGTACCATGGACCGTTGCTAGATGGCCACCCATGGTAACGGACGGATTCTAGGAATCCGACCAAGTCTAGCTGAAAGGTGAACCTAAAGAATCACACACTATCCATACACACATTTAGTATTTAATTTAAAATTAAATATTGGAGAATAGGAATGATTAAATTGGATTTAATCGGGTCCTTTATTTTCTTGGAGAATTAATTCCTTCTATTTGATAAAAGGAATTATATTGATAAATTAGATTTATTAAGGGAATTTATTTAATGGGCTTAAAATAAATATTTATATTTATTTGGCCTCTTGGAATATTTAAATAGGTTTTAAATATTCCATTAAATTAAATCAACAGTTGAGATGGAAAGGAGAGATGGATGGCTAGGATTGATTTGACTTGGTCAAATGCTACTTTGACTAGGACTTTGACTAGGTCAAAATCCTAGTCAAAATAGAGTTCTTAGAGTTGGAGTTTGAAGAGGATTAAACTCCTCCTCTATGTAAACCGCTAGCCTCCTAGAATTGGAGGATGATGATTCTTGAAAACACACACACAACACACACTCTCTCCTCTCCTCTTTCGTCTGCCCCTCTCTCTCTCTTACCAAGAAAATATTATTTTTCTTGTTCTTTTGTTCTTGGAACAATTGAACTAAGGAAGATCGATCCTGTTAATTCATAACGCGTGGTTGATCTATCATCTCCAAATTAATACTTATTCGTTGCTAGCACGACGTGCAAGAATACGTGGGTGGATCGTGTGTCACGATTTGGAGGATCTCAAGAACGAGGTCTTGGTGCAAAACAGGGAACAACGCGAGTAGCCGTTGAAGACGAAAACGACAACGGGTTGGTCTCGTTTTAAGATTTTCGTCCCTCTTTATTTTCAATCCTATGGCCTCCATGATTATTGTATGTTGTTTATGTCATGAGATATACCGAACACCTGGGAATCTCAAAGGCACACCCCTTGAGCGTGTTCTTTAATTTCTATTAAAGCATGTTTTAATTCCGCAATTTTATTTTATACCGCGCTTCTGCATTCCTGCTATTTTTCCGGGACGATCCACAATCTTTCAGTGATAAAGATATAATTGGAATCACAAGAAAAGTATAAAACAAAACAAATGGCAAATCATTCACACTTTTATAATAAATATAATATAATATGATATATATATATATACATAGACATAAGTTTTGGTCTTTTTCGAAAAAAAAAAAAGTCAAATTGAGGGTATGAATTATGTCCTTTTTCTCCCCTTCAAGTTTGGACAAGTTCTAATTTGCCCCACAGTTCAATCTTTGAATTGCATTTAGGCAATGAAAAAAAAAGAGAAGAAAAAAGACAAAAATCTTACAGTATGGTCATACAAGCTAATTATGTTATAAAAAATATATAATTATTAATATACTTACTTACAAGTATTCAGTAGCGAAAAATAATACGTGTAACAATGATTTAACTTTTCTTCGTTTTTTTTAGTTTACATGTTTACTCTATGAAAACATTAACTTCTTATTTTTAGATATTTTGTGGTTATGAACATTTTTTTTTTCTTAACATTGTTTATGCCATTTAACATCCTACCATTGTTAAGTCATATGGTGTTTTTATGGGGATTTATTTAAATTTTGTGTTGCTTTAATAGTTTTTTTCTTTTAAATATTTTCTAATAAATTTTTGTTTTTTGGGTTAAATATCCATGGTGTTACATAAATTTTTCATGGATGGAGATATCCTGACTAGACAATATAGGCGGAAATGAGATTTGCCGTTAATCATTGTACAAACCATACATGTTTAGTTCCACAGTAAAATTACCAAGATGTTATGGTTGCTATAAAGTACTTGTTCAAGTATATGAATAAGACTAAGGATCAAGCTATTATTATCATAGAAGAGAATGTATCAGTTGATGGGGCTACAAACACTACAAAAGATCTCAGGACTTGAAACGAATTCTCTGTCACGGGTTCATGTTGCCACAAATTATAATGGGTTTTGTTTGGATTCAGAATAAGTTTGTGCCGATGACGTCATCATGTTATTTATAAGAAGTTAAATAGTTATTACAGAATCAGTTACAAAATAAGTTTAGCAAGATGTTGTCCCAAAACTCATTCCAAGATAAAACCTGTGACTGTTTTGCCACGATTTTTGGGTTGACAATTTCAACGATTACATTGCAAGAGTAGTTGTCCATTCCAAAAGTGTTACAAAATCCGTCCCGAATTTGTGACATCTTGTTGTTATGTTCCAAATTTGTATACCTGTCACAAGAACCAACGGCTATTTCCGCGACGGCTATTATTCGTTCCAAACCTGTTCTAAAAGTTCCTCTCAACTCTAATTGCTATAATTTTAACGGGCCGATTGGGGGTGGGTGGCGGAGGGTTTCCAGGGGTGGGGGGTTAATTTTATTTTATTTTTAATTTATAATTATACATATAATACATAATATATATATATATATATTAATCATGGTAATTTAATTTTAGATGGTAATTTATTTTTCAATTGCCCTTGTACTTTATAACTATAATTTAATGTTTAAATATTATTTCTAATAAATAATATAATTTATTTAAATTTAAAAATAATTTAAATTAGTTAATAATATATAATTGTTATAATTGATCAATATTTACATTCATATAGATATTTAAATATGGTAAATGAAGTTTAGTATATTAATTTTTTAAGAGATGCTAATTTAATTTTTCAATTTAGATTATAAAGAAAAAAGTTTTGATATACTTTTATGGTATTTTGATATTTCAATAGATATATTTAGAAAAAAAAAATTTATTTTTTGAGAAGGGCGAAAAAATATAAAAAAATAAGAAAGAACAACCTCAAAATAAAATAAACAAAGGATGGTGAATTTATAAAATCAAGAAAGGTATTTCGATGCAGTAACCGACCCAGTCCAGGAGCAAACTCCAGCTGCACAGGAGGCTACTACGCACTGCGCTGACGACTGGCATTGGATTGGGCTTAAAGGATGAATTTTGATGCAGCTAAGCAGAAATCTTTTTCATTATACGCCAAGGGTGTGACTGATCCTACAAGCTTATGTCCTATCGATGTCGTTCGTAGTTCCTGGTATGGCTGGGGAGGCTATCATGTGTTCAGGTTATCAGACTGTCATTTCGATGTAGTGCACGCTACCCACAAGTCATTGTACAATGGGCGTAATGAATCTCAGTTGTATGTGGTTGCTGGATCGGTGAACATCAAGATTGAGAATACCATGTCCGAGAGATGCTACGATCAGGTGTTCTAATGGGCTAGTTATCTATTATCCCGCGATCAGACCCTACCCTCGATTAGTACAACCCGAAGTAGGTGATAAGGAATTTGGGTTTACTAGTGAAGAAGATTGATGCGTGTTAAAATAATTGCATGTTGTACTAAAGGACGACATTGATTTGGAGTACTGCAAGTTTTGTGGTGACACTAGATATAAATCGAACAGGGATCTAAATCCCACCGCAAGTAGTCCTCGTACGCCGTTCTTAGGTACATATGCTTACTCCACGACTGTAGAGGTTGTATGCTTCACAAGTAGAGTTTAGTACTACAGTTGAAGAACTGTTTACACTTCCATCGGGCTACAGTAGCGACCACAAGGAAATGAACAAAAACATCTTCAGGGATCTTCCATATTGGGTCACGCATCTATAGGACGCAATTTGGATGTCATGCACATTGACAAGAATGTGTTTGACAATATCTTTAATATCATCATGGAAATAAAGGGGAAAACGAAGGACAATCTGAATGAACGGAAGGCATATGTAATTGGACAGAGCTTGAGGTGGAGGAACACTGACCGAACATTATGCCAAAGCCATATATACCCTAACGAAGGAGCAAAAGAGGAGGATATGTGATTGGGTTGGGTGTTTGCGGTTTCCTGATGGATATGCCTCAAACCTTGCCCGATGCACCGACATGAGGGAGTTGAGGTTGCACGGCCAAGAGCCACGATTGTCACTTCTTCATGCAAAAATTGATCCCAGTTTCCTTCCATGAGATGCTTCCTGAACATGTGTGGAGTGCACAGACGAGGGTCAGCCTTCTATTCCAGGTTCTATGCTCGGCCACGCTAGATGTCAACGAGGTGTAGGAGTTGAAAGATGTAGGACAAGCGGATCCGCCCGGGAGCGCGAGCGGAAGCGAGAAAGTGTAAATGAATATGTTATTTAAAAACAAAATCCCAAGGGGTGTACCCTTGGGTGCTCAACCGGGTGTTCGATGTAGGATGTATCAATACTATAGCATGTATTATACATAGGACATAGATGAATAGAAAACAATAGAAGCGTAATAAATGTTACCTTCGTAGTTTTCACGCGCGTACGGCTACAAGCTTTGTTCCTTTCTTCCGAATGTTCACCAAGCTCAAATGTATGAACTCTCCAAAGGTGATCCACACCACACCGGAAGAAAACTCACGTTCTCCTTGCTTGAAGAAATGGGTTTGTGAAGGAATCGGTTTTAAGAAGATGAACACTATGAATTAGTGTTCTTCTTAAACCTTCTTTGTTCTTCCCTTCTTGATCCAAGATCAAGTGAAGAACAATGGTAGAAGAGGGAGAGAGAGGCCGAGAGTATTAGGGAGAGAGGAGACCGAATTATGCTTCTTCTTTTCCTAGAAAAGATGAATTATGATTCTCTTGCATAAGTTGTTAGTATATACTCATATATATATATACATAATTAATGTGATTATTGGAATGTTTTTAGGTTCATCGAAGGATGTCTAGATACATTCCAATCAACCACCATTAATTCTTCAATCAAGCCTACCAACTTTTAAGGTATGATCAAATCATACCAAAAGGGAAGGGCTTGATTGGAGTTGATTTGTCTCCTACCAAAAGAGACAAGTCAACCACCACCTAGCATGCAACATGGCTGAATTTTGCTTCCTCCAAGGGAGGATTTTCGGCCATGCTCAATTTGTGAAGAAGTCCAACTTCTTCCTATTCCAACATAAGAATTAATTCCCTCTCGGGTCAAAATTTAACGAATCGGGTTTTACCGTAATCCAATTACGACGAACCCAAAATTAAATCCAATTTAATGTCCACTTAAATAATTCCCGTTGATCTTTTAATCCAATCAAAAGATCCAACGTCTCGACTTTTCATATTTAATCGATAAATCCAATTTACTGATACAATATCAGCCCGTCCATCCAATGGACAATCCCTTAAGTAATCCAATTACTTATTTATCCCTCGATAATGACTCCAAGTCAATCTCTCAACCTTTTCGGTGATTTGTGTGTGACCCTTTAGGTGCAACCTCAGCTAGACTTGGGCCCGTGTCCCACAAGGGCCCATTACCGTGGGTGGCCGTCTAGCAACGACCCATGGCATTAGAGACTAGGTGAATGTTGGCGTGAATATTTAGGCATCGATTTTGTACGGGTATGGTCCTTCCGTCTACCGTCTCCCAGCCTTAGTCTAGGGTATGGAATTGGGCGTCAGTTCCCATCCTTGACTAGGCATCTATTCTTAATACTTGAGATCACGCATGCTTCATTACGTCGACACAGAAAACCATTCCTTGTTCGACCAACCACTGTGGCCACAATTTAAACAGCATTAACGTGTCTCCGAGTGCGTACGAGATACCTCTGTCACATACTGTCAGGGGATGGATCCTATTCTTGGAATCCACCGTCCTCGCTACACATTCCGACTGCACTGGACAAGGCTTATAATGATCATCTTACAGAATGATCACCTCTCGCCAGAGCCATGATACAATCGTCCCTGTGCACGTGACTGCCATGGTTCCTCAAGTCTGAGGACTACTCCTGTACTATCGGAACCGGGAAAATTCAATCATACCGATCAAGCCTCCAAGGCTTCCATATGATGATCCCCGTGAGTCAGTCCAGTCGGCTCGACCCCAGTTGACCAACCTATCAAGATCGTGTAGGCGTCCCATGCCTGTCGTCGATGAAACACAGCACTCATCCAATGAACACGACTCTTGATGCAAGTCTCCATAGGACTCTCGATGCCCTGTCTCGAGGTCCTCGACTTAGAACATTTCAAACCCAACTCTTAATCAGTTGGTTTCATGACCACCATCCAATGCGTGGCCCAACTGCATGACTTGTTAACTGTGGTCTGTGGGCTTTGTTGCAATATAAGTAAAATCCCGTTTTAACATATGTAAAATGAGTGCAACAAAGTAAGTATCATTGGTGAAGAACACTCATTTTATTCATCACATAATATTACATTACATCAAGTTGTCAGATAGGTTACAAAATGCCAAACCTATTGGCTTTCTGGTCACCTATTCTAATAGAAAATAGTGTCTCTGTCATCATGTGCAACCTTGGGAATGTATTTCCTCCAGATTCCTTCCACTCGATGGAGCACCTCATTATTCACCTGTCATACGAGGCTCGTATGGGATGACCCGTGCAGTATAGGAGGATGTACCCATTTGAGATGTAACTACTTATCATTAACTCAGATAGTTGTGTTTGACTTGTATAGTTGAACATTTTAGGAGCCTAATTATTTGTATAGGTTCTTTCGTCAATCAAAGAAGAAGGTGAAGAACAAAACACACGTTGAGGTTTCGATCGTCGAGGCATACATTATCAAAAAATCAGGCTATTCATTTCTCACTACTTTGAGCCCCATGTTACTTACAAAAGACCCAGTAGGAACGATGATCTCACGAGCAACGATGACAAAATTCAAAGGTATATATTTTCAACCACCTTGGCCAGTTAAGTGGGGCATCGAAGAAGAGAGGGCTAAGGGGTCCTGAACGTCACATAATCAAGGTGTATGTGTTGTGAAATTGTGAAGTAGTCATGCGATATTACGAGTAAGTCTTGGATTGTATGTATATATAAAGTATATATATATATATTTTCATAAATATTAAAGGTGATATATATGTATATATACACACACAATGGTTTTTTGGCAATATGTCATTCTTGAATGAATTGAATGAGAACTATAGCTCGAAGCAACCAATTATTGATCAATGAGTAGCCACTTTTTTCAACGGATGGTCCAAATGTAGTGTAAGATTGAACTTTATTTTATAATTTCTATATTTGCTTAATTTGTAGCTTTAATTGAATGTGAGAGCGAAATTATACTTTGTTTCACTGGCAGATGAAACCCAAATTAAACTATACGGACAACGAGCTTATGAAGTGTCATTATTGGAGGCCTAGCACAGAGGTGGTGGGCTGGCCAGGTTACTTTGTAAACTGTTACAATTTCCACAATAAGGTGCACAATGTTGGCAAGTCAACTATGAATTATGGGGTGTGTGTGAAAAGCTCATCGTATAAAGACACCGACAATGACTTTTACAAGATACTCGAAGAGATAATTCAGTTGCATTACCCACTTATTGTGGACTTGCATATCGTTATGTTGAAGTGTCCGATTAGAGGTATGAAGGTACACCGTCGTTATTACCCGGTTGATGTTAATTTAAAAAAGGTATAACAAAAAGATGAACCTTTCATACTGGCACAACAAAAGTCCAAGTTTCTTGCGATGAGTATCCAAGCATGTGGAGAGAGAAAATTGATTGGATAGTTGATTGCGAAACCAAGAATCAAAGAGTAGTTGATGATTCTCGCTGGACAGATGCCACGTATCAACCTAAGGAAGTCATACTTGTTCCAGAAGTTACTACAGACAATCATACGTACAACCTGCATGACCCAAAAGGTATACAATGTTTCGTTCATCTTTCTGTAGCACTTCAATAGGGAGCTGGAACATCTCGTTCACCTAATGTGCAATCTGAAGATGATGAAGAGACGAGGAGGGCGAGGCTAGCTTCGAGGACTACGAGACAGATAAAAGGCTACGATTAAATATCTAGTGCTAATGGGTATACACCCGTTTTATATGTTATGTCATAAATTTGTGCTGATTCACAGTAAAATTACTTTTAAATAAATTTTATAAAAATCAAATTTTGAGATGAGGAAAATTGGGCACCTCGTCCCTAATCTTGCTACAAAATGAGCCTGATTTTGGCAGAAGAATCAGTATTCTAGAGGGATATAAAACTTTGAGATGGGTACTTTAACAAACTCGTCCCCCAAGTTCAAGGAAGAGACCGTGAAGAATAAGACCAATCAGACCGGATGCACAAAAGAAAGCTAATAAGTTCTTTTTTCTTTTTATTAATTATGAATCATTAATAAATATGATTTAGTTATTAAATTATAGTCTTTCTATTTTCATTTGTTGCACAGGAGACACGACTAGGTAGACCGTCAAAGCAGATGGAGCTCTTCTCCAAATGCTACAACAAAAAGGCTGACTGTAATTGGAGCAAGCTGATGGGCACAGGAGACACAACTAGGTAGACCATCAAAGCAGATGGAGCTCTTCTCCAAATGCTACAAGAAAAAGGCTGACAATAAAGCAGTTATACAAACTTATATGATGCAATTGTTTTACTTTGCAGCATTTAGCAAATTTTTACTTATGAATTTTGACTTTTACTTTTGTTCATTTATGAATTAGATGTGTTATTAATGTATTTAATTGATTCATTTTTATTTTATTGTTATGGATCATTATTTAAAAAAGAAACTTCCCCAATAAACAAATGTTGCAAAAAAATAAGATATATTTACAATTATCACATTCATATATAATAACCAATGCAAAAATAATTTGCACAATTTCAAATGTCAATAAGATAATAGAGTTAATATCTCAATATCTTAATATTCATTAATTCAAATTAACTTAAATAGTCAATATTAAATTTTATATAATTTTAATTAGAAATGTATATGTTTGTGTAATGGACGGGTTAATAACTAGTTTCTATTTACATTTAACCAAAATAATATCATAAATATATGTTATTGTATTTTAGGTGGGGTGGATTTTGTTTTATAATCTTGTTACCATAAATACAATATGAAATCATGTACAACTTAGTGTAATATAAGTCGTGTGGAATTAATAAGTTCAATTAAAAATATTTATAGTAAACTTTATCCTGTAATATAATTTTTAATAATTTTATCTTATATTTTTGTATCGCCTAACTAATATTATTCATTTTTATTATAAAAGTCAAAAGGTAAAATTTCTTTTTTGACATTTTGGAGGAAATTTTAAATGATGGGTTATTTTTATTTTAGTCCCTGTGTTTTGAAATAATTTTTAAAATCATCCAATTTTTATTTTTATTTCTCAATTTCATCCTTCCGGTCAATTTCCAGCTAATTTTCCAGTTAGAAAATAGTATTTGACAAAAATGCTTCTGAATTTTTTTTTTGTTAAATATGCACAATTGTAAAAACATCTCAAGTTTCAATTTATTTATTTGAGTTTTTCATTTTTTCTGTTTCAATGTTTAAGTTGCTTAGTTTTTTTCTTTTTCTGTTCTTCTGGATTTAGTTTTTTAGTTTTTCAGTTTTTCTGCATTTTTTCTGTTTTCTTGGATTTTTCCTGCATTTTCTCAATTTCCATTTCAACTTTTTTTTCTGTTTCTGTTTCTGTTTCAGCATGTTTTTTTATTTCAGTTTTTTCTGCATTTTTTCTGTCTCTATTTCTGTAATTTTTGTTGTTTTTGTATTTTTCTATTTTAGTTTATGTTTTATTAAATTTATTCATGTTCTTGTTCCCCGTGTGTTTGAACAAGACATGAATCTATAGCATAATGGTTGGAGGAAGGGTGAGAAGAACATTTTGATGATGAAATGCTCATCTTTTGTCTATTTTTTTATGGTGTTCTGCAACAACACATGCACAAATATTTTTTGATATATTGACTTAGTGCAAACACTTTCAACCTAAGTTTTTTAATGTATTGACAAACAACTTTTTAATGTATTTTGGCAATGCAAATTTTGTTTGTCTTTGCATCGAATTCAGGTTTTGTTATTTACTGTTTCTTGCTTGTTGTTTACAAGTTTAGTAATTTAATACAAGTTTAACAAAGTATTAAACATGGAGTATGCCTAAATTTTTCTACCTACAATATGGTATGAAAATTGAAATTTTCTCCTGAAATTTTATTGTTTTTTGTTAAATTTAGTTTGTGCATTTTGTTTCTAATTACACCATATATTTATAGGGAAGTATGGTTGGCAAAACACCAAATTCCAACCATTAATAGTGGCATTCAAATGGTCACAAAAGACTAAATTGAAATTAATTTTAAAAACAGAGGGATGTTTTTACAATTGTGCATATTTTACAAAAAAATTTAGGGGCATTTTTGTCAATTATTATTTTCTGACCAAAAAATTGGTTAGAAATTGATTGGAAGGACGAAAATTGGGAAATAAAAAATAACAATTGGATGATTTTGAAAATTATTTTAAAACACAAGGACTAAAATGAAAATAACCTTTGGATATGACTATCCAGTAGTACACAAAAGTCTCATGTTGCGTCTGTCTTAAGTTGGGTTTTGATTCGATGTGGGGTGTGATATAAGATAATTAATTTGGGAATCAGTAATTAATTATAATATTTCAATTCACAATCTCATAATTAATTACTTAAGTATAGATTATAATTAAATTCAAAAACTAACTCATTTTCAATATTAATATGAACCCCTGTGATATAAGAAATAAGCAAAAATTCCCTTGTAAAAAAATAATTAGCAAATTACCCTCTGTGATCTTAAAATGAAGCAAATTACTCCCATGTGTTTTCCCTTGATAGGGGGGTAATTTGATTCATTTCTCAAAACACAGGGAGGTAATTTGCTAATTATATTTTCATAGGGGGGGTTTTGCTCCTTTCTTATATCACAGGGGGGTAAATTGCATTTATCCACAATTTTTACGGTAAAATGGTCGATTCATGTTTAAATTTTGCACTCTGATCCCTTCAGTTTTGAAATTTTCCAGATGATCCTCAATGTTGGTTGAAAAAGTATTGTAGCCTCCCACCGTAAGTGTTGGTTCCTAGTTAACTGCTATGTAAGACAGCACACCTTAGTGCACAACAAGGCTGTGCAAATTTCCAGAAAAATAGGTCGTAGTTATATATTTTTGTGGTAATTTGATAAAATTATGGTGATTTTAGACTGAAGCAAATCATGAAAGAATGTTTTTTGGTTGTGAAACATATAAAGTAAGATGAAAAAAAGATGAAACATATAAAGCATTGCCGAGACGAGGACATTCCGCTACCACTGGCAATGCAAGGATATTGGCCTCTTTATATTGAGCTTTGCCGACGACCTTCTCTTATTCTGCCATGCGGATCAAGAATCTGTGGGCACACTAATGGGGGCTTTTAATGAATTCGCTCAACTCTGTGGACTGCATGGGAACCCGGACAAGAGTGCTTTGTTCATTTTGAAATCGGCGGCCAACTGGGCGGTATCTTTGCAAGCTCTTGTGGGCTTTCCGTTGGGATAGCTGCCAATCAAATATCTGGGTGTGCCGCTGTCCTCATCAAGGCTATCCAATGCTAATTTCAAGCCCCTCCTCGACAAAGTGGACAGTCGACTCATAGCATGGGAATTGAAGCAGGTCTCGTATACGGGGCGTTTACAACTTATCAAATCGGTTCTTGCCTCTTTCCATATTTATTGGGCCTCCGCCTTTATCCTACCGAAGGGGGTATCTAAGCAAACTAGAGTGGCGATTTCACAGCTTTCTTGTGGTCGGGCAGCGGGGCAAGGGGCACGCCGCGTGTCGCATGGGAGGAAATCTATTCGCCGAAGGAAGTGAGGGGCTTGGGCATCATATCCATTACTGATATGAATAGTGCCCTCACTGTTAGGTTGTTGTGGGCTATTATTAAGAAGGCGGATAGCTCGATTTGGGTGCAATGGATACTAATATACCGCATTGGAGACGCTTCGATCTGGACTGTCCCGGGCGAAGTTGGTTCTTAGAGCTGGAGGAAGGTGCTAAAGCTGATAAGTGCCATATTGCCGGCTATAACGTATGATATTGGAGATGGTGCAACCTTTAAATTGTGGTTGGACCCGTGGTACGTAGGGGGAATCTTGATTTGGCGCGCGTCGACAGGACCTCGCAGGTTGGGGCTGCCGAAGGAGACCCCTTTATCAGCGGTCATCACTGCCGAAACCTGGAATTTCCCAATTAGCAGAGGGCTGGCGCAATTGCAACTTCGTGACCTCCCTCCCATCCATGGCGGCTGCGATGTTGTTCACTGGAGGTCCAACACTAGCCATTTCTCGACTGTAGCTGCGCTGGACTTTCTTCGACCGAGACGTCAGCCAGTAGCATGGTATTGTTTGATGCAAGGAAAATTCAAGATCCTTTGGCTGGCAATACGGGAGAAACTTTCGACATTGGATAGGCCGTGGTTCAGCCATTTAGAGACCTTCTGCTATTTATGTGACCTGCCGGTTCTTGAAATGCACTCCCACCTGTTTTTTGCGTGCCCTTTCTCAGCTAGATGTGTGGCCCTGATGCAACGCGCGGTGAAGTTTTCGTGGCCGACGGGTGAGTGGAGTCGAGGTGTGGCTTGGGCGCGAAGGCACTGGCATGGAAACCAACTTATCAACATGGCGAACAAAGCCACCCTCGCAGCTCTCGTCTATCATGTGTGGCAGGAGAGAAATAAGAGAATCTTCGCAAGCCAGCGCTCCACTCCAGAAGACATGGCTAAGATGGTCTTAGAGCAAATTAGTCTTCGGATTATTAGTAGTGCAGTGCAACCCTCGTTGCAAGCGTCTGTACTATATAGACTTTGGAACATCGCCTGGCGATGATTGATATTGTGCGCATCTGTGCAGCTCTTTATGTATATATGAAATTTACATTCCCCCAAAAAAACATATAAATCATTGATTTGTAAACTTCCATGGGCTATTGTACAAAAGGACGCAAGCTCGGTTTGGGTGCAGTGGGTTTTATGGCATAGACTTCAGGATCACTTGATTTGGTCCGTCAACACCGCGCGTGGCTTCTAGAGTTGGAAAAAAATTGTCAGATTACAAGACTCACTATTGCAGGCTATTGGAGTTTGTCATCGGGAATGGGCACAACCTGCGCTTATGGCTCGATCCCTGGCACCCTATGGGTGTGCTGCTCCACTCTTTCTTGACGGGGCCGTGCTGCTTGGGGCTGGCGAGGGACGCAGCTCTCGCGACTGTCATTGACGAAGGGAGGTGGGTGTGGCCTTTGTTCCGTTCAACAACAAAATTGGGCTTCTTGGACTGTCTCCCATCCATTGCGAGGGCAGCGATCAAATTCTTTGGAAGTCTCCCTCCGGTCGATTCTCTACAGGGAGTGCTCGTGCCATGTTGTTCGTGCGCTCGTGCCCTGTTGTTATGTCCTAGAAACACATGATCAAAAGTTTTTCCGGTGCGCATTCTCGGGTAAAATGCTTTTTTGGTCCGATAAGATTAAGGCATTATTTATTTCGGTACCACAACTTAGGTAGGTAGTTGTTTTAGTCCCATGAAATACGTTTTTCAGTTTTTTTGGTCCCAAAAAATCATGTGCAAATTAAGTAAGTGGCTGTTTTAGTCCCATAGAACATATTTTTCAGTTTTTTTGGTCCCAAATGTAGGTGGTTATTTTAGTCCCATGAAACACATATTGCAGTTTTTTGGGTCCGAAAATGTCATATGTTGGGACAAAAAAAACTGAAAGACGTGTTTTATGGGACTAAAACGCCACCTACCTAAGTTGTGGTACCAAAACAAATAATGCGCTAGTCTTACGGGACCAAAAAAGCATTTTGCCCCGCGTTCTTGACTCGGTGTATGGCAGCACTGAAGCCAGAGGTTCGATTCCCATGGCCGATGATGGGATGGCAGCTAGGTGTGGCTTGGGCAAGCCGCCGATGGAGGGGTACGCATCTCATCAATGCAGCTTACCGAGCTACTTTGGCTTCCCTGGTGTATCATATTTGGACCGAGAGGAATAAACGCATCTTCATGGCCCAAAGCTCACTGCCTGAGGTTGTTGCTAGAGTAGTTGTTACCCAAGTTTGACTACGCATTATTAGTTTGGAACTAAGGGAGTCCCTACAGACTTATATTCTATAGAGATTGTGGCACATCCCTTAGCCATAGTGGTTGTAATCGCAACGCCTTTTGGCTGCCTCCTTTTCTATTTAATGCATACTTACAGTTTCCCGAAAAAAGAAAAAAAGAAAACCAAAAAATGTTTTTCAACAAGTTAGGGTGGACTTGTGTGCCATCCCGCTCCACCCCCTAAAAACCCATAACCCACCATGTCCCGCCCCGCCCCGATTAATTATTTAAATAATTTTTAAAAAATCTAGAATAATAAATATTTTAAAATCAAATTACATGACATAAACCATTAAAAAAATTGAAAGTGTTAATACTTGCTATCAATTCATATGATTTTTCTTCATAGTTGTTGTTTTATTTTAATTTTCATAACCACTAAATATTTATTAATTAGTGTATGAAAGATAAATAAAATATATCATTAATCATTCAAATACAAATATATACTTAATTTCAAATCATAATTTTTAAATAAGTAAAGCAAGTGTGATATGAGCTGAAAGAGCTCATTCCTGGATTTGAGTAGAGTGGACCTTGGGTTTCTGTAAGCTATGAAAAGGGAGCCTGCAAAAGAAGCATTAGCACTCCAACGCTCAAGTCAGTAACAGTTGTAGAAGAATAAATTCGAATAAAGTAAAGAAACGATGAGATTTCGTGAACAAAGAGCATAAGATGAACATAATGTGAGTGTGAGAGCATAAATTCGTGTCCTAGAGTGCTAGTGAAAACATTACTTAAGCCAGCCAAGTATGTTAGTATTTATAGAGGAAGAGCCACGGTTGGGAGGGACTCTTCATCTGCCTGGACTCTAGAAGGACCGAGCATTGGCCTTCCTAGACTTTTGCAGCCTTTCAGCTCTTCAAAGTAGGAGGTCAGTTGAAGGGGTCTTCCGTGGATAAGGATAAGCATAAGGTCGGGTCTATCCTTATCCGGTCTTGATGAGCTTAGGCTTCCACCTTGGGCCTCCTTGATGAGGCTTCATCCTTGGCCTAGGCTGGACCTCTATCTTGTTAGGGAGAGGCCTGACTAGTCTTTCCTTGGGCTGGGCCAGTGCTCCTGTTGGGCCTCCTCCCGAAAATAGGTGGGCCTTCGTGTGGAGCTCCAATACTTTTTCTTGGGCTTTTAAATATCTCTTTGAGCTTTTGGGCTTGCTCTTGGGCTAACCATTTTGGCATATATCAATCAGTCCCCCCACTCTGAGACAGAGGGTTCACCACCGTTCCTACCCAGAGTAGAGGCCTTTTGTGGTTAGCAAGGGAGGTTCGACCCCATTTCCTTCTCAGTTGGCTCCAGCTGAGCTTCTTTCCTGGCTAAGGGAAATGAGACAAACCGTCTAGGGTTATGGGCGCCTTGCTTCATGCCTGTCATAATGACTGGGGGTTGCCTTTATGGCAGGCTAGGGCGTAGGCCTCTATGCCACGCGCGTGGCGGCCACGCGCCCCGCATGGGGGAGTTATCGCTAGCTGCCCACGTCGGTTATTTTTATGCTTGGTAACCGCCCAATAGGAGGCGGTTATTTACATGTTCTCTGGGTAACCACATCCTTCCCACGTCTTCTTCCCTCGATCAATTTATTATTCTATCTCCTTCCATTCTTCTGCCTTCGCACGTCTTTGTAAGAGGAAAATGCAACTTTGTACATTTTCCACCAGCTATGTAGGTTTAATCTTCTTTTCTCTCGCATTTTGCTTAGTGTTTTTCTGCCAAAAAAATGACTTCTTCCACTCCTTGTAACGAGTCCATCCAATTCATAGGGAAATACGTTAGAGGCGATTATCCCTCCCCCGCCTCTTCCATAGGGGTGGCCTCTGGTCCCTCTGCCTTTTGAGGTGGTAGGAGGTGGAGCCGGAGGAACCTCTCTCGTGCTCCTCGATGGTTGATTGACGAGGAAGAGGAAGTTTTGGAGGAGGTAGAGAGTTTGGCTGAGGGAGACGCTGAGGAAGTGAGAGGGAAGCGAGTCCCACCCCACTAGAAAGGGCCTCCTTCTTACGGTTCTGACGCCGCATGCCTGCGGGGGAGTACGAGATCCCCCTTGGTTACACTGAAGGACAAGCGGATCCGCCCGGGAGTGCGACCTGAAGCGAGAAAGGCGAGAAAAGTGCGTAAATTTAAATCAAATTCAAAATACGCGAATCCCAAGGGGTGTACTCTTGGGTGCTCAACCGGGCATTCGATGTAGGATGTGTAAATATTAAAACATATATTTAAACACATAGGGCATAGATATACAAATGAAATCAATCAAAGCGTAATAAACCGTTACCTTTGATTGTTTAGCGTATGCTCCCGGCTACTAGCGTTGTTCCTTCTCCGGAATGCTCACGAAATCCAAACGTATGGATTCTCCAAAGGTGATCCACACCACACCGGAAGAAACACACGTTCTTCTTGCTAGAAAAGAACGGGTTTAGGAAGGAATCGATTTAAGAGAAGAACACTATGAATTAGTGTTCTCTTAGACTTACTTTGTTCTTCTTCTTGATTCAAAATCAAGTGAAGAAACACAAGTGTAAGAGAGGGAGGGAGCACGAAATTTTGAGAGAGAGAGGAGAGGATTTTTGTCTTCTCTTTTTCCTAGAAAAAGATGAATAATGAATCACTTATGCTAGGTGTTGTATATTCTAATATATATACATAATTAATGTGATTATTGGAATGTGTCTAGGTTCATCCAAGGATGTCTAGATTCATTCCAATCAATCACCATCAATTCTTCAATCAAGCCTACCAAAATTTATGGTATGATCAAATCATACCAAAAGGGAAGAGCTTGATTGGAGTTGATTTGTCTCTTTCCAAAAGAGACAAGTCAACATACCACCTAGCATGAAACATGGCTGATTTTGCTTCCTCCAAGGGAGCATGTCGGCCATATTTAATTAAGGGAAGAAGTCCAACTTCTTCCTATTCCAAATTACGAATTATTTCTCCTCTCGGGTATAATTTAACGGACCGGGTTTTATCGTAATCCAATTACGACGATCCCAATATTAAATCCAATTTAATGTCCACTTAAATTATTCTCGTTGATCTTTTAATCCAATTAAAAGATCCAACGTCTCAACATCTCAACTTTCCATATTTAATCGAAAATCCAATTTACCGATTAAATGAAAGCCCGATACAATATCGGCCCGTCCATCCAATGGACTTTCCCTTAAGTAATCCAATTACTTATTTTATCCTTCGAGATTGACTCCAAGTTGATCTCTCAACCTCCTCGGTGATTTGTGTGTGACCCTTTAGGTTCACCCTCAGCTAGACTTGGGCCCGTGTCCCACAAGGGCCCGTTACCATGGGTGGCCGTCTAGCAACGGTCCATGGCACTAGAGACTAGGTGAATTGGCGTGAACATTTAGGCGCCGATTCCGTACGGGTACGATCCTTCCGTCTACCGTCTCCCGGCCTTAGTCTAGGGTATGAAATTGGGCGTCGGTTCCCATCCTTGACTAGGCATCTGTGCTTAATACTCGAGACCACGTATGCTTCATTGCGTCTACACTGGAAACCATTCCCTGTTCGACCAACCACTGTGGCCACAGCTTCAAACAGCATGAACGTGTCTCCGAGTGCATAGGAGATACCTCTGTCACATACTGACAGGGGACGGATCCTCTTCTTGGAATCCACCGTCCTTGCTACACATTCTGACTGCACTGGACAAGGCTTATGATAATCATCTTACAGAATGATTACCTCTCGCCAGATCCAAGATACAGCCGTCCTGTGCATGCGACTGCCATGATCCCTCAAGTCTGAGGATTACTCCCGTACTATCGGAATCGGGGAAATCCAATCATACCGACCAAGCCTCCAAGGCTTCCATATGATGATCCCCGCGAGTCAGTCTAGTCGGCTCGACCCCAGTCGACCAACCCATCAAGATCGTGTAGGCGTCCCACGCCTGTCGCCGATGAAACACGGCACTCATCCAATGAACACGACTCTTGACGCAAGTCTCAATAGGACTCTCGATGCCCTGTCTCGAGGTCCTCGACTTGGAACGTTTCAGACCCAACTCTTAATCAGTTGGTTTCATGACCACCATCCAATGCGTGGCCCAACTGCACGAGTTGTTATCCATGGTCACTGTGGGCTTTGTTGCGATATAAGTTAAACACCATTTTAACAAATGTAAGATGAGTGCAACAAAGAAGGTACCATTGGTGACGAATACTCATCTTATTCATCACATAATAATATTACATTCACATCAAGTTGTCGGATAGGTCACAAATTGCCAAACCTATTGGCTTTCTGGTCACCTATTCCAACATACACCATTTACGTTCCCTCCCTAGATAGTTCACCAGAGCTTCCTCCATCCGGCTGTTTATGTTTCTACTAGGCCCAGTTCATGGCTGGCCTTAGGTTTCCCATTCTTTCCTTCTACCAAGACGTGTCTAGGTTGTTTATGAAAGAAATCCGGTGGATCGTCCCGGGAATTGCGCGAATGCGGAAGCGCGGTAAAAAATAAATTTACAAAATAAAAGGCATGCTTTTAATTTAAAGAACACGCTCAAGGGGTGTGCCCTTGAGGTTCCCGGGCGTTCGGTGTATCTCATGATCATAAAACAAATAAAGAAATCATGGAGGCCATAGAGTTGAAAAATTAAAGAGGGACGAAAATCTTAAACGAGACCTACCCGTTGTCGTTTTCGTCTTCAACTGCTACTCGCGTTGTTCCCCGTTTTACACCAAGACCTTGTTCTTGAGATCCTCCAAATCCGTGACACACGATCCACCCACGTATTCTTGCACGTCGTGCTAGCAACGAACAAGTATTATATTGGAGAGGATAGATCAACCACGTGTTATGAATTAACGGGATCGATCTTCCTTAGTTCAATTGTTCCAAGAACAAAAGAACAAGAAAATAATATTTTCTTGGTGAGAGAAAGAGAGAGGGGCGGACGAGAGAGGGGAGGAGAGAGTGTGTGTTGTGTGTGTGTTTTTCAAGAATCATCAATCTCACAAATGTTGGAAGCTAGAGGTTTATATAGAGGAAGAGTTTAATCCTCTTTAAACTCAAACTCTAAGTAACCTAATTTGACTAGGATTTTGACCTAGTGTTTGACCTAGTCAAACTAGTGTTTGACCTAGTCAAACGAATCCTAGCCTTCCATCTCCCCTTTCAATCTCAACCGTTGATTTTAATTTAATGGAATATTTGAATCCTATTAAATATTCCAAAAGGCTAAAAGAATAAATATACTATTATAAATAAATATTATTATTTATTCTAAGCCCATTAAATCAACCCTTTTAATAAATCCTATTTATTAATTTAATTCCCTTTATCAAATAAAAGGAATTAATTTCTCCAAGAAAATATGGGACCCGATTAAATCTAATTTAATCATTCCTTTACTCCAATATTTAATTTCAAATTAAATACTAAGTGTGTGTGGATAGTGTGTGACTCTTTAGGTTCACCATTCAGCTAGACTTGGTCGGATTCCTAGAATCCGTCCGTTACCATGGGTGGCCATCTAGCAACGGTCCATGGCACTAGAGACTAGGTGAAATATTCGGGGATGAACATTTAGGCTCTAACAGTACACTTGTCCTTCTGTCTTCGGTCTCATCACTTAGAGTCTAGGGCACGGAAAAAGCAGGTACCCATTTTGGACCTAAGTGTCGGTCTGTCCTTACTAAACGCCGCAAGGGAAACCTTTCCCTTCTGTTCAGTTACTGTGGCCACAGATTTCAGGGACAAGACACAGAGCATGCATGAGACTCAACTGTCAATGCCTTTTGACAGGAGACAGATCCTTTCTTGGAAACTACTGTCACTTTGTACACCCGAGCTGCACTAGACATGGCTTATGACTACTCAAAAGTATTTTGGCAATCTCTCACCATATCTAAGATACAGACCTAATGCACAGGTAAACTCAGCAGTTCCTCAAGTCAAAGGAATTGGCCTGTACCTTTGGAACCGGGAATACACGTCATACCTTGCTGACTATACTCAAGGTCCTCCGTAAGACGGTTCCCGCGAGTCACCTCAGTCAGCTGCTTCCTAGCACGCTGACCCACTAACATTGCTTAGACGACCTTCGTCACCTGTCGATGAAATACTACAGCAGATGCTTAGTGCAAGTCTCAAAGGGAATCCCGGTACCCATTTTCGGGATTCCTTGACTTGGAGATTTCCGGACTGATTCGGTAAGACTGATTTCATGGACCTACCTCCAAGCGTAGTCCCATTCCCCGAAATCGTTTCTCAGTCCGTGGGCTTTGTTTGCGTAGTGAACAGAAATGTAAATGCAGATAAGTGAACGTAAACAAAGTATTGCCATATGAATTTTCACTTCTTTATTCATAAATGTTTTATCAAATACCAAAGAATTGTCTAGACATAGGTTACATATTCCTGCCAAAATTGGCTTATATGGTCACCTATTCTAACAGTTTAGGGTTCATTCGAACTAGCTGGCCCCCAACTCCTTCGGCCTGCTTGCAAGTTTTGCCCTAATTTTTACGTTCCATAGTTGGTCTTTTACCAGCCAAAAATTCTCCTTTTGCTTCCAGTTAAGAAAGTCAAACCCTGGCACCTTCCATTTCTTCCCCCGGTGAGGGATTCGCTTCCTTCCTACCTCAAGCACGCCTAGGTCTTGGAGGGGTAACTTCTTTTTTGTGCGCCCTCCCCTTCCTAGGTCCTTTTCCTGCGAATGGATTTCTGACCTACCTCATGCTAATCCCGCGTCTGGGAAAGACAGGGCACCAGTCCTCGCAGCCTTCTTGGAAGAGCTGAATGAGGACCCTTATGATGTTCGGGGCCTCATAGATGAAAGGCTTCTTTATCGGTTTAGGCTGAGTCCCAAGGAGGTCCCCTTGGAGGAGCCCCTGGGTATCCTTCGTTTTTATCTTCTAGTTCTTTTAATCTATGTTGGGTGTTTCTAAATGATGATTTTGTTTTTCCCCATTATGCAG
Source organism: Sesamum alatum (assembly GCA_034509735.1). Classification (NCBI taxonomy): domain Eukaryota; kingdom Viridiplantae; phylum Streptophyta; class Magnoliopsida; order Lamiales; family Pedaliaceae; genus Sesamum; species Sesamum alatum. Next base: position 32,492,725 of record JACGWO010000001.1, on the reverse strand, counting down.
AAAAAGTCATGTTTGATAAGCTTTTCAGGGAGAGTGCTCAAGGGAGTCCAGCGGGGTCTTCTTCCATCGCCCGAACTCCAGAAGGGACCCCGACCCCTGGCGACGGAAAGGGGAAGCGTCCAGTTGCTCCCTCCTACGGAGGGTCCTCCAAGCGAGTGAAGGGGAGCTTGTCCAGCCATCCTCCTTCAGGTAGCTCCTTGCGAGTGGCCACCCGCTCGACTGTTGCGCCTCCTCCTCCTCCTCTCCCCTCGTTCGGTAGTTCCTCCCCTCGGCTCCAACAATTCGGTCCCGATTGGGGGGTGTACACCCACCAGTCTGTATTAAGGGAAAGGGAAAGAGAGTCGGAGCTCTTTGCTGAGTTCCTGCGGGGGCTGATCCTTCATGTGGACAGGTGTTCGTTGGCCTCCCTTTCCAATGAAGAGTTGGCCGGGGCCTTCGCCTGCCACGTTGTGAAGGTATACGTTTTATCCCGCCCAAGTTTTATGTATTGTGTTTGGTTTTGACCTTTGTATTTATTCTTTCTTTCAGGTGGCTACGGTAGCAGGGGAGCTTTTGAGTCGTCCCATGGAGACCGCTCCCCCTCAGCCTGTTGATGGCCAACGCGCTGGAGGATCGTGTGGAACGACTATCTTCTGACCTGGCCAAGATGAAGGAGGCTTGAAAGGAGATCATGAAGAAATATCAACAGTTGGAAATGGAGAGGAAGAAGCTGCAGCAGGACTTCCTGGTTTTGTCTCAGGACCAATCGGAGGCTCTGACCAGGCCTGCTTGGATTTTCCCAACACTAAAGAGGGCAAGCAGTTCTTGGCCTCGTATTAGGAGACCCGCATCTTGGAGTACAAGAAGTTTGAAGATTTCCAAAGAGAGGTGGCTAACGTGGCAGGGTCGTTCCTGAGGTACGGCTTTGTGTCCTGCCAGGAACTGTTCACGGTTCAGGGCTATCCTCCGGAAGGGGCGGATCTTTCCTTCCTTGATTATGAGGGGGTCCTGAAGAAGTCCCTGAATCTTCCCCCCGATTCCAGGTAACAAGTTTGCTTGGTTCTCTTCTCTTTTATCTGGAATTTTTGGGTTGATGAATGACATGACTGGTAAAATTCTTTTCAAAGGAGGAGCTTGATCAAGTGCTGGAAACGGTGATGGGGGAGATTTGAGCCCCGAAAGGAGGAGATGTGGAGGCTCCGGCTGACTAGCCCTCTGCAACGGATTTAGCCCCCCGGCTGAGCCTGCTGATGCTGTTCACCCCTTCTTTGAGCCGGAAGCCCTGGAAGAGCCTAAGAAGACCCCACCTGTGGGAAAGGATGATTCTCTATACCCCGTTTTTATTTTTCTGCTGTGCTTGCCCCCATGATGCATGGGGATGAAATAATTTTTGTTTTTGTTGCTTTTGAATGTTGCTACTACTTCTTCCCCCAAAGCCGATATGGCTTGGGGTTTCTTATGATATGCTTTTTGCTTTGCTTCATATAGATTTCTCTGTGATTCTGATGATTGCGGGTTGGTTGCCCATGTATGTTTCCGCTGGTTCCTGAAGAGGAGACAAAATAGTTTTGTTGATGACTTTGAGAATACCTTGATCTATTGAGGTTTTGCTGCCTTTATCTGAGTGTAACTGCCTATAAAAACAGGATTTATTTTACTTGAATACTTGCAGTAGGGCAAGATTTAGGATGTTCCTGCCAAGTGGTAGGGCTTGCCTGAGGGAGTGCCTGCATGGTGGAAGGCCTTATTCGATAGATTGCCTGCAGTGTGGCAAGGCTTTTTCTTGGAAGTGCCTATAGTGTGGCAGGGCTTATTGGATGGACTGCCTGCAGTGTGGCAGGGCTTATTTGATCGACTACCTACAGAGTGGGAAGGCTTTATCAAAAGAGTGCCTGCAAGGCTGCAGGGCTTATTCCGTGGCTTACATGCTAGGAAAGTGGGATAGTTTAGCACGAGCGGTATATTTGTGATGAAGAGGATTTTACCTTTTCAGGAGAGCTTTGTAATGGCCCTTCTTAGCAGTAGGTAGGGACGTAGGTAGAGGGTCCTATTTGTATGCAGGAAGATGGTAAAAGGCCCTCGGGGTAGGACTATGTTGTTTGCTTGGGGGGGGGGGGGGTTCCTGCATTAGGAGGGGCAGAAAGACATCCTTATGTGGAGGCCCCTGCCTTGAAAAGCAAGGTTAGTCTTTTGTTGGGGGAGGCACGAAGATGTCCTCCTCCAGATAGGCCCCACCTACATGGGGGTACTTATGCAAAGAATCTTTTGAGATTATGTACGTTCCATGGACGAGGGAGAGGGCGTCCATCCCTGTCCTCTAATTCGTATGCTCCATTACCAAAACTTACCCTACTTTGTAGGGTCCTTCCCATGTGGGGTCTAGCTTGCCCTCCGACTTTGATGCTTCCTCTTTTCGGAGCACCAAGTGTCCAACTTGGAACCCACGGGGCTTAACCCGCCTAATATAGGAATTGATCATTATGCTCTTGTATCTTTGCATTCGAAGGATGGCTTTTCCTCTGAGTTCCTCAATGAGATCGAGGTTCTTTTTTAAGTAGATTATTGTTGTTGTCTTCTGAATAACACATTATCCAGTGGGAAGGCATGCCCACCTCAGTTGGTATGACAACATCCGTCCCGTATACTAAGAAAAAGGGGCTTGAGCCCGTAGAGTTTCTAGGCGTGGTTCGATAGGCCCACAGGACACTGGTGAGTTCTTCACCCCAGTTACCCCCGGCTCTATCGAGCCTTCTCTTGATACCTTGTAGGAGGGTGCGATTGGTGAACTCCACCTGACCGTTGGTTTGAGGATGAGCCACAGATGTGAACCTTTGTCTGATTCACAACCCTTTGCACCAATCTCATATCTTGTTCCCTTGAAATTATCGTCCATTGTGCGAGATGATTTCTTGGGCAAACCCTAAAGTGACATACTATGTTCTTCCAGAAGAATTTCATGACCTCTCCCTCGGTAATGCGAGAGAGGGGTTCGGCTTCCACCGACTTTATGAACTAGTCTATGGCTACCAGCAGGAATTTTCGTTGCCCAGGGGCCATGGGGAATGGCCCGACGATGTCCATCCCCCGTTGGGAAGAAGGACGTAGGGCCATCAATGTGGCCAATGGTTCAGCAAGCTGATGTATTAGGGAGGCTTGCTTTTGGCACCTCTCGCACTGTTTAACTAGGTCCGTGGCGTCTTGCTTCATCGTAGGCCAAAAGTACCTTGCTCCCAATGCTTTGTTGGCTAGAGCCAATAATCCTATGTGTGATCAACAATATCCCCCATGAATCTCTTTGAGGACATGTATCCCCCCTTCTTGCAACAGGCATCTTAGGAGGGGATGCGTGAAGGACTTCTTATAAAGGGTGTCTCCTATCAAGAGGAAACGGACAACCCGTCTCTTCAAGCCGACAACCTCCCATCTATCCGTAGGGTGGCGGCCTTCCTTTAACCAGTCCAGGACAGGCTGTCTCTACTCCCCCCAGGGAGTATGGCTCTAACCTCCAGGGCAAGATCGGGCTTCCGCAAGTGGTATATTGTTATCTGCCTAGTTCGGCAGTCATCCATGGTGCTAGCCAATTTTGATAAGTAATCGGCTTTGTTGTTCTCTTCTCGAGGGATTTGAGTGAGTTGGAAGGTATCAAACTTGGTCTTCCATTTCTCTATCCTTTGAAGGTATTGCTTCATACTTTCCTCCTTAGTTTCGTATATTCCCTCTACTTGCTTAACGATAAGCTGGGAGTCGGAGTAGGCTACCAGGTGTGTCGGGCTCCAGTTTCCCAGGGGATTCTCATGCCCAAGGCTAGCTTCATACTCGGCCTCGTTGTTAGAGGCTTTGAACCCGAACTTGATTGCAAATTTCATGTCCATTCCCTCGGGGGAGGTCACGACTACGCCGACACCACTTCCTTGGGCAATAGAGGATCCGTGCATATATAGAAGCCAAGTCCCCTTGTTTAGAGGAAGGGATTTGCTTTCCGAGATGAAATCAGCTAGTGCCTGAGCTTTGATTGCTGCCCTGGGGAGGTACGAGATATTGTACTCACTGTGCTCGGTGGCCCATTCGATCAATCAGCCGGATGTGTCTGGCTTCCCGAGAACCTATTTGAGGGGGTGATTAGTACGAACTCCTATTGGATAAGACAAGAAGTAGGGGCACAATCTTTGAGAGGTTATCACCAGCACGAAGCCTATATTTTTGATGAGGTTATATCGTCCTTCCGCCCCTTTGAGGACTTTGTTCACATAGTAAATGGGCGTATGCTGCCCATTCGCCTCCCGAAGGAGGACCGAGCTTACCGCCTGGGACGTGGCTGCCAAGTAGATGTATAACGTGTCTCCTGGCGAAGGTTTGACCAACAAATGAAGGATAGCCAAGTATTGCTTAAGCTCTTCGAAGGCTTTGTGGCATTTTTCCCTTCGCTCAAAGTTCTTGGCCTTTCATAACACTTTGAAGAAGGGCAGGTGTTTTTCCGCCGATTTGGCAATGAACCGACTGAGTGCCGCTATCCTCCAAGTGAGGTGCTGCACTTCATTAATGTTGGTGGGAGATTTCATGTCTAGAACGGCTTTGACTTTGAGGGGGTTAGCCTCGATCCCCCTCTCGGTCACCATGAAACCCAAGAAGTGCCCCCCCTCACCCCAAAGACACATTTGGAGGGGTTCAATTTCAAACAATACTTTCGAAGGAGGGCGAATGTTTCTTCTACATCTGAAATGTGATCATTTTATTTCTTGCTTTTGACGAGCATGTCGTTTCTATATACCTCCGTGTTCTTCCCCAGTTGCGGGTGGAATAACTTGTCTACCAAGTGTTGATATGTAGCTCCCGCATTTTTTAGGCCAAATGGCACGACGACGTAGCAGAAGGTTCCTGCTAAGGTAACGAAAATAACCCTTTTATGGTCTTTTGGGGCCAACATGATTTGATAGTATCCTTGTGAGGCGTCCATCATGCACAAAAGCTCGCATCTAAAGGTAGAGTCAATGCGAGAGAGTGGATAGAAGTCTTTCGGGCAAGCCTTGTTGAGATCCCGGAAGTCCACACACATCCTTCACTTCCTCCCAGGTTTAGGTACGAGAACCACGTTGGAAAGCCATTCGGGGAATTGAATTTCCCTTATGTGGCCTGCCTCCGTCAATCTCTCTATCTCGGCTTGGATGATCTTGTCCTTCTCCGGGCTAAAGTATCTCTTCTTTTATTTTACTGGCTTCATAGAGGGATCAATGTTGATGTGGTGAATTATGACCTCAAGACTTATCCCTTCTAAATCCTGAGGAGACCAGGCGAATATATCCTTGTTGCGTTGGAGGCATCGGATCAGTCCTCCCTTAGGCTCTTTGTAACTTAGAGCCTATCCAAACTGTCTTGTCAGGGTTTCCTGGGCATAATTCAATGGTTAATAGTTTTTTCCGTGAGCTAGACTTTAGAGTGGTCCTCCTTACTAGGTAGGGCCTCTCCTAGGGAAGGTCCCGGGCCTATCTCCTCCTTCTTCTCAGAGGGGTCCCTCCCTTGTCTTTTGCGCGATCCCTGCAGGGACAATTCTATGGTTCCCAACTTCTATCCTTTCTGGACAGCCTCCACATAGCACCTCCATGATTGTTGTTGGTCTCCACCTACTTCCCCTATTTCGCTCGTACAAGGAATTTGATCTTATGTGAAAGGTGGACATGATTGCCTAGAAGGCATTTTAGCGAGGGCCTCCCTAGAATTATGTTATATGCTGAGGGGGCATCCACTACTAGGAATTTGATTAAGCATGTCCACCTCAACGTCCCCTTTCCCAAGGAAAGGGGGAGGGCTATTGCTCCTCTTAGGCGCACCAGTTCTCATGCGAATCCGTACAACGCGGTGTCCATATTTTCCATGGGGTTTTCCCCCCAACTGCATCTAATCATAGACCTTTCCATATATGATGTAAACTGAAGTCCCTGAGTCTATGAAGACTCTATTGACTTTATAGTTAGCTATGGTAGCCATGATTACTAGGGCGTCATTGTGGGGAAGGATGACTTCCGCTCCTTCGGGTGGCTCAAATTATATTACGGGCGCGCCCATCTTTGTGCTTACATCCATGACTTCTTCAGGAGGCGTGCTCTCTACTTCCCAAGCTAGTGCCTTTCGGGTCCTATGGGAGTCTCTTTCCATAGGTCCTCCAGCAATCATGTGTATGACTGCCTTCCGATGAGGGTTCGTGTCCTTCGAGGGTCCAGCGGGGGCATGCTTACGTCCTTCCATTCTGGGAGGTTCGGGACAGGACTCCGCCAGGGCTTTTTCCTAACTTTGGTCCTTTTTCTGATAAGGACCCGTGCCTTGAGACTTCTCTCTGCAAACAAATTCTTTCCAGACAACTCGCTCGATCTCGTATTTTAGGTGTGAGATTCCTCTATGAAGTGCCTGTAGTCGTTATGGAATCAACCTAATTTGTCTGACTTGGGCCGCGTGGGGCCTTCCCTAGCCCCTCGTGGTCGTATCAGCATTCCCTTTTACCTCCATGAGAGCCTGAGTCATAGGGACAATGAGGGGAGTGTAGATAGGAGGTCCCCTTTGGAAAAGGGGGCTCCTATACCACCCATCTGCATGGAACTTCTTGGTGGATCCTTCCTCACTAGTGTCCTTCCTCTTCTCGCCCCGACCTTCCTTCTTGGAGGCTTGTGCCTCCTTTATGTGGATGTATTTGGCTGCTCTAGCCGACAGGCTATCGAAATCTAGCGCCGACTTCTTGGACAGGGATTTGCAGAAATCCCATCCAAAAGCCTTTGAGAGAAGACGCTGGCATTGACCTCCTGTGTAGCTGCAGGGACCTCCAAGGCGACGATGTTGAAATGATGCAGGTAGTCCCTCAAGGATTCAGAATCCTTTTGTCGAACAGTAAAGAGACTGAGAGAGGTTTTGCAATATTTCCTACTGCTGGCGAACTGATGGAGGAATAGTGAGCAGAACTCCTAAAAGTTCCTCACAAAGCCGGCAGGTAGCTGATTGAACCACTACTGGGCTGCTCGAGCAAAGGTGCTAACAAAGGCCCGACACTTGATCCCATTAGTGTACCGATGGAGAAGCGTGGCATTCTCGAACCGTGATACGTGATCCTATAGATCGATGGTGTAATTGTACTCCACAATGGATGGTGTCCGACAGTTGGGAGAAAGTTTGTCCGCCATGACTTCCTCGTTGAACGGGATGCCGCGCTGCACCTCCAACGGGATTCCCATCATCCTGTGTTTTACATCTTGCAAGCATAGGTGCTCCAGTTGAGCCTCCCAACGAGGGGGAGCTTCATGCCGCATCGGGGGAAGAGGAATCAGTCCCTCCTCCGGGAGTCCGAGGGGCTTGTGCCCGGGAGGGGCCTCCCCATCTTCGACTGGCCCTCCGAGCACTTAGGAAACTCCCTGAGGCCCGGGGGCCACCACCGCAAGGGGGGTAGTACTGACCATTGCCATTTGCACCCATACAACGGAAGTAATCATCTGTTGGATGGCCGCCATCAGTTCTGGGGACAACCTATCAGAGGAGGTGTCCGAAGGGGTACTGTCCCGTGGAGGGTCTGATAGGGGTTCAGAGGGACCTGAGGATCCCGCTTCCCCCCTTCCAGAGGGAGCCAAGGGGGCTCCAGATAGCACCTACAACCTTCTGCTTACCCGATCCGCTGTTGGGAGTTTCCATATTCCTCACGTCTTAGTTCTGTGTTCCCACAAATAGCGCCAATTGATGTAAGCTAAAAGAGCTCATTCTTGGGCTTGATGTGAGTGTGTGAGAGCAGAATTTCTTGTGCTGGAGTGCTAGTGAAAACGTTACTTGAGCCGACCAAGTAGGCCAGTATTTATAGAGGAAGAGCCACGGTTAGGAGGGACTCTTTATCAGCCTGGACTCTGGAAGGACTGAGCACTAGCCTTCCAAGAATTCTATAGCCTTTGGGCTCCTTGGAAGTAGGAGGTTAGTTGAAGGGGCCTTTAGGGAATAAGGATTAGGATAAGGCCAGGTCTACCCTTATCCGGTCTTGATGAGCTTGGGCTTCCGCCTTGGGCCTCCTTGATGAGCCTTCATCCTTGGCCTGGGTTGGACCTGTACCTTGTTGGGGAGAGGCCTGATGTCTCTTTGAGCTTTTGTGCCTTGCTCTTAGGCTGACCATTTTGCCATATATCAAAGTGAATGAAAAAACTTAAAGTTTAAAATTCCAAAATATAGAATATAAATTAATTATTAATAATAATTGTGTTTGGGTTCGAGTCTGGAACTGGAACACCTGAGACCCACCCAGGACCCCAACGAGCTTACTAAATTTAAACTAAACTAACCCTGAACCATTTAACTGGACCTGGGGCGTGGCCCCAGTTTACTCGACCCATTGCCATGTGAAAACGAAAGTGGAAACTTCAAATTCTAACTAACCCTTCGTCTCATTATGGGAGGAGTCCAACTTTTCTCCTTCCAAAAGTGGAAGTCAACTTGCCTCTTTAGGCCATAATTTAATGGACCGGGCCTTGTTTTAATCCAATTAGAACAAGCCCACTAAATCCAATGAATTAAATCGAATTTAATTCAAAGCCCAAACAAATTTCGCCAAAAGCCTTTTAATCCAATTAAAGACTTAAGACCAAATACTTTCAATAAATAAATTCAATTTATTTAATTAGAACAAGCCCAATACAATATTGGGCCTTCCATATAATGGACTATCCCACGTATAAATAATCCAAATATTTATACTTTCTGGAATTAATTTAATCTAATTATATTAATTCCCATATTTCAGAATTAATTTGAAATTAATTCCTCCACCTCCTCGGTGATTTGTGTGTGACTCTTTAAGTTCACCCTCAGCTAGACCTGGGCTTGTATCCAACAAAAGCCCGTCACCATGGATGGCCGTCTAGAAACGGTCCATGGAACTGGAGACTAGGTGAATGTTGGCGTGAACATTTAGGCTCCGATTTCGTACGGGTACGATCCTTCTGTCTATCGTCTCCCGGCCTTAGTTTGGGGTATGGAATTGGGCGTCACTTCCCATCCTTGACTAGGCAGCTATGCTTAATACGCGAGACTACGCATGCCTCATTGCGTCGATGTAGGGAACCATTCCTTGCTTGATCAACCACTGTGGCCACAACTTTAAGCAGCATGAACGTGTCTCCGAGTGCATAGGAGATACTTTTGTCACTTACTGACAAGGGACGGATCCTCTTCTTGAAACCCACCATCCTCGCTACACATTCTGACTGCACTGGACAAGGCTGATAATGAACATGTTCCCGACATGAACACCTCTCGCCAGATCTCAAATACAGCCATCGTGTGCACGTGACTGCCATAGTTCCTCAAATCCGAGGACTACTCCCGTACTATCGGAACCGGGAAACTACAGTCATACCAACCAAGCTTCCAAGGCTTACATATAACAATCCCCGCGAGTCAGCTCAGTCAGCTCGACCTAGTCGATCAACCCATTAAGATCGTATAGACGTCTCACGTCTGTCACCGGTGAATCATGGCACTCATCCAGTGAATACAACTCTTAGTGCAAGTCTCTATAAGACTCTCGAATAGGACTCTCAATGCCCAATCTCGATGTCCTTGACTTGGAATGTTACAAACCCAACCCTCATCAGTTGGTTTCATAGCCGCCATTCAATGCGCAACCCAACTGCATGGGTTGTCCAATTAGTCTGTGGGCATCTGTTGTGACATTAAATCATCATTTAACGTAATCGGTAAGCACATCAGACACATGTGCCAATGACGAACACTTACCATGTTCATCAATACAAAGTTACTTTTAATAAAGATTGCTGAATAGTTCCTAAAACCGCCAATTCAATTGGCTTTCTGGTCACCTATTCCAACAAAACTCACCATTCAAATACTCATCACCTTGGCCCGATCGAAAGAGTTTAATTTTGCAGCCAGTTTGGTTCTCCACTTCAAGTATGAACTATTTTAACCTCATAAGAGGCTCAGACTTGTAACTCATCAAGTAAACATAGCCATACTGTGAATGATCTATTAGAATAGGTGACCGGAAAGCCAATTAGATTGGTCTTGATGTAATCTATTTCTGACAATGTCATTGTAATTGTAATATTCTTATATGAATAAAGTGAGTATTCATGTTTGGCAGTTCCATTTGTTGTGCTCGCTATTTATGTTTATTCCATTAACATCACAACAAAGCCCACAGGCCAAACGAACAACCCATGTAGTTGGGCTGCGCATTGGATGGCAGCTATGAAACTAACTTCTAAGGGTTAGGTCTGAAACGTTCCAAGTCGAGGACCTTGAGACAGGGCATCGAGAGTCCAATACAGACTTGCACTAAGGATTGCATTCATTAGATGAGTGCCGTTTTCATCGGCGGCAGACGTTGGACGTCTATGCAATATTAGTGGGTTAGTTGACAAGGATGTCAACTGACTGAACTGACTCGTCGGAATCGTCATATGGAAGTCTTGGAGGCTTGGTCGGTATGACTGGCATTCTTGGCTCCGATAGTACGAGATTAGTCCTCGGACTTGAGGAATCATGGCAGTCACATGCATATGATGGTTATATCTAGCATCTGGCAACAGATGTCAGTATCTGGGATACGTTCATCATAAGCCTTATACAGTGCAGTCGGAATATGTATTGAGGACGGTGGATTCCAAGATAGGATCTGTCACCTGTCAGTATATGACAGTCGAGTCTCCTATGCGCTCTGAGATAGTTTAAACTCTTATAAGTCTGTGGCCACAACGATTGGTCAAGTAGGGAATGGTTTCCTACGTCGATCGATAGAGTAAACGTGTCTCGAGTTACTGAGCATAGTTGTCTAGTCCAGGATCGGAACCGACGCCCAATTCCATACCCTAGACTTAAACCGGGAGACGGATGATGGAAGGACCATACTCGTATGGAACTCGGGAGCCTAAATGTTCACGCCAACATTCACCTAGTCTCTAGTGCCATGGACCGTTGCTAGACGGCCACCCATGGTGACGGGCGTTTTTTTGATTAATGGTTAATCGGAAAACAATTAATTAAATTGGATTTAATTGATCAATTGTGTTGGACACAAGCCCAAGTCTAGCTGAGGGTAAACATAATGAGTCACACACAAATCACTTTGGATTTGGCAGAGTTAATTTGGAATTAATTCTAGAAGAAGTGAATAAATTTAATCGGATTAAATTTATTCAAGAGAGAAAATAAATGATTGGATCATTTATTGAGAAATCCATTTGATGGATGGTCCAAAAATTAATTAATTGGATTAGTTAATTTTTTGGACTAAGGACCTTTAAATTAATTGGATTAATTTATTGGGTTTTGGCTAAAATAGTTGATTGGATCAATTATTCTTAATTTGGACTTATGTTTATTTAATTGGATTAAATAAATAATTGGGATTCAATTGGATTGAAATTAATTAGATTAATTAATGCCCAATGGATACATGTTTGGACTTTATTTAATTTGATTAAATACAAGTCCAAAAACATAAAGGTCCAAGTCCATTTTTTCATGCAAGTTGAAGCTAGTTAAGGAGGAGTTTCAACTCTTCCACATATGTACATGATGAGCACGAAAATTTGCTGATTTGTGGGTGGTTTTCTCTTGCTATCATGTGTAGTGGATGTGCTAGAAGTGTGTGTATATGGAAGTTGCCTTGGAGGTTACTTATGTAGGTGGTTTTTTGAACACTACATCCTACATACACAAAACTACTTTGCTAGACACTATTCACTTAACTTGCTTCATTTTTGCTGGAGTTTTTAGGCCATATACTCTCTAAAAATTATCTCTTTTAGTGTTCATACTTCTTAGAGAAGATTGAACAAAAACATTCCAAGGTACATTAATCGATAGTGCTTTCTTTGGAATTATTTCTTCTTCTTTGTTTCTACTTTCTATCTAGCAATAGAGTAGAAATAAATCCGCAGTGTGGTGTGGAATGCATTAGAGGAGTTCTACGTTGAGCTCTCAAGTGGACGAACGAAGAAGGAAAAGAAAGGAACAACGCACGAACCCGTTCTACATAAACGAACAAAGGTTGGTTTTCTTTTACATTTTTGTGTAACTTTCTTCTTCTCCTTTTAAGCCACATGTCCAGCATGTTTTATCTTGTTGTTTATGCTTTGACAAACACCGAACGCCCGGGAACTTCAAAGGGAACACCCCTTTGAATCCGGTTTAAATTATGTCTTTAATTTACGTTTTTACGCTTCCGTTGCGTTCCCGGGCCGTACCCGATTCTTTCATGATCATTAGTAAAAGTTAGAAAATGAGTAGAAGAGAGAAAGAAATCGTCATATATTTTTCTGCTAAAAATTACTGGAATTCAACGTGATGAGCAGAGGAGAAGGCGACGAGCAAGTGGAGAAGTTGATCCGGCATGGGAGTGACAACCATTCAAGCCCGATTTTCTACTCCATGAGTTTTTCTAAACCGTTATTCTTTGTTTTAGATCTAGTTCGTATGACTAAGTTACTTTTTGCTAGGGCTTATGAAAAATCTAATTGATACAATATTTTAAGTATTTTTTTGGGATTAATCTACTTCACTATTTTCACATGTCCATGAATTATTATGTTTGTTGTTTGTCACGAGTTTTAGAAAGGAGGAATCCACTAATTCCTTGATAGTAATAGGTTACTCGAAAATGTATATCAGATTAAATTGAGAAAACCTCAGTATGTGAAAATACTTGCTTGATAGATTAATCCGGTAATATTACATTCATTGGATCAATTAGGTGGACATATAGCCTTAGCATCCACTACAAAAGAATCAATTTATTGTTTCGGATTTTGTAATGGCCGAGTAAAAAGTTGGAACGACGTCTTAAATTTTGTAACTGTTTTTGTAACGGCTAGAAATCCGCTCCAAAAATATGGGTAACAAAATAATTTTAATGGCAACCATAAAAGTCGTTTCAATTTTTCGAGAACTGTGTAACAGATGCAAAGATTGTTACAAAAAATTGACCTAAAGCAAAGTTGATTTTGCATCTCTATGTGGAATGGCCAGTGTGAATTAATAAGATAGTTATTTGGTACGGCTTTTGTTAAAAATAATATGATATAGTGTATTACAATTGGAACGATCATCTCAACTGTATTTGTAACAGTTAGGCCTTTTTTGTAACAGTGTTTGTAGCTCTTGTTTTAATGTGTAAGTTACCACAATTGTAACGGTCGTTGTGACACCTCTTGCACATGTTTGTTATGCGCTTGGAGCAGTTTTTTAAGAATTTTTTTGTACCTCTCTTTGGAACGGTTATTTAAACAGTGTTGCACCATTTCTTGTAACTTTTGTACATTCTGTATTTGTAACGGTTTTGTGGTTCTACATGTGTTTTTTGTAATGGCCTTTGGAATTGGCTAGGTTGTGTGTTAATTTAATGAGATGTATTCTTAGAACCCATGCTAAAGCCGTTACAAAATCTAATTTCATTTATTCATTTTAGTATAAATAATATTAATTTAATTTTTTTTATATTAGTGTAATATTAATTTTTTTAATTTATTGTTGAATTTGCTGAATATAAAAATGTATACAAATTATCTAGCAAGAAGAAGTAACAGTATAAATAACAAAATTAAAATTGTATTTACAAGATTATTTTTATAATATACATACAAATTTTAGAAAAAATAGAAACCACAAAACTCGACCCTAATCTATATCGGGATCGAGCTCCCCGTCTTCTGCCTCATCGACGTGCACCGAGGGATCGGTTGGATCTTGGGATGGTGGAGCCGATGGAGGCTCGGACTTGTTGGTCATTAGACGAAGTACGATCTCCTCGAGCCTGCTAGCCGATCATCAAGGTTCGGGCGTGGCTCTTATGGTGGCCGGGGCGGTGAGTAGATGATGAGCTCCGTTGCGATGGTCCCACAATCGAGTGGTGGGCCTCAGTGCCGAGGCCGAATACCTGACCCCTCTTACAGCCGCTTGCTGCCGCCATCCACAATTGTTGCTCGGTCATGGCCACCGAGCCTTGAAAAAAGGATGGAGGATATTGCTAATAATTTGGTGGCTAGATTTTTTGTTCCTCCACCATCCTCTTGAACACCTCCTGCGAATGGAATACTGAACTTAGTACAAAAAAAATCAAATTATAATATAACTTGGAATGGAAATTGAAAATGTACTTACCGTCACCAGCGCCGCCCTTGGGCTGCTCTATTCCCTGTCCTCCTTTCTCTTAAACACCTTGGAGAACAACTCCATCTGTTTGACCGTGCGATCGAGTTGTGTCTCCTGTCAAAGATAAATTTAAACAATTAATTAATGCGAATTAAAAAATGAAGTGACTTAAAAGATACTTACCATCTTCTTCTTGTGGTGGCCAATGGACAACGAGCCCCTTCTATAGACGGTCACTGTTGCGGCCGGGTTGGCTGCCCTATTGGCCGACATGTTCGAGTCTGAGTTGTCCCAATACTCCAGCAGTTGTCGTGAAATCTACTCGGCCAGCCAAAGCGGTCGGGACAACTAAGCTCGAGTGTCCGAGAACTGCTTTCGCAGGAACTGATCGACCTGCCATTGGACTACCTTGTACATGGACTCGTTGTCGCAGTCCCACCAGTAAGTAAGCTACATACTGACAAAGTAAAAAAAAACAATCGGTAGTAACCGATAAGATTGATATTTGAAAATGTAATTAAAATTCTGGCTAAATCTTAACTACCTTAAGGTTATCAAGCCAAAATAGGAGGTGCTCCTGTGGAATCATCTTTATGCATCCCCAAGGATGATGATAGTGGTTGCGCAACGTCGCATTCATGGCACTATGGACATCTTGGTTCGACCTGAAGAATAATTACAAATTAAAATTGGATAAAATGAAATGAAAAAAAATTAATATATGTTTGTATTAAATTACCTCACATCGCGAAGGCTGATGTAGTGACTGTTAGAATAGGTGACCATGTAAGCCAATTTTGGCAGGAATATGTAACCTATGTCTAGACAATTTCAGGTGTTTGATAAATCATTAATGAATAAAGAAGTGAATTTCATTTGGCATCACTTTGTTTGTGTTCACTTATATTTGTTTTCCATATCTGTTCACTACGCAAACAAAGCCCACGGACTGAGAATCAATTTCGGGGACTGGGACTACGCTTGGAGGTAGGTCCATGGAATCAGTCTTCCCGAATCAGTCCGGAAATCTCCAAGTCAAGGAATCCCGAAAATGGGTACCGGGATTCCATTTGAGACTTGCACTAAGCACCTGCTGTCGTGTTTCATCGACGGGTGACGAGGGTCGTCTAAGCAGTGTTAGTGGGTTAGCATGCTAGGACGCAGCTGACTGAGGTGACTCGCGGGAACCGTCTTACGGAGGACCTTGAGTATGGTCAGCAAGGTATGACGTGTATTCCCGGTTCCAACGGTACAGGCCAAGTCCTTTGACTTGAGGAATTGCTCAGTTTACCTGTACGTTAGGGCTGTATCTTAGATATGGTGAGAGATTGCCAGAATTCTCTTTGGTAGTCATAAGCCATGTCTAGTACAGTTCTGGTGTACAAAGTGACAGTAGTTTCCAAGAAAGGATCTGTCTCCTGCCAATAGGTATTGACAGTTGAGTCTCATGTATGCTCTGTGTCTTGTCCCTAAAATCTGTGGCCACAGTAACTGAACAGAAGGGAAGGATTCCCTTGCGGCGTTTAGTGAGGACAGACCGACACTTAGGTCCAAAATGGGTACCTGCATTATCCGTGCCCTAGACTCTAAGTGATGAGACCGAAGACAGAAGGACAAGTGTACTGTTAGAGCCTAAATGTTCATCCCTGAATATTTCACCTAGTCTCTAGTGCCATGGACCGTTGCTAGATGGCCACCCATGGTAACGGAAGGATTCTAGGAATCCGACCAAGTCTAGCTGAAAGGTGAACCTAAAGAGTCACACACTATCCACACACATTTAGATATTTAATTAGGAATTAAATATTGGAGTGAAGGAATGATTAAATTGGATTTAATCGGGTCCTTTATTTTTTCTTGGAGAAATAATTCCTTCTATTAGATATAAGGAATTAAATTGATAAATTAGATTTATCAAAGGGATTTATTTAATGGGCTTAAATAATATTTATATTTAGCCTCTTGGAAATATTTAAATAGGTTTTAAATATTCCATTAAATTAAATTAAATCAACGGTGAGATGAATGGGAGAGATGGATGGCTAGGATTGTTTTGACTAGGTCAAAACACTACTTTGACTAGGACTTTGACTAGGTCAAAATCCTAGTCAAAATAGAGTTCTTGAAAGAGGAGTTTAAAGAGGATTAGACTCCTCTTCTATATAAACCCCTAGCATCCTACAAGTTGAAGGATGATGAAACTCCAACACACACACTACAACACACACACACGGATTCTCTCTCCCTCTCTCTCGTCCGATTCTCTCTCCCTCTCCAAGAAATATTTTCTTGGTTCTTTTTGTTCTTGGAACATTAAGAACTTGATGAATCAATACCATTAATCAATAATGTGTTATTGATTCATCCACTCCAAAAAACATAAACTTGTTCGTTGCTAGCACGACGTGCAAGATACGTGGGTGGATCGTGTGTCACGATTTAGAGGGTCTCAAAGACGAGATCTTGGTGCAAAACGGGGAACAACGCTTGTAGCCGTTGAAGACGAAAACGACAACGGGTAGGTCTCGTTTTAATTTTTTGTCCTCTCTTTAATTTCCAACCCTATGGCCTCCATGATTTATTTTGTGTTATTCGTTCATGAGATACACCGAACGCCCGGGAAATTTCAAAGGCACACCCTTTGAAACGTGTTTTAATTTAAAAGCATGTTTAAATTCCATATTTAATTTTAATTATACCGCGCTTCCGCATTCGCGCTTTTCCCGGGACGATCCACAATTTCTTTCAGTGGTATCAGAGCCCGGTTCGGTGTATAGGCCTAGGGTTTATGTGCGTTTTAAGCATGAAACGTGATTTAGCATGTTTTAATTGAATCTTGAATTTCTTGATTATTAAAGCATGTTATTTTATTGCTTTTAATTCGTGTGAATTTATGAATGTTGGTGTTTTTCTGTTTTTCTTGGGTTTTGAAACCCTAGTGTTATTTTATTTTAAATTAATTTTCAATTTTAATTTTGAATTAATTCTGAAAAATCGTTTTTTGGGTTCAATTTTTCCTAAGTTCCTAAAGACATTATTTTAGGAGTAAAATAAATTGGATTTGGAATCCCGGGGTTATTTTACTTAGGATAATGAGGAAAGGTTTTCCTAAAACGAAAAAAAAAAAAAGATTAATATTACCAATATTTATATTTTCTTTTATCTTCACACGTTGCGCACATGTTCATTTATTTTCATCTTGGATTAATATGATTGGAAATCATGTGTTGTTGGAATATTATGATTATGTGATTGGATCATGTAATTACGTGTGTTGGATGGAAATGGATGATCACGAGCCCTAGACCGAATGTATGGTTTAATTTTCGTTTGGGCCTGTGTGCCTCTTTAACTGCTTTCTCCTTCTCTCTTTCTAGTGCCTTGGAATAATAAGGCTTTCTACTTCCCTCCTTATGTACTCTCCCCGGGTTTTCGCTGGGGTTTCTATTTTTTAATATGTAATGAGAGTAGACTAGGAGTGAAGTTTCTTTTTGTAATTGGTGGAGAAGAAGGAAGGACCACATGGAGAGCCCAAACCGGAGGTCCCTTGGAGTTTTCCATGAAGTGAAGAAAGAGAAAAGAGACCAAGGCCCATCAGCATGATGATTGGGTTACTATTATTGTAATAGTATAGGACCAACCCTAGATTGACCATAGATCCACTGCGGGCTCAGTGGATCGCATAGGATTCGGGCTCGTGATCATCCAACAGGGGCGTGCTAGGCTTTAATTTTGCATGTGGTTATTGTGATGGATGAATGGCTTTTATTTATCATATAACTGCTATGGATGGATTTTATTTATGCATTATGGATGGATGTATGCATATATATTGTGAGATCTCGGTCATTCACTACTCTCACATTGGTTGGACCAATGTTGAAATATTAGACCCTAGATAAAGTGGACATGAACTCTAGGAGTTTGTCCATGCCTTCCAATCCATGGCACAGTGAGGAAGCTGTTTTAGGTCAATAGCGTGGTCTCACGAGTCGTGGCACGTTATTGTACTTAAAAGAAGCTGCACTATGTCATGAACGAAAAATGGGCTGCTGTTACCTGTCTCACGAGTCGTGGGGGTACCAGTGGGTCTGTGGCTCGGTCGATTGGGTCGGGTCTAACGCCCAATTAGCATGATTCGCTTGGAGTCCTCGGGATCATGCGAAAGGGTGAGGCAATAATCTTGGGAATCTCGTGGAACGAGAATGGTATGGAATACCTCCCACAGGATCTTTTCCATGCGAATCGTAAAAGTGGGGTATGGGAAAAATCGCTGTGGATCCCAAGCCCACTAGGAAAGGATTTCCCGAAAATCACGTTTGAGAGTACCGTGTTTTCGTATAAATAGTGGGAGGATTAAATGACTAAAGACCAAACATTTAATTATTTTTATCAAACCACCGTCTTTACTTTCTGCTGATCGCGCGTTGTTTTCTAAATGTAGATTTAAAATATCTAAGAACCCACTATCAACCATTCTTGAGACAAACAAATTCAATGGAACCAATTACAACGACTGGTTGCGCAATCTCAGGATAGTCCTAGATTACGAGAACCAAGGCTACGTCATGGACGAGCCTCTCCCTAGGACCTTGCCGGAAGGATCCACGCCAGAAGAACGTGAGACGTTCGAGACTTGGCATAAAGATAACCGGAAGGTCCGTAGCGTCATACTTGCTTCGATGACCAATGAGATTCAGAAGCAATATGAAAGGCTAGACGATGTCCCTTCCATTATGGCTCGCCTTAAGGATTGCTATGCAGTCCCGGACCAGCATACTAGGTATGTCGCGACCAAGGCGTTCTTTGGAACTAAAATGACAGAAGGATCCTCTGTACAAGAGCATGGGGTTAAAATGCTTACCCTAGTGGAAAAGCTCGAGGACCTAAAGGCAGGTCTCGATAACGAAACGTACATAGATGTGATCCTTCAGTCACTCCCACCCTCCTTCGACCAATTTATCGTCAACTATAACATGAATGCACTTGAGAAGGGCATTCATGAGTTGATCAATATGTTGGTGCAATACGAGGCAACGACTAAGAAGTCCACGCCTTCGGTATTGTTTGGAGGTGCTTCAACTTCCAAGACGAAAGGCAAGGGTGCCGGACGTTGGAAAAAGAAGAAGGGGAAGGGAAAAGCCGTCATAGCAGCTACGAACACTCAGAGTGTTCCCATTGCCAAAGAGGGGAAAGGCAAAGGAAAGGGAAAGGTTGTCTCCAAGCAACAGTCAAAGGCATATGACATATGTATCAACTGCCGTGAGAAAGGGCATTGGAAGAGAGAGTGCCCCAAACTCTTCTCAAACCAAGGTATATATGTGATTGAGGTTAATATGGTCACTAATTCTGCCTCTTGGGTATTGGATACCGGCTGTGGAGCTCACATTTGCAATGATTTGCAGGTGCTGAAAAGAAGCAGAAAACTAAGTAGCGGGGACATGATCCTGAAGTTTGGAAATGGCAAGGCCATCTCGGCAGAAGCAGTAGGATCCGCCACTTTAGTGATTAGTGATACCATTAGCATAGAATTAGAGCAGGTTTATTTTGTACCTAGTATGATTAAGAACATCATTTCCATTCCATTGTTGGACAATAGTGGTTATGAGTTCAGAATCAATAAAAATTGCTTTTATTTGATGAGGTGTGGAATTGCTCATCTACTTGGTACATTGCACAATGGGCTCTATATCTTGCAACAAACGAATTTCGTTCTTAACGCTCAACACAAACGGAAATGAGATAATAACGGGAACGCACGTCTGTGGCACGCTAGGCTAGGTCACATATCCCAAGATAGGATGAAAAGGTTGGTAGACTCAAAGAACCTAGAGGTTGGGGACTTGAGCGATCTACCAACTTGTGAATCTTGTCTAAGAGGGAAAATGACCAAGAAGCCCTTTGTAGGTCAAAGCAGGCTTGCCACGGGTCTGTTGGACTTGGTCCATACAGACGTATGTGGACCACTAAGGACGCAGGCTCGAGGTGGGTTCTCCTACTTCATAACCTTCACCGATGATCACTCACGGTATGGTTATGTTTACCTAATGAAGTACAAGTCTGAAGCTCTTGAGAGGTTTAAAGAATTCAGACTTGAAGTGGAGAACCAGGCCAACTGCAAAATTAAAGTCCTACGGTCAGACCGAGGTGGTGAATACCTTAGTGCCGAATTCCTTGATTATCTAAAAGAACATGGTATAATATCAGAATGGACACCTCCCGGAACACCACAGTTAAACGGCATCTCTGAAAGGAGGAACCGAACCCTGTTGGACATGGTTCGGTCCATGATGAGTTTTACCAAATTGCCCTTATCGTTTTGGGGTTATGCATTAGAAACGGCAGCCAAGTTGTTAAATTTGGCGCCTACCAGTGCATTGACCCAAACGCCATATGAGATATGGCACGGCAAGCCTGCGTCCTACAACTACTTGAAAGTGTGGGGTAGCCCCGCATACGTCAAGAGGTTAGTGGGAGATAAGCTAGAATCCAGGTCTAGCCTATGCAGGTTCGTTGGATACCCTAGAGAAACTGCGGGTTATTACTTTTATGACCCTTTGGAACAAAAGGTATTTGTTTCAAGGAATGCAGTATTCTTGGAGCAAGGCTTCCCGGAGGATATCCAACCTGATGAGCTGATCCTTGAGGAATCAAGTGATGGAACTCAGCCATCAGAAATAGCCGCGGAAACCTCACCAAGAGGATTTAGGATTAACGCACGGAGGGCTGACCAACCTAGAGAAGTCCAACAGGCTAGGCATGAAGGACAACCTCAAGAAAGGCCAGTCCCGGCCCCTGAACCGCCGGCTCCAATACAGTCAGCGCCCACAGTCACCACTGACGTTCCCGTCCTCCGTGTTAGAATAGGTGATCAGAAAGTCAATGGTATTGGCTGTTCTGAGAACCATTCGTCAATCTGTGAACAAGTAATATTATGTTAATGAATGTGGTAAGGATTCATAGGCATGAGTTTGTTGTACTTACTGCTTGCATCGTTACGATGTCACAACAAACGCCCACAGACTGAAATAACATTTCGGGAAATTGGAACTACGCTTGGAGGTAGGTTCATGAAATCAGTTTCGCCGAATCAGTCTGAAATACTCCAAGTCAAAGGAATCTCGAGACAGGGCATCGAGAATCCATTTGAGACTTGCACTAAGCATCTGCTGTCGTGTTTCATCGACGGGTGACGAGGATCGTCTAAGCAGTGTTAGTGGGTCGGCCTGCTGGGGAGCGGCCGACTGAGGTGACTCGCGGGAATCGTCATATAGAAGCTACTCGGGCTTGGTCGGTATGACTCGTATTCCCGGTTCCGATAGTACGGGATTAGTCCTCGGACTTGAGGATCACGGCAGTCCCCTACATACTAAGGCTGTATCTTGGATCTGGTGAAATTTGACCGATTATATCACATGGTCATCATAAGCCTCGTCCAGTGTAGTCGGAGTATGTAAGAACGGTGAATTCCAAGATAGGATCTGTCCCCTGTCAAAGGATATGACAGCAAGATCTCCTATGCGCTCGGAGATGGTTTAGACTCACAAAGTCTATGGCCATAGCACTTGATGTAGTGGGAAAGGATTTCCTACGTCGAGTTAAACCTATCTCGAGCATTATGCATAGTTGCCTAGTCAACGATGGGAACCGACCCCTAGACTAAAGGCCGGGAGACAGGCGACAGTAGGACCGTACCCGTACGTATCGAGCGTCGGTAGGACCGCACCTGCGTATAACTCGGAGCCTAAATGTTCACACCATAAATTCACCTAGTCTCTAGTGCCATGGACCGTTGCTAGATGGCCACCCATAGTAACGGACTACTTTAGTTATGAAATAACGAAAAGTAGGTCCAAGTCTAGCTGAAAGGTGAACCTAAAGAGTCACACCCGCTACACCAAATGAAAGGGAATTAATTTGGAATTAATTCCGGGAGAAGGTTTAATTTAATGGAATTAAATTATACTTCTTGGAGATACAAGCCTCGATGTATTATTTGGAATAATCGGGCTTGAGTTCATAAATTAGATTTATGAATTTTACAAAGCATGGGCTTTCCTTTTAATTAGATTAAAAGGGTGAATTAATTAATTAATGGGCTTGGTATTAAATAGGATTTAATATAAAGTCCATGGACTATTTAATTTGGAATTAAATAAAGTCCATTCCATTAATTAATTAATGGGCTTAGTATATTAAATAGGATTTAATATAAAGTCCATGGGACTATTTAATTTAGAATTAAATAATCCCATTCTATGGAATTAATTAATGGGCTTGGTATTAAATAGGATTTAATATAAAGTCCATGGACTATTTAATTTGGAATTAAATAAAGTCTATTCCATTAATTAATTAATGGGCTTAGTATATTAAATAGGATTTTAATATAAAGTCCATGGGATTATTTAATTTAGAATTAAATAAAGCCCATTCCATAAAGCCCATCAAAATGGATGGACAAGATTTGATCTAGAGAATGATGAGATGAAGGGCCATGATTAATTTGACTTAATCAAAGCCTAATTTGACTAGGATTTGACTAGGTCAAAATCCTAGTCAAAGTGTGTCTCTTTGGAAGAGTTTGAGAAGGAATAGGAATTCCATCTTCTATAAATACTTAAAAAACACACACTCACACATACTATTCTCTACAACTCTCATCTCTCATTCCCTCTCAAGATTTCGTCCATGCCCTTTTCTTACTCTCCAAGAATATTACTTTGTTCTTCTTGATTTTATTCAAGTTAAGAACATAAGAGACATTGATTGCGTTAATTCATAGCGTCTATCGATGTCTCTTCTCCCTAAATTATTTCTTGCTAGCACAAGGGTTGTTTGCTTTCCGGTGGAGCGAGTGAGATGATTTAGAGGATCTCTTATTTGAGATCTTGGTGCAAAAAGGGGAACAATGCGTGTAGCCTAAACGAAGACAAAACTACAACCGGGTAGGTTCTTTAATTTCGTTTTTCCGGTTTCAATTCTATGGCCTCCATGTTGTGTTTTATTGAACATGAGATACACCGAACGCCCGGGAGAATCAAGGGCACACCCCTTGATTCGTTTATGTACGTTATGCATGATTTAAATTCCATTTAATTATGCTTTGTAATTTTATTACGCACTATTTCGCGCTTCCGCTATTCGCGTTAATCTCCCGGGACGATCCACCGATTTCTTTCAGTGGTATCAGAGCCCGGTTCGGTGTATAGGCCTAGAATTCTATGTGCTATGTGCGTTTAAGCATGATAAACGTGTTTTAATTTACGTTTATAGCATGTTTATCGTAGATATTTATTGGCGTTTAATTTTGCATGGGATTTTGGATCTTGGTTTTCTTGAATGTGTTTATACATGTTCTAGGGTTTAATTTATCTTGTGGTTCAGAAAAATTGAATGAAAAATCGAAAAGGAGTGAAAAACGGCGAACCGGCAGCAGCAGCACGCTGGCCGCGCGTGCAGGCAGGGGCCTGCGCGCGCCCGGCCAGCGCGCCCAGCGTGCGCGGACAACGCGCGCGCATGGGCGCCTGCGCGCGCGCGCGCGCGCAAGCGCTGGGCGCAGGCGCGCGCACGGCATGCGCTGGGCGCGCGCGCGCGCGCGCGTGGCCGGCCGGCTGTGCCGTTTTCCGTTTCTCTCCCGTTTTTGGCTCGTTTTTCAAAACTGTTTTTACTGTATTAGTTTTATGATATTTTCCGCATTATTCTGAACCCGTTGACTTAGAATATTTATTTTTTGAGATTTGGAATTTTCTAAAATAAATATTGCTTGGTTGATGAGGAAAGGGTTTCCTAACAAGATTTAATTTTTGCAATGGTTGCACCAATGATCAAAATTCATATGTGAAATTTCGCAATAATTTCTGCGTTTTATGATGTTGGACATCATGGTTATTTTATGGTTTGAGCATGAGTAGATCTTAACATGTATTAATATTGCACGAATGTTGGATTTTGGAATTCTTGAATAAATGGGCATATTCTTGAATTGCTGATTTTTGTGTTTCAGAAAAATTTGATTTTTCTGTATAATTCTGGGAATTTTTCTGAATTAATTAACTTGGGGCATTTTAATTTTGGTTGAGATTTTATATTTCATAGAATTAATATTGCCTTGTTAATTATGGAAAAGGTTTTTCCAACAAAAATCGTTGTGCATAGGTTGCACTATTATCCAATGTTTGGTGTGGATATTTTACATGTAGTTTCTGCATTTATTTTATGGTATGGATTATCATGGATATTGGTATAGCATATTTTACGTGGGATATGTATTTGTGCTATTTGTGTTAATTGATTTGACAAAGGATGATCACAAAGCCCCTAGACCGCATGTATGGTTTATTTACATTTATTTGTTGGGTTGTGGCCTGTGTGCCTCTTTATTTTCCTCTCTGTCTCTCTTCTAGTGCCTTGGAATAATAAGGCTTTCTCTCTCCCTCCCAATGTACTCCCCCCAAATGTTTAATTGGGGTTTCTTATTTTATGATGTAATGAGAGTAGAATTAGTGGTGAGGTTTTATTTTTTTGTAAATAAAAGCTGCAAGAGAAGATAAGCCCAAGGTGTTGGAGGCCCATGGAGGTTGCCATCAGATGGCCCACGGAGGATCCATGGAGAAGAAGCCCGGTGTAGGCCCACGATGGAGAGCCCAAGAAGATAAAGAGGACTTACAAGGCCCATTGCATGTAATGGGTTATTAAAACTTGTAATAGTGTAGGGCCTACCCTTAGATTGACCATAGATCCACTGCGGGCTCAGTGGGTCGCATAGGTTTGGGCTTGTGATCATCCTACAGGGGCGTGCTAGACTTTATTTTGCATGCGATGCGTATTTTATGCTTATGATTATTCTATATGCTTTATGTATGGTTACATTCACGCTTAGAATATTTCTGCCATAACGCACGCAATGCAATACTTAATATATGTGATGAGGTCTCGTTCTATCAAAACTCTCACTTGGTTGAACCAAGTTAAATATAGACCCTTAATAAATGGACTAGGACTCTGGGAGTCTGTCCAAGCCTTCCATCCATGGCAAAAGTGAGGAAGATCTTTTAGGTCGATAGCGTGGTCTCACGAGTCGTGGCACGACTATCGTGCTTAAAAGAAGCTGCACTTTGTCATGAACGATGAGTAGACTGCTGTTACCTGTCTCACGAGTTGTGGAGGTAGCAGTGAGTCTATGAATCGGTTGATTGGGTCGGGTCTAACGCCCGAATAACGTGATTCGCTTGGAGTCCTCGGGATCACATGAAAGGGTGAGGCAATTATCTTGGGAATCTCGTGGAACGAGAATGGTATGGAATACCTCCCACGGGTTCTTTTCCCATGCGAATCGTAAAAGCGGGGTATGGGGGAGATCGCTGTGGATCCTGAGCCCACTAGGAAAGGATTTCCCGAAAACAACGTTTGAGAGTGCCGTGTTTTCGTAGAAATAGTGGGAGAGGTTAAGGACTAAAGACCGAGACTTAACCAAAATATTACTTCATTCTGCTTATTATTTTCTGTTTCATATATGTTGTGAATGTCTAAGAATCCACCAAACACATCACTAAGAGGCTCATTAAAAAGGAACCAATTACACGAATTGACTGCGAAATCTTAAGATGGTCTTAGATTTCCAGAACCTTAACTCACATACCGGAATGAGGACGTTCCTCAGCGCTTGCCGGAGGGGTCGACAACTAAGGCGACGCTTGGCGTTCAAAAGTTGAAGGATGACCACCGGCAAGTAGGATATAATGATGTTGGCTCAAACTATGCTTCGTTTGTATCATGTCTATATGGTCTTGGACCAGCATGTGGGGTAAAATGCAATAAAGGCATTTTTGAAGCTAAGATGACGGAAGGGATGTCTGTACAAAGAACATGGAGTGATGATGCAATCCCTAGGGGAGAAGCTCAAAAGATCTCCACGCCAGTCTTGATATAGAGACGTACATTGACATGATCCTTCAGTCTCTTCCTCCCTCCTACGAACCATTAATTATCAACATGAATGAGCTTAGAAAAGATCTTCATAGGTTGGTAATTATGTTGGTCTAGTACGAAGCAACGATTGCAAAATCTGCGCCGTCGGTACTAGTAGGAGAGGCTTCAACCTCCATAGCGAAAGGCAAGGGTGCCAGACGCTAAAAGAGGAAGAAGGGTAAGGTAACATCAACTATTGCAGCACTTCAAGTGTTGTTCCTTTACAACACAAGGTGGAGGTAAAGGAAAGAGTAAAAGGTTCAAGCAGTCAAGTTCATAGATTCTAAGAACGTAAGCATTTACTGTCGTAAAGAGGGCCATTGGAAAGGGGAGTATTCTAAACCTCTCTCCAATGTAGGTAAAATTTGATATTGAGTATTGACATGATCTCTATTTGGTATTTGATACCATTCCTATCACTAATCTGCAGGTGGTTTGCAGAAAGTGAATAAGGACTTAAAAGCCAAGAACAGTTCTAGGATTCAACAATGGCAAGGTCCATTGATGAAAAGGACTAGAGACTTGTTAGGCCCATAATCGTGATCATGTTAGGATAATATAGGAATTACGTAACCTAGCATGATCAAAAGTATGTCTCTTTGTTGGACAAAGGTTTTATTACATACATATTTGATCAAACAAAATTATTGAATATTGATTCATGTTTGCTAGTAGTTACACGTAAATTCCTAGAACACCATCCCATAAAAGGTTTATGGATACTCAGAATTCAAATTATCTAAAATGGATTAATCAAGACCAACTTACAGATTTGGCATCTACAACAGCTAGGACGTTTCTTCTTATTAAAAGATAAGTAAATTGGAAAGTTCGATGAATCTAGAAATAGATGATTCGAATCGACTAAATTTACAAGTCTTTTATGAAGAAGAAAGTCCGAAAGCTCTTTGTTGGACAAAGTAGGCTTGCCAAATAGTCTATTGGAAGGGAGCCAATAAGACAACTGTAGGTTACTAATACACAAGACCATAAGAGGGTTCAAAAGTCTAAAGGTCCCATAGGAGGTTTGGGAATTAGACTTAAGGAGGTGAACCATAAATGGTTGCAAAATTAAACCTGTTTCGATAGGATCGAAAAGGCCGTGTATTTAGTGGGAGCTCTTGAGCATCCAAGTTGAGAATGGAATTCTCAATGAAACGTTTCCTGTAAAGGCCAAGTATGACGGTCTCTGATAAAGGGAACGATCGAATCTCGTTGGACGAAGATCGATCGAAGTTTCGCCCAATTACCTTAGCCCGTGTAGACGTAGACTCAAAATTGCCAACGTAAGAAACGTGGCACTTTGCTAGGAGTCACGCACAAGGAGCCATGGTTTGGCAAGCCTGTGTCCCGACAAAGTCCTTGAGCATGTAGAAGGATCCTACATGCGTCGAGGGACTAGTGGGAGACAAATTAGACTCGGTGTGTAATTTGTACAAGTTTACGACAGAATAATACTAACGTTGCTTAGAATCGCATTTCTTAAATTGATCATATTCCAAGTCCCCTTAAGAACGAACCCGAATGTCGTAAGAGGTACGAGTGATCGGTATATGTTCGGTCAAATTTGGATAGTAATCCAAATGACCTGCGGAACGTGATGTTGGACATCGTAGTAGGATTTATGGAGAGGAGCCATAGAATCCGCTAGGAAATTCAAACAAGGTTTGAAACACCGCATAACTGGAATATTCGTTTTGACGAGCTCATACGGAGCATGACTCGGTCTTAAATGACGTAGGTGATCAGTGGGAGTAGAAATGGCGTTCCAAGTGTTTAAGTGTGTAATGTCTTGATTCATGGATGAATTCAAAGCATTAGGAATCACTAAAACACAAACCGTAACTCACGAAAATTCTCCATGACATTTTAAGGGTTCCCACATACATATCATGAATTGAGCTTTTCAAAAGATTCAGTCATGGTAGACTGATGAGAAAAACTCATACATGTAGAGGGACAAGTTGTTCGAGACTCAGTCATAGTAAGACTGATGAGAAAACTTGGATACTATGCATAAAGCATCAAGCCATTCAAGACTTAGTCACGGTGGACTAATGAGAAGGCTTGGATGTTGAGTATCCCCTACGTCTTAACCCTAGGCAAACATATGATATGTTTACTCGGTGCATAGGAACCGATATTGAGAGTGCTTCTAGCATGGCTCAACATAAATCGGTAATGCACTGAGGGGTTGAAGACAGCAATCAAGAACGATCCTTAGTACCTGAATAAGGACTAAAGATGTGTTCATGATGCACCGTCTGTTGAGAGTTGTTTTTGGAAGGCTAAAGCGATACTAGCTTCCAGAGCATAAGTGAAAACCAGTTAGTCTCAAAGGTATGCACAGTCAGGCCCAATGACGAGTGCATCGGATAGTGGTTACTAATGAAGACCGCATCCATAGGATGGACGTGGCGCCTAGCACGACCAAGCCATGTTCGCCTATATGGCAGGCAACTTGGCTATGGGAGTATTGGCACGAGATCTCATCACAAGATCCACAAAAATATTCTTAGACAACCACCATCTCTAAGAGGCAATGGTGGATAGAGGTAACACGGTTAGACCGTATTGCTTTGCAAGGAAATATAAGCGGACTCACAATACCTTAGTCGGTATCGTAGATTACTCATACTCAGTGGATTCTGAACAAAGTGGGTAATTGACTTATTGGTCAAGTGGGAGATTGTTAGAATAGGTGACCAGAAAGTCAATGGTATTGGCTGTTCTGAGAACCATTCGTCAATCTGTGAACAAGTAATATTATGTTAATGAATGTGGTAAGGATTCATAGGCATGAGTTTGTTGTACTTACTGCTTGCATCGTTACGATGTCACAACAAACGCCCACAGACTGAAATAACATTTCGGGAAATTGGAACTACGCTTGGAGGTAGGTTCATGAAATCAGTTTCGCCGAATCAGTCTGAAATACTCCAAGTCAAAGGAATCTCGAGACAGGGCATCGAGAATCCATTTGAGACTTGCACTAAGCATCTGCTGTCGTGTTTCATCGACGGGTGACGAGGATCGTCTAAGCAGTGTTAGTGGGTCGGCCTGCTGGGGAGCGGCCGACTGAGGTGACTCGCGGGAATCGTCATATAGAAGCTACTCGGGCTTGGTCGGTATGACTCGTATTCCCGGTTCCGATAGTACGGGATTAGTCCTCGGACTTGAGGATCACGGCAGTCCCCTACATACTAAGGCTGTATCTCGGATCTGGTGAAATTTGACCGATTATATCACATGGT
This sequence comes from Sesamum alatum, assembly GCA_034509735.1. Lineage (NCBI taxonomy): Eukaryota > Viridiplantae > Streptophyta > Magnoliopsida > Lamiales > Pedaliaceae > Sesamum > Sesamum alatum. Next base: position 32,463,395 of record JACGWO010000001.1, on the reverse strand, counting down.
CATCATAAGCCTCGTCCAGTGTAGTCGGAGTATGTAAGAACGGTGAATTCCAAGATAGGATCTGTCCCCTGTCAAAGGATATGACAGCAAGATCTCCTATGCGCTCGGAGATGGTTTAGACTCACAAAGTCTATGGCCATAGCACTTGATGTAGTGGGAAAGGATTTCCTACGTCGAGTTAAACCTATCTCGAGCATTATGCATAGTTGCCTAGTCAACGATGGGAACCGACCCCTAGACTAAAGGCCGGGAGACAGGCGACAGTAGGACCGTACCCGTACGTATCGAGCGTCGGTAGGACCGCACCTGCGTATAACTCGGAGCCTAAATGTTCACACCATAAATTCACCTAGTCTCTAGTGCCATGGACCGTTGCTAGATGGCCACCCATGGTAACGGACTACTTTAGTTATGAAATAACGAAAAGTAGGTCCAAGTCTAGCTGAAAGGTGAACCTAAAGAGTCACACCCGCTACACCAAATGAAAGGGAATTAATTTGGAATTAATTCCGGGAGAAGGTTTAATTTAATGGAATTAAATTATACTTCTTGGAGATACAAGCCTCGATGTATTATTTGGAATAATCGGGCTTGAGTTCATAAATTAGATTTATGAATTTTACAAAGCATGGGCTTTCCTTTTAATTAGATTAAAAGGGTGAATTAATTAATTAATGGGCTTGGTATTAAATAGGATTTAATATAAAGTCCATGGACTATTTAATTTGGAATTAAATAAAGTCCATTCCATTAATTAATTAATGGGCTTAGTATATTAAATAGGATTTAATATAAAGTCCATGGGACTATTTAATTTAGAATTAAATAATCCCATTCTATGGAATTAATTAATGGGCTTGGTATTAAATAGGATTTAATATAAAGTCCATGGACTATTTAATTTGGAATTAAATAAAGTCCTATTCCATTAATTAATTAATGGGCTTAGTATATTAAATAGGATTTTAATATAAAGTCCATGGGATTATTTAATTTAGAATTAAATAAAGCCCATTCCATAAAGCCCATCAAAATGGATGGACAAGATTTGATCTAGAGAATGATGAGATGAAGGGCCATGATTAATTTGACTTAATCAAAGCCTAATTTGACTAGGATTTGACTAGGTCAAAATCCTAGTCAAAGTGTGTCTCTTTGGAAGAGTTTGAGAAGGAATAGGAATTCCATCTTCTATAAATACTTAAAAAACACACACTCACACATACTATTCTCTACAACTCTCATCTCTCATTCCCTCTCAAGATTTCGTCCATGCCCTTTTCTTACTCTCCAAGAATATTACTTTGTTCTTCTTGATTTTATTCAAGTTAAGAACATAAGAGACATTGATTGCGTTAATTCATAGCGTCTATCGATGTCTCTTCTCCCCAAATTATTTCTTGCTAGCACAAGGGTTGTTTGCTTTCCGGTGGAGCGAGTGAGATGATTTAGAGGATCTCTTATTTGAGATCTTGGTGCAAAACGGGGAACAATGCGTGTAGCCGAAACGAAGACAAAACTACAACCGGGTAGGTTCTTTAATTTCATTTTTCCGGTTTCAATTCTATGGCCTCCATGTTGTGTTTTATTGAACATGAGATACACCGAACGCCCGGGAGAATCAAGGGCACACCCCTTGATTCGTTTATGTACGTTATGCATGATTTAAATTCCATTTAATTATGCTTTGTAATTTTATTACGCACTATTTCGCGCTTCCGCTATTCGCGTTAATCTCCCGGGACGATCCACCGATTTCTTTCACTCCGTAGGTCCACTAGAGAATCCAGACCTCCAGTGAGATATGGGTTTCTAGGTGCGACCGATCTTCTGGATAACGATCCTAAGACATACGGGGAAGCGATGTCTGACATCGACTCTGGGAAATGGCTTGAAGCCATGAAGACCGAAATGGACTCCATGAGCGAGAACCAAGTTTGGAGACTTGTAGATCCACCGAAAGGTGTTAAGCCAGTGGGCTGTAAGTGGGTCTACAAGCGCAAACTCGGCGTTGATGGAGAAGTCACAACCTTTAAGGCTAGGCTTGTAGCTAAGGGATACACTTAACCACCCGGGGTCGATTTTGAGGATACCTACTCGCCAGTAGCCATGGCTAAGTCCATTCGGATCCTGCTTGCCATAGCAACATGGTAGGACTATGAAATATGGCAGATGGACGTGAAAACGGCCTTCCTCAACGGTTTCGTTGAAGAAGAGATCTATATGGATCAGCCGGAGGGTTTCACGGTCACTGGAGAAGAACAGAAGGTCTGTCGTCTCCAGAAGTCCATCTATGGCCTCAAACAAGCATCCCGAAGTTGGAACATTCGATTTGATGAAGTAATACGGGGTTATGACTTCATCAAAAACGAATCCGACCCTTGTGTATACAAGAAGGTCAGTGGGAGCTCCATAGTGTTCCTAGTGCTTTACGTGGATGACATTCTGCTCATTGGAAATGACGTCAGAATGTTAGGAAACACGAAAGCATGGCTGTCAACCAAGTTTTCCATGAAGGACTTGGGTGAAGCGTCCTACATCCTAGGCATCCAGATTGTCAGGGACAGATCTAAAAGGATGTTAGGGCTCACCCAAAACTCGTATATGGAGAAAGTCCTAAAGAGATATCGAATGGACAACTCCAAACGAGGATTCCTTCCAATGAGGCATGGGATCAAGTTATCCAAGAAACAGTCCCCGCAGACTGATGAGGAACTTGAAAAGATGAAAGTCATCCCCTATGCTTCTGCCGTAGGCAGCATCCAATATGCGGTCCACTGCACCAGGCCTGACATTGCATACGCTTTAAGCGTGACTAGCAGATATCAGTCCTGTGCAGGAGAGGCACATTGGAATGCCGTTAAGGGCATCCTTAAGTACCTAAGGAGGACTAAGGAAATGTTCCTAGTCTATGGCAATGGAGAACTAATTCTGGAAGGCTTTAGCGACGCTAGCTTCCAGTCTGATGACGATGATGCCAAGTCTCAATCGGGGTATGTATTCAAACTCAACGGAGGAGTAGTGGCTTGGAAAAGTTCCAAGCAAGCAACCACTGATGACTCCACCACTGAGGCTGAATACATAGCAGCTTCAGAAGCTACTAAGGAAGCGGTTTGGATGAGAAACTACATCCAAGAGTTGGGTGTGGTGCCTAGCATCGCCGAGCCTGTTGTCATCTTCTGTGATAACAACGGTGCAATAGTGCAAGCAAAGGAACCGAGATCTCATCACCGTTCCAAACACATTCTTAGACGCTACCATCTTCTTAGAGAAATGGTAGGAAGAGGTGACGTTCGGATGGACCGAGTCAACTCAGCAGACAACACAGCAGACCCGCTGACAAAGCCTATGTCGCAGAGTGCTCATACGCAACATCTTGAGAAGATGGGGATTAGGCATATGGGTGATTGGCTTTAAAGGTCAAGTGGGAGATTGTTAGAATAGGTGACCATGTAAGCCAATTTTTGCAGGAATATGTAACCTATGTCTAGACAATTTCATGTGTTTGATAAATCATTAATGAATAAAGAAGTGAATTTCATTTGGCATCACTTTGTTTGTGTTCACTTATATTTATTTTCCATATCTGTTCACTACGCAAACAAAGCCCACGGACTGAGAATCAATTTCGGGGACTGGGACTACGCTTGGAGGTAGGTCCATGGAATCAGTCTTCCCGAATCAGTCCGGAAATCTCCAAGTCAAGGAATCCCGAAAATGGGTACCGGATTCCATTTGAGACTTGCACTAAGCACCTGCTGTCGTGTTTCATCGACGGGTGACGAGGGTCGTCTAAGCAGTGTTAGTGGGTTAGCATGCTAGGACGCAGCTGACTGAGGTGACTCGCGGGAACCGTCTTACGGAGGACCTTGAGTATGGTCAGCAAGGTATGACGTGTATTCCCGGTTCCAACGTACAGGCCAAGTCCTTTGACTTGAGGAATTGCTCAGTTTACCTGTACGTTAGGGCTGTATCTTAGATATGGTGAGAGATTGCCAGAATTCTCTTTGGTAGTCATAAGCCATGTCTAGTACAGTTCTGGTGTACAAAGTGACAGTAGTTTCCAAGAAAGGATCTGTCTCCTGCCAATAGGTATTGACAGTTGAGTCTCATGTATGCTCTGTGTCTTGTCCCTAAAATCTGTGGCCACAGTAACTGAACAGAAGGGAAGGATTCCCTTGCGGCGTTTAGTGAGGACAGACCGACACTTAGGTCCAAAATGGGTACCTGCATTATCCGTGCCCTAGACTCTAAGTGATGAGACCGAAGACAGAAGGACAAGTGTACGTTAGAGCCTAAATGTTCATCCCTGAATATTCACCTAGTCTCTAGTGCCATGGACCGTTGCTAGATGGCCACCCATGGTAACGGAAGGATTCTAGGAATCCGACCAAGTCTAGCTGAAAGGTGAACCTAAAAAGTCACACACTATCCACACACATTTAGATATTTAATTAGGAATTAAATATTGGAGTGAAGGAATGATTAAATTGGATTTAATCGGTCCTTTATTTTTTCTTGGAGAAATAATTCCTTCTATTAGATATAAGGAATTAAATTGATAAATTAGATTATCAAAGGGATTTATTTAATGGGCTTAAATAATATTTATATTTAGCCTCTTGGAAATATTTAAATAGGTTTTAAATATTCCATTAAATTAAATTAAATCAACGGTGAGATGAATGGGAGAGATGGATGGCTAGGATTGTTTTGACTAGGTCAAAACACTACTTTGACTAGGACTTTGACTAGGTCAAAATCCTAGTCAAAATAGAGTTCTTGAAAGAGGAGTTTAAAGAGGATTAGACTCCTCTTCTATATAAACCCCTAGCATCCTACAAGTTGAAGGATGATGAAACTCCAACACACACACTACAACACACACACACGGATTCTCTCTCCCTCTCTCTCGTCCGATTCTCTCTCCCTCTCCAAGAAATATTTTCTTGGTTCTTTTTGTTCTTGGAACATTAAGAACTTGATGAATCAATACCATTAATCAATAATGTGTTATTGATTCATCCACTCCAAAAAACATAAACTTGTTCGTTGCTAGCACGACGTGCAAGATACGTGGGTGGATCGTGTGTCACGATTTAGAGGGTCTCAAAGACGAGATCTTGGTGCAAAACGGGGAACAACGCTTGTAGCCGTTGAAGACGAAAACGACAACGGGTAGGTCTCGTTTTAATTTTTTGTCCTCTCTTTAATTCCAACCCTATGGCCTCCATGATTTATTTTGTGTTATTCGTTCATGAGATACACCGAACGCCCAGGAAATTTCAAAGGCACACCCTTTGAAACGTGTTTTAATTTAAAAGCATGTTTAAATTCCATATTTAATTTTAATTATACCGCGCTTCCGCATTCGCGCTTTTCCCGGACGATCCACAATTTCTTTCAGTGACGTGCAGCGGAGGTGGCACTGAGGCGCTGGTGGTGGTGGTAGTGGTAAACCCCATGGCCGAGGAGCGAGGGACTAGGAACTAGAAGCCCTCGGGGCCTTTGAACTGTCGACCTCCGCGGTCGATGACCCCGTCGTGGCTGGGTCGACTAGCGGGGCCTGTGGCACTGGAGACTCTACTGGTGTGGTAGGTGGTGGGAGTCCAGCCGCATGAACGGCGGAGCAGGAGTAGTCTGACCACGACCACGTCCGGGAGGGTCGGAGCACCGATCGTCATTATCCTAAATAGACAACTATAATATATTATAAATGTATCTATATTAGTATAATATTTATAAAATTTATTATAATAATAGTTTTCTGTATTATATATTGATGTGAGCAAAAACTGCTCAATCAAAGAAGAAGATTGGACTTGGGCTGGAAATCAGAGGTTGTACGCTTACTTGACGCAAGAACAAGAACCTGTAAAAAATACAGCAGTCCGACGCTCAAGTCAGTAACTTTGATAAAAGTAAAGGAAATAAGAACACAATAAGCGTGAATATAAAATCGTAGTAGGTGAAGCATGAAACATTGTGTGGTATGCTTAATAAAAATCAAAATTTCGTTACCCACTAAGAAGGGTAGTGGGGTATTTATAGTTGTAAGAGACTTCTCGTGATGAAGAGTCTAAGGTAATTAGGACTCTTAGAGGCCACCAGGAGAGGACTCTTTGTTCTCTGGATGGGGATAAGCCTTCTTTAGCTTCTGCCCGAGCCTGGCGGGGAGAGGAGACTAATCCACAAACTGAAATAACATTTCGGGAAATTGGAACTGCGAATTGGATGTAGGTTCATGAAATCAGTTTCTCGGATCGGTCTGAAATACTCCAAGTCAAGAAATCTCGAGACAGGACATTGAGAATCCATTTAAGACTTGCACTAAGCATCTGCAGTTGCATTTCATCGACAAGTGACGAGGCTCGTCCATGCAGTGTTAGTGGGTCAGCCAGCTAGGTGGCTGCTGACCGAGGTGACTCGCGGGAATCATCATATGGAAGCCACACGGGCTTAGTCGGTATGACTCGTATTCTCGGTTCCAATAGTACGGGATTAGTCCTCGTACTTGAGGAATCACGACAATCGCTTACATATTAAGGTTGTATCTTGGATCTGGTGAGAGGTGACCGCATAGTATGACATGGTCATCATAAGCCTTGTCCAGTGCAGTCGGAGTATGTGAGGACGTGTCAAAGAATATGATAGCGAGATCTCCTATGCACTCTAAGATGGTTTAGACTCAGAAAGTCTATGGCCATCGCACTTGATTGAAATGGGAAAGGATTTCCTACGTCGAGTTTAAACATAGATGCCTAAATCAAGGATGGAAACCGACATCCTAAGTCCATGCCGTAGATTAAGGTCGGGAGACAGGCGACAGTGGGACCACACCTATATGTAACGAGCGACGGTAGGACCGTACCTGCATGTAACTCGGAGCCTAAATGTTCACACCATATATTCACCTAGTCTCTAGTGTCATGGATCGTTGCTAGATGGACACCCATGGTGACGGACTACTTTGGTTATGAAATAACAAAAAGTAGGTCCAAGTCTAGCTGAAAGGTGAACCTAAAGAGTCACACCCGCTACACCAAATGAAAGGGAATTAATTCCGGGAGAAGGTTTATTTCATGGGATTAAATTATACTTTTTAGGAATTCAAGCCTCGATGGATTAATTGTAATAATGGGGCTTGTGTTCATAAATTAGATTTATAGATTTTATAAAGCTTGGGCTTTCCCTTTTAATTAGATTAAAAGGGTGAATTAATTAATGGACTTGGTATATTAAAATAGGATTTAATATAAAGTCCATGGGACTAGTTAATTTAGAATTAAATAATCCCAGTCCATGAATTAATTAATGGGCTTGGTATATTAAATAGGATTTAATATAAAGTTCATGGGACTATTTAATTTACAATTAAATAGGCCCCATTCCATAAAGCCCATCAAAATCGATGGATATGATTTGATCTAGAGATTGATGAGATGAAGGGCCATGATTAATTTGACTTAATCAAAGGCTAATTTGACTAGAATTTGACTAGGTCAAAATCCTAGTCAAGTTTGCCTCTTTAGAAGAGGTTGAGTAGGAATAGGAAAATGGTTTTCTATAAATACTTCAAAAATACACACATACACCTACTAATCTCTACACAACTCTCATCTCTCATCTCTCATCTCTCTCTCAAAATCGTCCATCTCCTTTCCACACTCTCCAAGATTTTTACTTTGTTCTTCTTGATTTATTCAAGCTAGAACATAAGAGACGTCGATTGCATTATTTGATAGCGTGTATCGATGTCTCTTCTCCCCAAATGATTTCTTGCTAGCACAAGGGTTCGTTGCTTTCCGATGTAGCGAGTGAGATGATTTAGAGGGTCTCTTCTTTGAGATCTTGGTGCAAAACGAGGAACAATGCATGTAGCCCAACAAAGACAAAACTACAACCGGGTAGGTTCTTTAATTATGGTTTTCAATTCAATTCTATGGCCTCCATGTGTGTTTTATTGAAAATGAGATACACCGAACGTCCGGAGAATCAAGGCACACCCCTTGATTCGTTTATGTATGTAATGCATGCTTTAAATTCCATTTAATTATGCTTTACAGTTTTATTATGCAATCTTTCGCGCTTCCGCTATTCGCGTTCATGTCCCGGGCCGATTCCACTAAACGCTTCACATTTTCGATCAGGGTATTTCTTTCTTGGGCTGAGGGGTGAGGTATTGCTTCATTCGTCATGGGCTTTGCCAGGCGGAGGGCCCAAAGCTTGGCCTAGTTGGGGCCTCAGTATCTTTTGGTATTCCTTCGTTGGGCCAGAGATGGGCCCGCCTAATTCCTCCATACCATTCAGTCCCCCCCCACTCTAAGAAGGAGGAAGCTATGACCCTCTTTCTGAGAGTAGTATTGGTCTTCCAAGAAGACGTGACTCTTAAGAAAGGGGACAACCCTCTCGAGCTGCGAGATTCCGTTAGTGATTTGACGGTTGTGATGCGAAATGCTTCGTACTCCGAGCGCGTGAGTTAACACGCCTGCCAAGGCGAGAACAGTTGGGTGCTAAACCAACCCTTCGGTGTTTGTAACCGCCCAATCCCTGGCGGTTACCTAGCATGACTTCATGTAACTGTAACAACCCATCCCTCCATCTTCATTTTAACTTCCACAGATTTGATTTTCTTCCACTTCCCCCCCCCCCAACGATTTTGGAGAGAGAAAATGCATCCTTGCCTTCTTTCTTTCTGTTCTTCTTCTTCGTAAGTGCTTTAATCAAATTTTGAGCTTTTTTTTTATCTGTTCGTGGTTGTGCTTCTTTTGGAAACAAACTGGTAATTCTTCCGTGAAAGACAATAATGGCGTCTTCTGATGAATCCATTCGCTTCATTGGGGAGAAGTGGGTAGGTGATGATCTGTGTGAAGCCACCTCCAAGCGGCTAAGGTCTGGTCCCACCTCGCAGGGAGGGGGCCGCCGGTGGAGCATATGCAACGCAATGCGGCGAGGGAGCCCCACCGTTTGTTAGACGAGCCTCTTAGCGGAGGCAAGGACTCTACTGGTGACGAGGAGGAGGTGGCTGAATCCTCTCCTGCCGAAGAGGCAGAGCCTCCTCTTGCCAGCGGAGAGGGGATGAGGGACAACAGTCCTATCCTCCTGGATGGCGTATCCTCCTCCCTTCAAGCCTCTGATCTGGGGGCTCTTTCTTCTGATGTCACATTCCCCCAACTTTCACCCTATTAGTCCCCTCGCCTGACTGTCGTCCTGATCGTCCTCCCCCCAACTGTTTGTATTTTTTCGTTGTCCAGTTGAAGGCAGGTGTTCGTTATCCCATCCCCTATTTTTATGGAGACGTTGCCCGTACTTTTGACGTCCCTTTGAATCAACTAGCCCCAAATTCCTTCCGTGTTTTGGCCAGTTCGGGATGATCTTTAAATTCCATGGTTTGTATCCTATTGGTCAGGATTTCTTGTCCTGTTTTGAACTGAAAAAATCGGAGCCTTCCATTTCTCTCCCCATGGAGGGGTAAAACTTCCTTCCTGTCCCAAATGCCTCCAAGCTGTGGAGGGGTAGTTTTTTTCTTTGTACTTCCCCCTACTCCTTGGGACTTCCCATCTAGTTGGTTGTACGATCTTCCTCCTTTTATCTCCTACTCCATTCATGACCGAGACCCCTTTATAACATCCCACATCGAAGACCTCAACTCCAAGCAGTATGACTATTGGGGGTTGATTGAGGAGAGGCTTTTGTCCCACTTCAGGCTCAGCCCAAGTGTGGTCCCCTTGGAGGAGCCACTGGGTATTTTTGTCATTCCATGCACATATCCTTTCCAATCCTGCTTACTCCTATTTGATATTGACATTTTTGTTGGGTTTTCTACAGAGCGTATCATGTTCAGCAAGTATCTTCATAGTGGCATACAGGGTGGCTTAGGGAGCTGTCAGGCGACACCTCCCAGCCATCCTTCTGAAGGGACGCCATCCTCGGGCGATTCTAGGGGAAGCGGGCGGCCTCGGCCCCTAATGTTTCCTCCAAGCGGCTGAAGGGCCCTCCTCTTCAGTGGTCCATCTATAGTGTCTACTCGGTCTAGGGCAGTTGCTCCATCCATGCCCCCTCCTCCTCGAGATACTAGCAGCTCCTCCCCGCTCTGCCAGAAGTTCCTCCCTGAGTCGGGCATCCTCCCCCACCAATCTCTAGTGAGGAGCCAGAGGCAGCTCCTTGGCCGTGGATATCTTGTAGGGACTCTGCTGCCCGTGGACATGAGGGCCTTGTCTACCACCTCCCGAGAGGATCTGCTGGGGCTTCTAGTGGGTTATCACACCCTGGTACTCTTCACTCTCTATCCTTTTTATTTCACATTTTATTCCGATTGTTGATATGCATTTTCTTTTTAGGCGGGCGCAACTCTGGGCGAGCTGCTTTCATGCCTTCAGGTCCTACCTACTCCTCCTTCAGATGGTCAAAGGAAAATACTGGAGGATAAGGTGGAGGCCTGGCAGAGGAGGTTTCCAAAGTGAAGGCTTCCGAGAAGGCTACTCAGGAGCTGGCCCGGGCGGCCGAGGAAAGGGCTCAAGTGACTGAGGACAAGATGGAGCAGCTGCAAAAGTAGTTAATGGCAGTGAAAGAGAGCCAGTCCACTGTCCTGTCCAAGGCCCAGGAGCAAGCTTCCAGAGATTTTTCCCAACTCCTCAGAGGGGCGTCAGTACCTAAAGGCTTACTGGAAGAGTCCCCCCAGAGGTCTCAGGTACCAAGCTAACTAGGTTGTTTGCTGTCATAACCCACATGATTAAACTCTTGAATGACATGTCTGGTCACTTCTTCTCAGAAGAGGAGTTAGATTTGATCATGGACACCGCCATGGAGGAGGTGAGGAAGCCTGCTGAGGCCCCTGAGGAGAAAAGAACCTGCCCAGGAGACTGCTGCTACTGCTCCCGGAGAGACGCCTGCTAAGACCGCCCCTCCCCCCCCCCCCCGGCTGAGGGAGAGGAAGAAAGGAGAAAGCGTTCTAAACTACTTCCTTTATTCCCCCACCATAGTTGGCGATGAAATAATTTTAAAATTTTTGTTTTTGGATGATTGAGCCCCTTGGCCGATTTGGTCAAGGGTCTTTTACTTTCAACTATCTTTATGAATGCTCTCTTTTGCTAAAGGCTTGTTGCCTATATCTACCTCTGGTTGGTTTTCTTTTCACTGCATGTCTTGTTCTGCCTTAGCTGCATGCTTGGATATAATAAACACAATTTAGCATTAAGTGGGAGAAAGGTAGGACCTAAAGTTAGCACTTTGTTATTCCTGCATTTTGAGTTGGATGCATGTGCCTTGTGACAGGGCTTTTTTATTGTGCATTCCCAAATGCCTGTGTGTAGTCAGGGCTTACTCTTACGGGGAGAAGAGAATGGGTGCCTGCTCCCAGGGGCAGGACTCTTTTCGGCCCCTAGGGGTTTTTTCTTGAATAAAACGTAAGAGGGAGTACGCAAGTTTAAATAAAGTACCCTAAATAGTGCCAGAAACCTTGTTCTTTACAACATCCTTCTTTCAACAATACAGACATGTAAATACCTGAAGGAAATGGGGGCTCTTCGTGGTCTAGGGGACTTCCATCCTTAACAGGCTTGGCTACAAAGGGTGTTCCCTGTTGAAACACCCTTATTTCTTGAGTGGAGGAGTATGTTGGGGGAGTCCTCTAATTTCGAGGAGTCCTTCGGGGGGGGGGGGGGACTTATTCTGAAAGGGGCTCCGCTGAGAGAGCTTTAATTTTTAGAGGAAGAATCCCGCTGGGGGGACTTATTGTAAGAGGGGCTCTGACGAGAGAGCCTTAATTTTGCGAGGGAGCCTTGGTGAGTGGACTTTATGGATAAAATTTCTTAAGATTCTGAATGTTCCAGGGTCAAGGGTGAGGGACTCTTTCGGCATCCTCCAGCTCATATGCCCCTCGGCCAAGTACACGTCACCTTATATGGTCCTTCCCGAGTGGGATCTTGAAAGCTAGTGTGGATCATCTTGGGAGAAGCGTGAATGTGGAAGCGCGAAAAAAAATAAAACATGCTTAAACTGAAACGTAAATACACGTTCAAGAGGTGTTCCCTTGAACCTCCCATGTGTTCGGTGTATCTCATGATCAAAGTAAACATGCAATATCATGGTGACCATAGGATGGAAACGAAAATGAAATTAAAGACCTAACCCGGTTGTAGTTTTTGTCTTCGTGGCGGTACACACGTTGTTCCACGTTTTGCCATCAAGATTCCAAGATAGGAACCCTCTAAATCGTCCACGCAATCCTACAGAGTCTCGATCCCCATGCTAGCAAAAAATCAAGAAATATAGGGAGGATGAATCGACCAAAGGTTATTAATTAATGTGATCAATCCGTCTAGTGTCCACTTATATCAAACAAGGAACTAGGCTTTTCTTGGAGAAAGGAGGAGAGAGGGGACGAGAGAGAGAGAGAGAGAGGGAGGAGTCCGTGGTGTGTGTGTGTGTGCTCATAAGATGATCACCTTGTGTGTGTGTGTGCATCTATGAGTATTTAGAGAATAAGAATACTCCTATTCCTCTTCAAACTCTAATTAAGCGGCACACTTTGACTAGGATTTTGACCTAGTCAAATCCTAGTCAAATTAGGCTTAGACTTAGTCAAACTAATCTTGGCCTTCCATCTGTCTACTTGAATCTCATCCGTCCATCACCTTGATGAATTATTTTTATGAAATATTTAATTCTTATTTAAATAATCCATAGGGCTTTAAATATTTAATATTTATTTTAAGCCCATTTCATCATTTCTAATAAATATCATTAATTAGTTTAATTCCACTTAATCTAATTAAAGGAATTAACAATCCAAGAAAATGAGAACAAATTTAATCTAATTAAATTGTTCCACCTCCCGGGATTAATTCTAAATTAATTTCTTTGTTATCGACGGATTGTGTGTGACCGTTTAGGTTCACCTTCAGCTAGACTTGGCCGAATCTCCAATCATCTCATGAAGGGAATTCGTCCGTCACCATGGGTGGCCGTCTAGCAACGGTCTATGGCACTAGAGACTAGGTGAATATTATGGCGGAACATTTAGGCTCTCCAATACGTTTATCCTTCCATCTACTATCTCACAGCTATAGTCTAGGGTATGGACCTTTAGGACGTCGGTACCCATTCTTGACTTAAGCCTTGGCTCGTCCACACTAAACGTCAATGGGATCCCATCCCAGTGTTCAGTCATTGTGGCCACATATTTATGGAGGACGAGTCTCAGAGTATAAGTGAGACATTACTGTCAACCCTTTTGACAGGAGACGGATCCTCTCTTAGAAACCTACTATCCACACTACACGTCTTGACTGCACTAGATATGGCTTATGACAACGGAGTCTCTCGAATTGGTAGCCTCTTTCCAAACCTAAGACACAGACATGGTGTGTATGTGACCACAGTAGTCCCTCAAGTCTGAGGATCAAACTCGTACTGCCGGAACGGGGAATACAAGTCATAGCGACCGACCCTACTCAAGGTCTTCCATATAACGATTCCCACGAGTCACCTCAGTCAGCTGGCACCTAGCTAGCTGACCCACTAACATTGCATGGATGACCCTCATCATTTGTCGATGAAACGCGACTGCAATCGCTTAGTGCAAGTCTCAAACGGACTCTCGACACCTATCTCGAGTTCCCCTGACTTGGAGTGTTTCAGACTGATCCACAGAAATTGATTTCATGACCTTCCATCCTATGCGCAGTCCAGTTTCTTGGATTGGCATTTCGGTCTGTGGGCTTTGCTTGTGCATTGAACAGTTTAATAATATAAAGCAGTAAGTGAACACAAGCAAAGTATTTAAGCCATATGAATATCACTTTCTTATTCATACTGATTATTAAAACACCGGACTGTCAGACGTAGGTTACATAAGCCCAATCAGATTAGCTTCACGGTCACCTATTCTAACAGATCTAACTTCCCTACAAGTTTAGACGCCTCCACTTTCCTAAGGACCAGGTCACCTACTTGGAAATTCCGAGGTCTGAGAAATCAATTGTGATCTTGATCATCAGGCTCTTATTCCTTTGCATCCGAAGGAATGCTTTTTCTCATAGTTATTCTATAAGATCCAGATTTTCTTTGAGTAAGCGAGTGTTGTCTTCCTCGGAGTAGCATAAGATCCTATGTGAGGGCATGCCTAGTTCGGCTGGGATCACTACATCAATTCCATATACTAAGGAGAATGGGCTTTCCCCTGTAGGATTTCTAGGAGTGGTGCGATAGGCCCACAGGACACTAGATAATTCTTCCACTCAACTTCCCCCAACCCTGTCCAACCTTTTCTTGATCCCCTGAACTAAAGTCTTGTTAGTGACTTCCACTTGCCCGTTGGCTTGAGGTGTGCAATAGTTGTAAACCTTGGCTTGATTCGCATATTCCTACACTAATCTTGTATCATCTGCCCTTGGAATTACATGCCCTTGTCGGAGATAAATTCTCGGGGGATCCCAAAGTGGAAGATTATATTTCTCCAAATGAATTTCATAAATTCTCCGTCATTGATACGCGCAAGGACTTCCGCTTCTACCCACTTAGTAAAGTGGTCAATGGCTACCAATAAAAACTTCCTCTGGCCTGGTGCCACAGGGAAGGGCCCTACTAGATCCATCCCCCACTGAGCGAAGGGACAAGGAGCCAGCAACGTAGATAATGGCTCCATGGTCGATCTATGAGGAGGCGTGCCTCTGACATTTATCACATCTCCTGACTAAAGATTTAGTATCCTGCCTCAGGGTCAGCCAGAAGTATCCAACCCTCAAGGCTTTATTTGCAAGGGCTAGTGCTCCTATATGTGAACCACAATACCCTTCATAGGTTTCTTTCAATACATGCAACCCTTCCTCCTGGGAGAGGCATCTCAACAGCGGGTGTGTAAAGGATTGCTTATATGAAGTATCCCCTTGTAAAAGGAACCTAGTGGCCCGCTTCTTTAACCGAGCCTCCTCCCATATGTCATTCGGGAGACTACCCTATTCCAACCAAGCCCGAAGTGCCTGCCTCCAATCTTCCGTCTGGGCTACTGCCTGAATCTCCAAGAAGGAATCTCCTTAAGGGAGGTATTGGATAGTTATTTTTCACGTTCTGCAATCTTCCAGGGCACTGGCTAGTTTAGACAGGTAGTCTGCCTTGTTGTTTTCTTCCCTTGGAATTTGGATGAGTTCCATTCCTCTATCCTCCGCAAGTATTGCATCATAGTATCTTCCTTAGCTTAGACATAGAATACGATAGTAAATAACAACATATCATATAGAGCACATAGGTACTAAAAGAAAGAAACTACAAGAACATAAAACCGAATGTTACCTTTGTAGTTTTCTAGTGCACGGTAACGAGCATTGTTTCACGGCTAGAAACATTTACCAAAGTTCAAACCTATGAACTCTCGAACATAGTCCACACCACATTGAAAGAGATCTCATTTTTCTTGCTAAAGAAAAAATGGATGTAGAGGATGAGATCCAAGAAGGGATCACATTATCAAATTAGTGATCCTTCTTGATCTTACTTTGTTCTTCAATTGATTCTAGATCAATGAAGCAATGAAGAGGATCTAGAGAGTGTAGAGAGAGAGGCCCAAAATTGCTTTAGAGAGAGTGTAGAGAGTGATCTTCTTTTTCCTAGAAAAAGATGAATAGTGAATCTCTTGTCTTTGATGATAGCATATACATATATATACTTTATTAATGTGATCATTGGAATGTGTCTAGATTAATCCAAGGATGTGTAGATACATTCCAATCAATCCCCATTAATCTTTAATCAAGCCTACCATTTCATAAGGTATGATTTAATCATACAAAGTGAAAGAGGCTTGATTGAAATTGATTTCTCTTTCCAAAAGAGACAAGTCAACTAGTCATCAAAGGCTCTCATGGCCGATTTTAGTGCTTCCAAAAGAAGCAAAATTCGGCAATCCCATTTTAGAAGAAGCCCAACTTCTTCTAATTCCAAAAGTGGAATTAACACCTCTCTTGGGCCAAGATTTAATGGACCGAATTTTATTGTAATCCAATTACAATAAGCCTAAGAATTAAATTCTATTTAATTCATGGTCCAATTAAATAATTTCCAATGATCTTTTAATCCAATTAAAAGATCCAAGCTTCGATTCTCTACTTAATCGATAAATTCCATTTATTGATCAAAGGTGGGCCCAATACATTTTCGCCCCGTCCATCCAATGGACAATCCCTTAAGTAATCCAATTACTTATCATCCTCTGAAATTGACCCCAAGTCAATTCCTTCACCTCATCGCTGATTTGTGTGTGTCTCTTTAGGTTCACTCACAGCTAGATTTGGGCTCGTGTCCAACAGGAGCCCGTCACCTTGGGTGACCATCTAGAAATGGTCCATGGCACTAAAGACTAGGTGAGTGTTGGTGTGAACATTTAGGTGTTGATTCCGTACGGGTAGAGTCCTTGCGTCTACCGTCTGCCGGTCTTAGTCTAGGGTATGGAATTGGGTGTCGGCTCCCATCCTTGACTAGGCATCTATGCTTCATACTCGAGACTACGCATGCCTCATTGCATCGACGCAGGAAACCATTTCCTGCTCGATCAACCACTGTGGCCATAGGTTTAAAGCAGCATGAATATGTCTTCGAGTGCATAGGAAATACCTCTGTCACATACTGACAGGGGACGGATCCTCTTTTTGAAACCCAACATCCTGGCTACACATTCTGACTGCACTGGGCAAGGCTTATAATGAACATGTATGAAACGTGATCGCCTCTCGCCAGATCCAAGATACAGCCATCGTTTGCACGTGACTGTCGTGGTTCCTCAAGTCTGAGGACTACTCCCATAATATCGGAACTGGAAAATCCAATCATACCGACCAAGCCTACAAGGCTTCCATATGATGATCCCCACGAGTCAGCTCAGTCGGCTCGACCCCAGTCGACCAACCCACCAAGATCGTATAGCCGTCCCATGCCTATCGTCGATGAAACACGGCACTCATCCAATGAATACGACTCTTGGTGCAAGTCTCTATAGGAATCTCGATGCCCTGTCTCGAGGTCCTCCACTTGGAACGTTTCAGACCCAACCCTTTATCAGTTGGTTTCATAACCACCATCCAATGCATGACCCAACTTCATGAGTAGTTGATGTGGTCTGTGGGCTTTGTTGTGATATATATAAAATGACATTTTAACAAAGATAATACCAATGGTAATGGATACTCTTTTTATTCATTACATAATATTACATAACATTGAGTTGTGAAATAGATTACAAAATGCCAAACCAATTGGCTTTCTGGTCACCTATTCTAATACCTTCAGGCTTCCATATGACGATTTCCGCGACACCTCAGTCAGTCGACTCTAAGCCGACCAACTCACTAATATTGTATGGAAGACCTATGTCACCTACCGATGAAACATAGATGTATCCTTAGTGCAAGTCTCACACGGACCCTCGATACCCAATCTCGAGGTCCTTGACTTGGAGAGTTTCAGACCAATCCACATAAGTTGGCTTCATGATTGGCAACCTATGCGCAGTCCAACTTCTTCAACTCACATATCTGGTCTATGGGCCTTGTTGTGCAATAAAAAGTAATAAGCATAATCGAAGTGAACACAACAAAGTACGACATGCCAAGAAATTTAATATCACTTTTATTCAATATAAATATCATATTACACCAACATTGTCAGAAATTGGTTACATAAGCCCAATAAAATTGGTTTCACGGCCGCCTATTCTGACAGGTCGTCCATGCAATCTTAGTGGGTTGGCCGGCTCCGCAGTCGGCTGACTGAGGTGACTCGCGGGAATCATCATATGAAAGCCTATAAGGGCTTGGTCGGTATGACTTGGATTCCCGACTTCGATATTATGAGATTAGTCCTTGGACTTGAGGAACCACGGCAGTCACATGCAGACGATGCCTGTGTCTTAGATTTGGAAAGAAGCTACTGTGTCAAAAGACATGGTTCTTATAAACCCTATGTAGTGCAGTCAGAATGTGTAGTCAGGATGATGTGTTCCAAGAAAGAATCTGTCTCTTGTCAGTGATATGACAGTAGTGTCTCCTATACACTCTGAGACTTGTTTTCCCTTAGAATATGTGGCCATAGTGACTAAACAGTGGGATGGGATCCCCATGACATATCAGTGGGGTAAACGAGGGTCTCAGCTTTATGTATAGTTGCCTAGTCAAGGATGAGAACCGACGCATAATTTCATGCCCTAGACTATGGCCAGGTGATGATAGATGAAAGGACCGTACTCGTATGCATTCGGGAGCCTAAATGTTCACGCCGTATTTTCACCTAGCCTCTAGTGCCATGGACCGTTGCTAGGCCGCCCATGGCATGGGCGAATTTTGGTTATGAGATAATTGGGAATTGCCCAAGTTTAGCTGAGGGTAAACTTGAACAGTCGCATATAATTTACTAAAAGTGAAGGAATTAATTTGGAATTAATTCCAGTTGATGAGATCATTTAATTGGACTAAATTAATGTGTTAGAGTATCAAGCCATCATCGATTAATTAGATTAATCAGGCTTAATTCATAAATTAGATTTATGAATTTAAGAGGTTGGGCTTTCCCTTTTAATTAGATTAAAAGGATGAAATTATTTAATTGGGATCAAGTATTAAATTGGATTTAATAAGTAGTCCATTCGAGCGTTTGACTATTTGAATTAGATTTAAATGAGTACCGTCCATAAAGCACATCAAGAATGGATGGACAAGATTTGATCATGGAGAGTATGAGATGGATGGCTAGGATTCATCCTAAAAGAGGTTTTGACTAGGTCAAATCTCTAGTAGTTGCTAGATGTGTGTCTCCTTGGAAGGTTACGTGACCTAGTCACATAAATACTCAAACTACACACACATGCACACACAATCAGCTCTTTGCACACAGACATCCGCCACTCTCCTCCTCTCTCTCGTCACTCTCTCTTTTCTCTCCTCCAAAAGTGCTCTAGTTCTTCATGATTCGATCAAGGAAGTACTACAAACAATTGATCTCTTTAATTCATAAAGTTTGGCCAATTGTTCTCTCCCATTAGATCTTTTGCTAGCATGAAGATTCTAAGCATTCCAGTGGATGGCATGGACGTTCTTTGGAAGTGCTCTAGGAAGAGCCTTGGCGGTGGAGATCTACAAAATACGTATAGACAGTGAAGAGAACTACAAGGGTAAAAATCCTTTTTATGTTACTGGTTCTCTTTATTTACCCTAGGGCCTCCATGAATTATTTGCTTTATTATTTCATTCATGAGATACAACAAACGCCTAGGAGAATCAAGGGAACACCCCTTGATCCAGATTTAAGTTTCCTTTAAATTCCGTTTATTTCGTATGATTTAATGTTTTCCACGCTTTCGCCGCGTGACTCTCAGGCCGATCCACACTTTCAGTTCCCCCATATATCCCGTATCCCAAATGAATTCTGAAGGCTAACTTAGATAAACAATTGGCCAGTTCCTAGAAATATTTAAAAAAATTCATGTCAATATTCAGCTAATTGATGCAGTTTTGGCATATGCCAAGCTATGCCAAGTTCCTGAAGGAAGTGATCTCAAACAAGCGGAAGTTGTAAGGAGGTGAAACAGTGAAGCTCCATGAACAATGCTCAGCGATTCTTTAAAACAAGCTACCACCCAGGATCTAGGGAGTTTTTTTATGCCTTGCACTATAGGGGATATCAGTTTTGACAAAGCTTTATGTGATCTAGGTGCAAGCGTGAATTTGATACCATATTCTATTTTCTAGAAACTTCGAATGCATGAGCTTACTCCCACTATAATCACTTTGCAAACTAGCAGATAGAAGCATTACGTATCCTAGGGTAATAGTGGAAGATGTGTTAGTCAAAGTAGACAAATTTATCATCCCTGTTGATTTCATTGTGCTAGATATGTAAGAGAATAAGAATATGCCATTGATTCTATATAGATCTTTTCTTGCCATGAGTAGAGCATTAATTGATATGCAAAAAAGGTCAACTCACTCTTAGAGTAAATGATGAACATATAATCATCAATGTGCGTAAGCCCTATGAAATATCTACATAAAATTGAGCATGACATACTTGCCATTGATGGCATTAATACCCCTAGAACTAATGATGTCAAATGGAAGGATTCCAAAGAAAATTGCTTCAAAAATTCTAAAGGGAATAATTGTAGGACATGAAAGAAGAGATGTGGAGGTTGCAAATTCTGTAGACACTAATCAAGAATTGAAGCCCAAACTACGAAAGGTTTTGCTTTTAAATGGATCTACTTCCAATCAAAAAATAAAACCACCAGATGAAGCAACACCCAATCAGACAAATGTAAACGAGAAGAATAGGCTTCAACTAAAAAAGAAGAAATGGATGAAGAAGGTCTACGAGAATGCCCGAATATACAACGAACGCACCAAGACATGGCATGAAATAAATATACTGTTAGAATAGGTGACCAGAAAGCTAATAGGTTTGGCGATTTGTAACCTATTATACAACTCGATGTAAATGTAATATTATTATGTGATGAATAAAATGAGTATTCGTCACTTCTGGTGCTTACTTTGTTGCGCTCATTTCACATTTGTTAAAATGGTGTTTAACTTATATCGCAACAAAGCCCACAGATAATGGATAACAACTCGTGCAGTTGAGCCACACATTGGATGGTCGCATGAAACCAACTGATTATGAGTTCGGTCTGAAACGTTCCAAGTCGAGGACCTCGAGACAGGGCATCGAGAGTCCTATTGAGACTTGCGTCAAGAGTCGTGTTCATGGGATGAGTGCCGTGTTTCATCGGCGACAGGCGTGGGACGCCTACACGATCTTGATGAGTTGGTCGACTGGGGTCGAGCCGACTAGACTAACTCACAGAGATCATCATATGGAAGCCTTGGAGGCTTGGTCGGTATGATTGGTTTTCCCCGGTTCCGATAGTACGAGAGTAATCCTCAGACTTGAGGGATCATGGCAGTCACATGCACAGGACGACTGTATCATGGATCTAGCGAGAGGTAATCATTCTGTAAGATGATTATCATAAGTCTTGTCCAGTGCAGTCAAAATGTGTAGCGAGGACGATGGATTCCAAGAAGAGGATCCGTCCCCTGTCAGTATGTGACAGAGGTATCTCTTATGCACTCGGAGACACGTTCATGTTGTTTGAAGCTATGGCCATAGTGGTTGGTCGAATAGGGAATGGTTTCCTGTGTCGACGCAATGAAGCATACGTGCTCTCGAGTATTAAGCATAGATGCCTAGTCAAGGATGGGAACCGACGCCCAATTCCATACCCTAGTTTGAGGCCGGGAGATGGTAGACGGAAGGATCGTACCTGTATGGAATCGGCGCCTAAATGTTCACGCCAATTCACCTAGTCTCTAGTGCCATGGACCGTTGCTAGACGGCCACCCATGGTAACGGGCCCTTGTGGAACACGGGCCTAAGTCTAGCTGAGAGTGTACCTAAAGGGTCACACACAAATCACCGAGGAGGTTAAGAGATTGACTTGGAGTTAATCTCGAAGGATAAATAAGTAATTGGATTACTTAAGGGAAAGTCCATTGGATGGAAAGTTGAGACGTTGAGACGTTGGATCTTTTAATTGGATTAAAAGATCAACGGGAATAATTTAAATGGACATTAAATTGGATTTAATATTGGGTTCGTCGTAATTGGATTACGATAAAACCCAATCCGTTAAATTTAACCCGAGAGGAGAAATAATTCCTATTTTGAAATAGGAAGAAGTTGGACTTCTTCCCTTAGATAGACATGGCCGAAATGCTCCCTTGGAGGAAGCAAAATCAGCCACGTTTCATGCTAGGTGGTATGTTGACTTATCGCTTTTGGAAAGAGACAAATCAAACTCCAATCAAGCCCTTCCCTTTCGGTATGATTTGATCATACCATAAATTTTGGTAAGCTTGATTGAAGAATTAATGGTGATTGATTGGAATGTATCTAGACATCCTTGGATGAACCTAGACACATTCCAATAATCACATTAATTATGTATATATATATATATGAGAATATACAACACCAAGCATAAGTGAATCATTATTCATCTTTTTCTAGGAAAAAGAAGAAGAAATTTTCGGATCTCCTCTCTCCCTCTAACTCTCGGTTTTTCTCTCCCCCTTTTCACTTGTGTTCTTCACTCGATTTTGAATCAAGAAGAAGAACAAAGTAGGTTTAAGAGTACACTAATCCATAGTGTCTTTTCTTAAACCGATTCCTTCATAAACCCGTTTTCTTCTAGCAAGGAGAACGTGCGTTTCTTCCGGTGTGGTGTGGATCACCTTTGGAGAATCCATACGTTTGGATTTCGTGAGCATTCCGGAGAAGGAACAACGCAAGTAGCCGGGAGCACACGTTAAACAATCAAAGGTAACGGTTTTATTACGCTTTGGTTGATTTATTTTATATCTATGCCCTATGTGTTTAATAACGTTTTTAATATTTACACATCCTACATCGAACGCCCGGGTGAGCACGCAAGGGTACACCCTTGGGATTCGTTTATTTAAATTAGATTTAAATTTACGCACCATTTCTCGTTTTCTCACTTCCGCTCGCGCTCCCGGGCGGATCCGCATGTCCTTCAAGTGGTATCAGAGCCCGGTTCGATGTAAGGGGCATAGATCGATGTGCTTGGCATGATCTACTTGCTTTTATGGCTTTAATGGCATGTTAGATTACATAAATGTATGAATGATATGATGATTCAATTGTTTGAATTTGATGGACTTTTTGGCATGCTTATTTTATTAGATTGGATTTAAAATTGCATGCTTATTTTCAGAATAATTGCTACTGTTTTTTTGTGCTGAAAAGATGTTAAAAAAAAAATTGGATCGGACGGCAGTGGTCGCGCGCAGGCGGGTGCCTGCGCGTGGATGCTGCGCACAGGCGTGCGCTGTGCGCAGACGGCCACTGCCGGCAGAGGCCAACGTGCGACACAGAACGCGCGCGCTGCTTTGTGCGCGCGGGTGGCCGGCAAGCACCATGGCTGGGCCGTTTTGTGCTGTTTTTCCACGTTTTTCGAAAAACTTAATTTTCTGTATTTTCTGCACAATATTCGAAAATATGTTAATTTTGCATATTTGATTTTGGAATAATTGGATTATTCATTAGATTAAATTTGCTTAACTAATTTGGGATTAATACATGCATTAGATGCATTGTTTAAAATGTCCATTAAATTTGAAATTTGAATTTTGCATATTATTTGTATCTTTATGCTTTTGTGATGTTGGACATCAGTTGGGTATTTGGAATATCCATTGGTTTTATGCATGATTATTTGAAATAATTGTGTTATGTGAGTTGATGGAATCAACATGGGACGATCACAAGAGCCCTAGATCTTATGTATAGATGAATGTACGATCATTTATTTTCTGTTGGGTGGGGCCTACGTGCTCTTGTTTTTGGGACTATTATCTCACGTAATTTCAGCCACATGATGTTAAGGCTTATTTTTGTTATTACCAATGTATTACTTTCAGTTGTAATGAGAGTAGATAGGATTGGTGAAGTTTTATTTATTTAACAAGCATTTGGAGTCGGAGACCTCAAGGAGGAGCATCAAGGCGTGAAACAAGAGCACTACAAGGCCCATTGGAATGACAATTGGTATATTATTATTGTAATAATTTAGAACCACCCTAGACAGATCATAGACTCACTGCGTGTTCAATAGGTCGCATAGGTTGGGCTTGTGATCATCCTAACAGGGGTATGCTATGTTTTCTGCATGCGGCGTATTTATTTATCGCTTTAAATATTGGATATTTATGCATACTAAAACACCATAATGTGAGGAGGTCTCTGTCATACATAAACTCTCATTTGGTTGGACCAAATTAAATATTAGGCCCAGAACGGATTTGGATCAAAATGGTATTTTGATCTGTCCAATCCTTCCATCCACAGCAATGTGGTGAGGAAGCTACCACTACCCAAGTGTGGTCTCACGAGTCGTGGCACACTTGGACTAGGGGAAAGCTGCACCATTGTTGTGAACAAAAAGACTGTGCTCGTTGTTTCCCTGTCTCACAAGTCGTGGGGGGCGACAGTTCAAGGCATAATTCGGTTGATGGGTCGGGCCCAACACTGAGTAACATGGTTCGCTTGGAGTCCTCGGAACCATGTGAATAGGTGAGGCAAAATATCTTGAGAATCTCATTGGATGAGAATGATATTGGATATCTCCCACGAGGTCTTCTTCATGTGAATCGTAAAAGCGGGGCATGGAGATTACGCTCGTGGATCCCGAGCCACTAGGATATTAGTTTCCCGAAACTCCGCTTGAGAGTGGCGGACTTTCGTATAAATAGTGGGAGGGTTAAAGACTAAAAGACCAAGTCTTCACTTGAACAATAATATTACCATCATCTACTAAATTCTGCTTTACATTTTCATTAATGTAGATATATCTAAGAACCCATTAACCATGATACTCGAGACTAACAAATTCAACGGAACGAACTACTCGGATTGGCTGAGAAACCTGAGGATTGTCCTCGGTTTTGAGAATTAAGGCTACGTCTTGGACGAGCCGCCACCGAGCGACTTACCGGAGGGGTCCACGCCTGAAGAACGTTTAACGTTCGAGAAATGGCATGAGGACAACCGGAAAGTACGCAGTATCATACTGGCTTCGATGTCTAACGACATCCAGAAGCAGTATGAGAGGCTGGACAACATCTCCGCCATAATGCTCCACATGAACGAGGTTTATGCGGTTCCGGATAGGCATATTAGATATGTCGTCACAAAAGCATTCTTTGGCACCAAGCTTGCTGAAGGAGCGTCTGTACAAGGTCATGGGGTCAAGATGCTCTCCCTAGTGGAGAAAATCGAAGACCTTAAAGCTGGGCTTAACAATGACACGTACATTGACGTGATCCTCCAGTCACTTCCTCCGTCCTATGACCCGTTTGTTGTAAACTACAATATGAACGGACTTGAGAAGTCTATTCATAAGTTGATCAACATGTTGGTCCAATACGAGGCAACGACCCACAAGTCAGCGCCGGCGGTATTGATAGGAGAGGCTTCGACCTCCAAGGCGAATGGCAAGAGGGCCGGACGCTAGAAGAGGAAGAAGGGCAAAGGGAAGATGGTTGCGGCCCCTGCTCGTGCTGGGCATCCCTGTTGCTCCGGTTGGACCGAGCAAACGGAAAGGGAAGGCCCATGGTTCTCCGCGGTCCAAGGCAAATGATGTCTGCATGCATTCTCAAGGGAAGGGGCATTGGAAGAGGGAGTGCCCCCAACTCCTCTCCAACCCAGGTATGTTTGTGGTTGAATTAAATATGATTACTAATTCTGCTTCATGGGTATTGGATACCGGGTGTGGTGCTCACATCTGCAATGATTTTGCAGGTACTGCAAAGAAGCAGAAGGCTAACCAAGGCTGAGATGATCCTGAGGCTAGGCGATGGCAAGGCCGTTGTTGCGGAGGCCGTAGGATCACTAGAGTTAGCCATTAGTAGTCATGCTAGGATTGTACTAAATGACTGTTTCTATGTACCTAGCATGATTAAAAATATTGTTGCCCATCCCGGTCCTTGATAAAGAGGGATATGAATTTACCATCAATAAATTTTCATTATTAAAGATGGTGTTTCTCATCTGCTGGGTACATTGGTCAATGGTGTCTGTACATACTTCAACAGTCCAATTGGATTTTGACTGCAGAACACAAATGAAAACACGATGATCATAATAACGCACAGATATGGCATGCGAGGTTAGATCATATCTCTAAAGATAGGATAAAAAGATTGGTGGACTCAAAGAGTCTAGAAATAGACGATTTGGACAACCTACCGACCTGCGAATCCTGTCTGAAGGGAAAGATGACCAAGAAACCCTTTGTTGGACAAAGTACGCTAGCCAGTGGTCTGTTGGATTTGATCCATACGGATGTCTGTGGCCCACTAAATATTCAGGCTAGAGGTGGGTACTCGTACTTCATAACCTTTACCGATGATCACTCACGGTATGGTTATGTTTACCTGATGAGGTAGAAGTCTGAGGCCTTTGGAAGGTTTAAGGAATACAGACTTGAAGAAGATGTTAGAATAGGTGACCATGTAAGCCAACTTTGGCGGGTATATGTAACCTATGTCTAGACAATTATAGGTGTTTGATAAATCATTAATGAATAAAGAAGTGAATTTCATTTGGCATTACTTTGTTTGTGTTTCACTTATATCTGTTTTCTATATCTGTTCACTACGCAAACAAAGCCCACGGACTGATAATCAATTTCGGGGGCTGGGACTACGCTTCGAGGTAGGTCCATGGAATCAGTCTTCCCGAATCAGTCCGGAAATCTCCAAGTCAAGGAATCCCAAAAATGGGTACCGGGATTCCATTTGAGACTTGCACTAAGCACCTGTTGTCGTGTTTCATCGACGGGTGACGAGGGTCGTCTAAGCAGTGTTAGTGGGTTAGCATGCTAGGACGCAGCTGACTGAGGTGACTCGCGGGAACCGTCTTACGGAGGACCTTGAGTATGGTCAGCAAGGTATGACGTGTATTCCCGGTTCCAACGGTACAGGTCAAGTCCTTTGACTTGAGGAATTGCTGAGTTTACCTGTACATCAGGGCTGTATCTTAGGTATGGTGAGAGATTGCCAGAATTCTCTTTGGTAGTCATAAGCCATGTCTAGTGCAGTTCTGGTGTGCAAAGTGACAGTAGTTTCCAAGAAAGGATCTGTCTCCTGTCAATAGGTTTTGGCAGTTGAGTCTCATATATACTCTAGGTCTTGTCCCTAAAACTGTGGCCACAGTGACTGAACAGAAGGGAAGGATTCCCTTGCGGCGTTTAGTGAGGCCAGACCAACACTTAGGTCCAAAATGGGTACCTGCATTTTCCGTGCCCTAGACTCTAAGTGATGAGACCGAAGACAGAAGGACAAGTGTACTGTTAGAGCCTAAATGTTCATCCCTGAATATTTCACCTAGTCTCTAGTGCCATGGACCGTTGCTAGATGGCCACCCATGGTAACGGAAAGGATTCTAGGAATCCGACCAAGTCTAGCTGAAAGGTGAACCTAAAGAGTCACACACTATCCACACACATTTAGGTATTTAATTAGGAATTAAATATTGGAGTGAAGGAATGATTAAATTGGATTTAATCGGGTCCTCTATTTTTTTCTTGGAGAAATAATTCCTTCTATTAGATATAAGGAATTAAATTGATAAATTAGATTTATCAAAGGGATTTATTTAATGGGCTTAAATAATATTTATATTTATTTTAGCCTCTTGGAAATATTTAAATAGGTTTTAAATATTCCATTAAATTAAATTAAATCAACGGTTGAGATCAATGGGAAAGATGGATGGCTAGGATTGTTTTGACTAGGTCAAAACACTACTTTGACTAGGACTTTGACTAGGTCAAAATCCTAGTCAAATTAGAGTTCTTAAAAGAGGAGTTTAAAGAGGATTAAACTCCTCTTCTATATAAACCCCTAGCATCCTACAAGTTGAAGGATGATGAAATTCCAACACACACAACATACACACACAACTCGGCTCTCTCTCCAAGAAACACATTCCACTAGTTCTCTTGTTCTTGGAACATTAGAACTTGATGAATCACTACCGTTAATTCATAACGTGTTGTTGATTCATCCACTCCAAAATATAAACTTGTTCGTTGCTAGCACGACGTGCAAGATACGTGGGTGGATAGTGTGTCACGATTTGGAGGGTCTCAAGAACGAGATCTTGGTGCAAAACGGGGAACAACGCGTGTAGCCGTTGAAGACGAAAACGACAATGGGTAGGTCTCGTTTATGATTTTCGTCCCTTTTAATTTTCTACCCTATGGCCTCCATGAGTCTTTTATGTTTTATTATTCATGAGATACACCGAACACCCGGGAATTTCAAAGGCACACCCTTTGAAACGTGTTCTTTAATTTAAAGCATGTTTAAATTCCGCATTTATTTTTTTAATTATACCGCGCTTCCGCATTCGCGCTTTTCCCGGGACGATCCACAATTCCTTTCAGAAGAGAACCAAACCGGTCGAAAGATCAAAGCCCTTCGGTCGGACCGAGGTGGAGAGTATTTGAGAGGTGAGTTTACTGATTATCTAAAAGAGAATGGGATACTCTCTCAGTGGACCCTCCTGGAACACCACAGCTTAATGGTGTGTCTGAAGGGAGGAATCGGACCTTGTTGGACATGGTCCGATCCATGATGAGTTTTACCGAACTCCCTCTTTCCTTTTGGGGATACGCTCTTGAGACGGCAACCAAAGTTTTGAACTTGGCGCCATCTAAGAAGGTATCCCAGACGCCATATGAGATATAGCATGGCAAGCCTGCCTCCTACAAAATACTTGAAAATGTGGGGTTGCCCCACATATGTCAAGAGATTAGTGGGAGATAAACTGGACTCAAGGTCTAGTTTATGCAAGTTCATCGGCTATCCAAAAGAAACTGCGGGGTATTATTTCTATGATCACTCCGAGCAAAAGATTTTTGTCTCGCGAAACGCAGTGTTCTTGGAAAAGGGTTTTCCATTGGATAGTCGACGCGATGCGGTACTCCTTGAGGAATCAAGTGAGGTACCCCATGAGGCGACAGTGACATCTGAGCCAGTAGTTCCCACTAATATTGTTCCAGTCCTCCGTAGGTCGGCCAGAGTATCCCATGCACCTGATAGGTATGGATTTCTGGGCCTGACTGAACAGTGGGATAATGATCCAAAGACGTACGGAGAAGCGATGTCGGACATCGATTCGGATAAGTGGCTTGAGGCCATGAAATCCGAGATGGACTCGATGGGTACAAACCAGGTTTAGACCCTAGTAGACCCACCCAAAGGGGTAAAACCCATAGGGTGTAAATGGGTCTACAAATGTAAGCTTGGAGCTGACGGGGAGGTTACAACCTTCAAAGCCAGGCTTGTGGCGAAAGGTTAGACTCAGCGACCCGGGGTCGATTTTGAGGAAACCTACTCGCCTGTAGCAATGGCCAAGTCCATTCGGATATTGCTTGCCATAGCAGCATCGTATGACTATGAAATATGGCAGATGGACGTGAAAACGGCCTTCCTCAACGGTTTCGTAGAGGAAGAGATCTATATGGATTAGCTGGAAGGTTTCACGACTGTTGGAGAAGAGCAGAAGGTCTGGCGTCTCCAAAGGTCTATCTATGGCCTCAAACACGCTTCCCGAAGCTGGAACATACGTTTTGATGAAGTCATACGGGGATATGATTTCATCAAGAACGAGTCCGATCCTTGTGTATACAAGAAGATCAGTGGGAGCTTAGTTGCGTTTCTGGTGCTTTATGTGGATTACATCTTGCTCATTGGGAATGATGCTAAGATGTTGGGTACCACTAAAGCTTGGTTGACAACGCAATTCTCCATGAAGGATATGGGGCGAGGCATCCTACATCCTTGGCATCAAGATCCACAGGGATAGATCTAAAAGGATGTTAGGAATGGCTTAGTCCTCGTATATTGAGAAAGTCTTGAAGAGATTCAAGATAGAGAACTCAAAACGAGGATTCCTTCCTATGAGGCATGGAATTAAGTTATCCAAGAAGCAGCCTCCTAAGACTGATGAGGAGCTTAAACGGATGTTGGACATCCCCTATGCTTCAGCCGTAGGCAGCATACAGTATGTTGTTCAGTGCACTAGACCTGATGTGGCTTGTGCTTTGAGCGTAACAAGTCGATATCAGTCGTGTGCCGAAGAGGCGCACTGGAGTGCAGTCAAGACTATCCTGAAGTACCTGAAAAGGACTAAGGACATGTTCTTAATCTACGGCGGTGGAGAGTTGATACTGGAAGGCTATAGCGATGCTAGCTTCCAGTAGGATGACGATGACGCCAAGTCTCAGTCTGGTTTTGTATGTGGGCTAAATGGTGGCGTGGTTGCTTGGAAGTGTTCCAAGCAGGCTACCATGATGGACTCCACCATAGAGTCTAAATATATAGCGGCTTTGGAAGCTGTTAAGGACGGTTTGGTTGATGAGCTACATCCAAGGGTTGGGTGTAGTACCTAGTACTGCTAAGCCTGCAGTTATCTTCTACAGTAACAGCGGGGCAATAGCGCTAGCAAAGGAACCGAGATCTCATCACGATCCAAGCATATTCTTAGATGCAACCGTCTGCTTAGAGAGATGGATAGCAGGAGTGACTTCGGTTAGACCGAGTCAGCTCTACAGAAAACATAGCAGATCCACTTGCTAAGCCCATGTCGCAAGTTGCCCGTACTCGGCATCTGGATAAGACGGGTGTGAGGTCGATGGGTGATTGGCTTTAGGTCAAGTGGGAGATTGTTAGAATAGGTGACCAGAAAGCCAATAGGTTTGCAATTTGTAACCTATTATACAACTCGATGTAAATGTAATATTATTATGTGATGAATAAAATGAGTATTCGTCACTTCTGGTGCTTACTTTGTTGTGCCAATTTCACATTTGTTAAAACGGTGTTTAACTTATATCGCAACAAAGCCCACAGATCATAGATCATATATTATTATGTGATGAATAAGATGAGTGTTCGTCATCAATGGTACCTTCTTTGTTGCGCTCATCTTACATTTGTTAAAATGGTGTTTAACTTATATCGCAACAAAGCCCACAGACCATGGTTAACAACTCGTGCAGTTGGGCCACGCATTGGATGGTGGTCATGAAACCAACTGATTAAGAGTTGGGTCTGAAACGTTCCAAGTCGAGGACCTCAAGACAGGGCATCGAGAGTCCTATTGAGACTTGCGTCAAGAGTCGTGTTCATTGGATGAGTGTCGTGTTTCATCGGCAACAGGCGTGGGACGCCTACACGATCTTGATGGGTTGATCGACTGGGGTCGAGCTGACTGGACTGACTCACGGGGATCATCATATGGAAGCCTTGGAGGCTTGGTCGGTATGATTGGTTTTCCCCGATTTCGATAGTACGGGAGTAATCCTCAGACTTGAGGGATCATGGCAGTCACGTGCACACGATGACTGTATCTTGGATCTGGCGAGAGGTAATCATTATGTAAGATGATTATCATAAGCCTTGTCCAGTGCAGTCGGAATGTGTAGCGAGGACGGTGGATTCCAAGAAGAGGATCCATCCCCTATCAGTATGTGACAGAGGTATCTTCTATGCACTCGGAGACACGTTCATGCTATTTGAAGCTATGGCCATAGTGGTTGGTCGAACAGGGAATGGTTTCCTGTGTCGACGCAATGAACATACGTGGTCTCGAGTATTAAGCATAGATGCCTAGTCAAGGATGGGAACCGACGCCTAATTCCATACCCTAGACTGAGGCCGGGAGACGATAGACAGAAGGATCGTACCCGTACGGAACCAGCGCCTAAATGTTCATGCCAATTCACCTAGTCTCTAGTGACATGGACCCTTGCTAGACGGCCACCCATGGTAACGGGCCCAAGTCTAGCTAAGGGTGAACCTAAAGGGTGACATACAACTCACCGAGGAGGTTAAGAGATTGACTTGGAGTTAATCTCGAAGGATAAATAAGTAATTGGATTAGTTAAGGAAAGTTCCATTGGATGGACGGACCGATATTGTATCGGGCCTTCGTTTAATTGGTAAATTGGATTTTTGATTAATTATGGAAAGTTGAGACGTTAGATCATTTAATTGGACTAAAAGATCAACGGGAATAATTTAAATGGACATTAAATTGGATTTAATATTGAGTTCGTCGTAATTGGATTGCGATAAAACCCGGTAAGTTAAATTTAACCCGAGAGGAGAAATAATTCCTATTTTGGAATAGGAAGAAGTTGGACTTCTTTTCTTAGATTGACATGGCCGAAATGCTCCCTTGGAGGAAGCAAAATCAGCCATGTTTCATGCTAGGTGGTATGTTGACTTATCTCTTTTGGAAAGAGACAAATCAACTCCAATCAAGCCCTTCCCTTTTGGTATGACTTGATCATACCATAAATTTTGCTAGGCTTGATTGAAGAATTAATGGTGATTGATTGGAATGTATCTAGACATCCTTGGATGAACCTAGACACATTCCAATAATCACATTAATTATGTATATATGTATATATATGAGAATATACAACACCAAGCATAAGTGAATCATTATTCATCTTTTTCTAGGAAAAAGAAGAAGAAATTTTTGGATCTCCTCTCTCCCTCTAACTCTCGGTTTTTCTCTCCCCCTGTTCACTTGTGTTCTTCACTTGATTTTGAATCAAGAAGAAGAATAAAGTAGGTTTAAGAGTACACTAATCCATAGTGTTCTTCTCTTAAACGGATTCCTTCATAAACCCGTTTTCTTCTAGTAAGGAAAACGTGCGTTTCTTTCGGTGTGGTGTGGATCACCTTTGGCGAATCCATACGTTTGGATTTCGTGAGCATTCTGGAGAAGGAACAACACAAGTAGCTGCGAGCACACGTTAAACAATCAAAGGTAACAGTTTTATTACGCTTTGGTTGATTTATTTTATATCTATGCCCTATGTATTTAATATATGTTTTTAATATTTACACATCCTACATTGAACGCCCGGTTGAGCACCCAAGGGTACACCCCTTGGGATTCGTTGATTTAAATTAGATTTAAATTTACGCACCATTTCTCGCTTTCTCGCTTCCACTCGCGCTCCCGGGCGGATCCGCTTGTCCTTCATATACCTGTCTTTGGAATACCCCTTCTTCAATACGCAGTTGCTAATAACCTGATCTCAAATCAAATTTAGAAAAGACAATTGCACCCTTTAATTGGTCAAGCAGATCATCTATCCGTGGCAGAGGATACTTGTTCTTAATTGTGATTCGATTCAATTGTCTATAATCAACACATAACCTCATATTCCCATCCTTCTTCTTTACGAATAACACTGGTGCTCACCAAGGCAAAATACTTGATCGTATAAACCCCTTATCTTGTAATTCTTCTAAATGCTTCTTTAATTCTTTTAGTTCTAGTGGAGCCATTCTATATGGTGCAATTGAAATAGGTGTTGCCCCAGGAATAGTTTCTAGTTCAAAATCCACTTCTCGATGAGGTGGTAACCCAAGTAATTCTTCAGGAAAAACATCAGGAAATTTCCTAACTACTGGAATATCTGACACACCCGGACTGACCTTCGTAGTATCACGTACACTAGCTAGATATGCTTCACAACCTCCTTTAATTAAATTAAATGCAATCACCGCAGAAATTAGGCAAATAGGTAATAACTTTTCTTTCTCCCACTATAACCGTCTTCATTTGCCCATTGATCTCGACAGCCACTTCTTTTGTTTGACAATCCACTAAAGCATGATTATTAGATAATCAATCCATCCCCAGAATAACATCAAACTCCCTAAGGTTTATCATAACCAAATCTGAATATAATGAGACACTATCCACTACTATTGGACAAGATCTCACTACTGTATTAACAAGTATAACCCCACCAGCATGCATAGATACACATAAGTCATGCCCCAATGATTCAATACTCGCATGCACACGTGATGCAAAATCATGTGATATAAATGAACAAATAGATCCCGGATAAATTAACACCCTTGCTTGTGGCTGAGGCTGACTACTTTGTCCATTCGATGTTGTAGAAATAGTCCTGCTACCTCGGCCAGCTCTTCCTCAACCCCTACTTGTACTAGCCCGTTGCAAATTTTCCCCCGCACTACTTGGTCATGAAATTTGAGATCCACTGGCGTCAACTCTCCACGTAGGAGAATCCCTGACAATGTGTCCTGGTTGGTGGCAATGATAACACACGATTGGCTGGACTCCCCAACATTCACCAGTGTGTTTCCTGCCACAATTTTTGTGCACGAGGAAATAGATCTTCCACTAAACGATCTGGTTGGACCCTGTCTTCCCCTAAATCCGGTTGAGGTAGACCCGTCTCTACTCGAAGACACTAATGGAGATCTATTAGTTTGACTCATTCTCGGCCTCTGTACCCACCTCTCTGAAAACCAAAACCCCTTAAAGAAAACTGTACCACTTGGTCCACCTGTAAAGTTAGGATTACCTATCTACGTCTTCCGTTTGGCTTCAATAGAATTCCTCTCTATGGATGTCTCTTCAGCTCTCAATGTTGCTTCCAAAAGTGCACTGTAACTCAGAGGTTTAATTGCTATCTTCTCTCGAATTTCAAGCTTCAAGCCTCTTTCAAATCTGTCTCACCTCAATTCATCAGTACTTACCTCTTCTGGAGCATACTTGGATAGCCTCACAAATTGTAGCTCATACTCGGCAACAAACAAATATTTTGCTTTAACTCAAGGAATTCAACTTTCTTACAGTTTCTGTAGACCGGTGGAGTGTACTTCTCAGCAAATTCCCTCAAGAAATCATTCCATGTTAAAGTGATTCAGTGGTTCCTACTCCCTGGAACATTTTTCGACCAATCCAATGCGTACCTCAATTTTTGTTCAGAAGTGCATTTAATTCGAACTAGAACTCTTTCCGTATTTCTCAACCATTATTCTGCTTCTGCAGGATCAGTTGTACCAGCAAATACCTTCGCACCCTGCTTTCTAACTATCTCATAGTTTTTATCAATGACTACATTTTGTGGTTGGGTTTAGGGTTGGGGTGGTAGAGCCATCCTCTGCATAAGTTCTGGGAATTGTTGCATAAAAGGATTTACGTCTGGTTAGGGTACATTTTTATTCTAGGCTTCGAACCCCTAATGTTCAGATGCATGATCATGACCCTGTACAGACTCTAATAACTAAGTTGGGCCAGCAGAGTTTTCACCAGACGCTTCCATCCTATATGAAATGCACATGTATAATTAGACTCATAATAAATATTTTACGTAGAATACCACATATCATCAAATACCACCAGAGAATTTAATTCCTGCTCTGGTACCACCAAATGTAGCACCCACTAACGGCACTACGACTATATCTCCCCTAAATATCATACTTAATGTAAATCCTGTTTATATACATAATTATGCACATAATCCAGTCTCTGCTGAGTATAAATACACGTAGTCTCATCATCACAACAAGCATATCTATAATCTCATCCACAAGATCATATATATATATATATCAAGTATGCCAAAAATGGAACTGTTATAAGTAGTTCACATGCTATTCTCGCTTTTAATCCAAAAGGAGACTTCTATTTCTATTCACGATGATGAGAAAACTGCTTACTGGCCAGACCTGACTGGAATACAAAATGTGGACCTAGCTGTCGTGAGTAGGCACAACAAAATCTACACCAGAAAAATGTTAGCAGAGGAATGAGCCTGCAACTCAATAAGTAGATAACCAGCACCAACTATACACGCATCTCAATTATATCAACAAGACAAAAACAAGTAACGTATATAAAATATCATCAACTTTATCAAGCACATTTCATTTCATTTCTCCATGTAGTCATCTCATAACACGACAATCAATCAAACTTGTCTTTTGCTAGTTGGCTTACCAGAAAGGTGATATAGTGGTTTTCTCCACCAACTCAACATCACTATTCATGCATATATATACATGAATCCCCTTGACATGCCACACAGGCTGATTAATCTCATTTTGCGTCATAGCTCTTTCATTTCGCATCAAAGCTCTTTTTATTTTGCATCATAGCTCTTTCATATCGCATCATAGCTCCTTTTCATTTTATTTTGCCACATAGGCTATTCAACAACATCGAGGGGTATTCATATCATAAATACATTCAATTTCCATCACTCCCTCAATTCCACATATCACCGTTCTTGTAAGCCAACTAGTCAAGTAATAGCCCATACCAGCACATTATCATTGGCAAGCACCAACAACACATCATTCAACAAATAGAACATTTCAATACATTTCGTTATTTCGCTTTCACAATATTAATCAAATCAAATGACCAATAACTCATAGAATTCAAAATAGATTAATTCTAACGCGAATCATAAACTTACATAAGGGTAGTATCACAAAGAAAGAACACATATATGGATAGTACTAATTATTTACTTACCTTGATCTTATACAGATTTAGTTAGCAGATATGAAGTTGTTTGATCCTCTACTTTTTCCCCGTGTCCTATCATAAGGTATAATGCGTATAATTAATATTTAGAATGTCAATTTCTAAATAAAATATTAATTAGTATTTATGTATATTTTTCGCCAATCTCTCAGTGTTACATTAAACCCCTCATCTTATTATAACTACCACTCTTAATAACAATTTTATATTTAATTATCTCAAACATACCCATCTTTAGTAAATATAACATTTTCAATTATAATTATATAATATTTCTCAAATATAAATTTCAACCCAATTAAACTAAACTAATCAATTATAGAAATGATTAAATCTGGTAACGTAAGCGGTTTAAGTCATTAATTATAACAACCCTAATTCAATTGAGACATTTAACCCAACACTAATGTATAAACACTCAAATTCATAAAATTTTCTAGTTAAACACTACATCGAATAGTATAAATAACATTCAATAAATGCATTTACTAAATAATATAATTATATAGTTTAATTAAAATTTTAAAAGAATAAGTGTAACCTGTATGCGTGTCTCTTTTGGGGGGAAATAAATAGCTGCCAATCTTGTCTAATGTGAACTAAACTCTTAGTACAAACTTTCTAACTTATCAACTTATGTTGTTGGTTTTTTTTTTTTTTTTTTTTTGAAAAGTTAATGGCAACCCACGTGCCACCTCCAATTATTCTTAGGTTTATTACCTTTAACTATTATATTATTATTATATATGTATATATATATATATTGATAACTTTCTATAAAATATTTTAACTTGTTCCCTATTTTTTCGAATTTATATAATGTTACACCCACCATTTTATAAAACTTCAATTTAGTCCCTTCAAATTTTAATATATAATTTCAAATTATACTTTATTTACTAATTAACCTAAATATCTTAAATAATTATCAATTAATCCCACAACTATGTATAAAAAATTTGTGGGCGTCACAGTTGTTGCATTGTGTGGCTTGTGTGAATTTGTACTATGAGGACTATTGTTACTTGCACCATGGTAGTGAGTTCATTCTGAAATGTTGGTATGAGTCGAATTGTGGTGAAATGAAATGAAGGGGATTTTTCTTTTGAATGGGAGGTGATTCAATTACACTATTATATGGTTGAGGACAATCATGGTTTAAGTGTGGGGTATTCGATTAGAGAAAATTATTGACATATGAAAAGATCGGGTACGGCCTGGGAACGCAATGGGAAGCGTAAAAACGTGAATTTAAAAGCATAATCTTAAATGGGTTCAAAGGGGTGTTCCCTTTGATGTTCCCGGGCGTTCGGTATTTCTCAAGAGCATAACAACATAAAATAAACATACTGGACATGTGGCTAAAGGAATAAAAATAAAAGGTACAAGAATATAAATGGGAACCTACCTTTTGTTTCACAAACGTAGCACCGGCTCTAGCTTTGTTGCCTTTACATTTCCTTATTCCGTTCACTTGAGAATTCAACGTAGAATTCCTCTAAGTTGTCCACACCACACTATGA
This sequence comes from Sesamum alatum, assembly GCA_034509735.1. NCBI lineage: Eukaryota > Viridiplantae > Streptophyta > Magnoliopsida > Lamiales > Pedaliaceae > Sesamum > Sesamum alatum. Next base: position 32,425,896 of record JACGWO010000001.1, on the reverse strand, counting down.
AAGAGTGTATCCCCTAATCTATTGCTAGATAGAAGTAGAGAAAAGAAGAAGAAACACTTTCAAAACAACACTATTGTTTAGTGTCTTTGGAATGTTTTTAAATTCAACCTTTCCAAAAGGTATGAACACAAAAAGGAGAGTTTTTCAGAGAATTTTGGAGAGTTTTGAAGGGGAAAATTCATGCAAGATATAGGCATCCAAGTTATGTGAATGGTTTTGTGTACGTAGTGTTGTTGAATTCAAAATTCAACTTCTAAAGTTAATTTCCAAAACAACCTACATACACTCACCACTCTCTACATAACCATGCACCATTATAGCAAATAAAACCACCCATCAAACCTATAAAGTCTGGTCACATGTTCCTCACATGTGGAGGATTTTAATTCCTCCTTCACTTGCTATAAATTGAATTTTTCCATGGACTAGGACTACTAGTTTTGGACTTTTATTTAATCTAATTAAATTAAGTCCAAAAAAAATCCATTGGGCATTAATTAATTCAATTAATCTCAATCCAATGGAAGCCCATAAGTTTATTTAATTCAATTAAATAAACAGAAGTCTGAACTCTAATTAATTGATCCAATCAATTGATTAATCCAAACCCGATAAATTAATCCAATTAATTTAAAGGTTCTAAGTCCAAAAATTAACTAATCCAATTATTTAATTCTTGGACCATGCATCAAATGGATTTTCCAATAAATAATCCAATCATTTATTTTTCTCTTTGATTTAATTTAATCCAATAAAATTAATTCGCTTCTTCTAGAATTAATTCCAAATTAATTCTACCTATTCCATAGTGATTTGTGTGTGACTCTTTAGGTTCACCCTCAGCTAGACTTGGGCTTGTATCCAACACAATTGGTCAATTAAATCCAGTTTAATTAACTATTTCCCAATTAACCATTAATCGAAAAACGGCCGTCACCATGGGTGGCCTTCTAGCAACGGTCCATGGCACTAGAGACTAGGAGAATATTGGCTTGAACGTTTAGGCCCCCGAGTATCATACGAGTACGATCCTTCCATCATCCGTCTCCCGGTCTAAGTCTAGGGCATGGAATTGGGCGTCGGTTTCCATCCTTGACTAGACAACTATGCTCAGTAACTCGAGACATATTTGCTCTATTGATCAACGTAGGAAACCATTCCCTACTCGACAGTCGCTGTGGCCACAGACTTGAAGAGCTTAAACCGTCTCACAGTGCATAGGAGAGTTGACTGTCATATACTGACAGGTGACTGATCCTATCTTGGAATCCACCGTCCTCAATACATATTCCAACTGTACTGGATAAAGCTTATGATGAACGTATCCCAGATACGGACATCTCTTGCCAAACCCTAGATACAACCTTCATATGCATGTGACTACCATGATTCCTCAAGTCCGAGGACTAATCTCGTACTATCGGAGCCAGGAATTCCAGTCATACCGACCAAGCCTCGAAGGCTTCCATATGACGATTCCTGCGAGTCAGTTCAGTCAGCTAACACCGTTGTCAACTAACCCACTAATATTGCATAGAAGTCCAACGTCTTTCGCCGATGAAACACGACACTCATCCAATGAATGCGATCCTTAGTGCGAGTCTCTGTAGGACCCTCGATACCCGGTCTCGAGGTCCTCGACTTGGAACATTTCAGACCAACCCTCAGAAGTTGGTTTCATAGCTGCCATCCAATACACAGCTCAACTACATGGGTTATCCAATTGGTCTGTGGGCATTTGTTGTGATGTTAAAATATCGTTTAACGTAATCAGTAAGCACAACAAACACATAGTGCCACGGATGAATACTTACTATATTCATCAAGTCAATATTGCTCTAATAAAGATTGCTAAATAGTAGCCAAAATCGCCAATCCAATTGGCTTTCTGGTCACCTATTCTAACAATCTCCCACTTGACCTAAAGCCAATCACCGATGTCGCTCAGACTTAACTGAACATAAGTAATCTGCGATGTCCGGCTCGGTCTCACGGGTCTATCTTATCTCTGCCAAGATGATGCGGTCCAACCGCACATCACCACTTTATACCATTGCTCCAAGCAAATGGTACTGTCTAAGAATTTTCCTGGATCCGTGATGAGATCTCGGTCCTGTAGCTTGCGCTATAGCCATGTTGTTATCCTCCAAGGTAACTACTGGCTCGGCCGTGCTAGGCACCACACCCAATCATTGGATGTGGTTTTTCATCCAAACCACTTTACAGAGCAACTTCTGAAGTTGCCATACATTGAACTTTCATGGTCCGTCGTGGTATCCTGCTTGAAATCTTTCCAAGCCACCACCTTACCATTAAGCCCGAATATATGTTCATAGTAAGACTAGATATTATTCACATGATCCTGGAAGCTAGTATCGCTATAGCCTTTCAGAATCAACTCTCCATAGAACTTGCGTCAAGAACACTTCTTTAATCCTTATTCAGGTATTAAAGACTCTTCTCAACAGCAGTCTACTGCCTTCTCTGTACACACCTGATTTCTGTCGTTACGCCCAAAGCATACACAACATCAAGTCCAATGCACCAAACAACATACCCATGTTGCCTACGGCAAAGACATAGGGGATGTCAAACATCTGAGCTTCCTCATCAGCCAACCCTGACTGAGTCTTGGACAGTTTAACCCTATATATAGGAATCCAATTCCTTTCATGGAGAATTGCGTGAACAACGTTCGTGTTTCAGTGTTTCCTAACATCTTAAATTCATTCCAAATGAATAAGACGTTACACACTTAAACACTAGGAACACAACTAAACTCCCACTGACCCTTAAAGCTCGTTACTGATCGAGTCATACCCTGCATGAACTCATCAAAACGAATATTCCAGTTATATAGAGTTTCAAACCTAGTTTGAATTCCATGTCGAATTACATGGCTCCAAGCCATTGATTCAATCCAATGTCCAACATTGCTTCTCCTTATGTCTTTTGGATTATAATCCAATTGACCGGACTGACCCAGAAACCTGTACCTCTCAGGTATCTAGGATATTCTGGTCATCCTTAGGAGAACTGGAATATAGTCAGTAGGAAAACTTGATTACAAATGATGTTTGCTATATCGTACTGAGGTGTCGCTTTACTTGATTCCTCAAGGAGCTACTCCTTACACTGGTTATCCTCTAAAATCCAATTTCACTTAGGACAACACATGAACCTGTGCAAACCTAGTTTGCCTCCCACTAGTCCCTTAACGTATGCAAGACCACCCTACATACTCAAGTACTTTGTAGGATACAGGCTTACCATGTCATATCCAATATGTCGTCTAGGCCACGATCTTTACAAAGTACCATGTTTTACAACTTGGCTACTGTCTTAAGAACACGCCTAGATGGGCCAAGGTAGTTCAGTGAAAACATCGACCGAACCATGTCCAACAAGGTTCGATTCCTCCTTTATCAGAGACGCCGTTCAATTGTGGTGTTCCAGGAAGAATTCCACTGAGTGAGAATTTCATTACCATTTAGATACATCAAGAGCTCCCACTAAATACACACCACTTGATCCAATCGAAGGTTAATTTTGCAACCAGTTCGGTTCCCACTTCAAATCTAATTCTCTGAACCTTCCAAAGGTCCTTAGACTTGTGAACCCTCTTCTGGTCTTGTGTATTCAGTGACCCACAGATGTCTGACTAGATCCAATCCAATAGACTACTAGCAAGAATACTTTGTCCTACAAAGAGCTTATCGGCCATCTTCCTGCTTAGGAAGGACTTGCAAGCTAGCAGGCTCAAATTGTCTATTTCTAGCCTCCTTGAATCTACTAACCTCGTTATCCTCTCTAGAGGAATGTGACCTAGCTTTGCATGCCAAATCTGAGAGTTTATCTTGATCATTCATTTTACCATTTATTTTGAGCATTCATAATCTAATTATGGGATAGTATTGAAATAATTACGCAAACAACCTTGTAGATAAGAATAACCATTCTTTGTCAAATAAAAGAAATTTTCATTGATCAAAAGCATGTAATCCTAATTGTCCAACAATAGAAAAATATAATTTTGATCATGCTAGGTCACATAATTGTGACCTATCAACTCTATCCTAACATGATCCCTAATGGCTAAGTCTAACTGATCCTATAGCTACTACAGCAACAGCCCTGCCATCGCTTAGATTTAGAACCATCTTCGTCTTAGCCTTCTACTCCTTTCCATCACCTGCAAACCATTTGCAGATATGAGCTCTACAGCTGGTATCCAATACCCAATAAGTAGAATAGTAATCATGTTAAAGCTCAAATCAAATGTACCTTGGTTGAAGAGGAGTTTAGGACACTCCCTCTTCCAATGCCCCTTTTCACGGCAATATATGCAAACATCTTTTGTAATCCTTGACTGCCGAACCGCCTTCCTCTTTCCTTTGCCCATGCCCAGCATGGCAACAGGAGCGCTCTGTGCGCTAGTAGCGGCTGATTTTGTCTTACCCTTCTTCCTCCTCCAGCGTCCGGCCCTTTGCTTTTCGCTCTTGAGGTCGAAGCCTCTACCACCAATACTGATGGCGTAGACTTTTCAATTGTTGCCTCGTACTGGACCAACATATTTATCAACTCATGAAGGTATTTTTCAAGCCCATTCATGTTATAATTAACGATAAACGGGTCAAAGGAGGGAGGAAGAGATTGAAGGATCAAGTCGATGTACGTCTCTTTACCAAGACCAGCTCGGAGGTCTTTGAGCTTCTCCACTAGAGATAGCATCATCACTCCATGCTAGTGTACAGACAACCCTTCTATCGTCTCAGCTCCGAAAAATGCCTTCGTCGCAGCATATCTAATATGCCAATCCAGTACCGCATAAACGTCTTTCATGCGGAGCATTTATCGAGCTGACATCATCCAGCCCATCATACTGTTTCTGGATCTCATTAGTCATGGATGCCAGTATGATGTTGCGGACCTTGCGGTTGTCCTCCTGCCATTCATTGAACGTCAAATGCTCTTCTGACGAGGACCCCTCCGGCAAGACCCGAGGAAGAGGTTTATCCAGAACGTAAGCCTGGTTTTCGAAATCTTGGACAATCCTCAGATTTCACAGCCAATTGTTATAGTTTGTTCCGTCAAATTTATTAGTCTCAAGAATTACAGCGAGTGGATTCTTAGACATCTACATTCAAAATGTAAAACATAAATTTAGTAGATTATTATAATATTGAGTTCAAGTTAAGACTTGGTCTTTAGTCATTAACCCCTCCCACTATTTCTTCAAAAAGCCCACCACTCTCAAGTGGGGTTTTCGGGAAACCATTTTCTAGTGGGCTTGGAGTCCACAAGCGCAATTCTCCATGCCCCACTTTTACGATTCACATGGGAAAGGCTTTGTGGGAGGTATCCAATACCATTCTCATCCAATGAGATCCCCAAGATATTTTGCCTCGCCTCTTCACATGATCTCAAGGACTCCAAGCGAAGCATGTTACTTAGCGTTAGGCCCGACCCATCAACCAAATGAATATCTCAATTATCACCCCCCACGACTCGTGAGACAGGGAAATAGGAGTATATTCCATTCGTTCACAACAACAGTGCAACTTTCTTCCATTCCAAACGTGCCATGACTCGTGAGACCATGAATGGGTGAAAGTAGCTTCCTCACTACATTGCTATGGATGGAAGGCTTGGAATAATCAAACCATTTGATTTTAATTCCATTTTGGGCCTAATATATACTTGGACCATCCAAGTGAGAGTTATAGTTTATTACGACCGAGACCTCATCATTATTAGTATTTTACATGCTCAAGTTTTAAACATTTAATGTAAATAGATGCATTCCAAACACATCATACATCAAAGCATTAAAATATTAAACACATGCAAAAGAAGTCTAGCACGCCCCAGTAGGATGATCACAAGCCCGTTCCTAAGTGATCCACTAAGCCCGTAGTGGATCTATGGTCAATCTAGGGTAGGCCTACACTATTACAATTTTTACATCCCATTATCATTCTAATGGAGCCTTGTAAATCCTTCTTTATTCTTCTTGGGCCTTCCGTCGTGGGCTCCGTCCAACGGACCTCTTTTGGGCCTTCATCTCCATGGAAACATTAATAAAATAAAGTCTCACAACCTAATCTACTCTCATTACAACTTAAAAGAAACCCCAATCACAAGTCGGAGGGAGTACATTAAAAGAGAGGAAGAAAGCCTTATTATTTAAAGGCTAAAAACGAAAGAAGGAATAAAAACAAAGAGGCACGCAGGCCTCACTCAACAATAAATTAAACCATACATAGGTCAATGGGCTAGTGATCATCCTTATTGTTTATCAAATAAACAACAACAAAACATATTTATATCAAATATAAATATGCCAAGCATATAAATACATGCCATGCATTTATAAATAGGTATCCAATATCTAAAACAATAAACATAATAAAATGAAGAAAATATCATATTAATAATGCAATTAAAAATATGGATATCAACAATACATCCAATGTGCAAACAGGTTTTTTTTTTTTTTTGTTTGGAAACCATTTCCAAAATAATCTAAGGCATAAAAAATAATTTTAGAAAAATCAAATTTAACTAAAATTAAAATATGCCAAAATTAATAATTTCAGAAAACTATCAGAAATCAGGAAAATGCAATTTTTCCAAAAAACGACAAAAACGGCACAAAACAGTGCTACAGGACGGCCGTCCCAGACGGCCGTCCGCGCGCGCGCGCCCACGCATGCCTGCCGGTCGGGCGGCCGACACCGTTTTTCACTTTTTTTTTTTTTTAAATTTTTGGTATAAAAACTGAAATATAAACATGCATTAACAGAAAATCCAATTCTCAAAAATGCATGGATATCCATAATTTCAAAAGCAAAATTAACACATATTTTCTACACCTATTATCATGCTTTAAAGCCATAACATGCTTTCCAAAAGCAATTTAAACATGTTCTTCATGCTCAACACAGAATAACATTTAAATCCTATAGCCACAACAAGGAATCGGGCTCTGATACAACTGAAAAAATCGGGTACGGCCCGGGAACGCAACGGAAGCGTAAAAACGTGAATTTAAAGGCATAATTTTAAACGGGTTCAACGGGGTATTCCCTTTGAAGTTCCCGGGCGTTCGGTGTTTGTCAAGAGCATAACAACATAAAATAAACATGCTGGACATGTGGCTAAAGGAATAAAAATAAAAGGTACAAGAATATAAATGACAACCTACCTTTTGTTTCACAAACGTAGCACCGGCTCTAGCTTTGTTGCCTTTACGTTTTCTTGTTCCGTTCACTTGAGAATTCAATGTAGATTTTCTCTAAGTTGTCCACACCACACTATGGAAGAACGTATCCCCTAATCTATTGCTAGATAGAAGTAAAGAAAAGAAGAAGAAACACTTCCAAAACAACACTATTGTTTAGTGCCTTTGGAATGTTATTAAGTTCAACCTTTCCAAAAGGAATGAACACAAAAAGGAGAGTTTTTCAGAGAATTTTGGAGAGTTTTGAAGGGGAAAAATTCATGTAAGACATAGGCATCCAAGTTATGTGAATGGTTTTGTGTATATAGTGTTGTTGAATTCAAAATTCAACTTCTATAGTTAACTTCAAAATCAACCTACATACACTCACCACTCTCTACATAACCATGCACCATTTTAGCAAATAAAACCACCCACCAAACCTATAAAGGCTGGTCACATGTTCCTCACATGTGGAGGATTTTAATTCCTCCTTCACTTGCTATAAATTGAATTTTTTCATGGACTAGGACTACTAGTCTTGGACTCTTATTTAATGTAAGTAAATTAAGTCCAAACAAAGTCTGTTGGGCATTAATTAATCCAATTAATCTCAATCCAATTGAAGCCCATAAGTTTATTTAATCCAATTAAATAAACATAAGTCCGAACTCTAATTAATTGATCCAATCAATTAATTAATCCAAACCCGATAAATTAATCCAATTAATTTAAAGGTTCTAAGTCCAAAAATTAACTAATCCAATAAATAATTCTTGGACCATCCATCAAATGAATTTCCCAATAAATAACCCAATCATTTATTTTTCTCCTTGAATTAATTTGATCTAATTAAATTCATTCGCTTCTTCTAGAATTAATTTCAAATTAATTCTACCTATTCCATAGTGATTTGTGTGTGACTCTTTAGGTTCACCCTCAGCTAGACTTGGGCTTATGTCCAACACAATTTGTCAATTAAATCCAGTTTAATTAACTATTTCCCAATTAACCATTAATCGGAAAACGACCGTTACCATGGGTGGCCGTCTAGCAACGGTTCATGGCACTAGAGACTAGGTGAATATTGGCATGAACGTTTAGGCCCCCAAGTACCATACTAGTACGGTCCTTCCATCATCCGTCTCCCGGTCTAAGTCTAGGGCATGGAATTGGGCATCGGTTCCCATCCTTGACTAGACAACTATGCTCAATAACTCGAGACACATTTGCTCTATTGATCAATGTAGGAAACCATTCCCTACTCGACCAATTGTTGTGGCCACAGACTTAAAGAGCTTAAACCGTCTCATAGTGTATAGGAGACTCGACTGTCATATACTGACAGGTGATGGATCCTATCTTGGAATCCACTGTCCTCAATACATATTCCGGCTGTACTGGATAAAGCTTATGATGAACGTATCGCAGATACGGACATCTCTTCCCAGACCCTAGATACAAGCTTCATATGCATTTGACTGCCATGATTCCTCAAGTCCGAGGACTAATCTCCTACTATCGGAGCTGGGAATTCCAGTCATACCGACCAAACCTCCAAGGCTTTATATGACGATTCCCGCGAGTCAGTTCAGTCAACTAACACCCTTATCAACTAACCCACTAATATTGCATAGACGTCCAACGTCTGTCGCCGATGAAACACGGCACTCATCCAATGAAGGCAATCCTTAGTGCAAGTCTCTGTAGGACCCTCGATGCCCGGTCTCGAGGTCCTCGACTTGGAACATTCCAGAGCAACCCTCAGTAGTTGGTTTCATAGCTGCCATCCAATGCGCAGCTCAACTACATGGGTTATCCAATTGGTCTATGGGTATTTGTTGTGACGTTAAAATATCGTTTAACATAATCAGTAAGCACAACAAACACATAGTTCCACGGATGAATACTTACTATATTCATCAAGTCAATATTACTCTAATAAAGATTCCATAATAGTAGCCAAAATCGCCAATCCAATTGGCTTTTTGGTCACCTATTCAAACAGCATATTTCTCTATTTATGTCCTATATTCTCGTGATTTGATGCTTGTTCTTGGAAAAAAGAAGAATGCAAGGAAATAGCTCAAATGTGGAAAAAAGAGCCAAAAATTCTACAGAAGCGCATCCAAGTTAGCCCATGACCACGAGCTATCAGAAATTCGATGGACAGAAGCGAAAGGAACTTACCTCATGACCACGAGTTATCAGACATACGCTGGGACGAAATTGTAGACATGCTGATCCTAATGCTAACTTTTAGCAATATATAAAGATATTTTATTCCTTTTGTAATTAGCCCTAGAAGTTTGGTAAGGATAGAATTAGCGAAGGAAAAGAGTTTTATGGTAGGAAGAGTCATTTTCCTTCCTACCATAGTTCGGATTTATTATAAAAGGAGGAGAAGAGAGAAAGAAATCATCATATATCCTTCTGCTGAAAAATCATTGGACTTCGACGTGAGGAGAAGAGGAGAAGGCAACGAGCAAGTGGAAAAGTTGATCCAGCACCATAGTGATAGCCATTCAAGCTTGATTTTCTACTCCATGAGTTTTTCTAAACCTTTCTTCTTTGTTTTAAATCTAGTTTGTATGAACTAAGTTACTTTTTGCTTGGGCTTATGGAAATCCAATTCATACAATGTTTTGAGTATTTTTCTGAATTAATCTACTTCGTTATGTTCACATGTCCATGAATTATTATGCTTGTTGTTATTATTTGAGAGTTTGATTACCTCCTAGATTTAAGTAATTATGTTGATGAACTGCGGAGGGAATTCGATATAGTGGACAGAATAATTCATGGTGTGGATTGAATGATATATAGGCGTATATAGGCATGATCCATCTGGTTACATAGATTTTTCACATATCCTAATGCATTATTGTCACGAGTTTTAGAAAGGAGGAATCCACTAATTCCTGATAGTAACAGGTTTGGTATAACAAGGAAGAGTATGTCAGATCAAATTGGAAAAAATCTCCGTATGTGAATATATTTGCTTGTTAGATTAATCTGTTAATATTACATTCATTGGATCAATTTAGGTGGACCTATAGCCTTAGCATCTCTTCTATATTTGAATTTTCTCCAATGTGACTATTTGCCATAGTTGTTTTTAGTAATTTCTAGTAGTAGTGGTAAATCATCATTCAACTTTCGATCATCCAAATAATTAAATATTAGTCATAGGTTTGGTAATTATTTCGTTAAATCCTCGTGGCATTGATACTTTTTTGTACTACTTGATAGCTAGTGCACTTGCTAGTGGCATATACATATTTTTGCAATCAGGAGCCCAAAAGTAAAGAGTTGTTAAAAGGCCTATTAATTGTCATGGGTCAATTAATCTTGAAATAGTGTAGGCACCTAGAAAGATCAATGATCACTGTTGGCTCAATGGATCGCATAGGATTGGCTTGTGATGGTCCACAGAGGCGTACAAGGTTTAATTGTATGTGGTGCATGAATGATTTGTATGCTATTACTCGATCATAAATAAATTAAACTTCTTACTTGGTATTTCGAAGTCAATATTAAACCCATAATGGATTAACCAAAATATTTGATAAATCTAAGCCGTCGGTCCGTCGCACTATAGTATGAGATGTTACCATACCTTGTACATGGTCTCAAGAGTCGTGGCTCGTTTGGAAGTAGTGGAATCTTGTACTATTATCGTGAATGAATGGACTTTTCCACTGGTTTCCTGTCTCATGAGTCGTTAAGGGTGAGAAGTATAGATAGTCCATTTTGTTGATGAGTTGGGTCTAACAAGGGATACATGATTCACTCGGAGTCCTTGGAATCATGTGAAAATGGGGAAAAATTCATGTGGATCTCATATTGAGAATGGTAAATGTTACCTCCCACAAAATAATTTCCGTGTAAATCGTAAAAATGGGACATGAAAAATTATTGTTGGGGACCTCAAGCCCACTAAGAAATTATTTCCTGAAAGCCCATCTGAGATTTGATGGGATTTCAACGAAATAGTGGGAGCTATTTATGACTAAAGACCACGTCATAAATTATAGTTAATAATAACAAAAGCCTGCTAACTTTTTACTTTTCTTTTGATGTAGATCATATGTCTAAATTGTCACACCCCGAACAATAATACGATTTTCTGCAACTCCACGGTTATACATTAACAATATTACTTTTATAAATCTCATGAACCAGTTCACAGTTGGTCATATAACATACTCTATCAACATAATTAGCAAAATTAGGTTCTCATCTACAACACTTATACATGTCTCTTTCACATATGGTAGTATAGACTATTATAACATGCTCACAAGCCATCTTCACTTTTAGTATATTGCTAATAGTCTCAAAATCTATGACTCTATCTTATTGACTTGTGAGGAGAACACTGCATACTGGCCCGACCTGACTTTGCAATCACAATGTGGATCTATTCCTCGAGAATGGACACGACCAAAATCTATGCCTGAAAAATATTGCAGAGGAGTGAGCCTGCGACTCAATAAGTAAATAACCGGCTCTGCTTATACATGCATAATGAATCCAGTTCAACAAAAATAGAAATTGAACAAGTAATAACAAAGTCATCAAATTACATTCCAACACATCTCATTTTATTAACAATGTAATCATCTCACCACAAGACAAACAATCAAATTCTTCCTTTCCTAGTATGCTCACAAAATGGTGATATAGTGTCTTTCTCCACCCAACTCTTCTCACTATTCATCATATTATAATTAACTGAAATTCCCCTTTGTAAGCCACGAAGAGCCGCTGGTGCCATTGAATCATCGGGGCCATTTATTTTTTCCACGAAGAGCCACCGAGACCAATATATCCACGAAGAGCACCGAGGCCAATATATCCACGAAGAGCCATAAAGGCCAATTTATCCACGAAGAGTCATCGGGGCCGTTAATTTTTTTCCACGAAGAGCCACCGAGACCAATCAAAGGGGTTTCACATACAAAGTCTATCCAGTTTCCTTAACTCCCTCATTTACACATATCACTTCTCTTGTGAGCAACTAGTCAAGTAAGACCACATATCAACACATATCTTCACCACAGTATAAGCCAAAATGTCATGTAACTCATGGTACATGCATAATATACTTTCTCCTCTTGCTTCCACAACTCATAATCATATACTTCATACAACAAAGTAATACGAATACAACAACACACATATACATCATACTAATCATTCAGTTACATAAGAGTAATATCAAGAGAGAAAGAAACATATATATAGGCATCGCTAATTATTTACTTACATAAGAGTAATATCAAGAGGAAAAGGACATATATAGGCATCGCTAATTATTTACTTACTTAAGAGTAATATCAAGAGGAAAAGGACATATATAGACATCGCTAATTATTTACTTACATAAGAGTAATATCAAGAGGAAAAGGACATATATAGGCATCGCTAATTATTTACTTACTAAATATACCGATCGCCGATGGTCTTAGTTCGTGGTTTGCATTTTTCCCTATGGATCCGGATCCTAACAATATTCCCAATATCTTTATTTAATATAACAGGTTCAGCAATGAAAATCAAAAAGATGAATACTTATGTCCTTATTAATCAATCTCTTCTAAATAGAATTGACAGCACTTCTGTCCTATCTTACAAGTTCTCTACAGACCAACGTATAGATGATATCAGTATGAATTTTACTACAGTTATTCCTCTTTGTCTCTAGTTTCATATCCAACAAGAATCATACGAATTGGATCAGTATATAATGAGTTATTCAAGTTTTAATACAACTTGTTCTGTACTGTCACAGATTCGGTTATACTACTTCAAAATTCTATAAAAATTCACACAACCGTTCAAAAGTCCTGATATTCTCACAATATGACATAATATATGTATAGTTTCATTATAAATAAGAAAAACACAATTTCAACCTTTATATCTCAAGTTATAAGCTTTTTAGTACACCTTGTCTGATTTCCCGCAGAATCAGGGCAACAGAATGTATCCCTATTTTTACCAATTAAAACGATGGATTTAGCTTCTGCCAAAAACTATAAAGTTATAGAGGACATCAGAAAGTTTTCACAGACACCAAGATCCCCAATTTTGGACGGATAAAACACAAGATTTACCCCAAAACCCGTGACTGTTCCGGCAGATTTTTACTCTGTTACCATGCATGTTAACTTAACTCATTCCTTTCTTGGATTTCAGCCTTCATCTTAACTCAAACTCGAAATTCAGAAAATTAGAGATGAAAATACTTATCAAATCAGTGGTGTAACTTCCTAATATTGCTGAAAATGGAGAAACCACAAATTCTTTCCTCTTCTTCTTTCTTCTTCTTCTCTCTTTCTCTTCCTCTTTTCTTTCCACCGCCTCCCCTCTTTCTTTTGTTGTTTCTTCCAGATTCTATATCCTTCTATATGCTTCTAAACTAATATTTATCTATATATATGTATATATAAGAGTCTAGTTATGTGTCTAGATATGTAGGTGTACACATAAGTAGGTCTATATAGGTATACAAATATTATATTAAAGACATGTTGATAAGGTTACTTTTATTTTTGTCTTGAAGTGTAGTATTCTATACATATACATGTATATATATTATAAAATGCTACTATTTCATATGTGGTATTAAGACTTTATCTATTTCCCCCTCATCTTTACAAGTATAGATTTTGACTCCCACATTCATATTATACAAATATTCATACGTCTATAATAATTTATTTCTTCTTCTACATCATCTCTTTAGCCACAATTATTATATAAATCAACAAACATATATCCACTTTCTTGTGCTAGTAATGAAGAATTCTGTATAAGAAATTTGGGGCGTTACATAAATATCCAGTATTAGTAATCCTTGAGACTAATAAATTCAATAGAACGAGCTTTAATGACTGGCTTGGACATCTAAAAATTGTTCTCAATTATGAGAACCAGACTTATGTTTTGAATAAGTTACCTTCTGCTACCCTACTGGAAGAATCTTCGCTTGGGGAATGTGTGATGTTAGATAAGTGCCATGAGGATAACCGGAAGGTCCGCAGTATCATGCTGGCCTTAATGATGGAGAGCTCCAAAAACAGCATGATAGGCTGGATCATGCCCACTAATTTTTTTTCCGCTTACAAGAGTTGTACATAGTTCCAACTAGACATGTACGATATGCCGCGATGAAGGCATTCTTTGGCACCAAGATGGCTGAAGGATCATCTGTCCATGAGCATTGTGTCAAGATGCTCTCACTTGTTGAAAAGCTTGAGGACTTGAAGGCAAGCATGGATAGTGGGACATATATCGATTTGATCCACCGTCTCTTCTTCCCTCTTTCGACTAATTTGTTGTTAATTTCAACATGAATGGGCTTGAGAAGTCCATATGTAACTGACCAAATATGTTGGACCAATATGAGGCAACGACTATATTGATTGGGAGATTTTGACTTCGAAGTCAAAGGGTAAGAAGGCCCGACGTTGGAAGAAGAAGAACAAGAACATGACCAAAGTAGCAGCAGCCTTTGCGGGCTAAGAAGTCAAGCCTGTTGACAAGGGAAAAGGGAAAGTGGTCGAGAAGGCCAATCAGGAAGATGATGTGTGTCGTTACTGCCATGAGAAAGGACACTAGAAGAGGATTGCAAGAAATTTCTTGACTCTGTCCAAGGTACTTTGTCATTGAAGTTAACATGATTGCTAATTCTGCTTCTTTGTTATGATATCGGATGTGGTGCTTACATCTGTAATGAATGGCAGGTGATGGTAATAAGCAGAAACCTAAGTGAAGGGGATGTGGTCTTGCGGCTTGGTAACGGCAAGTATGTTGTTGCAAAAGCTATAGACTATTTTAGTTAGTAGTTAGCAATGATGTTAGGATAGTTTTAAAGGATTTTTATTATGTACCGAGTAGCATGATCAAAAATGTTATTCAACTTCTTGTATTGGATAATGAAGGTTTTGAGTTTTCAATCAATAAAAATTATTTTATTTAATGAAGAATGGTTCTTCATTTTTGTTGGGGTGAATTAATAAACAATCTGTATACAATCCAATAGCATAATGCGGTTATGACTGTACAAAACAACGAAAGCTACATAATCAAAAAAGCGCGCAGATTTAGCATGCTCGGCTAGAGCATATCTCTCAAGACATGATATGGAGGTTGGTGGACTTAAAGAGCCTAGAAATAGATGATTTGGACAACCTACAACCTATGAGTCTTGTCTAAAAGGGAAGATGACTAAGAAGCTTTTTGTTAGACAAAGCACGCTTGCCAATTACCTGTTGGATTTGATCTATTCAAATGTCTGTGGATCACAAAATACTCAGACCAGAGGTGGTTTCAGCTACTTCATAACTTTTATCAATGCTCACTCATGGTATGATTATGTTTACATGATAAAGTACAAGTTTGAGGTCTACGAAAAGTTTCAAGAATTCAAGCTTGAAATGGAGAACCAAATTGATCGCAAAATTATAGCCCTTCAGCCGGATCGAGGTGATGAGCATTTAAGTAATGAGTTCTTGGATTATCTAAGGGAGAATGGGATTCTCTCTCAATGGATCCCCCCTAAAACTCCACACCGGAATAGCGTCTTTAAAGGAATGATATAACCCTGTTAGACATAGTTCGGTCAAAGATGAGTTCCACTGAGCTTACCTCTGTTCTTCTGGGTGTATGCTCTTGAGATGCCTACCAAGTTATTGAACATGGCACCTTCTGCGACCGTGGCCGAGATGCCATATGAGATATAGCATGGCTAGCCCATTTTCTATAAATACCTTCCGGTATAGAGAAGTCCCTCTTATGTCAAAAGACTAGTAGGAGACAAACTAGATTCGAGGTCTAGTTTGTGCAGGTTCATCAAATATCTGAAGAGAACTGGGGGGTATTATTTTTATGATCCATCAGAACAAAAGGTCTTTGTTTCGAGAAACGTAGTGTGTACTAGAAATGGATTTTCCATCGGATACTTGATGTGAGGAAGAGTCAAGTGAGGCAACTGCTCAAACAGCTACAGCAACATCATCTACCCCAATAGTTCCGACTAATGAGATTCCAACTCTCCGAAGGTTAGCCAGAGTATCTGAACCGCCTGTGAGATACAATATGTTGGGCTTGACCGGTAAATTGGATAGTGATTCAAAGACTTAGAGAGAAGCGATGTCAGACATCAATTCAGAAATATGGCTTGAAGCTATGAAATTTGAGATGAAGTCCATGGATTCCAACAAGGTAAGGACCTTCGTAGACCCACCTAAAGGAGATAGGTCATTGGGTGTAAATGGGTCTATAAACGAAAGGTTGGAGTCGATGGGAAGATTACAACCTTCAACGCTAGGTTAGTGGCGAAGGCTTATACTTAGAAGCCCCTTGTGGACTTTGAAGAGAAACCTACTCACCATAATGTTGGCCAAGTCCAGTCGGATTATGCTTGTAATAGATGCGTATTATGACTATAAAATATGGTAGATGGGTGTAAAATTGGCGTTCCTTAAAGGTTTCATTGAGGAAGAGATCTTTATAGAATAGTCGGAGGGTTTCATATCCATAGAAAAAGAGTAAAAGGTTTGTCATCTCTAGAGGTCCATTTATGGACTAAAAAGGCTTCCCGAAGTTGGAATATTCATTTTGATGAAGTCATAAAGAGTTATAATTTTGTCAATAAAGAATTTGATCCTTGTGTATACAAGAAAGTTAGTGGGAGTTCAGTTACGTTCCTTGTGCTTTACATGGACGACACCTGGCTCATTGAGAATGATGTCAGGATATTAGATGGCACGAAAGAATGGCTATCTACACAATTCTCCATGAAGGACACGGATGAAACTTCCTATATCCTTGGGATTAAGATCTATAGAGATATATCAAAAAAGATATTGGAAATAACCCAAAACCCGTATATCAAGAAAGTTTAAAAAGATTCAAAATTAAAAACTCGAAACGAGGGTTCCTTCCTATGGGCATGGGTTCAAGCTCTCCAAGAAGTCTCCCAAGACTGATGAGGAGATCTGAAAAATGTGTGACATGCCCTATGCCTCCATTGTTTGCAGCATATATTATGGTGTCCATTGCACCAGGTTTGATATAGCCTTTGAACTAAGTGTCAGGACCAGATATCAGGCGTGTGTTGGCGAAACACACTGGAGTGTTGTCAAGACCATCCTTAAGTACCTAAGAAGGACGAAAGAGATGTTCTTGGTGTACAGCGTGGAATTGGTACTAGAATGGTATAGTGATGTTAGCTTCCAGTCTGATGTAGACAATGCCAAGTCTCAATTGGAATGTGTGTTCAAGCTCAATGGTGGTGTGGTAGCTTGGCAGAGTTCCAAGCATGATACTACAGCTAATTCCACTACTGAAGCTAAATATATAGCAGCTTCGAAAGCTACCAAAGAGATTATTTAGATGAAAAACTACATCTAAGAGTTGGGTGTAATACCTAGCATGCTCGAGCGCGTAGTTATCTTTTGTGATAACAATGAGGCAATAGCTCAAGTGAAAGAACGGAGATCTCATCACAAGGCCAAACATATCCGAGACTCTATCATCAGCTCCAAGAGATGGTAGGAAGAGATGACATGCAAGTGGATAGCATCACATATGTAGAAAACACAGCATATCCTTTGACCAAGCCTCTTTCACAAGTCGCCCATACTCAACATCTTGAAAAAAATGGGACTGAGTATATGGATGATTGGCTTTAGGTCAAGTAAGGGATTGATATAATGGATGATCGGCAAATTATTTTCGATTTTAATATTGAATAATATTAATGGAATTCATTTTGGCCAATCTTTGTCGTGTTTTAGATTGCTTTATATGCTTATAACTGCATGTCACAAACAAAGCCCTCAGCCTAACAACCAATTAAGTTGGGTTGCGCATATGACAACAACCAAGAAACTGACATTCGAAGGTTGGTCTGAAATATTTCAAGTCGAGAACCTGGAGAAAGGGTATCGAGGGTTCTATTGGGACTTGCACTAATGAATGTATTCATATGATGGGTGTCACATTTCATTAATGACAAACGTGTGACATCTATATGTCATTAATAGGTGGTTCACAAAGCGTTCTCAAGCCAACCTAACTAACAAGCGAGGAGTCGCCAAATGGAAGCCCAACTGGCATGATCCATATAACTTGAACTCCTCGGCTCCAATAGTACAGGATTTAGTCCTGAGACTTGAGATCCATAGTAGCCTCATTCATGGGGTTGTTGTACCTTGGTCTTGGCAAAAGATGACTATGTTTCTATGTGATCATTATAAGTCATGTTCCATTGTAGTCGAAACAGTAGAGTGGCTAGTGAGTTCCAAGATAAGATCCATCGCCTATCATGAGATGATAGGGATCTCATGTGTTCTCTAAGTCGTGTCTAGCTCCATTAAGTTTGTGGCAATAGTTGATGATCAAATAGGGAAGGTGTTTCCTATGTTGATTAAGGAGTTACACGAATTAGAGTTGATACACAGTTGTCTGGTACGGGATGGGAAATGATATATAATTCCATGCCCTACACTAAAGTGGCGAGATGGTAGATGGAAGGACTGTACCCATATATACTCGGGGAGGCTACTATTTTACGCTATCTTCACTTGATCTCTAGTGTCATGGACCGTTGCTAGATGAAGACCCATGGTAATGGGTAATCCTAGATTAAATATTAATCAGTAGTGATTAATTAAATATAATTTAATTAATCTAGCGCAAATTGTATAAATCGTGTAATGCCACAAGTCCAAACCTAGCTGAAGGTGAACCTATAGAGTCACATACAAATCACCACGGAAGTAGTAGAATTGATAACAAATTAATTCTGGAAGATATAAATTAATTTGAAGTGTTCAAATTAATTCTTGAGGTTTAAATGACATGATCATTTAATGGAGATCCCATGTGATGAAAAACCCAAGTTTTAATTATGAGATTAATTAAATTTAGGGTCTTGTCTAGTTAAATTAATATGATTGATTTAATTGGATTGGACTTGATTAGTTAATATGATTAATTATTGAGTTTGGGCTTGATTTATTTCTACTATTAAATAAATTTGAATTGGGCTTTTAATTTAATATGATTAATTTAAAAGGCCTAGTTAAGATTGTTGGGCTTGATTTAATTTAAGAGTTAAATTAAATTGCAAGCCCGGTCAAATTTAAACCTAGCCCTAGCTTACTAGGACTTGGTCAAGAGTTCTAGTGAAAGTGAGCATGAGGAAAGTTGCAGCTTCCCCATGAAGAGGAGTGTGGCCGAGTAGGGCTCTTGGGAGAGTCTCAAACTCATCCACTTCTCCATAGCACGCTTAACATTCATTTTTTAGTTGTGTGTATTATGTAGAACTCTCTGATCCTCACTCTCTCTCACCTAAACTCATCCAACACTATCTCTCTCTCTTTCTAGAGTCTTTTGTTCAATCTTTGAAAAAGTTACAAGTGATTGAACTAAGAAATCATGAAAGTATGTGTGGATCGTCCCGGGAGGGAGCGCGAATGCGGAAGCACGATAAATTAAAAACATGAAATCAAAAATGCTATAATCGGAAAGTAAATACACATTCAAGTGGTGTTCCCTTGAACCTCCTGAGTATTTGGTGTATCTCATGATCAAAATAAAACATGCTAAATCATGGTGGCCATAGGGTTGCAACAAAAGTAACGAGAAAACCTACTCGTTGTCGTTTTCTTCAAACTGCTACGTGCGTTGTTCCACGTTTTGCCACCAAGATTCTAAATCAGGAACCCTCTAAATAGTCCACCCAATCTACCGGATCTTGATCCTCCATGCTAGCAAGAAATCAAGAGAAATTTATATAAGAGGACAAATCGACCTAGTGTTATGAATTAACGTGATCGATTTGCCTATAGTTCTCTTGTAACAAAGACAAGGAACTAGAAAAATTTCTTGGAGTGGAGAGGAGAGCAGAGGCGGACGAGAGAGAGGGAGACAGAGGTCGAGTGTGTGTGTGTGTGTGTGTGTGCTAGAGTTTCATCACCTAGTGGTGTGTGTTTCTATGAGTATTTTATAGAAGGGTACTTCTCCTAGTCCTCTTCAAATTCTCATAGAGAAGCATAGTTGACTATAATGTTTTCAGAACTAGACCGGGTATTGAACCGGTCTAGTTACTGGGTCACTAGGTCACTGGGTCACTGGTTCAACCGGTCGGACCGGATTAAAAGAACCAGTTGACCCGGACTTTATTATATGCATATATATGTGTAATATATCAATATATTAAATAAAAATAATTTATAACAACATTTTATAAAATTGGTACAATTTATAATAATTTAACAATAAAAAAATCAACAAACCTCTTGAAGGACCCACATTGAAAAAATATTGGCAAAGCTTGGGCATTTCCTCATAGTTTAAGGACTTTCTCATGTCCCACATTGGAAAAAGACAAACAAGCTCAAACAATTGAGCCTATAAATATGTGATATTTGTAATTGTCCATGAAAACACTTGTCAATATGAATTTTTTGGCATTTATTTTTTTCTCTTTGTGTATTTCACTATGTTATTTTTTAGTGAAATATATGTTTGATTAGTGAAAATAGTAAATTATAGTTTTTTTAAAAAAATAATAATAAAATCGGATTGATCGGCTACCGGGCGAACCGGTTTTGGCCGGTTTTGACCGGGCTTGACCGGTTCGCACCGGGTTTGACCGATACAGTTTTTACCGCATGAACCGAACCGGACCCTTGGCCGGTTCCCGGTCGGACCAGTCAAACCGGCCAGTTCGATCCGGGTTTGAAAACACTGGTTGACTAGGATTTTGACAACTTAGGTAAAGACCAAGTCAAACTTAATGTAGGCCATTGATCTCTCCATTCGATCTCGTCCGTCCATCTCTTAGATGGATTTCATGGAATATTTTAAATCTAATTTAAAATAATCCTTAAGGCTTTAAATAATTATTTTGAGCCTACTTCCTCAATTTAATAAATTCAATTTATTAGTTTGTTCTATTTAATCCAATTAAAGAATTAACACTCCAAGAAAAGTGAACCAATTTAATCTAATTAAATTGTTCTACCTCCTAGAATTAATTCCAAATTAATTCCTCCGCTACCGATGGATTGTGTGTGACTCTTTAGGTTCACCCTCAGCTAGACTTGGTCGAATCTCCAATCATCCTATGATGGAAAAATCGTCCCTCACCATGGGTGATCGTCTAGCAACAGTCCATGGGACTAGAGACTAGGTGAATATTATGGCATGAACATTTAGGCTCTTTAGTACGTTTGTCCTTCCGTCTTCTATCTCATGGCTATAGTCTATGGTATGGACAATAGGTGTCGGTACACATTCTTGATAGCAGTTTTGGCTCGTTCATACCAAACGTCATAGGGATCTCATCCCACTGTTCAGTTACTGTGGCCACAGATTTACTGGAGGACGAGTCTCAGAGTGTAAGTGAGACATCACTGTCAATCCCATTGACAGGAGACGGATTCTATATTAGGACCTACTGTTCACACTACACAACTTCACTGCACTAAATAGGGCTTATGACAATCCAGTCACTTGACTTGGTAGCCTCTTGCCAAATCTAAGATACAGGCACGGTGTGTATGTGACCACAATAGTCCCTCGAGTCCGAGGACCAAACCCGTACTATCGAAATCGGGAATTTGAGTCATACCGACCAACCCACTCAAAGTTTTCCATATGACGATTCCCACGAGTCACCTCAGTCAACCGGCACCAAGCTGGCTAACCCACTAACATTGTATGGACGACCTTCATCACTTATCGATGAAACACAACTGCAATCGCTTAGTGCAAGTCTCAAATGGACTCCCGATACCCTATCTCGAGGTCCCTCAACTTGGAGTATATCAGACCGATCCACAGAAATTGATTTCATGACTTGTCATCCTATGTGCAGTCCAGTTTCTTGGATTAAGCTTTTCGTCTGTGGGTTTTGTTTGTGCATTGAACAATTCGTAATATAAAGCAGTTAAGTGAACAAAAACAAATAATAAACGCCAAATATGAATATCACTTTTATTCATGAACTTATTTAAACACCAAATTGTCATAAATGTGTTACATAAGCATAACAGGATTGGCTTCACGGTCACCTATTCTAACAAATCAAGCATACTGATTCATAGTATTATCTTGATTTCGTTTATTTCTTCTTAGATCAAAATTTCTGATCTTCTTGTTCTGAGCACGTGGATTTCTAGCAAAATCCATGCAAGCCATTCCATGGTGTAGTGTGGGCAAAGTAGAGGAGGGTTGCTTTATCCTCTACATGAAGATCAAGGAGCAATCAAAAGGAACTTCGCGGTAGCCATTTGTGTGAATTCGAATTGTAAACTTCGGATTTAAATTCGGCCCTTTTATTTCTTTCTCTAGCCACATGATTTACTTATGTTGTATTATAAGTGTTGAACGCCCGGGAAAGGAATTTGATCCTCCTTTCTTTTATTTAATTGCACTTTAAATATCTCATTTTTTTTCGTTGCGTTCTCATTTCCCGAGCGATACTGAACCTCTCAACATGATCCTTACCTCTCGAGACACATCATACTAAAAAATCTCCAACAAACTCCCTCAGCGGCGGCCAACCTATCAACAACAGGTAAAACAGATTTCACCTAATTCAGGTTGACTGGGCATGACTCCTTCGAACGGCCATATCTCCTTCTAAATAAGACTAAATCCCAATCCCCTTTTTTTGTTAGTTAGCTAACACATGCTTTTCAAAACGTGTATCGTATGTTGCAACGAACTTTCACATTCTACTCCAAAGCGGCCTATAAATATTGGTCATAATGGAGCCATAACGGTAACTTCATTCATTTACACTCAGACAGTCTTTACTCTCGGTCAACAGTAAGGATACGAGCTCCCTGCTCATTTTTTGCGTTCCATAAGCCTATTTTCACTTATATTTCAATATTTCACTATTTTACCTCAATTACTATACCATATTCTTACGTTATTTCAAGTTTTCTCAATTATTTATTCAGACAATTAGTTACTAACTTAAGCATCAGAGTGTTAACCCCTATTTGGCATATTAGTCCTTCCTTAATCTTAGAATTGTCTCAAAGATCCTTTGACTCTTGTGGTGCAACTGAACCCTAGTACGCATAACAAATATTTATATTAACTTATTATCTTAATATCTATTTTTAAGTATTTTTTAATTTACAAAAACTTATAATGCAATGTATATAAATTTTTATTTTAAATTATTTTTAAAAATTATGTACATACATAGGATATGTCATACTTACTAGTAATCAATTATACAACCACCGGAACAAACTCTACCTTAGTATCATATCAATGTGTTATTAGAGAGAGAGAGAGAGAGACAGAGAGAGAGAGTATTCACCTTCTCTTAATAAATTAGAAGTTTGAGGAAGGGGGCTTCCCTCGGTGTAAGGGTGTCAATGGGTAGGATAAGACCCTACCCAAGCCTATAGACCAATTTCAAAACTCGTACCCAGTCCCAATAAATACTATTAGATCCAGGCCCAGGCCCAAACCCAAACCCATTAAAAATATATGGATTAGATCTTAGTTGGGTCTCCACCCATCAAGACCCATGGGTATACCTAATTTGAACCCCAAAAAATATTTCTACTTTTTTTTCATAATTCAATTGGATTATTATTTATCAATCTATCTAAATTCGTATAGAAATCTAAAAAGCTTAATATATCATAAAAATATTTATCGTGTAATTCTAATCATATACATTTTTTAATAATAAATAATTGAATAGTTAGATATATAAATATATTAATTATGCTAGGTGTATTTTTCAACATCTTTAATAGACAATTTATTTGGTTGAATTGATAAAATTGAAACTCAAAGTTCTATAATATTAAATTCGTTTGTAATTAAATATGTAGATTTAATATTTTTGTTAGATTATTTTTTAAATGATATAATAAATGATATATTCATTAACAAATTAAACTCTATCTGATGTGACCAAAAAGATCTAATCAAAGTTGTCTTCTTGGACTTGAACGGAGTGAGCCTGAACTTTTGCAAATTTGGAAAGGGAACTTACAAAAAAAACGTTAGCACTCCGACACTCAAGTCAGTAAACAATTTTGGAATAAATAAGTTTGAATGCAAGAAGAAATTAGTGATAATAATCAAGTGTGCCAAGTGTAAAGAGAAATTCGGAGATTAAGAGAGTAAAGAGACATTACTTGCCCAGCCACGAGGATTGGTATTTATAGAGGGAGTTCCTTAGAGTAAGAGTGTTCTGGGGGCTAGGATTCCTTGGGGGCTTGATTGTCGCCTTCCTAGAGTCCTCTCAAGACTGGCCTCCTAAAGAGGGAGAAACGATTACAAGGGATAATGCTTATCCGAGCTTTCTTGACTGAGTCCACGAATCCTTCCTTCACAGGTATTTCCTCCTGGGCCCGGATGGGCCTCCTTCCTTTACACGAGCCTTGCTCCCCCCGTTGAGGAGTGCCTAGCCTGCTTCCTTGAGTGGGCTGGTCCTGAAATCTCCCAAGCCGGCCTTTAAAGGTTGCTTGGCCCTTCTCTTGGGACCAGGCCACTTTGGATCCTTCTACTCTTTTGGGTCATGAGTATAGGACAACCTTTTTTAGGCATATCAATCAAGTCCCCCCCCCCCCCTTCTGAGGGAGAGGGAGATCCTTCACTCCGCCTTAGAGTAGGAGTCCTCCTGGAGGCCCCTAGATAGGACCTCCGTCTCCTGGTGCGAGGCCATCCTGGCTTCTCCGGCTTCCCACCTTTCGAGTGTGAAGCCCCCTCGTTACCAAGAAAAGTCAGCAATTTTTTTGGATGCAAGGCCTCCTTCATCATTAAGGAAAGGTCGGTTACTTTCACAGGCCTCGAGGCCACAGCCATAGCCCAACAATGATGGCTAAGGCTTGATTTGATGTTTCTGGTGCCCAAATGCCTTGAAGCATGGGCGCGTGGCTTCAAGTGCCAGACGTGGGAGGGCGATTTTTTTATAACAGCCCACGTCTGTCACTGCACCTTCTATGAAAAAAGAGTTATTGTGTGAATTGATTTTAATAATCTTGAATTTATTGATTAATTCTATGGAAAAATGAAAAATAAAAAATATATTTGATATATGTTAAAAAGACCAGCCCAAAAGACGTTAGTAGGAGTTCAAAGGTGAGGACCCTACACAAAGGCCCGCCTATATACAGGAGGAAGCCCACTCAAGACTCCAGCCCATGCCCAATGAAGTACCGACCAAGCCTGCCCCAATAACGAGGGAGTTCGGTCCAACTTGGAGAAGAAGACCCATCAAGAAGGCTCGGAGCGAAGGCCCAAGCCTAGGGTAAGACTCCTAGCAGGGAGGCCCAGGCCTAGGGTAGGACTCCTAGCAGGGAGGCCCAAACCCATCAAGGAAGGATAAGGGTTGACTGGGTCTACCCTCTATCCTTATCCGCAGAAGACCCCTTCAACAGACCCCTACTTTCAAGGAGTCCGGGGGTTGTCGAAGTCTGAGAAGGCCAGCACGAAGTCCTTCCAAAGTCCCAAGCAACTAGGAGTCTTTTTCAACTATGACTCTTCTTCTATAAATACCAGCTCATACAACTGGCTCAAGTAACGTTTTCTAGCACTTTAATTCACGATTTTACGCTCCTATACTGACACTTTACTCATTTTTATGCTCTTTAATCACGAGAATTCATCTTTTTTTTCGTTTCACTTACGTTTATTCTTCTATAACTGCTTACTGACTTAAGCGTCGGAGTGCTAGCATTTTTATTTTTTTTTTTTGCGGGTTCCCATTCCATAGCTTGCAGAAAATTAAAGGTCACTCCGTCCAAGCCCAAGAACGAGCTCTTTCAACTCCTATCAATATTGATAAATATAATGTATATAGTAAACGATATAGTAAATTATTACTAATTCAAAACACAAGTTTCTATTTTTACAATCATTTATTTTAATATTCAAATATTAATAGTTAATCTATTTTGTCTCAATTTGGTGATTTTAATCTAAGTAAATTTGTGTTGAATATATATCTGATATACTTTATCATTGTTGCTTTAATTTAAAATTTATTTAGTCTTTTTTTATTTATCTTATCATAAATAAAAATATCAAATATTATCCAACAACATTAAGAAGAAAAAAGAGATGAAAAAAAATATTGGGTCTAGACGCTATCCCGACCCAAAAAATAGGTCCAAAACAATGGCATTGGGTCTTGAGACCCGTTGAGTCTTGATGAGTTGGATAGGGTATGGGTATTATTGATATAGTGGGTCTCTATTGGGCATAGACCTAAGTAGGGTCTTACCTTACCCATTGACAGCCCTACCTATGCGACTTGAATTGATGCATATCCGTAACAGTAATAAACAGCAAGTACTATGGTGAAAGAGAGAGAGAGATTAGCTAAAAAAAAAAAAAAAGCTGAAAAACTTTAATGTTGTATGTTGTAGTGACAAGAATCTTTATTTTGTTACAAAAGTAAATTTCATAATTTTAATAGTGATAATTATTATGTAAAACAAATCATTAGCAATAACTTATGACGAAAAATTGTGCATAAAGGTGTCTTTAAAAACAATTAATAACACGAGTATAATAAGAATCTGATGAAAACAATTATTTGTTGCCATTATATTTGTATTATCAATAAGTTATCAGTATAGATGTTACTAATGATTTATAATGGCGGTTCGATGAACAATTCTTGTTAATTTATTTTTTAGTATATAACTTGAATGATAATTTTAAAATTATCGTTTAATATTTTTTTCACTAATATTATATTTTATTACCGTAATATGTCGCTTTTAAAAATTATGGAGGCTAAATTGTTTATCGCAGGTTTCATTGGGCGCTTGGAGCCCAAGAGGCGTTTCATTTGGGCTTACATCGCAGTGGGAAACTTATAGATGACCCGTCTTGGGCGGGCTGAGTAATCCAAGAGATGGTTTGATTGAGTACAATACGGTTCCATTAATAATTGGTAAATATATCCATCGCCACTATCAAAGTGGCCATATGATCCTATAATTGAACAGGTTAAATACGTCTGTGCAAATGGTAGTTTTTGTACTGTTTAGTCTCTTTTTTAATAATCATTTTTCAAATTAAATCGGCTGAATTGCATATTACCTCCTGT
The DNA here is from genome assembly GCA_034509735.1 of Sesamum alatum. NCBI lineage: Eukaryota > Viridiplantae > Streptophyta > Magnoliopsida > Lamiales > Pedaliaceae > Sesamum > Sesamum alatum. The sequence goes on along the minus strand of JACGWO010000001.1, from coordinate 32,398,549 downwards.
GTTTAAAAGTTTCAACTAAAAATCACTCTGTATTTTGCAAATAAATTAAAAAGAACACTCTGTCGTCTTAAATATAGCACACTTACCCTTCATTGTCAATTGAAGCTAACGACGTTAATGTTTTTTTATCAAAAGACCGTTATGTCCTTATCTATTATATATTATTTCTTATTTTTATGACGGTTGGATTTTTTAAATTGCATAAAAGCCGTAGTATCAAATTAATCCATCTCAACCATCAAATCTTAAATTCATAAGAAATTAAGAGTTAGATTTAACCAATTTTGATATATATATATATATTTATAATTATAAATTATACAAAAATTATTATTTATAAAAAAATAAAATTAACAAATTAACCCACCCCTTGCCACCACACCCCCTCCCCAACCCCCGCCACGCACCCCAACCCCCCCCCCCCCCACCTTGTACGCCGCCCTATGCAGGGAGGCGACAGCAATGTCGTCGTCGGCCCCAACTTGGGCTGCACCGTAGTCGCAGTCACCCAGGGCAAATTTGGGCCATGGCGAGGGATCTGGGCAACCATGATGCGGCGATCGCCCAGGGTAAATCCGGGCTATGGTGGTCCCTCGTCGTCTCCCAAATTATTATTATTTTTAGTTTTTAACAAATTAAAAAAATTATATTTTTATAAATTATCTAATATTTAATTTAATTAAATATTTATTTGTATATTTATATAAATATTTAAAATAAATAAATTTAAATATTATTTGTAGTAAATAATATAATTTATTTAAATACATTTAAACTATTTATATTCGTTTAGATATTTAAATTTGGGAATTGAAATTTAGTATATTATTATTATAGTAATTTTTTAATTTAATTTTACAATTTAAAAAATAAATTTTTAAAAAAACTATATATTTTTTCATATTTATATATTTTAGTGAATATATTTAAGAACAAAAATATTTAGTCTTTTAGGATGTATGAAAATAAAAAATAAAAAGCCACAAAAGACATTCTCAAACCAAAAGAAGCAGAGTGTTGACTTATAAAAGCAAAGAAGGGTATTTTTGTCAATTTCAGTTCAAAATAGGGTGAAAATCCGCTAAAGATCATGCCATTTTGCACTCACCATGCGTCAAAGCCACCCTTCGTTAGATTTAAACTGAAATGGGGTTTTCTGCAGGATTTTTGAAATCCCGGATTTTTTGCCTATTGTTAAAACACATGGGGTGTTTTAACTAAATTTTTAAAATACAAGAGCGTAATAGGCAATTTGGCCAATTAAATTCTATCAAGATAAAAATTTATTGAAAATTGCACAAAATTCTCCTGTCTTTTAAAAATTTAGCTAAAAAAACTCCCTGTGTTAAAAATATAGACAAAATTCCCCCTCTATTTTTATAAATATTGCTTACTTGCCCTTCTGCGTCAAACGTGCTTAACGGCGTTACATTTTATGTCAAATGACTGTTTTATCCTTATTATTATATATTATTTATTATTTTCATGGTCGTCAAATCTCTCTTAATTGCATAAAATCGTAGGATCTGATCAATTATTATCAACTAATAGATCTTAAGTTTTTAAAAGATGAAGGACCTAGATTTTATAATATTATAATATATTATATAAAGTATCAAAATTTTATTAAATAAAACTATTCTTTTGATTAAAAACAAAACCCACCCCCACCCCCTTGACATTAAAATTCTTTTTTGCATTAAAAAACTATATTAAAAATTCTTTTTTTGCATTTTTATAGTTAACTAAATATTATAGAAAATTTATTGTTTCTTATAGTATTTAATTTTTTATACTATGGACTTAAAAAGTATTTTTAGTTTTTCACGTTTTATTCAATGAACATATTTTATTTTTTAGAAAATAATAAAAATATATATTTTATAATTTATGTATTAAACATATTAAAAAGAAAATGTAGCTAAGAAATGCAAAAGATATTCAAAAAATAAATCCAAATCCCAAATAACAAGTTCTTTCATGTTAATAGATAATTTCGTATCGGAAAGAATTTTAAACCCTTCGAGTTTTTTTTTAATTATATTTTGTGAAATTTTGATGAATTTGAGATTCTTTTTATACAGTCATTTAAAATATTTTCTCTAAATTAGTTTTTCAAATTTAAATCCTTAAACAGAAATATAATCTTACAGAAACTGTGACTCCTTTTATTTAAATTCACTAATATTATGTTTAGATTGATGGATATGGATTGAAGGATTTTAAATCTGTAATAACAAATTCATCAAAATTGTTTGGATAAATTCGTACCACAAAAGATTTCAAAATCTTTAACTTTTATTTTGAATTATATTTTGTGGCATTGTGATGGATTTCAACTCCATTTACCATGGAGAAATTATTACTTCAAATCCTCCCCACAAATCCAAACTTTTCGTCCAAATGTAGGCTAAGAATTTGTATATGAATAGAGGATTTGGAGTAAGGATTTCAAATGACTCTATGGGAGTGTTTGCGCGCGCTTTGGAAAAGCGCTTCTCAGCTTCTGGATGATGAAAAGCACTTTTGATGATATTATTCCTAAATCATAGAAAAATATAAATTAACTTGCTAGGATTAATTAAAAAATAATTATTATTTTGTCAATATTGTAAGTTTATTTATTGTGTATGAATGAACAATTATATTACATAATAGGAACATTATTGAACTAAACATCCAATTTTTCTATTAATATTGAATATTTTAATAATATAAGTTATAATCATTTTGTAAAAAAATTAATATGAGATATATTAATTGAAATAAAAATTATTATTTTTTAGAAAAAATAATTATTATAATTAAGAGATAAGTGTAAATATTAAGGCAAAATAGCATCTGTTTAATATATGGAGGGACAAAATGATCTTTAATCAATTAAACGTGTTTTAGAAGTGGTTTTCTCCCAAACAGTATCAATTTAGCTTTCATCTACTTTTCACTTTTTTTTACAAACACTACCCACTTTTGATTCTGCTACAACTTCCAACTTTTTCTACGAAAATCACTTCTTTAAAAGTAGAAGCTCTCGCAAACACTCCCTATATTAAATGAGGTTGAAATCCACAACAGCGTCATAAAATATAGTTCAAAATTAAAAAAAAATAAAAAAAAGAATTTTAAATCTTTTGTCCAAACTAATTTTTATTAATTTATTATTATGAATTTCAAACCCTTAATATCAAATTTGTCAATCCAAAACACAACATAAATTAATTTGTTCGTATGTTTTTAAATCTCATACCTATTTTACAGATTTAAAATTCGTGTTAGAGATATATTAGACAACACATTGAAAGGACCAAAATACCACACCCTTAAAAAAAAGGGCAAAATACCCTTAATGGACATGGATCCGCGTGTTTTTTACCTGAATCGGATCTCACTCATACCAACTCGACCTATTGACCTGGAATCCAGACCGTTGATCATCTAGTACTTGATAGCTCGAGATCACGCCATGTAGAACCGTACAAGTATATATATTTTGCCTTATAAATGCCCCTGATATAGGAGGGAGCTAATGCGAGGGGATACATGGACGCTTCGCATCTGAAGAATATCAAAGGTACGAGAAGATCGGATCCCATTCATCAGGTAACAACGCGAATTGCAAAATACGAGGGGATGCTCCCTTGTGCTTAGTGAAGATTTCTGAACAAACGAGCACGAAAGGAAGTACCAAAATGGTACGAGGTGCACCAAATTCCTATTAGGCTTTCCTCAAGGAAAAGGAGTTTGAACCTGAGCGAGGCCTCCGAATATTGGCTCCTACATCTTCGTGAGTGAAAATTTACAAGCCGATCCCTGATACCTATAGCCAAATCCAAGCCCCACCGCCCTATCATCCTTTCTAGATTCTGGCATCAGAGATGTAGATCAACTCGTAAGAATTCGAGGCCAGAGACAAGAGGCTCCTATAAATACTCTATTCCGTCTGAACTTAAGAGGCAATAAAGCGTAAACAATTCATATATCCCATTTGCTCGAATATATAGTAAATTCCTACAACATTAAGTTGGCGCCGTCTGTAGGAAATTGTAGCAAAAATGGTGAGAAGAAAGAATTGTGATGCAATCCTAAGAAGGAAGAAGTGGAGGATACAAAAGGCACCCAGTCCCAGAAGCGCTCCCCGGAGAGGAACCTAGAATGGAGCCACCTAGAGAAAGAAATGCATTTATGAGTCAATCTAGCCTGCATTATGTTGAGGGTGATGATATGAAGGCCTTGTTGGGCGAAGCAGCAGAGAAAGAAGGTTGTGCTGCAATCCAATTGATGCATGAAAGAGGCAAGGAACCTTGGCGACCAAGATATGAACGAGACGACCATTCACACGCAAAGATGGAGGATTCTGTGGGAAGTAGTAGGGTACCCACCCCCATTCCCCCACCTATGCAGGCTTCCCAGGAAGACCCTCGAAATGATGCTTTGCGAGGAGAAATAGTGGAATTAGCAAGCAATTCATCTCTCAAATTACCAGTATACGGAAAGGGAGCCCGTTCTCTAAAGAGGTACTGTTAGATCCATTACCCAATAACATACAAATCCCTCAACTTGCTTGTTAGATAAAAGGGACCCACGAGATCATGTGGACCAGCTTGTGGCTGCGATGGATTTGGTGGATTCCAGCGATCCATGTTATGTTGAATTTTTCATACAACCTTGGTGGGGAGGGCCGAAGCCTGGTTTCCCAACTACCTCCAGGTTCGATACAGAATTTCGATCAAATGGCTAAAGGGTTCATAAGTCATTTTGCAGGCAACAACGATATCCCAAAAACCCTAGTCACCTTTTGCTGTCGTACAAGAGAAAGGCGAATCACTGAGAGCATATATGGAAAGGTTCGCTAACGAAATATTGGGCGTGCCTAACGTAAGCCCAGAATTCCTATCTGGAATTATGGCACAAGGGTTACAAAATGGGGGATTGGTAGATTCCCTCGTAGGAGAACCAGCAACTAATTGCGACGAATTATTGACGAGAGCTGAGAAGTTTATCCTCATTGAAGAGTCACAGAAGGTAAAAGATTCACATACGCCAAGGAGAGAAATGATGAAAGAAGCCCCAAGGAGGATCATCAAAGAAAATAGAGGAGAAGGAAGGCATCGCACGCATGTCTACACTCCTTTGATACCACACGCATGCAAGCCCTAATGATCGCGGAAAGAGATGAACACTTGAGATGGCGTGTCCGAATGAAGGATAGTGAAGATAGACAGTCACCAAGTACTTCAACTTCCATTAGGATCAGGACACACTACCGGAGAATGTTATCATTTAAAAGAAGAAATCGAGAGGTTCGTAAAAATGGGGCGCCTTAAAAAATTAGTCCGAGCCTCGCGAGAGCATCAACAAACGACCAAAAAGCAAAAAAAGCACCCCATCTCCCGGCTAGAAACGGTACGTTGAATCACCCTCAGGAGGAAATTGGCCTCGTGAGAGGGTGGAAAATATTATCAAATGCGGGGATTAGAGGGGTACCACTAGATCCGCTCGTAAAAGACAATTGAGAGAAATTGCTAACCATGTTTGTGTGAATAGTTGTGCCAAGAAAGTGTCCACAAGAAAAGTGCCCTTAATCACGTTTACTTGTGAGGATGAGTAGGGAATAGTTTCCCTTATGAAGAAGCACTAGTGATTTCGACAATCATCTTTTATATTGAAGTCCGAAGTATACTGACTGATAGCGGCAGTTCGGTTGGCATCTTATTCCTCAAAGCTTTCCTGAAAATAGGCATAGATAGACAGCCAATCCACCCGCGAGAAATTGCACTGATGTGGTTCGAGGGATACATAGATAGACAGCACCACCCTCAAAAGCGTCATTAGAATTGTGGGGAGAAATTTCACTACCTATTTCACTAGAAGAGGAGTCCGGAAGAAGGACCCATGTCACCAGATTCCCGGTGGTGGATTCTGAACCATCTAGCTACAACGTTTATCCTGGGAAGGCCCACCTTAAATGTTATGGTGACTATAGTCTCTACCTCTTGCCCAGAAATGAAATTCCTCACCACAATGCAGTAGGGGAAGCAAAAGGAGACCAACTGAGAGTCCGAGCATGTCGATGTCACTCGCTAAAATAAATCACCAATTGAAGGCTGCCTCCTGATAGAATATCTAAGAAAAGAATGTTACAAGATCGAGTAAACCCCATGGAGTAAATACAATATATCACCTTAGATCCAACTATGCCACAATGAAGGGTGCAAATAGGGAAGCATCTGCCAACTGAGGAGGTGTCACGACTGTCCCGTTTCCTGCTAGACAACCAAGAAACTTTCGAATAGGGACAAGAAAAGGTCACCAGGAATCGAGGCTAGTGTTGTTGAACACCAGTTGAGCGTGAGAAAAGATGCTCTCCCTGTGAAACAAAAGAAGTGACTTTTCGGGACCAGATGAATAAAATCATCCATGAAAAAGTCCAGAGGTTGTTAAAGGTAGGATACCTAAGAGAGGTAACATACCCAGAGTGGATATCTAATATGGTCCTCGTACCTAAACAAGATGGATGGTGGAGAATGTGCATATACTTCACCGATCTAAAAAAGGCATGCCTAGAAGATTCTTATCATTTGCCTCACATAGACCAGTTGGTAAACTCCACCTTAGGATGCGAAAGGTTAAGTAGTCGCGTACCAAGGGTACAATAAGATCAAGCTCGCGAAGAACGATCAAGAGAAAACCAGCTTTATCACCGATAGAGGATTATATTGTTATAATGTAATGTCTTTTGGATTAAAAACTGCAGGAGCCATGTATTAAAGGATGGTTAAAAAAGTGAAAGAATCGGGTACGACCCGGGAACACAACGGAAACGTAAAATGCAAAATTTATAAGCATGAATTTAAATGGGTTCAAAGAGGTGTTCCCTTTGAAGTTCCCCGGCATTCAGTTTATCAAAAGCATAATATAAAGAGGAAAAGAATGCTGGATATGTGGCTAAGGATGTAAACAAAAAGATACATTAACTGAAATGAAAACCAACCTTTTATTTACAAGGAGAAGAACCCGTACGTGCGTTGTTCCTTCTTCTTTTTCCTTCATTCATTCACTAGAGAATTCAACTTAGAATTCCTTTAAATATTGTCCATACCAAACTATGGATGAATACTATAATCTATTGCTAGATAGAGCATAGAGAAGTGAAGAAGAAAAAACTTCCAAAACAACACTATTAATTAGTGATCTTTGAATGTTTTAAGTTCAATTCTTTCCAAAAGAAATAAACACAAAGAGGGGGAATTTTCAGAGAGAATATGGCCAAAAATCTGCTGCAAAATTGAAGCAAGTGTAGACTACAATGTTATGTGTATTGTTTTGTATAAGTAGAAAGCATTGATTTTCAAAATTCAACCTCCATGGTCAACCTCCAAGGTAACTTACACACACATGCACCCTATGTACTCAACCACCAACCATGATAGCATAAAAACCACCTCAAATAAGCATCATGGTCGGCCACCCCGTGGAGGAGGTTCAATTCCTCCTTTAACTTGCTCTGATTTGCACAACAAGTGGAGTTGGACATCATGTTTTGAACTTGTGTTTAATCTAATTAAATTAAGCCCAAACAAGATTTCATTGGGAATTAATTAATCTAATTAATGTCAATTCAATTGAAGCCCACAAGTTTATTTAATCCAATTAAATAAATATAAGTCTAAACTCTAATTAATTATCCAATTAATTAATTAAGCCATACCCGATGAGTTAATCAAATTAATTTGAAGGTTCTAAGCCGAGAATTAACTAATTCAATTAATTAATTCTTGGACCATCCATCAAATGAATTTCTCAATATATGATCCAATCATTTATTTTCTCCTTAAATTAATTTAATCTAATTAAATTAATTTATTTCTTCTAGAATTAATTTCAAATTAATTCCACCAATTCCATAGTGATTTATGTGTGACTCTTTTAGGTTTCACCCTCAGCTAGACTTGGGCTTGTTTCCAACACAATTGGTCCACTAAATCAAATCTAATTAAGTACTCTTCAATTAACCATTAATCGGAAAACGCCCGTCACTGTGGGTGATCGTCTAGAAAAGGTCCATGGCATTAGAGACTAGGTGAATGTTGGCGTGAGCATTTATACTTTGAGTTCCATATGAGTATGGTCCTTCCATCAGCCGTCTCCCGGTCTAAGTCTAGGCATGAAATTGGCCGTCGGTTCCCATCCTGGATTAGACATCTATGCTAAATAACTCGAGAGGCGTTTGCTCTATTGATCAACCTAGGAAACCATTCTCTATTCGACCAATACCTGTGGCCACAGAGCGCATAGAAGACGCGACTGTCATATACTGACAGGTGTTGGATCTTATCTTGGAACCCACTGTCCTCACTGCATACTCCAACTGCACTAGATAAGGCTTATAAAGGACGCATCCCAGATACATCGGACATCTCTAAAAGAATCGATACGGCCGAGAACGCGGTTGAAGCGTAAAATAAAAGAAATTTAAAACGATTTCAAAGGGGTGTTCCTTTGAATTCCCGGCGTTCGGTGTATTCAAAAGCATCATAACATAAGTAAAAAAATATGCTTGAACACGTGGCTAGAGGAGGAAACAAAAAAGTACAATAACTTAAATCAGAACGTTACCTTTTTCGTTTCACATGTAGAACGGCAACAAGCATTGATTCCCTTTTCATTCCTTTTACGTTCACCTTAGGATTCAAATTAGAACCCTTTTAATTTGTCCACACCACACTTATGGAAGCAAATCTAGATCTACTGCTAGGTAGAAATTAGATCACGAAAGAAACAAAAAATGTATTACAATATTGATTAGTGTATACGTATTTCTCATGTTCTCATCTTGAATCTAATTCAAAGAGAACTCAAAAATGGAGAAAAATGGAAGAATTTAGGTGGCTTAGTGAGAGGAGAGAGCAAGTTAGGGAATTCAAAAGTGTATACATGTCTTGTGTGTAGTGTAATCAAATTACGTACAAAATAAGTTATTTCCAAAATAACTTCTACACACTATGTACAACATGTGCACCACTACCCATCATGGCAAGCCACATCATTGCTTACATGGAGGATTTTCAACTTCTCTTCAACTTGCATCAAACTTTGAGCTTGAATTTCAAGTCATGGACCGGTTTTGACCGGTCTTGATTTAATCAAATTAAATCAAGTCCAATCAAGATCCATGTGTTCCATAATAATTCAATTAATATTAAACCTTATTGTAATCCAAAAGTTTATTTAATCTAATTAAATAAACATAAGCTTAAGCACTAATTAATTGATCCAACAAATTAATTAAATCAAAATCCAATAAATTAGTCCAATTAATTTAAATGTGTTAAGCCAAAAAAATTAATTAATCCAATTAATTAATTCTTGGGCCATCCATCCAATGAATTTTCCAATAAATGATTCATTTATATTCTCCTTGAATTAATTGAATCCTATTAAATTAATTCGCTTCTTCTAGAATTAATTCCAAATTAATTCCACTACTTCCATAGTGATTTGTGTGTGACTCTTTAAGTTCATCATCAGTTAGACTTGGGCTTGTGCCAAACACAATTAATTAATTAAATCCAATTTAATTAATTATCTCTTATTAACCATTAATCAGAAATGCCCATCACCATGGGTGGCCGTCTAGCAACGGTCCATGGCATTAGAGACTAGGTGAATGTTGGCGTGAACATTTAGGCTCCGAGTACCATACAGGTACATTCCTTCCGTCGATCATCTCCGACCTTAGTCTAGGGCATGGAATTGGGCGTCGGTTTTCATCCTGGACCAGGCAACTAAGCTTCATACTCAAGACGCGTTTACTCTATTGATCGAATCTAGGGAACCATTCCCTACTCGACCAATCGCTACGGCCGTAGACTCGAAGAGTCTAAACCATCTCAGAGCGCATATGAGACATAGTTGTCAAATACTGACAGGGGATAGATTCTCTCTTGGAATCCACCATCCTCACTACATACTCCGACTGCACTGGACAAGGTTTGTAATAACCATATCAAAGACACGGTCACCTCTCGCCAAATCCAAGATACGACCTTTATATGCATGCGACTGCCATGATTCCTCAAGTCCATGGACTAATCCCGTTCTATCGGAACCGAAATTCCAGTCATACCAACCAAGCCTCTAAGGCTTCCATATGACAATTCTCGCAAGTCAGTTCAGTCAGTCGACTACCTTGCCAACTAACCCACTAAAATTGCATAAACGACCTACGTCTAGCACAGATGAAACTCGGCACTCACCTAGTGAATGCAATACTTAGTGCAAGTCTCTATAGGGCACTCGAGGCCCAGTCTCGAGGTCCTCGACTTGGAACGTTTCAGACCGACCCTGAGGAGTTGGTTTCATAGCCGCCATCTTATGTGCAACTCAACTCAATAGGTTTAACCAATTTGTCTGTGAGCATTTGTTGTGACATGAAACGCCATTCAATGTGAGTAGTAAACATGACAAACACATTTTGCCAATGATGAATACTTACTTTACCCATCAGTATAATATTACTTTGATAAAGATCAACGAATAGTTCCCAAAATAACCAATCTAATTGACTTTCTGATCACCTATTCTAACAATCTTTTACCAGATCCAGGATACAACCATCATATACATGTGGTGCCATGGTGCCTCAAGTCTAAGGACTAATCTCGTACTGTCAGAACCGGGAATATCAATCATACCAACCAAGCCTCTAAGACTTCCATATGATTTTCCGCGACTCAGTTTAGTCAGCTCGACAATCCTGGTCGAACAAACCTACTAAAATTGCATAGACGTCCAACATCTATCATCGGTGAAACACAAGACTCATCCAATGAATGCAATACTTAGTGCAAGTCTCTATGGACCCTCAATGCCCTGTCTCGAGGTCCTCGACTTGGAACATCTCCGACCAACCCTCAAAAGTTCGTCTCATAGTTGTCATCTAATGCGCAGTCCAATTACATGCTTATCCAATTAGTTTGTGGGCATTTTTTTGTGACGTTAAAATGCCGCTTAACGTAATCAGTAAGCACAACAAACACATAGTGCCACGAATGAATACTTACTATATTCATCAAGTTAATATTACTTTAATAAAGATTGCTAAAGAGTACCCAAAACTGTCAATCCAAATAGCTTTCTGGTCAACTCTTGTAACAATCTCCCAGTTGACCTAAAGCTAATCACCTACGTCGCTTAAACTTATCTGAGCATGAGCAATCTGTGATACCCGGCTCGGTCTCACGGGTCTACCTCATTTCTGCCAAGGTGATGCGGTCCAACCGCACGTCACCTCTTCATACCATTACTCCAAGCAGATGGTACTATCTAAGAATTCTTCTAGATCCGTGATGTATCTCGGTCCTTTAGTTTGCGCTACAAGCATGTTGTTATCCTCCAAGGTAACCACTGGCCTGGTCGTGCTAGGCACCACACCCAACTATTGGATATGGTTTTTCATCCAAACAACTTTCCAGAACAACTTCTAAAGTTCCATACATTCAACTTTCATGGTTTATTGTGGTATCCCGTTTGAAATCTTTCCAAGCCACCGCCTTACCATTAAGCCTGAATATACGTTCATACTGAGACTAGATATTATTCACCTGATACTAGAAGCTAGTTGAAAAACATAGTGTGGATCGTCCCAGGAGGAGCGCGAATGCAGAAGCGCGATATAAATAAAACATGAAAAATAAAATATGCTTATACTAAATACACGTTCAAAAAGGGGTGTTCCCTTGAACCTTCCGAGTGTTTGGTGTATCTCGTGATCAAAGTAAACATGAAAAATATCATGGGGGCCATAGGGTGAAACGAAAATGAAATTTAAAGTCCACCCGATTGTAGTTTTATCTTCGTACTGCTACACGCGTTGTTCCACGTTCTGCTACCAAGATTCCAAAATAGGAACCCTCTAAATCGTCCACGCAATCCTACCGATTCTTGATCCCCGTGCTAACAAGAAATCAAGAGAAATATATAGGGAGGACGAATCGACCAAGTGTTATTAATACTAGTGCCCACTTGTATTAAACAAGGAACTAGACTTTTCTTGGAGAAAAATGAGAGAGGGGACGAGAGAGAGAAAGAGAGAGAGAGAGAGTAGTCGGTGGTGTGTACGTGTGTGTGTGCTCAAAAGATCATCACTATGTGTGTGTGTGTGTGTGTGTGTGCTTCCATGATTATTTATAGAAGAAGAATAATCATATGCCTCTTCAAACTCTAATTAAGAGGCACACTTTGACTAGGATTTTGACCTATTCAAATTAGGCTTTAGACTTAGTCAAACTAATCTTGGCGTTTCATCTCTCTACTTCAATCTTGTCCATCCATCACCTTGATGGATTTATTTTATGGAATATTTAAATCTTATTAAATAATCCATAGGGCTTTAAATAAATAATATTTATTTATATTAAGCCCATTTCCTCATCTATACTATTTATAAAAGAGAAGGCTATTTGATGTCTAAAATAACAGTTTTTTTTTTTATTTTTACAGAAGCTACCCTTTACTTTTTGTATAATACATTTGCTTATTTCTTTCTATAGAATGAAATTAATATTTTATGGAGGACAAAAATGAAAATTTGATATCATATTGGTAGTTCTCATACCAATTTTACAAACTACCAATTATGCCCTCTTGCCATAACCACCCATGTTCTCCCACCAACCTTTTCTTTCTTTCTATTTTTTTTTTATCTACAAAACCCAATTAAAAATCTAAAACCTCTCTCACAATTTAATATGTTAATATATTTCTTCAAAATTTATCTTAATAAGAAAATGTAATTAATATGTTCTTTATCAATCTTCATTCCTTAAAAAAATTAAAAAAAAACTTCCATGTTCTCATTTTTATTTTTGTATTTATTTTATTTTGTAATAATAAATTACTCTTTTTCTGTAGTATAAAACTGTAATATCCCATGTGAAATGAAGTGTTCACCATTATTTTTTATTTAAAAATATTTTCCATGAAAGTTTTCATATATATATTTTTAAATTTTAAATTTATGGATATATTTAATTTTTATATTAAAATATATTAAAACTATAATAAATCGTATTTATAAAAATAAAAAATAAAAAAAATATCGAATATTGAAGATAAAGTGTATTAAATAATCTGAAAATATTGAAAGAAAGATCAATTAAAAGAATGAATATATATATATATATATAATATTATATTTATTATTTTAATTGTGAAGTGCAATCACGGTACCTTAAATTAAAAAAAATAAGCTTAATGAATAATTATTGACTAATTAATATTAAGAAAGTAAGCCATAATATTCTCTACTAATTATCTACACTAATTATAAAAAAAATACTTTTTTATGTCTAGAATGAAAGTTATTTAGCATTTTGTAAAATTTACCATTTATTTTTGCATAATTCATTTTCATATTTCTTTCTACAAAGTGAAATTTATCATTTGTAGAGGGCAAACAGATTTAACACGGTATCGTTCGTCGATTGAAGGAAGCTGAGAAAAGGATTAAGAGAAACAAAGTAAATAGAAAAATTCATTTTTGTGTTTTTTTTTAAGAAACAAAAGGAATAAAGTTATGAATAAGGAATCAAAGAGAAAGTCATTGATTGTTCACCAACAACACAATATTGTTTAGGAAGTAGGTACTCTATGTGAATTCATTATATCTACAAATGGATTAATCATATCACAGTATAATGGATATATAATCTTATTTTATTTACAATTAAAAGAATTTTGTATTTGCCTTAACATACATTTAAACATTTTTGTGCGCAAGAGGATCGCGTGCAGTGGCTACTAGTTTCTAATAAATCTTATTTATTAGTTAATTCCATTTAATCTAATTTAAAGGAATCAAAAATCCAAGAAAAGGGGAACCAATTTAATCTAATTAAATTGTTCCATCTCCGGGGATTAATACTAAATTAATTCCTTTGTTACTGGAGGATTGTGTGTGACTCTTTAGGTTCACCCTCAGCTAGACATGGCCGAATCTCCAATCATCTTATGAAGGAAATTCGTCCGTCACCATGGGTGGTCGTCTAGCAACGGTCCATGGCACTAGAGACTAGGTGAATATTATGGCGTGAACATTTAGGCTCTTCAATACGTTTATCCTTCCATCTACTATCTCACAACTATAGTCTAGGGTATGGACCTTTAGGAAGTTGGTACCCATTCTTGACTTAAACCTTGCCTCATCCACACTAAACATCACAGGGATCCTATCCTATTGTTCAGTCACTGTGGCCACAGATTTATGAAGGACGAGTCTCAGAGTAAAAGTGAGATATTACTGTCAACCCTTTTGATAGGAGACGGATCCTCTCTTAGAGCCTACTGTCCACACTACACATCTTGATTGTACTACATACGGCTTATGACAACCGAGTCTCTGGACTTGGTATCCTTTTGCCAAACCTAAGACACAAGCATGGTGCGTATGTGATCTCAGTAGTCCCTCAAGTCTGAGGATCAAACCCGTACTGCTGGAACCGGGAATACAAGTCATACCGACCAACCCTACTCAAGGTCTTCCATATGATGATTCCCATGAGTCACCTCAGTCAGTTGGCACCTAGCTGGCTGACCCACTAACATTGCATGGACGACCCTCGTCGCTTGTTGATGAAATGTGACTGCAATCGCTTAGTGCAAGTCTCCAATGGACTATCGACCCTATCTCGAGATCCCTTGACTTGGAGTGTTTCTGACCGATCCACAGAAACTGATTTCATGACCTGCCATCCTATGCGCAGTTCAGTTTCTTGGATTGACGTTTCGGTCTGTGGGCTTTGTTCGTGCATTGAACAGTCAATAATATAAAGTAGTAAGTGAACACAAATAAAGTATTTAAGCCATATGAATATCACTTTCTTATTCATGATAATTATTAAATCACCAAAACTGTCGGACATAGGTTACATAAGCCCAATCAGATTGGCTTCACAGTCACCTATTCTAACAATCTCCCACTTGACCTAAAGCCAATCACCCATATGCCTATTCCCCATCTTCTCAAGATGTTGCGTATGAGCAATTTGTGACATAGGCTTTGTCAATAAATCTGCTGTGTTGTCTGCTGAGCTGACTCAGTCCATCCGAACGTCACCTCTTCCTACCATTTTCCTCAAAAGGTGGTAGCGTCTAAGTATGTGCTTGGATCGATGATGGGATCTCGCTTTCTTTGCTTGTGATATGCCTCATTGTTATCATAGAAGATAACCACGGGCTCGATAATGCTAGGCACCACACCCAACTCTTGGATGTAGTTTCTCATCCAAACCACTTCTTTGGCAGCTTCTGAAGCTGCAATGTATTCGGCTTCAGTGGTGGAATCAGTTGTGGTTTCCTGTTTGGAACTTTTCCAAGCCACCACACCACCATTAAGTCTGAACACATAGCCCGATTGAGACTTGGCATCGTCGTCGTCTGTCTGGAAGCTAGCATCACTAAATCCTTCAATAATCAACTCTCAATTGCCATAGACCAAGAACATATCCTTAGTCTTTCTTAGGTACTTAAGGATGCTCTTGACTGCACTACGATGTGTCACGCCTGCATAGGACTGATACCTACTAGTTACACTCAAGGCGTAAGTGATGTCAGGCCTCGTGCAGTGGATGGCGTATTGGATGCTGCCCACAGCAGAAGCATAGGGGATGCCCTTCATCCTTTCAAGCTCCTCATCAGTCTAGGGAGACTGTTTCTTGGATAACTTGATCCCATGCCTCATGGGAAGGAAACGTCGTTGAGCTATCCATCTTAAATCTTTTCAAGAATTTCTCCACATACGATTTCGAGGTTAGTCCTAACATTCGCTTAAATATGTCCCTGACGTTCTGAATGCCTAGAATGTAGGAAGCTTCACCCAAATCCTTTATGAAAAATTGTGTGGATAACCATGCTTTTGTGTCACTTAACATTCTAACGTCATTCCCAATGAGCAGAATGTCGTCCACATAAAGCACTAGGAACACTATAGAGCTCCCACTGACCTTCTTGTATACACAAGGGTCATATTCGTTTTGATAAAATCATATCCTTGTATGACTTCATCAAAGCAAATGTGTCCAACTACTGGATGCTTGTTTGAGGCAATAGATGGACTTTGGAGACGGCAGACAATCTGCTCTTCTCCAATAATAGTGAATCCCTCCGGTTGATCCATATAAATCTCTTCCTCAATGAAATCGTTGAGGAACGCTGTTTTCACGTCCATCTGCCATATTTCATAGTCATACCATGCAGCTATGGCAAGCATGATCCGAATGGACTTAGCCATGGCTACTGGCGAGTAAGTATCCTCGAAGTCGACCCTGGGTTGTTAAGTGTAACCTTTCACCACTAGCTTAGCTTTGAAGGTGGTAACTTCTCCATCAACGCCAAGTTTACGCTTATAGGCCCATTTACACCCGACTAGTTTAACGCTTTTGGGTGGGTCTACAAGTGTCCACACTTGGTTTGTGCTCATGGAGTCCATTTCGGCTTTCATGGCCTCAAGCCACTTTCCCAAGTCGATGTCAGACATCGCGTCCCCGTATGTCTTAGGATCCCTATCCAATTGGTTGGTCACGCCTAAGAAGCCATACCTCATGGGAGAGCGAGGCACTCTAGCTGACCTACGAAGGACTGGAACATCAATGGTGACTGCGGGCGCAGACATAACAGGAGTTGGCGGTTCAGGTGCCGTGGTTGGCTCCTCGTGAGGTTGTTCGACATGTCGGGCATGTTGATCCTCGCGAGGTGGCTCGACCCATTGGGTACTTATCCTAAAACCTCTGAGTGAGCTATCCGCAGCTTCTGGCGCTGATGAATGATTCGTCTCACTTGATTCCTCAAGGAGCAGTTCATCACGTTGGACATCTGTCGAAAAACCTTTTTCCAAGAACACTGCATTCCTCGAAATAAAGACTTTCTGCTTCGAGGGGTCATAAAAGTAATAACCTATAGTTTCCTTAGGATATCCAACGAACCTGCACAAGCAAGACTTTGATTCTAACTTGTCTCCCACTAATCTCTTGTCATATGCAGGGCTACCCCACACTCTCAAGTATTTGTAGGAAGTAGGCTTGTCGTGCCATATCTCATATGGTATTTGGGTCACGGCACTGCTCGGCACTAAGTTTAGTAACTTGGTTGTTGTTTTCAGTGCATAGCCCAAAAAGACAAGGTCAGTTCGGTAAAACTCATCATGGATCGAACCATGTCTAACAGGTTCGATTCCTCCTTTCAGAGACACCGTTTAACTGCAGTGTCCCAGGAGGTGTCCATTCAGAGACTATACCGTTTTCTTTTAGATAATCGAGAAATTCGCCACTAAGGTACTCACGGCCTCGGTCTGACCGTAGGACTTTAATTTTGCACTCAGTTTGATTCTCAACTTCAAGTCTAAAGTCTTTAAACCTCTCAAGAGCTTCTGACTTGTAACTCATTAGGTAAACATAACCATACAGTGAGTGGTCATCGGTGAAGGTTATGAAGTAAGAGAAACCACCTCTGGCTTGTGCCCTTAGTGGTCCACTCACGTCCGTATAAACCAAGTCCAACAGACGTGTGGCAAGCCTACTTTGTCCTACAAAGGGCCTCTTGGTCATTTTTCCTTTAAGGCAGGATTCACAAGTTGGTAGATTACTCAAGTCCCCAACGTCTAGGTTCTTTGAGTCTACCAACTTCTTCATCCTTTCTTGAGAGATGTGACCTAGCCTTGCATGCCACAGTTGTGCATTCCCGTGACTATCTATTTTGCATTTGTGATGAGCATTCATAATGAAATTAGACTTTTGCAGGATATAGAGTTCGTTATTAAGTATACCAAGCAGATGAGCAAATCCATCCTTCATCAAATAAATGCAATTTTTATTGATCGAAAATTCATAACCACTATTGTCTAATAATGGAATGAAAATGATATTTTTGATCATGCTTGGTACATAATAAAATTCCTCTAAATCTATCCTAACATGATCACTAACTACTAAGCTGTAGTTCCTATTGTTTCTACAGGAACGGTCTTGCCATTGCCAAGTTTTAGGACTATATCGCCGCTACTCATTTTCTGCTTCTTTTCAGCACCTGCAAGTCATTGCAAATGTGAGCTCCACAGCCGATATCTAATACCCAAGAGGCAGAATTAGTGACCATATTAACTTCAATCACAAACGTACCTAGCTTGGAAAGGAGTTTGGGACAATCCCTCTTCCAATGCCCTTTTCTCATGGTAATGAATACATATGTCATTTGCCCTCGATTGTTGCTTCGAGTCAACCTTCTTTTTCTCTTTGCCTTTCCCCACTTTGGCAACAGGACTGCTCCTAGCGTTGGCAGCGGCTGTGACGGCCTTTCCCTTTCCCTTCTTTCTTTTCCAACGTCCGGCACCCTTGCCTTTCGCCTTGAAAGTCGAAGCCTCTCCAAACAATACCGATGGCGTAGACTTTTTGGTCGTTGCCTCGTATTGCACCAATATATTGATCAACTCATGGATGCCCTTCTCAAGAGCATTCATGTTGTAGTTAACAATAAATTGGTCGAAGGAGGGTGGGAGCGACTGAAGGATCACATCAATGTACGTCTCGTTATCGAGCCCTGCTTTGAGGTCTTCAAGCTTTTCCACTAAGGTAAGCATCTTGACCCCATGCTCATGTACAGAGGATCCCTCAGGCATCTTAGTTCTAAAGAACGCCTTCGTCGCGACATACCTAGTATGCCAGGCCGGGACTGCATAACAATCCTTCAAGTGAGCCATTATGGAAGGAACGTCGTCTAGCCTCTCATACTATTTTTGTATCTCATTAGCCATAAATGCCAGTATGATGCTACGGACCTTCCGGTTATCCTGATGCCAAGTCTCGAACGTCTCACGTTCTTCGGGCATGGATCCTTCTGGCGAAGTCCGAGAAAACAGCTTGTCCATGACATAGCCTTGGTTCTCATAACCGAGGACTATCCTCAAATTGCGCAACCAATCATTGTAATTTGTTCCATTAAATTTGATTGTCTCAAGTACAGTTGATAACGGGTTCTTAGACATGGTTTTAAATCTACATTTAAAAATGGAGTATATAATCAGTAGAACAAAATGGTGTTTTAATAACAATTAAAGACTTGGACTTCAGTCATTTAATGCTCCCACTATTTCTACGAAAACACGACACTCTCAAACGTTATTTTCGGGAAAACCCTTTCCTTGTGGGCTTGGGATCCACAAGGATATTTTTTCATATTCCGCTTTTACGACTCGTATGAAAAACAACTTGTGGGAGGTATTCTATACCATTCTCGTCTGAAGAGTTCCCAAGATGTCCTGTCTCACCCTTTTACGTGATCCCGAGGACTCCAAGCGAATCACGTTATTCAGGTGTTAGACCCGACTCAATCAATCGAATCACAACACTCACTGCTAACCCCACGACTCGTGAGACAGGCAACAGGAGTGTATTCACTCGTTCACAACAAAGTGCAGGTTATTTTCAAGACAAGAGACGTGCCACGACTCGTGAGACCATGCACTTCACTGAAGCCAGCTTCCTCACTTCGTCATGGATTGGAAGGCTTGGACGAACCACTGGGGTTCTAGTCCATTTATTAAGTGTCTAATATTTAGCTTGGTCCAACCAAGTGAGAGTTTAATGACCGAGATCTCATTATATCACATAAATACATTATGCATAGAAAGTTTTGCATGCTACAGCAGTAATACGATAAATAAACCATTCATCATCACATAAGCCACATGCAAAAATAAAAAGCCTAGCACGCCCCTGTTGAATGATCACAAGCCCAAATCCTATGCGACCCACTGAGCCCACAGTGGATCTATGGTCAATCTAAGGTTGGTTCCACACTATTACATTTAATAGTAGAAACCCATCAACACACTGATGGGCCTTGTCTCCTTTCCACCGGGTCTCCATGGAACTCCTTGGATTCTCCTTCTGGGCCATCCTTCATCTTCTTTATCAAAAATAAAATAAAACCTTACAATTATACTATGCTCATTACAACTTAAAAAGAAACCCCGGTGAACACCGGGGGGGAGTACATTTGGAGGGAGATAGAAGGCCTTATTATTCCAAGGCAACCAGAAGAGAGAGAGAGGAAAATAAGCGAGGCACACAGGCCCAACATAAAAATAAAACCATACATACAGTCTAGGGTTTTGTGATCATCAGTTCCCATTAAATACAAATAGCATTACACACATAATCCATGATATCCAATATCATTATTCCATAAACAAAAATAATTTCTACACTCAAAATTGGTGCAACAATTGTAATAATTTTCTTGTTAAGAAAATCTTTCCTCATTATTCAAACAATATTAAATTTTTGGTGGTTCCAAACCAAGTAAAAATAAAATATTTATAAATAATGTCTTTAAGAAAAATATGCAAAACTAATAAAAATAATTCCAGCAAATTAATTCTAAAAATAGAACAAGAAAGAGAACCGAAGACGGCCGAGGGTCCCGCTGCCAGCGGCGCCAAGCCGGACACACAGGTCGGCAGGCCCAGCCTGCGCGCGCTGAGCGCGCTGGCCGGGCGCGCGCACACAGGCTCCCCTGCCTACGTGCACGCGCGCCTGGCCGCGCCTTCTGCACATGCAGCCGCAGACAGGCTGGATCTACCTGCTTGCGCGCGCGCTGGCCCGGCAGCCGGGCACAGGCGCCCTTGCCTGTGCGCGCTGCCCTGCCGTGCAGCCTACGCGTGCGGCCAACAGTCGGCGCACGCACTGGGCACGATGGTCGGGCGTGCGCACGCAGGCTCCTTTGCCTGCGTGCGCACGCAGCCTGAATGTCGCTAGACGCGCTGGTCGGGCGCGCACGCGCAGGCACATCTGCCTACGTGCGCGCAAGCCTGGCCGCGCTTCTTATGTGCGCGGCCAACAGCGCCACATGCTGCATGCGCGCGCAGTACACACCTGGCCGGGCGGCTGCATGCAGGCTCCTCTGTCTGCACGCCTGGCCGTGGGCACTGCACGCGCGGTCAGCCGGCGGTTGCCGCGTTCGCCGTTTTTCTGCTCCGTTATTATTTACTGCCCCATCTTTCAAGAAACCAAGAAAATCAAGATCTCGTGCAAAATTAATACGAAGAACCCATGAAATTTACAACATGCTTCAAATGTAAATAAAAGCAACATAAATCATGCTTTACACGTATAACATATAAAACCCTAGGCCTATACACCTAACCAGGCTCTGATACCACTGATTAACATAGTGTGGATCGTCCCGGGAGGAGCGCACATGCGGAAGCGCGATATATATAAAACATGAAAAATAAAACATGCTTACACTAAAATGTAAATACACGTTCAACAGGTGTTTCCTTGAACCTCCCGGGTGTTCGGTGTATCTCATGATCAAAGTAAACATGCAAAATATCATGGTGGCCATAGGGTGAAACGAAAATGAAATTTAAAGACCTACCCAGTTGTAGTTTTGTCTTCATACCGCTACACACGTTGTTCCACGTTTTGCCACCAAGATTTCAAAATAGGAACCCTCTAAATTGTCCATGCAATCCTACCGGTTCTTGATCCCCATGCTAGCAAGAAATCAAGAGAATATATAGGGGGGACGAATCGACCAAGCATTATTAATTAACGTGATCAATCCGTCTAGTTTTCACTTGTATTAAACAAGGAACTAGGCATTTCTTGGAGAAAAATGAGAGAGGAGACGACGAGAGAGAGAGAGAGAGAGAGAGAGAGAGTAGTCGGTGGGGTGTGTGTGTGTGTGTGTGTGTGTGTGTGTGTGTGTGCTCACAAGATCATCACTATGTGTGTGTGTATACTTCTATGAGTATTTATAGAAGAAAAATAATCCTATTCCTCTTCAAACTCTAATTAAGAGGCTCACTTTGACTAGAATTTTGACCTAGTCAAATTAGGCTTTAGACTTAGTCAAACTAATCTTGGTCTTTCATCTCCCTACTTCAATCTCGTTCGTCCATCACCTTGATAGATTATTTTATGGAATATTTAAATCTTATTAAATAATCCATAGGGCTTTAAATAAATATTATTTATTTATTTTAAATAAATAATATTTATTTATTTTAAGCCCATTTCCTCATTTCTAATAAATCTTATTTATTAGTTAATTTCATTTAATCTAAATTAAAGGAATCAACAATCCAAGAAAAGGGAAACCAATTTAATCTAATTAAATTGTTCCATCTCCCGAGATTAATACTAAATTAATTCCTTTGTTACCCGCGAATTGTGTGTGACTCTTTAGGTTCACCCTCAGCTAGACTTAGTCGAATCTCCAATCATCTTATGAAGGGTGTTCGTCCGTCACCATGGGTGGTCATCTAGCAACAGTCCATGGCACTAGAGACCAGGTGAATATTATGGCGTGAACATTTAGGCTCTCCAATACGTTTATCCTTCCATCTACTATCTCATAGCTATAGTGTAGGGTATGGACCTTTAGGACATTGGTACCCATTCTTGACTTAAACCTTGCCTCATCCACACTAAACGCCACAGGGATCCTATCCCATTGTTCAGTCACTATGGCCACAGATTTATGGAGGACGAGTCCCAGAGTAAAAGTGAGATATTACTGTCAACCCTTTTGACAGGAGACGAATCCTCTCTTAGAACATATTGTCCACACTACACATCTTGACTGTACTAGATAAGGCTTATGACAACCGAGTCTTTGGACTTGGTATCCTTTTGCCAAACCTAAGACACAGGCATGGTGTGTATGTGATCTCAGTAGTCCCTTAAGTCTGAGGATCAAACCCGTACTACTGGAACCGGGAATACAAGTCATACCGACCCACCCTACTCAAGGTCGTCCATATGACGATTCCCATGAGTCACCTCAGCCAGCTGGCACCTAGCTGGCTGACCCACTAACATTGCATGGACGACCCTTGTCGCTTGTCAATGAAACATGACTGCAATCGCTTAGTGCAAGTCTCAAAAGGACTCTCGACCCTATCTCGAGATCCCTTGACTTGGAGTGTTTCAGACCAATCCACAAAAACTAATTTCATGACCTGCCATCCTATGCGCAGTCCAGTTTCTTGGATTGACGTTTCAGTCTGTGGGCTTTGTTCGTGCATTAAACAGTTAATAATATAAAGCAGTAAGTGAACACAAACAAAGTTTTTAAGCCATATGAATATCACTTTCTTATTCATGATAATGATTGAATCACCGAAATTGTCGAACATAGGTTACATAAGCCCAATCAAATTGGTTTCATGGTCACCTATTCTAACACTAGTATTGTTATAGCCTTCAAGAATCAACTCTCCATAGAACGTGCATCAAGAACACTTCTATCCTTATTCAGGTATTAAAGACTGTTCTCAACAACTGTCTACTGCCTCCTCGGTACACACCCGATTTCCGTGTTATGCCTAAAGCATACATTACATAAGGAACAATGCACCAAACAACATACCCATATTGCCTACGCAAAGACGTAGAGAGTGTCAAATATCTAAACTTCCTTATCAGTTAACTGCGACTGAATCTTGGACAGCCTAACCCTGTATATAGGAATATGATTCCTTTCATGGAGAATTGCATGAACAGCGTTCGTGTTTCAGTGTTTCCTAACATCTTTAGTTCATCCTAAAGGAATAAGACGTTACACACTTTAAACACTAGGAACATAACCAAAACTCCCACCAACTCTCAAGCTCGTTATTAATCGATTCATACCCCGTATGAACTCATCAAAGCGAATATCAAGTTACATGGAGTTTCAAACCTAGTTTGAATTCCATGTCGAATCACATGGCTCCAAGCTATTGATTGGAGCCAATGTCCAACATTGCTTCTCCATAAGTCTTTTAGATTATAATTCAATTGACCAGACCGATTCAAAAACTTATACCTCTTAGGTATCTAAGGTGTTTTGGTCATTCCTAGGAGGACAGGAATATAGTCAGTAGGCAAACTTGATTACAAATAATGTTTGCTCTATCTTACTGAGGTGTCGCTCTGCTTGATTCCTCAAGAAGCTATTCCTCACGTCGGTTATCGGTTGAAATCTAATTTCTCTTAGGACAACCATGTACCTGTACAAACCTAGTTTGCCTCACACTAGTCCCTTGATGTATGCAAGACCATCCCACATACTCAAGTACATTGTAGGATACAGACTTGCCATGCCATATCCAATATGGCGTCCGGGCCACGATCTTTAGAAAGTTCCATATTTTACAACTCGACCACTGTCTTAAGAACACGCCTAGATGGGCCAAGGTAGTCCAATGAAACACTAACCGAACCATGTCCAAAAAGGTTGGGGGGCTATGCCTTACTCGATTCCTAGTCCTGGGCCCGGAAGCCCAAAAAGCGTGAGGGCCAAGAACATAGCTGAGAGTAAGGTAATGCTCCCACGAGGTCGTAGAGCCTCCTCGTTCGCCTGAGATTGAAAATGCTTTGAATAGAATGCAAACCAGACTGACAACAGCAAGCTAAGTTGCTAGTTAGGCCGCAAGGAAGACTGAATCCCCTGCTTGAGAATCCACGAAAGTAAAGGAAGATGCCCACTTCCCATTCTGCAGAATAAGGGCTGGGCTGGTGCTCTAATATGCCAGATGTCGGTGAAAGGAAGAAAATAAATGTCTTTTGTTGTCGGATCCTATTCCCGAAACTAAAGATGATTCTCTCTCTCGGGCTTAGAGCTATTCCTCCCTTGTCAGAGACGTTGTTCAATTGTGGCGTTTCAGGATGAATTCCACTGAGTGAGAATTCTATTCTCAGTTTAGATACTTCAAGAACTCCCACTAAATACACATCACTCAATCCAATCGAAGATTTAATTTTGCAACCAATTTGATTCTCCACTTCAAATCTAATTCCTTGAACTTTCCAAAGGTCCTTAGACTTGTGAACCGTCTTCTGGTCTTGTGCTTTCAGTCACCCACAAATGTCTAACCGAATTCAATCCTACAGACCACTGGCAAGAATACTTTGTCGTACAAAGAGCCTCTTGGTCTTCTTCCAACTCAGGAAGGACTTGAAAGCTATCAGGCTCAAATTGTCTATTTCTAAACTTCTTGAATCTACTAACCTCCTTATCCTAACTAGTGAAATTTGACCTAGCTTTGCATGCCAAATCTGTGAGTATATCTTGATTATCCATTTTATCATTTGTTTTGAATTATAATCTAAATATGGGATAGTATTGAAATAACTATGCCAACAACCAAGCAGACAAGAAAACCATTCTTTGTCAAACAAAAGAAACTTTCATTGATAAAAGAAAAATGTAATCTTAATTGACCAACAATAGAAAAATACCATTTTTATCATGCTAGGTTACAGAGTCGTGACCTATCTGTTAGAATAGGTGACCATGTAAGCCAATTTTGGCAGGAATATGTAACCTATGTCTAGACAATTTCTGGTGTTTGATAAAAACATTTATGAATAAAGAAGTGAAAATTCATATGGCAATACTTTGTTTACGTTCACTTATATCTGCATTTACATTTCTGTTCACTACGCAAACAAAGCCCACGGACTGAAAATCAATTTCGGGGACTGGGAATACGCTTGGAGGTAGGTCCATGAAATCAGTCTTACCGAATCAGTCCGGAAATCTCCAAGTCAAAGAATCCCAAAAATGGGTACCGGGATTCCCTTTGAGACTTGCACTAAGCATCTGCTGTCGTATTTCATCAACGGGTGACGAAGGTCGTCTAAGCAGTGTTAGTGGGTCAGCATGCTAGGAAGCAGCTGACTGAGGTGACTCGCGGGAACCGTCTTACGGAGGACCTTGAGTATGGTCAGCAAGGTATGACGTGTATTCCCGGTTCCAACGGTACAGGCCAAGTCCTTTGACTTGAGGAACTGCTGAGTTCACCTGTGCATCAGGTCTGTATCTTAGATATGGTGAGAGATTGCCAAAATACTCTTGAGTAGTCATAAGCCATGTCTAGTGCAGCTCGGGTGTACAGAGTGACAGTATTTTCCAAGAAAGGATCTGTCTCCTGTCAAAAGGTATTGACAGTTGAGTCTCATGTACGCTCTGTGTCTTGTCCCTAAAATCTGTGGCCACAGTAACTGAACAGAAGGGAAGGTTTCCCTTGCGACGTTTAGTAAGGACAGACCGACACTTAGGTCCAAAATGGGTACCTGCTTTTTCCGTGCCCTAGACTCTAAGTGATGAGACCGAAGACAGAAGGACAAGTGTACTATTAGAGCCTAAATGTTCATCCCCAATTATTTCACCTAGTCTCTAGTGCCATGGACCGTTGCTAGATGGCCACCCATGGTAACGGACGGATTCTAGGAATCCGACCAAGTCTAGCTGAAAGGTGAACCTAAAGAGTCACACACTATCCACACACACTTAGTATTTAATTTGGAATTAAATATTGGACTAAAGGAATGATTAAATTAGATTTAATCGGGTCCTATATTTTCTTGGAGAAATTAATTCCTTCTATTTGATAAAGGGAATTAAATTAATAAATAGGATTTATTAAAGGGTTGATTTAATGGGCTTAGAATAAATATTAATATTTATTTATTATATTTTTTTTTTTTTGCCTTTTGGAATATTTAATGGGATTTAAATAATCCATTAAATTAAAATCAACGGTTGAGATGGAAAGGGGAGATGGAAGGCTAGGATTCGTTTGACTAGGTCAAACACTAGTTTGACTAGGACTTTGACTAGGTCAAAATCCTAGACAAATTAGAGTTCTTAGAGTAGGAGTTTAAAGAGGATTAAACTCCTCCTCTATAAATACCTCTAGCTTCCAACTTTTTGAAGGATGATGAAATTCCAACACACACACAACACACACATAATTTCGGCCTCTCTCCCCTCTCTCTCGTCCGCCCTCTCTCTCTCTCCACTCTCCAAGAAAAATATTTTCTAGTTCTTTTGTTCTTGGAACATTAGAAATTAGATGAATCAACACCGTTAATTGATAACATGTTGTTGATTCATCCACTCCAAAATATACACTTGTTCGTTGCTAGCACGACGTGCAAGATACGTGGGTGGATCGTGTGTCACGATTTGGAGGGTCTCAAGAACGAGATCTCAGTGCAAAACGGGGAACAACGCGAGTAGCCGTTGAAGACGAAAACGACAACGGGTAGGTCTCGTTTTATTTTTCGTCTCTCTTTATTTTCAACTCTATGGCATCCATGATTTCTTTACATGTTGTTTAATCATGAGATACACCAAACACCGGGAATCTCAAGGGTACACCCTTGAGCGTGTTTTTTTATTATTAAAAGCATGCTTTAATTTTTGTATGTTATTTTATATCGCGCTTCCGTATTCGCGCAATTCCCGGGACGATCCACCGATTTCTTTTACTATCAACTCTATAGCAACAACCTTGCCATCACCTAGCTTTAATACCATCTCTGTCTTAGCCTTCTACTCCTTTCCATTACCTGCAAACCATTTGCAGAGCTTTACAACTGGTATCCAATACCCAAGAACTAAAATAGTAATCATGTTAAACCTCAAATCAAATATACCTTGGTTGGGAGGAGTTTAGGGTACTCCTTCTTCCAATGTCCCTTCTCATGGCAATAGATACAAACATCTTTTGCAATCTTGACGGTCGAACCGCCTTCCTCTTCCCTTTACCCATGCCCAGCAGGGCAACAGGAGCGCTCTAAGCGATTGTAGCGGGTGATTTTGTCTTATTCTTCTTCCTCCTCCAATGTCTGGCCCCTTTGCCTTTGCTTTTGGGGTCAAAGCCTCCCCCATCAATACCGACGGTGTAGACTTTTCAATCGTTGCCTCATATTGGACCAACATGTTTATCAACTCATGAAGGTCTTTGTCAAGCCTATTCATGTTATAATTAACGATAAATAGGTCAAAGGAGGGAGGAAGAGATTGAAGAATCACGTCAATGTATGTCTCTTTTTTAAGATCAGCCTTGAGATCTTTGAGCTTCTCCATTAGGAATAGCATCATCACTCCATGTTGTTGTACATTCGGCCTTTCTGTTATCTTAGCTTTGAAAAATGCCTTCATTGCAGCATATCGAATATGCCAGTCCGGTACCGCATAAACGTCTTACATGTGGAGCATTGGGCTAGTTGACATCATCCAGCCGATCATATTATTTCTGGATATCATTAGTCATGGATGCCAGTATGATGTTGCGAACCTTGCAGTTTCCCTCCTGCCAGTCATTGAACGTCGAATGCTCTTCTGATGAGGACCCTCCTGTTAGAATAGGTGACCGTAAAGCCAATGTAGTTGGGCTTATTCCCTCCTGCCAGTCATTGAACGTCGAATGATCTTCTGATGAGGACCCCTCTGTTAGAATAGGTGACCGTAAAGCCAATCTAGTTGGGCTTATGTAACCTGTTTCTGATAATTCATGGTATAAACAAATTACTCTGAATAAAAGTGATATTCAATTACGGCATTTATACTTTGATTGTGATCACTTTCCATTCGATATTTATAACTGTTCAAAGCACACCAAAGCCCACAGGCCGATAGCGTTAATTCAAGAAGCTAGGTTGCGCATAGGTTGGCAGTCATGCAACAAGCTTCTGTGAATCGGTCTGAAATGCTCCAAGTCAAGGACCTCGAGATTATAGTATTGATGATCCACTTGAAACTTGCACTAAACAATTGCAGTCGTGTTTCATCGACAAGTGATGAGGTTCGTCCATGCAATGTTAGTGGATTGGCCAGCTTGGTGCAGGCTAACTGAGGTGACTTGTGGCAATCGTCATATGAGAAACCTTAAGTGGGTTGGTCGGTATGACCAGTATTCCCAGTTCCGACAGTATGAGCTTTGTCATTATACTTGAGGGACTACGGTAGTCTCATGCACGTCACGTCTGTATCTTAGGATCTGCGAGAGACCACCAAGACATAGGACTTGGTCGTTATAAGCTCTGTCTAGTGCAGTCAACATGTGCAGTGTAGAAGGTAAGTCCCAAGAAAGGATCCGTCTCATGTAAAACAATTGACAATAGTATCTCACTTATACTCTGACACTCATCCTCCATAAATCGTGGCCACAGTAACTGAACAGTGAGATGGGATCCCAGTGACGTTTAGTGTATTGATGAGTCTAAGCTTAAGTCAAGAATGGGTACCGACGTCCAAGGTCCATACCCTAGACTATAGCTGTGAGATAGTAGACGGAAGGACATACATACTCGCAAACCTAAATTTTCACGCCATAATTTCACCTAGTCTCTAGTGTTATGGACCGTTTCTAGACGGCCACCCATGGTGACGAATGAATTCCCGTCATGTGATGATTGAAAATTCAGCCAGGTCTAGCTAAGGGTGAACCTAAAGAGTCACATACGATTCACCGAAAATGGAGGAATTAATTTTGGGAGATCGACAATTTAATTAGATTAAATTGGTCCTCTTCTTAGAGTGACAAGTCTTTAATTAGATTAATTAGGCTTGATTATTAAATTGGATTTATGGAATTAGAGAATGGGATATTTTCATCTCTAACTAAGATGGAAATATTATTATTAGGTTCAAGTAATTATTTGATATTTATTAGAAGCACATTGGACTATTTAATAGGATTTAAATCTTCCATAAAGCCCATCAAAGGATGGACGGACGAGATTGAACTTTGGGGGTTTGATGAGATGAAGTGCTATGATTAAGTTTGACTTAATCAAAGCCTCGATTGACTAGGATTTGACTAGCTCAAAATCCTAGTCAAGTGTGGCTCTTAGAAGAGCTTGAGTAGGAATAGGAAACTATGTTTTCTATAAATACTCAAAATACACACACACACACACACACTAATCTCTACACTCTCATCTCACATACACACACACATACGGCCGCCCTCTACTCTCTCAATCTCTCGTCCCGTCTCCTCTATTCACTCCAAGAAACCTCTTGTTTCCATGTCTTTGATACAAGGGAACGTTAGAAGAATTGATCACGTTAATTCATAATGTTCAGTCGATTCGTTCTCCCTTTTCTTCTTCTTGATCTCTTGCTAGCACAAGGGAATCAAGATCCGGTGGATTGCGTGGACGATTTAGAGGATTCCTTCATTGAGATCTTGGTGGCAAAACGTGGAACAACGCGTGTAGCCGAGCGAAGAAATCTACAATGGGTAAGTAACATTGACTACGTTTTTCGTTTCAACCCTATGGCCTCCATGAATCTAGCATGTATGTTTTATTTTATTCATGAGATACACCGAACGCCTGGGAGATTCAAGGGTACACCCCTTGAACGCTCTATTTAAATTTCATTGTTAATGTATGAGTTACAATTTATGTTTTTACATACCGCGCTTCCGCATTCGCGTTTTCTCCTGGGACGATCCACGTTTCTTTACACCCTCCGGCAAGACCCGAGGAAGAGGCTTATCCAGAACATAAGCCTGATTTTCAAAATCGAGGACAATCCTCAGATTTTGCAGCCAATCATTATAGTTTGTTCCGTTAAATTTGTTAGTCTAAAAAATTACAGTGAGTAGATTCTTAGACATCTACATTTAAAATGTAAAGCAGAAATTTAGTAAATTAGTATAATATTGAATTCAAGTTAATACTTGGTCTTTAGTCATTAACCCTTCCTATTATTTCTTCGGAAAGCCCACCACTCTCAAGTGAGGTTTTTGGAAAATCATTGTTGGCTTGGAGTCCACAAACGCAATTCTCCATGCCCCGCTTTTACGATTCACATGGAAAAAGTTTTGTTGGAGGTATCCAATATCATTCTCATCCAATGAGAAGTCCAAGATATTTTGCCTCGCCTCTTCACATGATCCCGAGGACTCCAAGTGAATCATGTTACTAAGCGTTAGGCCCGACCCATCAACCAAATCATATCTCAACTGTTACCACCCACGACTCGTGAGACAGGGATACAGGAGCATATTCCTTTGTTCATAGCAATAGCACAACTTTCTTCCATTCCAAACATGTCACGACTCGTAAGACCATGAGTGGGTGAAAGTATCTTCCTTACTACATTGTTGTGGATGGAAGGCTTGGAATAATCAAACCATTTGATTTAATTCCATTTCGGGCCTAATATATACTTGGACCATCCAAGTGAGAGTTATTCGGTTATTGTGACCGAGACCTCATCATTATAAGTATTTTGCATGCTCAAGTTTTAAACATTGAATGTAAATAGATGATTCCAAACACATCATACATCAAACATTAAAACATACACCGCATGCAAAACAATCCTAGCACGCCCCTGTTAGATGATCACAAGCCCAATTCTAAGTGATCTACTGAGCCCGCAGTGGATCTATGGCAATCTAGGGTATGGCCTACACTATACATCCCATTATTCTAATGGGGCCTTGTATGTCCTTCTTTATTCTTCTTTTGTCCTTCCGTCGTGGGCTCCGTCCAACGGATCTCATTTGGACATTCATCTCCATTGAAGCTTACAGTTTGTAAAGTAAAATACTCCCAGCCTAATCTACTTTGACTACAACTTAAAATAAAAACCCCAACATAAGTTGGGGGAGTACATTAAAAGAGAGAAAGAAATCCTTATTATTCCAATGCTAAAAATGATAAAAAAACAATAAGGCATGCAGGCCTCACCTAATAAGAAAATTAAACCATACATAGGCTAGGAGCCAGGGAATAAGACTGGACCAAAATAAGTATGTGTTTGGAGTATAAGGAAGGAAATTCTTGGGCTACCATGTCACCAAACGAGTTATTGAAGCAAACCTGGACAAAATAACGGTCATTCAAATGTTGGAACTACGAACAATGAAAGAGGCACAGTAGCTCAAGGGCAGGTTTGCAGCTCTAAACAGGTTCATATCACCGGGCAACAGACAAGGTGTTGCCCTTCTTCAAAGTACTCCGAAATGCTAAAAACTTTCAGTTGACAGAAGAATGCAGCAAGGCTTTTTGGAATTAAAGTCCTACCTGGTGTAGCCACCATTGCTAAGCAAGCCAGAAAATGGAGAAAGGCTATTCGTTTACCTTACACTCTCCAAAGACGCCACTTGTGTTGTACTAACTAAGAACAAGTAAGGAAACCACCTCCCTGTATATTATACTAGTCACATGTTACAAGGGGCAGGGACCAAATATGACCCTATGGAAAAAATGGTACTCGCTTTCGTTCAAATCACTCCTACGTCCCTACTTTTTTGGCACACCCCATTATGATTCTCACCAACCAACCTCTAAGATACGCATTGCAAAAAATGTGGGTAATAGAATGATCAAATAGTCGTATGAGCTTAATGAATTCGATCTAGAATATCATGCTCAAACCTCCACCAAAGCTCTGGTTGACTTCTTGGTCGAATTCCCCTTTGAAAAGAAGGAGGAGGAAGGTGAGTGGGTCATATACGTGGATGGCTCCACTACAATTAAACAAGTTGGGGGAGGGATAGTTCTCATATCTTCATAAAAAGATGAACTTCAATTCACAGTGAAGTTCGATACGGTCTTATCCAACGATGAGGCTGAATAGGAAGCCTTGCTGCTAGCAATGAAACTAATTTAGGAAAAGGGGGCTCAAAGGGTCAGAAGTTATAGTGATTTGCAGCTAGTGGTCGAGCAAGTTAACGAACGATTCAAGGCTAGGGACGAACAAATGAAGAGGTTGCTGACCAAGTTAAATGCGAGGAAGCCTCTATTCAAGGCTTACATCCCACGAACTGAAAATATTCGAGCAAACAGACTTGCTCGAATGAGAAGTACTAGGAGGAATCGACACTACCCAAATATCGTTGTTAAGAGTAAGCCCAGAAGGTCATGTGATAGAGGTCCACCCCGTAGAAAAGAAATTCGAATCCTGGATGGATGGCATATGATTGTACGTTGAGAATGGAGGATTTCCCCTCAACGCTAGTGAGGCCCAAAGAGTTAAGAGAATGGCAGGACGGTTCTTCATAGATAAGGGGTATCTCTTTAAAAAATCCCTCGCCTTCTTGGCATTACAATGCCTGACACCAGAGGAAAGCTTAAGGGTGTTATAAGAAATCCATAAAGGAAGTTGCAAAAATCATTCAGGAGGTTGAAGTTTGGCCTTAAAAGTTACGAGGAATGGGTACTTTTGGCCCGCCCTCCAAAGAGATAGCATGCAAATAGCAAAAACAAATGCACCCATTGCCTGCTTCATAGCAACATGTGCCACATCCCAAGGGCTAACATAGAATTCGTGCATCGAGCATGGCTTTCTGATCATTGGGGCATAGACTTAGTGGGACCATTTCCCCTGCGCAAGGAAATACGAGAATTTTGGTAGTTGTTGATGACCATTTTACTAAATGGATCAAAGGTGAGCCAATTGCAAGAATCACTGAGAACAAGATCAACTTCGTATAGAATAACATAGTATGCAGGTTTGGGGTTCCCCATAAACTCACCTCTGATATTGGGACACAATTCATATGGAAGAAGTTTAGCAATTGGTGCACTGAGTGGGAAATTAAGCAGGTCTTTACATTGGTAGGAAACCCCAAAGCAAATGGGAAGACTGAGGTTAGCAATAGAATCTTGTTGTAAAATCTCAAAACAAAGCTAGAAAAATCCAAAATTGGTAGGATAGATGAAATCCCTGGAGTGTTGTGAGCCGATAAGACCACCCACGATCAACTATGGGGGAAACTCCTTTCTTTCTAGTACATGGATCTGAGGCCTTAATTCCAGCCGAAATCGGTAAGCCAACGGCCCAGCGGCCTTGCAATACGAGGAGAAAAGTAACGAGGAGATGCGCCGTTTTGAATTAGATCTTATCGAAGAAAGAAGATTCGAAGCTAGAATATGGCTAAAAAATTAGAAGCGTGAAACGATCAGAGCATATAATTCAATTGTGAAGGAAATATTTCTGCAAGTGGGAGAGTTGTTTCTCAAAAAGGTCAAAGTTCAAAGGGGCGTTGAAATTTTTGATCCAAAATGGGAAGGACCTTATCAGGTGAAAGCAATACTGCATAAAGGAACTTACAAATTGACCACTCTCGAAGGAAAGGAAGTCCCATGACCATGGAGTATTCACAGTTTGAAGAAATTTTATTGCTAGAAGGAAAGATCTACTTATGTGAAAGAAAAAATCTCTGTGTGAATAAAAGGACAAATATTTGAAATAAAAAGCATGCCGATTTGTATAAGAATCCAGAAGAGAATAAAATCCTATTAAGCCAAGCCATACAAAGGGCCTAACTATACATCAAGTCAAAAAAGACAAAAAGGGGGAACAAACCCCATATTGACCTAACAGGGTATAATGCCCTCGTTACCCTTATTTTACAACCAAAATGAATCCGTACATAAATCTCTTACTAAGGATCTTAACCTCCAGAAGTACCATCCCCCATATGACCCAAGCCTTCTGAGCGAACATTCAGAAAAGCTAAAGTCAAAATCTACTGGGAGGTTGCCCAAATTCTTGAATTGTTCTAAACACACAAGAAAACCATCTATATAGAAGGCCGACCCCTGGCGATACAATTCATCAGCATATTCTTGAGAATTCTTGTGCATATTCGCACCAGAAGAAAGACCTCATTCTTCTCTCTCGTATAAGCCTGAACTGTCGAAGAAGTAAGCACCTCATTTTGGATAGTGAGCTTAGCAATTTGGCCTTCGTACTCAGCCACTTGAGACTTGAGCGAATTGATCTCCTCCCATAGCATCACTTCAAGATCCCTAAAACAAGCCCCCCTCCACTTCGAAACGATGCTGGAAGTAGGCTAAACTCATTCGAGCCTCTTGAAGTTCGAGGCAAGTGACCTCCAAGTTCTTTGCTAAACCTTCGTATTTCTCGAGCATAGAGGTGGTAATCATAGGCGTCTAAAACAGAATTTATTGGAGAAACAGAATTATCTAGATATGAAAAAAAATATATAGTAAGGAAA
The DNA here is from genome assembly GCA_034509735.1 of Sesamum alatum. Classification (NCBI taxonomy): domain Eukaryota; kingdom Viridiplantae; phylum Streptophyta; class Magnoliopsida; order Lamiales; family Pedaliaceae; genus Sesamum; species Sesamum alatum. The sequence goes on along the minus strand of JACGWO010000001.1, from coordinate 32,363,727 downwards.
TAAGTTCAATCTTAATACTATAGAGTTTTGCGTGAGGAGAAAATTGACTAGGCCTTTCATGGAACGAGTTGATAAAGCTTCCACGTCAGCACGATGGACCATCTGAGACATGTTGAAAGCTTTGGCTCTGGGGTTAAGACGAGGGGTCCGAATGGCGGCAGGGAAGGTCAAAGGTTCAGGGTCAACGCCCTTTAAGGAAAAGCTTTCAGTTCGAACTTCTTCGATACGAGGCCTTTTTTGAGAAGCCAAACCGACTTCCACGACAGGAGGAGTGGGAGAAGGGACCTGTACTTTGAGGGGAGTTTGGAAAGGAGTTCCCTCCTCTAGCAAAGTGAGTACCTCTATTACCAAAGTGCCTTAAGGCAATGCAGAAGAATACGACTGCAGTGAAGGCAGAGTGGCAGAACGAGTAGCACTAGCAAAAGGGAGATCCGATGGCGTAGTTGGGGTGGACCTAGTTCCTGAAGTAGATAGAATGGAGGGCGCATCCTCAGGGATGAATTTTCAAATAGCTGCACGGTTCATCATGATCCCTGCCAAGCAAGAAAATATCATTCGATCAAATAAAAAAGCAAAAGAGCAAATGCGAAGGGAAGATACTTACTCAATCTAGTGAAACGATCCAAAGGTCTACCGTAAGGATCTGGAGATGGATGTAGCAAGCCCACCCCCTTTGATTTAAACACATAGGGCATAGATATATAAATGAAATCAATCAAAGCGTAATAAACCGTTACCTTTGATTGTTTAGCGTATGCTCCCGGCTACTAGCGTTGTTCCTTCTCCGGAATGCTCACAAAATCCAAACGTATGGATTCTCCAAAGGTGATCCACACCACACCGGAAGAAACACACGTTCTTCTTGCTAGAAAAGAACGGGTTTAGGAAGGAATCGGTTTAAGAGAAGAACACTATGAATTAGTGTTCTCTTAAACTTACTTTGTTCTTCTTCTTGAATCAAATTCAAGTGAAGAACACAAGTGTAAGAGAGGGAGAGAGCACGAAAATTGAGAGAGAGGAGAGGATTTTTGTCTTCTCTTTTTCCTAGAAAAAGATGAATAATGAATCACTTATGCTTGGTGTTGTATATTCTCATATATATACATAATTAATGTGATTATTGGAATGTGTCTAGGTTCATCCAAGGATGTCTAGATTCATTCCAATCAATCACCATCAATTCTTCAATCAAGCCTACCAAAATTTATGGTATGATCAAATCATACCAAAAGGGAAGAGCTTGATTGGAGTTGATTTGTCTCTTTCCAAAAGAGATAAGTCAACATACCACCTAGCATGAAACATGGCTGATTTTGCTTCCTCCAAGGGAGCGTGTCGGCCATGTTTAATTAAGGAAAGAAGTCCAACTTCTTCCCATTCCAAATTAGGAATTATTTCTCCTCTCGGGTATAAATTTAACGGACCGGGTTTTATCGTAATCCAATTACGACGAATCCAACATTAAATCCAATTTAATGTCTATTTAAATTATTCCCGTTGATCTTTTAATCCAATTAAAAGATCCAACGTCTCAACGTCTCAACTTTCCATATTTAATCGAAAATCCAATTTACCGATTAAATGAAAGCCCGATACAATATCGGCCCGTCCATCCAATGGACTTTCCCTTAAGTAATCCAATTACTTATTTATCCTTCGAGATTGACTCCAAGTCGATCTCTCAACCTCCTCGGTGGTTTGTGTGTGACCCTTTAGGTTCACCCTCAGCTAGACTTGGGCCCGTGTCCCACAAGGGCCTGTTACCATGGGTGGCCGTCTAGCAACGGTCCATGGCACTAGAGACTAGGTGAATTGGCGTGAACATTTAGGCGCCGATTCCGTACGGGTACGATCCTTCCGTCTACCGTCTCCCGGCCTTAGTCTAGGGTATGGAATTGGGCGTCGGTTCCCATCCTTGACTAGGCATCTATGCTTAATACTCGAGACCACGTATGCTTCATTGCGTCGACACAGGAAACCATTCCCTGTTCGACCAACCACTGTGGCCACAGCTTCAAACAGCATGAACGTGTCTCCGAGTGCATAGGAGATACCTCTGTCACATACTGACAGGGGACGGATCCTCTTCTTGGAATCCACCATCCTCACTACACATTCCGACTGCACTGGACAAGGCTTATGATAATCATCTTACAGAATAATTACCTCTCGCCAGATCCAAGATACAGTCGTCCTGTGCACGCGACTGCCATGATTCCTCAAGTCGGAGGATTACTCCCGTACTATCGGAACTGGGGGAAAACCAATCATACCGACCAAGCCTCCAAGGCTTCCATATGATGATCCCCGCGAGTCAGTCCAGTCGGCTCGACCCCAGTCGACCAACCCATCAAGATTGTGTAGGCGTCCCACGCCCGTCACCGATGAAACACGACACTCATCCAATGAACACGACTCTTGACGCAAGTCTCAATAGGACTCTCGATGCCCTGTCTCGAGGTCCTCGACTTGTAACGTTTCAGAACCAACTCTTAATCAGTTGGTTTCATGACAACCATCCAATGCGTGGCCCAACTGCACGAGTTGTTATCCATGGTCTGTGGGCTTTGTTGCGATATAAGTTAAACACCGTTTTAACAAATGTAAGATGAGCGCAACAAAGGAGGTACCATTGGTGACGAACCCTCATCTTATTCATCACATAATTAATAGTACATTCACATCAAGTTGTCGGATAGGTTACAAATTGCCGAACCTATTGGCTTTCTGGTCACCTATTCCAACAATCTCCCACTTGACCTAAAGTCAATCACCCATTGACCTCGAACCTCTTATTCAGATGGTGAGTATGGGCAACTTGCGACATGGGCTTAGCAAGTGGATCTGCTATGTTTTCTGCGGAGGTGACTCGGTCCAACCGAACGTCACTCCTGCTATCCATCTCTCTAAGAGATGGTAGCGTCCAAGAATATGCTTGGATCGTGATGAGATCTTGGTTCCTTTGCTAGTGCTATCGCCCCGTTGTTATCATAAAAGATAATTACAGGCTTAGCAATGCTAGGTACTACATCTAACCCTTGGATGTAGCTCATCAACCAAACCACTCCTTAGCAGCTTCCAAAGCCGCTATGTATTCAAAACTGTATGGTGGAGTCCGCCGTGGTAGCCTGCTTGGAACTCTTCCAAGCGACCACACCACCATTTAGTCTAAATAAAAACCAGGCTAAGACTTGGCATCATCGTCATCCGACTAGAAGCTAGCGTCGCTATAGCCTTCCAGTATCAACTCTCCACCACCGTAGATCAACATGTCCTTAGTCCTTTTTAGGTACTTCAGGATAGTCTTGACTGCACTCCAGTGTGCCTCCCCGGCACACGACTGATATCGACTTGTTATGCTCAAAGCGAAAGCCATATCAGGTCTAGTGCACTGAACAACATACTGTATGCTGCCTATGGCTGAAGCATAGGGGATGTCCAACATCCGTTTAAGCTCCTCATCAGTCTTAGGAGACTGCTTCTTGGATAACTTACGAGGACTGGGCCATTCCTAACATCCTTCTAGATCTATCCCTGTAGATCTTGATGCCAAGGATGTAGGATGCCTCGCCCATATCCTTCATGGAGAATTGCATTGACAACCAAGCTTTAGTGGTACCCAACATCTTAGCATCATTCCCAATGAGCAAGATGTCATCCACGTAAAGCACCAGAAACGCAACTGAGCTCCCACTGATCTTCTTGTATACACAAGGATCGGACTCGTTCTTGATGAAATCATATCCCCGTATGACTTCATCAAAATGTATGTTCCAGCTTCGGGAAGCTTGTTTGAGGCCATAGATGGACCTTTGGAGACGGCAGACCTTCTGCTCTTCTCCAATAGTTGTGAAACCTTCCGGCTGATCCATATAGATCTCTTCCTCTACGAAACCATTGAGGAAAGCCATTTTCACATCCATCTGCCATATTTCATAGTCATACCATGCTGCTATGGCAAGTAGTATCCGAATGGACTTGGCCATTGCTACGGGCGAGTAGGTTTCCTCAAAATCGACCCCGGGTCGTTGAGTGTAACCTTTTGCCACAAGCCTAGCTTTGAAGGTTGTAACCTCCCCGTCAGCTCCAAGCTTACGTTTGTAGACCCATTTACACCCTACGGGTTTAACCCCCTTTGGGTAGATCTACTAGGGTCCAAACCTTGTTTGTACATCGAGTCCATCTCGGATTTCATGGCCTCAAGCCACTTGTCCGAATTGATGTCCGACATCGCTTCTCCGTATGTCTTTGGATCATTATCTAACTGACCGGTCAGGCCCAGAAATCCATACCTATCAGGTGCATGGGATACTCTGGCCGACCTACGGAGAACTGGAACAATATCAGTGGGAACCACTGGCTCAGATGTCACTACCGCCTCATGGGGTACCTCACTTGATTTCTCAAGGAGTACCTCATCGCGTCGACTATCCGATGGAAAACCTTTTTCCAAGAACACTGCGTTTCGCGAGACAAAAATCTTTTGCTCGGAGGGATCATAGAAATAATACCCCGCAGTTTCTTTCGGATAGCCGATAAACCTGCATAAACTAGACCTCGAGTCCAGTTTATCTCCCACTAATCTCTTGACATATGCGGGGCAACCCCACACTTTCAAGTATTTGTAGGAGGCAGGCTTGCCATGCCATATCTCATATGGCGTCTGGGATACCTTTTAGATGGCGCCAAGTTCAAAACTTTTGCCGCCGTCTCAAGAGCGTATGCCTAGAAGGAAAGGGGTAGTTCGGTAAAACTCTTCATGGATCGGACCATGTCCAACAAGGTCCAATTCCTCCTTTCAGACACACCATTAAGCTGCGGTGTTCCAGGAGGGGTCCACTGAGAGAGAATCCCATTCTCTTTTAGATAATCAGTAAACTCACCACTCAAATACTCTCCACCTCGGTCCAACCGAAGGGCTTTGATCTTTCGACCGGTTTGGTTCTCTACTTCAAGTCTGTATTCCTTAAACCTTCCAAAGGCTTCAGACTTATACCTCATCAGGTAAACATAACCATACCGTGAGTGATCATCGGTAAAGGTTATGAAGTACGAGTACCCACCTCTAGCCTGAGTATTTAGTGGACCACAGACATCTGTATGGATCAAATCCAACAGATCACTGGCTAGCGTACTTTGTCCAACAAAGGGTTTCTTGGTCATCTTTCCCTTCAGGCAGGATTCGCAGGTCGGTAGGTTGTCCAAATCGTCTATTTCTAGACTCTTTGAGTCCACCAACCTTCTTATCCTATCTTTAGAGATATGACCTAACCTCGCATGACATATCTGTGCGTTATTATGATCATCACGTTTTCGTTTGTGTTCTGCAGTCATAATCCAATTAGACTGTTGAAGTATGTACAGACCGTTGACCAATGTACCAAGCAGATGAGAAATACCATCTTTGATAATGAAAAAACCGTTTTTATTGATGGTAAATTCATATCCCTCCTTATCAAGGACCGGGATGGAAACAATGTTTTTAATCATGCTAGGTACATAGAAAACAGTCGTTCAGTACAACCCTAACATGACTACTAATGGCTAACTCTAGTGATCCTACGGCCTTGCCATCGCCTAGCCTCAGGATCATCTCATCCTTGGTTAGCCTTCTGCTTCTTTGCAGTGCCTGCAAATCATTGCAGATGTGAGCACCACACCCGGTATCCAATACCCATGAAGCAGAATTAGTAATCATATTAACTTCAACCACAAACACACCTGGGTTGGAGAGGAGTTGTGGGCACTCCCTCTTCCAATGCCCTTTCCCTTGGCAATGTATGCAGACATCATTTGCCTTGGACCGCTGAGAACCACGAGCCTTCCCTTTCCCTTTGCTCGGTCCAACCGGAGCAACAAGGATGCCCGGAGCGTGAGCAGGGGCCACAACCGTCTTCCCTTTGCCCTTCTTTCTCTTCCAGCGTCTGGCCCTCTTTGCCATTCGCCTTGGAGGTCGAAGCCTCTCCTATCAATACCGCCGGCGCCGACTTGTGGGTCGTTGCCTCGTATTGGACCAGCATGTTGATCAACTCATGAATAGACTTCTCAAGTCCGTTCATGTTATAGTTTACAACAAACGGGTCATAGGATGGAGGAAGCGACTGGAGGATCACGTCAATGTACGCGTCATTGTTAAGCCCAACTTTAAGGTCCTCAAGTTTCTCCACTAGGGAGAGCATCTTGACCCCATGACTTTGTACAGACGCTCCTTCAGCAAGCTTGGTGCCAAAGAATGCTTTTGTGGCAGCATATCTAATATGCCTATCCGGAACCGCATAAACCTCGTTCATGCGGAGCATTATGGCGGAGACGTTGTCCAGCCTCTCATACTGCTTCTGGATGTCGTTAGACATCGAAGCCAGTATGATACTGCGTACTTTCCGGTTGTCCTCATGTCATTTCTCGAACGTCAAATGTTCTTCAGGCGTGGACCCCTCCGGTAAGTCGCTCGGTGGCGGCTCATCCAAGACGTAGCCTTGGTTCTCAAAACCGAGGACAATCCTCAAGTTTCTCAGCCAGTCCGAATAGTTCGTTCCGTTGAATTTGTTAGTCTCAAGAATCATGGTTAATGGGTTCTTAGACATATCTACATTAATGAAAATGTAAAGCAGAAATTAGCAGATGATGGTAATATTATTGTTCAAGTTGAAGACTTGGTCTTTTAGTCTTTAACCCTCCCCACTATTTATACGAAAGTACGCCACTCTCAAGCGGAGTTTCGGGAAACCATTTCCTAGTGGGCTTGGGATCCACAAGCATAATCTCCATGCCCCGCTTTTACGATTCACATGAAGAAGACCTTGTGGAAGATATCCAATATCATTCTCATCCAATGAGATTCCCAAGATATTTTGCCTCACCTATTCACATGGTCCCGAGGACTCCAAGTGAACCATGTTACTCAGTGTTGGGCCCGACCCATCAACCAAATCATGCCTCAAACTGTCCCCCCCCACGACTCGTGAGACAGGGAAACAGCGAGCGCAGTCTTTTTGTTCACAACAATAGTGCAGCTTTCCCCTAGTCCAAGTGTGCCACGACTCGTGAGACCACACTTGGGTAGTGGTAGCTTCCTCACCACATTGCTGTGGATGGAAGGCTCGGACAGACCAAAATATTATTTTGATCCAAGTCCGTTCTGGGCCTAATATTTAATTTGGTCCAACCAAATGAGAGTTTGTGTATGACCGAGACCTCATCACATTATTGTGTTTTAGCATGCATAAATATCCAATATTTAAAGCAATAAATAAATACGCCGCATGCAGAAAACATATCATACCCCTGTTTAGGATGATCACAAGCCCAACCTATGCGACCCACTGAGCCCGCAGTGAGTCTATGGTCTGTCTAGGGTGGTCCTAAATTATTACAATAATAATAAACCCATTGTCATTCCAATGGGCCTTGAAGTGCTTCTTGTTTCACGCCTTGATGCTCCTCCTTGGGGTCTCCGACTCCAATTGCTTGTTAAAATTGAAACCTCATCAATCCTATCTACTCTCATTACAACTGAAAGTAATACATCGGTAATAAAGAAAACAAGCCTTAACATCATGAGGCTGAAAATACGGGAGATGATAGTCCCAAAAACAAGAGGCACGTAGGCCCCACACAACAGAAAATAAATGATCATACATTCATCCATACATAAGGTCTAGGGCTCTTGTGATCATCCCATGTTGATTCCATCAACTCACATAACATAATTATTCCAAATAATCATGCATAAATAACCAATGGATATTCCAAATACCCAAGTGATGTCCAACATCACAAAAAGCATAAATATACAAATAATATGCAAAATTCAAATTTTAAATTTAATGGACATTTTAAACAATGCATCCAATGCATATATTAATCCCAAATTAATTAAGCAAATTTAATTCAAGGAATAATCCAATTATCCCAAAATCAAAAATGCAAAATTAACATATTTTCAGAATATTGTGCAGAAAATACAGAAAATTGAATTTTCCGGAAAAAGTCGAAAAAACGGCACAAAACGGCCCAGACGTTGTGCTGGCCGGCCGGCCGCGCGCGCGCTCTGTGCCGCGCGCTGGCAGCGGCCGGCTGCACAGCGCGCGCGCCTGCGCGGGCCGCTGCCGACCGATCCCAATTTTTTTTTTTTTTCAAAACTATTTCAGCACAATAACATTAATGTTATTCTGAAAATAAGCATGCAATTTTAGATCCAATCTAACAAAATTAAGCATGCCAAAAGTCCATTAAATCCAAACAATTGAATCATCATATTATTCATATATTTATGTAATCTAACATGCCAATAAAGCCATTTAAAAGCAAGTAGATCATGCCAAACACATAGATCTATGCCCCTTACATCGAACCGGGCTCTGATACCACTTGAAGGACAAGCGGATCCGCCCGGGAGCGCGAGCGAAAGCGAGGAAGCGTGATAATTGTGCGTAAATTTAAATCAAATTCAAAATACGCGAATTCCAAGGGGTGTACCCTTGGGTGCTCAACCGGGCGTTCGATGTAGGATATGTAAATATTGAAAACATATATTTAAACACATAGGGCATAGATATATAAATGAAATCAATCAAAGCGTAATAAACTGTTACCTTTGATTGTTTAGCGTATGCTCCGGCTACTAGCGTTGTTCCTTCTCGGAATGCTCACGAAATCCAAACGTATGGATTCTCCAAAGGTGATCCACACCACACTGGAAGAAACACACGTTCTTCTTGCTAGAAAAGAACGGGTTTAGGAAGGAATCGGTTTAAGAGAAGAACACTATGAATTAGTGTTCTCTTAAACTTACTTTGTTCTTCTTCTTGAATCAAATTCAAGTGAAGAACACAAGTGTAAGAGAGGGAGAGAGCACGAAAATTGAGAGAGAGGAGAGGATTTTTGTCTTCTCTTTTTCCTAGCAAAAGATGAATAATGAATCACTTATGCTTGGTGTTGTATATTCTCATATATATACATAATTAATGTGATTATTGGAATGTGTCTAGGTTCATCCAAGGATGTCTAGATTCATTCCAATCAATCACCATCAATTCTTCAATCAAGCCTACCAAAATTTATGGTATGATCAAATCATACCAAAAGGGAAGAGCTTGATTGGAGTTGATTTGTCTCTTTCCAAAAGAGATAAGTCAACATACCACCCAGCATGAAACATGGCTGATTTTGCTTCCTCCAAGGGAGCGTGTCGGCCATGTTTAATTAAGGAAAGAAGTCCAACTTCTTCCAATTCCAAATTAGGAATTATTTCTCCTCTCAGGTATAATTTAACGGACCGGGTTTTATCGTAATCCAATTACGACGAATCCAATATTAAATCCAATTTAATGTCCATTTAAATTATTCCCGTTGATCTTTTAATCCAATTAAAAGATCCAACGTCTCAACTTTCCATATTCAATCGAAAATCCAATTTACGGATTAAATGAAAGACCGATACAATATCGGGCCGTCCATCCAATGGACTTTCCCTTAAGTAATCCAATTACTTATTTTATCCTTCGAGATTTGACTCCAAGTCGATCTCTCAACCTCCTCGGTGATTTGTGTGTGACCCTTTAGGTTCACCCTCAGCTAGACTTGGGCCCGTGTCCCACAAGGGCCCGTTACCATGGGTGGCCGTCTAGCAACGGTCCATGGCACTAGAGACTAGGTGAATTGGCGTGAACATTTAGGCGCCGATTCCGTACGGGTACGATCCTTCCGTCTACGTCTCCCGGCCTTAGTCTAGGGTATGGAATTGGGCGTCGGTTCCCATCCTTGACTAGGCATCTATGCTTAATACTTGAGACCACGTATGCTTCATTGCGTCGACACAGGAAACCATTCCCTGTTCGACCAACCACTGTGGCCACAGATTCAAACAGCATGAACGTGTCTCCGAGTGCATAGGAGATACCTCTGTCACATACTGACAGGGGACAGATCCTCTTCTTGGAATCCACCGTCCTCACTACACATTCCGACTGCACTGGACAAGGCTTATGATAATCATCTTACAGAATGATTACCTCTCGCCAGATCCAAGATACAGCCGTCCTGTGCACGCGACTGCCATGATTCCTCAAGTCTGAGGGTTACTCCCGTACTATCGGAACCGGGGAAAACCAATCATACCGACCAAGCCTCCAAGGCTTCCATATGATGATCCCCGCGAGTCAGTCCAGTCGGCTCGACCCCAGTCGACCAACCCATCAAGATTGTGTAGGCGTCCCACGCCCGTCACCGATGAAACACGACACTCATCCAATGAACACGACTCTTGACGCAAGTCTCAATAGGACTCTCGATGCCCTGTCTCGAGGTCCTCGACTTGGAACGTTTCAGACCCAACTCTTAATCAGTTGGTTTCATGACCACCATCCAATGCGTGGCCCAACTGCACGAGTTGTTATCCATGGTCTGTGGGCTTTGTTGCGATATAAGTTAAAACACCGTTTTTAACAAATGTAAGATGAGCGCAACAAAGGAGGTACCATTGGTGACGAACACTCATCTTATTCATCACATAATAATATTACATTCACATCAAGTTGTCGGATAGGTTACAAATTGCCAAACCTATTGGCTTTCTGGTCACCTATTCCAACACTCGCACTCCCGGGCGGATCCGCTTGTCCTTCAAAGGCTTCGGCAGAAACTACCAAGGGAACAGTCGAGTATTTTCACCCAAGAAAGAATCCTTAGAACGGCGAGGCATCTTCTTCTTATTTTTAACGGCAAAACTCTGGTTCTGCAAGGGGGATAAGAAGAGCTAGATGAAGTAGAGGAAGTCCACTCTATGGTAGTTTCACAATCTATAAAAAATAAAGATTTAGACTCAAGTCTCTCTAAAGCACTAGCACAGAACATCACGATTTCGGGAGAATAAGCTATGGAGAAGTACCTTTGAGAAAAATGAAGGAGGCCCACCAAAGGATGAACAAATCGACACCTTGTAGGAATAACTCTCAAGTAAGGGTGAAAACAAAGGAGGGAAATGAAGTGGGGGTAAAATATTTAAGGATTAACCTAAGGAAAGGAAGAGGTGGCTCTCCCTAGCGACACGTGCAAAACTAAGAGGCGAAAATGAAATCGTGGGCTTTGAAGGGGTGTGACGCGTGGCCAGGCTACAATAAAAGCTTGGGCGGCTACCTCTGAGGGTAATAATTACTAAGGAAAGTAGTTTGCAGGTCAGCCGCCATAAGTCTGGAGTTCGAATTTGAAAGATCACTCCCACTCAAAATTTTTGACTCGTCACCCTGAAGGATAACAACCTAAAAAATTAGGGGACTCCTAATATTGGGGGGAGCTAAAATACAAGGGATACAAGGACGCCTCGCATTTAAAGATCTCAAAGGTATGAGAAGATCAAATCCCGTGCACCAAGTAACAACCCTTAATGGCAAAATACGAGGGGACGCTCCCTCGTGCTTAGTGAAGATTTGTAAACAAACGAGCACCAACGGAAGTACCAAAATGGTACGAGGCTCTCCTGAAAGATAAAGAGTTCGAACCTGAGCGAGGCCCCTAAATGTTGGCTCCTTCATCTTCTTGAGTAAAAATCTACGAGCTGTCCCTGATACCTGTAGCTAAATTCTAGCCCCACCGCCCTATCGTCCTACCTAGTTTTGGGCATCAGAGATGTGGATCGACTCGTAAGAATATGAGGCCAACAAGATAAATATCCTATTCCGTCTGAACTTAAGACACAATTAGAAGAAAAGAGAAAACAATTCATATATCTCATTTGCTCAAATATACAGTAAAATCCCACAACATCAAGTTGTCGCCGTATGTGAGAAATTTTAGCAAAAATGGTGAGAACAAAAATTGTGATACGATCACCAAAATAATGAGTGCGTGAATAATTACTTTTATAGAAAAAGAAAAATAAAATAGATGATTAAAAACAAATAGAAAAGAAAAATAGGAGTACGAAAATGGTGGTTTGAGCCGTAAGTGTGGCCACAACGACCAATTCTCGAATGTAAAATTTCGTCGAACCCACAATAATTATTGTCTACCAAAGATTTCAAAGGACTCCAAAAGGAAACGGAGAAAGAAATGTAATAAGCAGACAAGAAGCGAGGAAGAAAAAGGAGACGCGGGTTGTTAGAGAGACGCGTAAAGGGGAGCAAGGGGACACGTTACGCAGCATGGTTGGCTGAGGTAAAGAGCGTAGGCCCCACATGGAGTAGGGGATAATTTAAGGCTAAGGCAAAGACAGACGGCGGATTATTAGATGATTGTAGGAATAGTGTAAGGTGACAAAACTGAAGTAGTGGGCGGTGGAGTATAGTACATTGGTACAAGTATGTACTTGTGTAAGGCGCCGTATTCTACGCCAACACTACGCCGTCTCCTCTCCTCTTCTTATTTTTCACCCCTACAATAAATTATTCGTCTCCTCTCCTTTGTTTACTTTTGCAAAAGGTTATTTATACATAATAGTCTATATTTTCTTCTTATTTAAAAAATTATCAAATTATCTGATAATAAAATTTGTCTAACGATTAACACATTTTATTAGCTTTTGTTATGAAATCATTTAAATTTTATATTGAATTACCCAAATATACTTTTGAATGCTAAATCATAATTTCACGTATTTTTTAATTTTTTATAATAATATCCGTCTAACATTATATTTTTATATTAATTTTCAAATATCATCCATCCAACATCATATCTTTTTATATTTTTGTCAATTATTTTTTAAAAAATTAAAGGTTTGAGGTAAAGTTGAAATTCTTATCTTACCATTCAAGAATTACATAATTATGTCATATATCAGATATATTGATAATTTTTCAAATAGTAAAAAGGTATTGATAGTTGTATCAAATCTCAAGAGAACTCGATGTACTTTATCATTTATTTTAGTTACTTCTATTGGTAAAAATTTCTATTTTAAATAATTTGGAATAGTTTTAAATATATCATTTATAGAATATTTAATTTTATTAGAAACTAGACTTGTAGAGTGTCAATAACGTCGTATTTATAATATTTATTTTAAAATTAAATAGGTTTTTGTCAGACCATTATAAATTAGTCAAAAAACCATCTGATCATTAAGTATGTAGCTTAAAAAATTCTAAATTGGGTATCTGAAATTATTTAATTTATATATTTCTTTAAAATATTTCATGAGATGTTTGGGATAAGAAATCAAAAAATATGTGATGAATTTTTAGTAATTAATTTTTAAGTTTGAAGAGTGGATGTTGGGATCGATGTTTACATGCTACTTTTAAGCACGCTCACGAAGATAACTTTTGAGTTTATTATTAAAATTTTAACAAACTCCTTCTAATTCAAGTGAACTATTTTCAAAATTTTATTACAAATATTTTATATTTATATTGTTTTCTGTGGTCATTCAAAATAATTTTGAGTTTATTTTATAACACTGAAATTTATGAACTAAAAGATAAACAAAGACTTAAATATCGTGTTTCAATAGCATATATGATAACCAGGGCTCCATCTTGAAATCTTAGTAATATTCTACATTTTTTTTAAAAAATTTCTATATTTTAAGATATTTTGTAGTTCTTATATACTAAGACAAATATCTTTATACATCACTATGATTTAGTTAAGAATTAAACTCAATCGAACGCAAATTTACATTTGCTTTTCCATGTTTCTACAAACAAGAACTCAATTTCTTACCCAATAAAAATCTAAAATTTAATGAAAATATAGATTACCCTTCTCACATTAGGAAAAAATATGGATTTTCGTTATACTTAATTATTATAATCAAATGTAAACAAATTCCTGTGAATATTGATTAATCATGATTGTATAATTACCATCGATCATTATTTTTACTAATTCAGCCGACATATTAATTATAGTTAAAATTTATGGTAAATGTTAATCATATATAATTAAAATTCAACTTTTAGTATTTATTTTATTTAATTGTGATAAATAATATTTATTTACTATAATTTGTAAATCATAATCATTTACAATATAAAAAAATAATAAATTTTTAATAGTATTAAGAGGTTAGGTAGGTGTAAAGTGATGTATATACTTTGAACCAAAAAGCAAAAAATACTATACGTATAGAGTACCAAATTTATACGAGGATTATGTATATATATATAATGTATAACTCCTAGAAACAGCGGCAGTATACAGTCCTAATTGCCGGCACATCAACGTCTTAGGCGCTCTTGTCTTGTGCATCTCCCGCGTGCCATGTTCCCACACACCACACGCACTAATCTTCTCACAAATACCCACTCTCTCTCTCTCTCTCATTGCTTGGGCGGCGGCCCTCCCCCTCAGTCAAACCCCTCGTTGACCGCGCCACCTATTCTCTCTCTTCCTTTCTCTCTCTACCCCTAGCCCCCAACATTTTCCTATATAAACACGCTTTCTCCCCCATTGTTCCACAGCTCATTCTTGGTAGGCGCTTTTTCTCTCTCAAGAATTACTGTGTGTGTGGTGAAAGGGAATAACAAGAATCGTTAATCGGAAAGAAGGAAAATGGCTATGAAGAAGGCCACAGGAGGAAACGCCAAGGTTGTTAACGGCGTTAAGGAGGTGCACTACAGGGGCGTCAGGAAGAGGCCGTGGGGCCGCTACGCCGCCGAAATCCGGGACCCCGGCAAGAAGAGCCGCGTCTGGCTGGGCACATTCGACACCGCCGAGGAGGCGGCGCGTGCATACGACGCCGCAGCTCGGGAGTTTCGTGGGCCGAAGGCAAAGACCAACTTCCCCCTCCCCTCCGAGGCTGCCCACAGCCCCAGCCAGAGCAGCACCGTCGAGTCGTCCAGCGCCGACCTCAACCCCAGGGCTCCGGTCGAGCTGGATCTCACGCGCCGACTCGGCGCCAACCCCGACACCGGCGTCACTGTCGCCGAGGCCGGTGGGTTGAACCCCATCAACGCGTATCAGTTTTTCCGGCGCCCACCGGCGATGGCGGTTTTGCCCAACGGGCAGCCCGTTTTCCTGTTCGAACCGCTGGTGAAGCCGGGCATGGCGGCAGCCTACAGGGCGAACCAAGCGGGCGCTGGGTTCTCCCGCGGCGGCGCGTTGCAGAGCGAGTCGGACACATCATCGGTGGTGGATGAGAACAATTTTGATGGGTCCGACGCCAAGAGAGGGCTGGATCTCGATCTCAATCTGCCTCCGCCGGTGGAAGCTTGAAATTTCCGATGATAACTGAGGAAGAAAACTGACGACTTCGATGTGTAAATATATTTCTGAAACAATTACCCTTTTTTGCAGCTGAGAGGAATTTCTCTGGTTGTTCACCATTATGGCCGGCTTAGGGTTCCATTAATTTCTTTTTTTTTTTTGGAAAAAAATCAAGAAAAAAAATGTTGATGCTATTTTTGATGTAGTTCGCATCAGATCCGAATTTAGAGTTGTGACATAATATTTTAAGTGGATGTAATTTCTTTGTAGTAATGGAATATTTTTTTAATATCTGTGTTTGAAATGTAGATGTAAATTTTCAATAAATTATGGGTCCTTCTCAATATGAAGAGATCTGAATTCAGATAAGGTCTATGATTGATGTTTTCTTTTTATAAATTATTTTTAGATAATTAATAAGATGATAATCTTCGATATTCTACCCAAATGTGAAATAAATTAATTTTAAGAAAAAAACTTAGAATTACGTTCTCTCTATACTATTTATACGGAAAAAAGGAAATTTTTTTTTGTAATAACTAATATAATTGCAAAGTATGGGTCGTTTAAAATGTCTTTAATCGTATTCTTCGTAAATAATAATATCTTTTTTACTTACTAAATTTATTAATATTTTTTTATTTATGGATATTTGAGTTCAATTGTTTTATCAATTTGAGGTATTTATTTATTTATTGTTGATAGGATATAGTTGTTGTAATTATTTTCGTTTAAATATTGATATTTGATATGACGAATTATAATACATTTATTTTAATATTTAATAATATTGCATTTTTTTAAAAAAAAAAAAAACCAAAGTAGTTCATGCCAGAGGGATTTTTTTCTTATTTTTCTTATTGAAAATATTCATATAAATAGGATTACAAAAATCTGTAATACTGCGTTTAAATTTATGGATCTCATGGTATAAATTTTAAATTTATAATAACAAATTAATCGCAAATGTTTCTATATATTAATTAGATTTACTTATATCTTTTTGAGTTAAAACTTCTGTTAAGAATGTAATTATTCAAAAGAAAATTCTAAACTTTTTGAATTATTTATACTAATACCAAAAGAAAATTACTTTTTGTTTTCTTCCTCAAGTAACAATTTGTTACACGACAACGTTAAATTTTAAAAATTATATTCTTAATATTAATATCAGTATATTTATATATTTATTTTAAATAATTTAAATCACATTTTAATTATTAATATATTATCATATTTATATTACGTTTTAACTCATATTAATTACTTGACTCGTCTTTAATAATATTATAATTTTTGTTTTTAAAACCTGTATAATGTCTTTTAATTATATGAGAACAAATACCGCACAGTAGCTAGTAGGACAATAATAAAATTTAAAAAAAAAAAAAAAAAAAAAGAGAGAGAAAGAAAGAAAGAGGAGCAGAGTTGTAGCTGTAATTGGGTGGTAATAATTGAAGAAGAAAATAAATTTGAATGAAGATGAAGTTCGGAGCGGTCAAAAAGTAAAGCCAAAAAAAAAGGAAAAAGAAAAATGGCACCGACGGCGAGACAGGCAGCAGAATTGAGATGAGGGAGGGGCCCACACACACCTCTCTCCGAATTCCCGAATTCCGTGTTGACGGGGTACATGTCGTGCCTAAGGTGGACGGCACGTGTCTCTTTTTGCCCTGCCGCCCACTATTATTATTAATCCTTTATTTTTTTTGTTATTACTACTTTAATTCCAAGCTAAATGGATCTTTCTCGATCCGGTACTAGATTTTGGACGCGCTCGCGAGCGCTTAAATAGGGGAGATTATAATAATGTAAAATAAAAAAATTATAAAAATGGTGTTGTTTTAAATTTTTTATAAAATTAGATAAAAATGGAATATAAAACCCTAGTTTTGATAAAAAAAATTTAAAATAAATATAAAAGCAACAAAGCTTGATTTGAGTTGGTGTGTCTTCAAAATCAGGGTTTGAGAACTCAGTTGGCAAGTTAAAATTGGGTTCTCAAACCCTAGTTTTGACCTGTAATTTCACGGGTTTCAAGACCCATGAATCGATGAGACACATGGATGTGCTCGCTGAGGTTCCACTTATAAATTTTTCTTCAGTTGACGGAGAGAAAATGCAAGTTCAAAATGTTCTCTCCATAAGCAAAGTAGGAGTGAAAAAAATAGTATCACACGGGTGATTTTCGTATTTTGTTGCATGCTCAAAATTTTTAAATCATATTATGGTGAATTTTGGTCCATGTGATAGGAGTGTATTTTATACACAGGCAAGTCATGTATTTGAAAATGTGCTCGGAGATCAGGACACAACTTTGAATGCGTGGTAATATTATATTTTTCGGGTTCTCCAACTGGTCCCACGCACGTTCGAGTTCTATAAGTGTTGCAAGACATGGATTTTTTAGCGGTTATCAAGTGTGGTCATATTGAAATTAATCAACACCCTATCATCGTGTTAGTGGAGAGATGACGACTTGAAACTCATATTTTCTATTTTCCGGTAGATGAGACGACTATTATATTTCAAAACATCGTCATTATCTGGCCCTTCCTGTTGAAGGTATTCTTATCACTAGAGTAGATATAAAGTAGACTGCTCAACAGTGACAACATTATTGCTATCAGTGATAGGGATTTGTTCCAGATGAGAAAGCGTTTAAAAATTCCCAAATAAGACTACCTGTCTTGCATGATTGATTCATGGCCAATACGTGTGACAGTGACAACCCTTTGGATGAGGTATTGCAAGAGGCATTGGTATGTGCTTTGTGCATTCTTGGTGGGGTATTGTTTCTCGGTGCTACGGATAACTCTGTATCATTGTTGTATTTACAACATATAGAGAACATTCATGAAGGTGGTACCTCAACCTGGGATACAACGGTGTTGGCATATTTGTGAGTTCTGTACAGTATCACAGAGAGGGAAAATAAATATAGGTGGGGTTATACAATTGTTACAAAGTTAGGCATGGTCTCGTATTAAAACTATAGCACCGATGCCCTCCAACAATGAATTAGAGCTGCAACCAACAATAGTTGGCGATGAAAACATTCTACATGTCCCTCCATATGCCACATGTTATGCAGAATTCAATTATACATATAATAGTAAAGTAAAACTTGATATTTTATTTCAATTTATTGTGGTATTTATGGTTTTTTAGGTGGTCGTGTCATATATCTCGGATGCATACGGGACACAATGCTCTACATATTATTAGGGGTACGTTTGACCGGATGAAAGAGAATGAGGTATGTGAGACTGCAGGTCATTACATATAGTATGTTTTTTTAATATAGATTCGAGTATATTAATCAAGTGGTTTGGTAGTGTAGTTTATATGGACACCATATAATGGTAACGAGCCAGATGTCAGTTCATTGCCTTTTTATGCCCATTGCACGCCATGGAACATAATATGTCCATTGATTCATTATGGAAATGCATCACCTAGAACGGGTTCTCCGGCAGTTTGACATGGTTCAAGACATCCCCCCCGAAATCCATTGATAAGTGAAAGACGTTTACATTCAATTGATAGACAAGGTCACGAGAAAGACTGGGCATGGTTCCATTGAGACTATATTGCACAGTGGAACTACGTGCAATCATTGACGATCAATAGACCCCTGATCGAAAATGGGCATGGGACAGTGTCGAATTATATAAACTGGTGTTACTAGGGTTCAAATAATGTTATCCAGCCGCCGACACATCCAGATATCGTCCAGCAAACACAAGTGACTGGGAATATGTGCTAAATGATAAACTTGTAGTTAATTTTAGCTCCCGATATGTCTAATTTAATAATATTGTTTGCATGCTAACATATTTGAACAACTGGTGATGAATTATGACAATGTCAGGACTAATTACAAGTCATTGCAAATGAGGACTAGACACCGTGAAGGCATACGTGAAATTATAAATTTTACGCATTGTACACTACCCCATTGTCCGAAGAGGTCCGACTAGCACTTACGTTGCAACTAATGGGGTAGGTCCATCTACCTCATATCATCTGAAAAGTCCATCTATACACACTCCAGTAGGTCCATCTACCGCATACACACCCCCGAATGTTGCATGTCTGTCATACACTGAAGGCCTATTTGACGTTGCACAATCCATTCATCCGGAGCTGCGAAGACATTATGGAATATCACCTATCCCGTTTGAAGGCCTGGACTTAACAATCCTGAAGAGTCGATGCAGGATTATTGCCCTTGGCGAAATAGAGGACATCCACATTGTGGCACTAAGGGTCATCACTAGATTATGTGAAATTTGAAATGTATTGTATAACTGCTTGTTTTACTCAATAAACATTTATTGTGTCAACAAAATTATTAGATACACTAAGCTAATACGTACATTTATTACATACACTAAGCTTGACGCATGCGATATTGTTGGCGTGCACGGGCTTGTGATCTATCTATTTCGTTTTGTATACGAGTCAAAATATGTCTTCCAGACCTCGACGAACTCATATTGTCAGATTATGCACAATTTCAAAATGATTTGTGTGTTTATCAGGGGCACAAGTTGAGAACATTCCTTGAAGAAGTTCTGACACCTTATGTGGGCTCTTTGGTCTAAGGATTTCCGAGAGGGACAACCGAGTTGAGATTGTGAAGGAGCATCAGGCTCCATTGGCACCATGAGCGGCATGGTGCGGCCGGGCTGAGGTGGGACTTGACAGTCCTAAACTTGCTGTCGGGTTGGGGCGCAAGCTTCAATCCTTTTGGTTGGATCGGGTGCGGACTTGAGAGTCTTCATCTTGCGGTCGTGTTGGGTTGGGACTAAGATCTCAATCCCGTTTGTTGGGTCAGGACCACAGTCTTGATCTTATTGCCGGATGGGAGAACAGAAGAATCCTCATCTTGCCGTCGGATTGGGGGGGTAATCCCAATCTTGCGGTCAGTTGGGGGCGAAGACCTCAACAGTTGTGCAGAGTCAAGTGGACTCGTTGAGGAGAGAATGGGACCAGCATGCGGTGGGGTTCCGATGTTTTGGGCGAGGCCCAAGTGCTTTACAGTTGGGTTCAGTGTGGTCGATCAACCGCAGAGGCGGATTGCGTGCTTGCCTAGGACGGCAACACATCGAGTGGGGGAGAGAGTGCGTCCTGCACGCACAGACTTCAAGCTCAAACCTGTTCCAGATCAATTCGGGTGTAATTGAGGCACTGTTTTAAGGGACATGATTCGTTCTAGCTCAATTCCGGGTGTATATGAGGCACTGTTTTGAGGGACGACACAGTATGACGGCACACTTGACGAAACTTGCGGCACAGTTTGTTACCCACCAGTCACAGAAAGAGAGTGCAAAATGTCGGCACAGACTTCGGACTTGGGGATTTGAGTGTATTGAGACACTATCCGTGGGGGCAAACTATCAGTTGAAGTAACAGATGAGGAAGAGAGTGCAGCGTGACGGCACAGACTTCAGGCCTGAGGGATTGAGTGTATAGAGACACTATCCATGGGGGCAACCATCATTTGTGGCAACAGTTTGGGAAGAGAGTGTAGGGACATACACAAACTTCCAGCTTGTGTTCAGTTTGGGAAGAGAGTGTAGGGACGTACACAGACTTCCAGCTTGTGTTCAGTTTGGGAAGAGAGTGTAGAGACGTACACAGACTTCCAGCTTGTGTTGAATGTGAAATAGAGTGAATCAAGGCACTATTTGTGGAGGTAACCCAACTACTGAGGAAGTGAGTGCAAAATGAGGGTACAGACATCCAGCTTACACTTTTGTGTCGAATTGGGTGCATTGCAGCACTATTCGAGGGAGCCAACCACCAATTGAGGGAGAGGGTGTAGATGAAGTACACGGACTTCCACTTGTGTCGATCAGGCCACTATGGGGTGCAGATGAGGCGCCATCGGGGGTGGAGACAACGTGTTGTGCTGAAGAGGCACTCACGCACATGGGCTTGAAAGAGCCAGAAGTCGGTCTGGTGTTGCGTGATACTGGGAGGAGTATCAGGCACTGCATACACTTCAATTCTTTGTGTATGTGTTGACGAGGACGTCAACGGATCGAGTGGGGGAGGATGTCACAGGCCGCCCCTTAACTAGGAGTGTCGGCTGTGACTTACGGAGGACGTGCGGGCGATAAGAGGATGTCGGCCCGGCACGTGGGAGCGCAATGGTTCAAGCGTTACGCGATTCGGACGTCGGACGAGGGAGTTGTGAAAAAGGTGCGCTCCTCGGCCATTTCAAGGACTTTGAATATCTACTGCTAGAACAAGGAAAAATGTTTTTAAGCTTATTATAAGGGGGACAGCAGTGGTGAGCTCCAGCTAGTCCTCCCCGTGCAGTGAGGCACTAAATGAGCAATTCCCTTGGGGCATGATGGGGGCCTCAAGGGCCGACTTTAGGCACCTCGAAGGGAGGGCTAAAGTCCCCGGTCGGTATGGGAACCGAACGGGCGGCGTGGGGCCAGGATGGCACACGTTGGGCAAGCAACGCGCCGAGAGGCTTCGCGTGATTGCGAGGATGCCCCGCGGGCTGCAGGAAGGCATAGGCAATACCTCTCGGGCGGAATGAGCGATCGAGGCGAAGCATTGAAAGACCTCGTGAGCTACTCGTGTCATGAGCTATTGGGTTCTAGCCATGCACGACGATCCGTTGGCCAAGATACGCGGTCGTGGGGCGACACCGCGCTATGGGCAAATTATGAGGCCACGTCGAAAGGCAAGGAGGCATGTTGGGCATGCCATGCTAGACTGATGCGAGATGTTGGCATAAGAGTTGGGCCACGGACGAATGATGCTGCCCTACTCGGGCGAGGCATGAGAGACGGACATAGGCATCGGAGTCAAGGTGAACTTTGATGCTGCTCTGTTTCCTCCTTGACGGACATAGGCATCGGAGCCATTGCTCGTGGCCATGATGGGAATGTTCTCGCCTGGCTCTCCCACCGATTTTCGAGGACTGCTTCTCTAGAACTCGCTGAAGTTATCACGGCTAGGGAGGCTGTTCACTTAGCCCTCAAGGTTGGCTTCTCTCATTGCATGGTTGAAGGCGACTGTGAATCCCTCTTCCTCAAGCTCAAGGATACTTCCCCTGATTTCTCTCACCTAGGCTCTATTATTTTTACATTCAAGTATTTAGCTTCTCTTTTTGTCTGCTCTTTTGAAAATTGTATGTCGTTCGGGTAATTGTCTCGCCCACCAACTTGCTGGACAATCTGGTCCGAGGATGGAAGGCTCTTTAGATGCTCCTCCTCATCTGTCGTCCCTTTTGGATGCTGACTTTCGATCATGAATGAAATTTTCTTTCAAAAAAAAAAAAAAAAAATTTTTATTCTATATACATATGTCCGAGTTTAATAATTAACAATTTTTTCTTTTAAATGTATATGTTCAGATTTAAATATTGATTAAATAGACAAACCATATATTATAGTATTCAAACTCGTAATCATTTATTTCAATTAATATATATACACATTAGATGTACTAAGATAATGTCATTTATTTTATTTAAGAATGGTAACCCCAATCCTTTTTCGTGATTGGTGGGCTTCAAGCCTAACCTTTCCAATTTTGCAAGACTTTATTGGTTGTACAGATGATTTGTAGTAATTCATGGTGTTATATATAATATTTGTTGAATAGGAAATTCTATTCAAAATGTTTGCTAATGTTAGTGTTATTATTATATCTTTATTTTATGAGGTACATTTGAAAAAAATATTTTCATTCTAGGAAATAGAATTCTATTTTGGAATATTCTAAAAGGAAATTGGATATATAAAGATAAAATGTATAAGTAGGCAATTATAACTATTAAATTTTATTAAAAAATAAAACAATGGCCATATTAATATGCTATAGGCTTATAGCAATCCCCTTAATTATATATGTTATCATTGTACCATTTCAAATTTCTCATTGTATATTTTTATTGAGTATCATATAATCTAGAAATATATATATATATATATATCTTTATTGTTCTATTAGTTTAAGATATTGTTAACTTTTTTTTCAATATTAATAATGCTTTTTTTTATTATTAGTTCCAATTTTTTTATTAATTCGATCGTATTTTTTCAGAAAAATTTGTGTCACAGGGTAATATGATAGTAACTATAAAATGATGTGTTTTAATATTAATATTTTTATTTTAATAAAATTATAATTAATTGAATAAGAAAATATATATAAATTTTCTCAATCTGTAAAAATATTATAATATTCTATTGTTATTTTCAAAATATTTCATAAATAAACGTAGCAAAGAATTTGAGTTTTGTATAAATAATTTTGCACTACCGTATAAACTAAGATGGTTATTAATTAAAATATGACATACCATTATGTAATTTAGAATTTATAAAAATAGTATAGAATTTATAAATTTTCATGTATGGCACAGGGTTCATGCTAGTCTATATATATAGCAAAAAGATAGTTGACCAATGAAGGTAATTTTGACTCAATTCTCAATTCTTAAAATTTTGAGTTTTTTAATTGCAGAGAAAAAATCTCATTGGTTAGAATTCTCATCCATTTTTAAATTAAAAATTAAATTTGTAAACATCTAAAAAAATCCTATTTTCAAGATTAGTGTTTATGTGTACTAGATTCTACCTTTAAAATTAGGATAGTAATTCAATTTGTATTTTTTTCGATAGGGATAAACAATCCAGCCAAGTTACATAATGAAGGAAGGAAACTGGTTTCTGCCATCGTCGTTTCGCGCTGCTCCCCTGGCAATCTTGTGAGCAACAGAGTTGATGTCTCTAGGAATATATTCCACCCTACAGCTGGGGATGCAACGCATCAAGTGCCGAATGTCCTCAGTAACAGGTCCAATGACAGAGTTATCGTCGTCGGTAGTCTGCATCCTAGTGATAATTGTTTGGCAATCCCCTTCAAGGATGATGTTCCTCCAACCCTCTAGAATGCTGAGCTCGAGTGCCTCCTTCGCTGCAAGGGCCTTGGCCATCAAAGGGTCAGCAGCAGATTTGAAATTACGCATTCGCCACGCTAAGAGGGTCGACTGGCTCTTCCCTTCCATAAGTTTTTTATTCCTATTATTCCAAAGTGACCAACAAAGAACCAAGAAACGATCCGCATCCCTCGTGTCCAGATTATCACACACATGACGAACCCAACTCTCAACATCCCCAGATGTTGTTTCAAGAACTCGATGACGAGAGAAATGACAATGAATAAATGTATGAAGAAGGTCCTCACCTTGCTGCAGACAAAGGGGATAGAAATTGGCCACATCAACCCGCCTCTTAGCCAGGTTGGAGAGGGTCGCAAGGACACCACGACAAGCTTTCCATCCGAAGGTCTTAACTCTGTTAGGAACCGAGCGTTTTCAGATAAAACTCCAGCCATTCCGAGGCCCAGCAGAGGAGCTAGCTCTTGAACTTGTAGCCAAATTACACTCACTAATGCTCATGGCCAAATGGTGTGCACTGCGAATCGTAAAGTTACCTTTAGAATCCGGGTGCCAAATGAGATGGTCAATATTGCAGTATCTTCCGAGCGGGATAGAGAGGACAATTTCAGTATCCAGTGGGTGAAACAGGTGGTGAATGAGATCCGCCTTCCACTCTTTGCGGACAGGGTCAATAAGGTCAGCGACTTTAAGTTCAACGTCGAAGTGTTGGGGCATAGGAATAAGTCTGAATCCTGGTTCACGAGGAAGCCACCCGTCTCTCCAAACTTTGATGTTATCGCCATTGCCCACTCTCCAACGGGATCTTGTGACAACTAAGTCACGAACGCCAAAAATACTATGCCATGTAAGGGAGGGGCGTGCCCCAGGCTTAGCATGGAAGAAGTCCGACTGCTGGAAATACTTAGCCTTGAAAAGTCGACCAACTAATGAATCCAGGTGTTGCACAATCTTCCATGCCTGTTAGCAAGGACCGCATCATTGAAGGATGCAAGATTTCTAAACCCGAGGCCTCCCAAGTTTTTCTTTTTACACATTGCATTCCAAGATACCCAATGGACATGATTGCTACCTTTATTGCTCCACCAAAAATTTGCCATCATGCTATCCAACTTGTGAATGAAAGAAAGAAGTAATTTAAAGCAGGACGTAGCAAAAGAGGGAATAGATTGAATCACCGCTTTAATGAGAATTTCCTTGCCTGCTTGTGAAAGAGTTTTGGAGTTCCAACCTTGAATACGATTCCACACCTTATCTTGGATACCCTCAAACATCTCGTTTTTGGACTTACCACCCACAGCTGGCAATCTGAGACACTTGTCATGTTTATCATCCAACCGAACACCCAAAGAAGAAGCAAGCTGCTCTTTCATCTCGAACGGCAAGTTCTTGTTCAAGACCATACTTGACTTCTCCAAGTTGATGACTTGGCCTGAAGCCGCCTCATATCGAGACAGAAGGTGGGAGATTGCCTGCATAGCATCAATAGTAGCTTCACAAAATACAAGGGTATCATCAGCAAAGAGTAGGTGTGAAATGCATGGTGCCTGTCTAGAAATTCGAACTCCTTTAAGAGAACAGTTACGCTCCAACTCCTGAAAAAGACAACTCAACAACTCCGAATAAAACAGGAAAAGATAAGGAGACAAAGGGTCCCCTTGACGGAGTCCCCTTTGCGGAATCACATGACCAAACTCCTCACCACTAGTAACAAAAGAGTACGACACGGAAGATACAAGGAGCATGATAAGCTTAACAAAGTGGGAATGGAAACCTAACTTACTCAACATGCTTTCCAAGAACCTCCATTCCACCCGGTCGTACGCTTTGCTCATATCGAGTTTAATCGCTGCGAAAACCTTCTTTCCACCTGTCTTGGTTTTGAGGAATGATTAAGCTCAAAAGCCACGAGGATGTTATCAGTAATAAGGCGGCCCGGAATAAACGCTGATTGAGTTTCAGAGATAATCGATGAGATAAAAGGTTTAATCCTGTTAGCAACCGATTTAGAGGCAATCTTATAAATCACATTACATAGGCTAATCGGCCGAAAATGACTAACCGTTTCTGGGTCATCACATATCGGAATCAACACTATGTGTGTAAAGTTAAGAGATGAATCGAGCAAATGAAGATTAAGAATATCAAGAACAACTTTAACGACATCCTTGCCAACAATGTGCCAGAATTTATGAAAAAAGATGGGGGGGATACCGTCGGGCCCGGGAGATTTGAATGGAAATATTTGTGTAATGGACCTCACAACCTCGGCTTTCGTGAAAGGCGTGTTGATACTCTCGTTCATCTCATCAGAGACTCGAGGACACGCTATGTTCACCATGTCGTCAATGATCTCCATGGACGGGTTGGTCGAGCTGAATAAGAAGCTAAAGTAGTCTGAGATGATAGACCGAATTTCCGATTTCTCGTAACACCAGTCCCCAAGGCTATTCTTCAACTTATCAATGAGTTCCTTTTAAATCTAAACGAAGCTCGATTGTGGAAAAATCACGTGTTCCGATCCCCCTCTTTGAGCCACTCGGCTTTCCCCCTCTGCTTCCACATAATCTCCTCCTGGGTCAGACATCGTTGGGGCTCATTAGTACAGTGATGGATAGAAGCAAGAACCTCTTCAGTGGCCTCGTAACTTTGCAACTGTGTGATTTCCTCTTCA
Source organism: Sesamum alatum (assembly GCA_034509735.1). NCBI lineage: Eukaryota > Viridiplantae > Streptophyta > Magnoliopsida > Lamiales > Pedaliaceae > Sesamum > Sesamum alatum. Next base: position 32,336,974 of record JACGWO010000001.1, on the reverse strand, counting down.
AGCTTCTTAATTCTCTTTCTCAAGTTACCGAATGCATCTTGGTTCCATCTAATAAATCCAATGCGGCAGTTTTCCAGATTGTGGAAGACATTATCTGTGTTGCTAGCCTCTGAACCATGCTGCCAGGCTTCCAAGACAACTCTCTCGCATTCAGTCGTCCTCAACCACATAGCTTCAAACCTCCAAACTTTACCTCGATGCCATCCTGAGCTTTGCTGATCGAGATGTTCTGTGTTAACGATCAATGGAGAATGGTCGGATCCGAGGGCGGGGAGATGAGTCACCATTGTATTAGGAAACCGAGCGGACCAGCCCGCCGAGGTGCAACCTCTATCAAGGCGTGCTTGGACCGTATAAGGGGATTCCCTCCGGTTGCTCCAAGTGAAATTATCCCCAACAAAGCCAACGTCACTCAGTGAACATTCATCCAAAGCTGAGCGAAAATCTGCAATCTGTCTCCGGTTTCTTGGAATTCTGCCCGACTTCTCATTCTGATGAAGAACTTCATTAAATTCACCCACACAAATCCAATCTCTATTGGATTGGGAGCTGAGCTTACGAAGTAAATTCCACAAGTGTGAGCATTTCATATTATCTGGGTCTCCATAAAAACCTGTTAGACGTCATTCATCTGAATTGTTCCCGGTGAGATAGACACATCAATATGGTGCTGAGAGAATGATTGAAGACGGACATCCAAATCCTTCTGCCACAAAAGAGCCAAACCACCCGAACGACCACGGGCATCCACACTAACCCCAAACATGTCAAAGCGTTGTAACACACTGTCAATCCTTCTCCTAGTACATTTAGTTTCAATAAGAAAGATCAACGAGGGACGATGGAGGTAAATAATCTCGCCAAGCTTCCGAACTGTCCAAGGCCCCCCAAGCCTCGGCAGTTCCAACTTAGAATAATCATGGCGATCGGTGGGGTTGTGAGGCAACCTCCGTCGTTGGTTCTGGTTCATCGATCAACTATCTCCGCTTAGCATGAGGCTGGTCCGAGGGTGGAAGCAGGTCAACCGACCGAGGGTCCTTGCGTTTTTTCTAGCCAACAGTCTCCGGTTGGGAGAGTCTCCGAATATATTTCCTCCTTGGTTTCCTCGGAGGTTCAGCAGGAAGGGACGGATTAAAGAGAAGAGGGGCATTGGAGGGGGCATGGGAAGGGAGCAAGGAATTGGTAGCAGACATATGAGTAATGGCGCCGTAGATAGGGTTCAGATGTAGTTGGCCTGGTAAATGAAGAGGACTGAGAGTGTTAGCTGGGAAAGGAGGAGTTGTAAGGGTTTGGTATGGGGCAAGGGCTTGATTGTGTGTGTGCATGGAGGTGATATTTGTAGTGGGTTGGAGAGAGGTTTGCATGGGGGTGGGATCTGTATATATAGTGGACCGAGGGTTGGTTGTATGGGGTGGGTGGTTAGGTTCGAGGGTGTCACGTGGGTTAGTATGTATGTTATTAGAGGTGTTTAAGTCATGAGAGGAGGAGTGCATAGGAGTTGTAGGGTTTGCATGGGTAGGTAGTTTGCCTTGAGGTGACTCGATTGCTGCATGAGGGTTGGTTTGTTTAGGGTGGTTGGTGCCAATTACACGGGAAGGGTCATCAGATTGTCGAATAGCGGGTGGGTAATTATGGGAAGGAATCATCCTAGGAGTAATATATGGAATGACTGGATGGGGGTGCTGAATATAAGGCTGAAGATCTTCTGATTCTGCTGCAAGGTTGATAGGAATATTTTGAGGAATATGGTGGGAGGAAGCCGAATATTCATCTCTTGATTTGCTGACAGACTTACCCTCATTTTCGCCAAGAATATTAGAGCGTTTCCTAGTTCGTACCGGATCAAATATGGTAACTCCGCGTCGAGCAGTTGGGATCACGGGACGAGATCTAGTTTCCTTAGGAGCCTGGTCTGTCTCCCCACGGTGAGAGTGATGGGTTCTTGCCGTCGATCGAAAGCCTGGGTCTGCCCGGAGCCAAGCACCATTTGGAGTATCATCTCCTGGGTCCACAAATTCCGGTTCATAGCATTGCTCACAGAATTTAGACAAATGCCCCAAAACGCCGCAAAGGTAGCAGAAGTTCGACAATCTTTCATAGGTACAGGAGACCGTAAGTACATCATTATTCTCAGACCTGATGCGCATATATTGCATAATCGGTTTGTTGAGATCTATCTTGACTCTAATGTGTAATGTGGAGCTCCACCGTTTATGGTCATCCATATGCTCAACATCTATGAACTGTCCCATCCTGTTCCCGATGTATTCAGCAAACTCCTTGGTCATTTTCTGGATAGGTAGATCATGAACTTGGACATAGAATGCACACCAATCCAAGTTAACGCCTAGAGGATTTGAAGTATTATCAACCTCATTCAGAATCAAAGCATTCTTCTCGAAACTCCATGGGCAACCCTTGAGAGCACGATTTTTATCAACGATGTGGTTGAAGCGAAATAGATACCGATTGTTCTCAATAGCCTTAATATCCATGCCCTTAACCGGATTGAAAATAGCCACCATCAAGTCCTTAAACAAATCAAATCGGACATTCTTCGACATTAGCAAGCGGCCAACCAAATAGTGTCCTGTATCATCCAGATTCTCAGACCAGGTGTTACTCGAAATCACATCTCCTGTCTCCTCTACTGCAGTCAACTTTAGAGCCTTATTCAGCCTAGCCAACATATCCTCTTTGGCTATAGTCAGATGTGGTGAAAGCTAGTTCCTGAGTCCCGGTGAGATGCGCGGAGATCGTCAAGCTTCTGCTGGCCAGGCGCGAGAATCACCACACAAACTGCACAAAAAAACGAAATGAGAGAGAAATCGGGGAGTGTAAGGGAAGGAGGAAAAGGGGAAAGAAAAGTAGGAGTGAAGTCTCGAGCAGAGCAAAGCGCGTTCTGAAGTCAAAGGTGGTCGGAGAAGCACCAAAACTATCCTAACACTCTCTGTGGAGAGGCACAAGGTCCTCATACGAGAGACAGAGAGCTCTCATACGAGGGACGGTCCAAGTCCTTTTTAAATGGATTATTCAATTTGTATATATTTTAAACAAATTCAAATTTTATGATTAATTTTTTATCATAAAAATATACATATATATATATATATTTATCTTAAGACCCCAATCATCTATTCCATTTTAATCATGTACTTCTTAGTATAAACTTATATCAATCTCTTCGTATACTTTATGCAGTAAAATTTTATTTTCAATAATGTTAAATCATTATGTTTTGCAATTAGTTATTTCATTAACATATTTCTTTTATAATTTTTATTGGTTCATTAATATTGATAAAAATACGTTTTCACTTTTCATTCAAATATATTTTTTTTCTTTTTCTTAGCTTTATGATTGAATTTGATTTTCAATCTTCCATTGTTTTTCAGGTTTGAAAAAATCATAATCACTATTCCGTCTAAAATTTATGTTACAAAATTTTACTTAGCATCTTCTCCCATAGTAATTCGACTTCATTTTTTTCCTTAGCCAAATAATTTTAAAAAAATAACAAGACGTCTCAATATATTTTTCATTAATGTAAGTGGCAACCTCATAGACCATTGCGAGCTTCCTGATGCATTGCCAAATGATTTCTTTTTTATTCTTTTGCTTTTTGATGTCCAATTTCATATCGGTCATGTATTTTCCTTTTCTGTGTTTTAGTTAAACTTCTTTTCTTCATCTTTTAAATATTATTTTTTTTATTATTTTTATGGGCAATCCAACATGAAGTATTCTTATATTTACTTCTTAAAATTTTTTATATTTTATAATTAACTTATGTATTTGCTCTTATTATTAATTTTGGGTATTTACAAAAACTGTTTTGAATATTTGTTTTTCAATTATCTTTGTTTTCCTTAATTTTCCATTGATTACTTTTTTTTTCCTTTGATTAATTATTTTTTATTTATGTATTTACCTTCAGCTACAATAATATGTTCATAATTTTCTTTCAATCAAATAGTCATGATTTCTCTACTTGATTACCAAATGAAGATATATTTTATCTAATAATAGTTCATCGACATCTTTCCTCTTCGATTACAATTAAAAAAAGTTTTCTAAAATCTTGCTTTTCTTACCCTATTCTTCAAGTGCGGAGATATAAGTGTGAATATTTACTTAAATTAGTTTATATGTTTTTATCTTTATTTATTCAAGTTCAAGTTTTGTTCCATTAAATTTCATGTTTATTTCTTTAAAACTCTTATTGAATGATTATATAGACTAAAAATTCGTGCTATATTTTCTCCGCTAAATTTCTTTCATTCATCTTAGTATTTGGTAATGTTTACTAATAGTTTCATATTAGTTTTCATTCTTATGTACACGTTATTCTCTTTTTGTAACTATATATATACATAAATATACACTGATATTGTCACTATCATTTATTTTTTAATTTAGACGTTCAGGATAGAAAATTCAAACTAACATACAGAAGGAATTATTCATCGAAAAGTAATTTGATCATTTTACAGTATCTATATAATTAATGAATACATACCCACTTACAAGAAATTTTTTATTATTTTTTATTATTGTAATTATATCTTAATATTGTAGCGTTTTGAATTTCTTATAATATATGTATTCTTAGGATATAATTTAGAAATATAAACATTTTTACGTTTTAGGCCGCCATACCATGTGCGTCCCCATCGCCATAGCAGGATCCGACTGTTCTTCACATCTTTCTTTCAACACTCCTCTCGCCATGAGAATGCTCCTCCACGTGAGAAAGGGACGAGACCCGAGCACCGCATCCCAGAACGTGCACTGAGGGAAATAGCGACTTTTCAACACCTGGCTAAGGAGTGAAGTCAACTGAGTCATTAATCGCCACCCCTGCTTCGCTAAGAGACCAATATTGAACGCCTTTAAGTCCCAAAAATCAAGCCCTCCCGTCAGTGTAGGCCAACACAGTTTGCTCCACGCCACCCAATGCACCCGTTTCTCTCCTCTACTATGCCACCAAAAATTCTTCATAGCTGGAAACAACTCCCTCAACACATGATCTGGCAGCTTGAAGCACGACATGGCATATGTAGGCAACGACTGTAAAACTGATTTGATGAGCGCCCCTTTGCCTGCTTGCGACAACAACTTACTATCCCACCCTAATATGCGACCCCAAAACCGGTCCCTAATGTTGTGGAACAATGCGCTCCTTGAACGGCCTGATACTGCAGGGAGCCCAAGGTAATGATCATGAGCACGTTTATATGCATGCGTCTAGACTCCGCTTGCCCACATCCCCAATATTTCCGCTCACTACCATGCTAGATGTGGAGAAGTTTACCACTTGACTGGACGCCCTCGCGTACTAGTTCAAGATACTCCGGATTTCTTGCATTTGAGTTACCGTGTCCGGACTAAATAGTAGGGTGTCATCGGCAAACAATAGGTGGGAATTGCCGACGTCGAAGCTCCAACCCTGACACCCCGCAGGCTGCCCCTGCGTTCTGATTCCTGCACCAAACAAGAAAAAGCTTCTGCACAAAATATGAATAGATAAGACGATAGAGGGTCGCCTTGGCGGATACCCTGTTCCGATCGGAAGTAGCCAAATTGTGAGCCATTCAAAGTCAATGAGTATGAGACTGATGTAACCAACAACATAATTAAACTCACAAAATCACCCTCAAAACCTAATCTCAGGAGCGCACGTCTTAGGAATGGCCATTCTATCCTATCATTGGCTTTGCTCATATCTTGTTTCAAGGCTACATACCCTTCAACTTCCCAACTCTATTAAATTAAGTTCATTTGAAAAATTAATTCCGTGCAATTAATTACATGTACTCAAAAATTAAATTTACTCCAACTTTGTTTAAGTTTATTGTTAATTGAAATAAAAATAACAAATTAGCGTTTGTGTTGTATGTAACTATAATTATCATTTTCGATATAACAAATATTCTATAAAGTTTTAATTTTTAATTTAATTTGAGAATATACTGTATTGATAATTAATGCATTAGAAAAAATTATCAAATAGTTTTTATACATGAAGTCGTAAGGCAATAATAAATTTTAAGATGCTAGAATAAGTTATGAGGTTCAATAAAATAAAAGTTTTAATAAAAATTATGCGCGCAGGTCTTTCGTGCCACAATTTCTAATTTATTATAATAAAAAGACCTTGTATGGGTTCAAACCTATGACATATAGAAATAATTATTATAATAAAAAGAATTCGCAGGGGCCCGACCCATGATCTCTAATAATATTTATTATAATAAAAATAATTCCCAAGAGTTTGAACCCATGATCTCTAGGAATATTTATTATATTAAAAAAAATTAAAAATTTTAAAAAAATTAGAATTTTGATCAAAATTAAAGAATTTGTCCAAAAATTCGCCTTCAAATATATATGTTAATAGAATAGATAGATATATATAGAAAATAGTAATTTGAGAGGGCAAAAAGTAAATTAGCAAATGCCAAAAATATTCTACAAAACGTGTTTCTGTAGTAAAATCTAGTTGGCGATTGGATGAAGGGGTAAAAATAAAAGCGGTAGGGGAAGAAGGAGAAGGAGAAGCGTGTGGGATAGGGAGAGGGTGCGGTGGGGTCCACGGAGGACTTATGGATGTGGCGCTGGCGCCATCCGCTGCCGCTTTTGGTGGGCCCACGTCTTCTCTGCGTCGGCGGAATTTGTGGAGTAGACTTTGGTTTCTGCTTTCTCCTACATAGAGCCCCATAGTCATTATGGAATGGGTCAACATTCAGTTTCTAAATTTTGGGATTATATTTGTCTCATTTTTTTTTGTAAATTTATTCTATAATTTTTTATTATATTGACTTATTAATTGAATTAATTTATCACATAATTATTTAATTTATTAAAATATCCACAATTATATAATTAATGCTTTTAAAAAGAAAATAATATTGGAATTAGTCTAATTTAGAGTGTGTTGGATGCGCTTATAAACTTTTAAAATATTTTACTTAATTTTTCAAAAATTATATCATTTTTAAAATATCAAGAAACTTGTTTTAAATAATTTAACTTTGGTCTCGCTTGTAAAAATAATTGTCAATTGCCATTGCATAATCATTGCTAATTATTATATTCACCATGATCTTTTTTTATTTTTGACAATAATAATTAATCATAACAAAAATTGTATTTCTGCTAGTGTCATATAATTATAAATATCTATCACAAATAAAATTCAAATAAAATAAATGAAGTGGAATTGAAGTTATAATGGGATTATAAATAAAAATTTCAATTAAGAATTAACAGTCAACCAATTAATAGAAAAAGGACAACACGGTTCGCTCGATTGGTAAGATTGATGCCTCGTAATATGTTGTTGTAACTTCAAATCTCATGAATATGGGTGTATGACTATTTATTTTTGTAGTGTTATTTTCTTGTCTAGTTTAAACACATTTGTTGATTTAAATTATTGATATATATATATTAAATTAATTTTTAAATTTAAATGTATTGAACGTTTTAGTTAATCGCATATTATAAAAAAGAATAATAGAAAAGTGTGTCACAACTCATAAATGGCTTAAATAACCTACAACCTATCAAATTCTACATCTTTAATAAATGAATTGAATAATGAATTCTATAAGATACGTTTATTAATTATATTATGAATCTTTATATAGTGAGTTTGACTAGTGATGTTTATAGACTATGAATCCAAACTTAAGATTCAAATCGTACAAAGCTTTTAGTAGCTTATACAAAATATATTTCAATTTTTTAAGTTATTTAATTCATAGTAATTTCTTATATTTTATTTAATTTTATTAGATATACATAAACTTTTTTTTTCAAAAAGTTATATATGATAAATTAAAATTAATTTTGATGTCTTGATTTGTACTACAACAAAAGCCAATATTAGTTCATTAAATGACAATAATTTTAATTTCATCGTAATATTATTAGTGACAAAAATTGTGTATATAATTGCCACTATAAACAATTATGACACAATTATACTGACCATTTAGTGATAATACAAATATATGATAATTATATTTATTGTCATTGCATTGTCTTATAAATCCGTTACTAATTGTTATAGTGACAATTTTAAAAATAATGTTTCTATCACTAATTACTATTGACGACAATTTTTATGCAAATATGGTCACTATTAGAACTATGAAACTCATAGTTGCCATAAATATAAATGACAAAAAACTTTAATTTAAAATATTAGAAGTTTGATTAAAATTTCTTTATAGTCCAACCATACACTTTTATATTGACTTGGAAATTATACTATGATATCTTAAAATAATATAAATGCCCTTGAACTCGCTTTTAATATACAGAAAGCCCAAATATCCGTGCCAGCCTTATTCGGGAAGCAACAATCCGCTCCCATCTGGCTTGTATTTGGGTATGCATGGACAAATGATAATCACACGATTATATTTGTATTAATCGTTCATGTATAATCGTACAAATTAAAAATGAACTTTATAGTTTCTCTTTCACGACTTTATTGGCTTATGCATTGAATGTTTATAATTTGAGTCATTTCGACATTGTTCTCATGCGTTCCTTGCAGAGCACATAACCTAAATATTTTGAAATTTTTCTATATAAATTTGATCCTTTAAAATTTTATTAAATGCACACACACACATACATATGCCGTTTATAGAGAAAAAAAGCTTTTAAGTAAATTTTTTTAAAAAATTGTTTCACTTTTTTTTTGTACATTGTAGAAAATAAATAAAATTTTTATAAAGAAAAAAAAGAATTTATCTATACTATTATATAAAGCAAACCATATTTTCACTAATAAATGATGATTACTTACACCGTAATACCAAATTTTAAAATTATTAAAAATATTCTTATGTATATATACTATTATAAAGAGAAGAGGTGTTATCTATACGTACTATTTATAATTTATAATCTATCTATATTATTATATAAAAGAAATTCTTACTCACAAATGACAGTTAGTGACACCGTCGTACCACTTTTTTGTAATGCCTAAAATAACCCTCAACTAATATGATAACTATTTTATTCAACTTTTCAAAATTTATATTAATTATATAAATTAGTTTTTTCTTTCTTTTTTTTTCTTTTAATACGATGTATTAATTTATATATTTTATTATTATTTATAATATATTTTAAAGTGTAAAACATTATTTATTAAATACATAAAAAACAATGTGCCACGACAGTTAGTTTTAATAAAAACAAGTCGATTAACAATATTTTGGAGGGTGGGGAGAGTGAAATAACGAGGGGGAGTAAGTAGCAAAGAGGAGAGAAAGAGCGTGGAGAGGTGATAGGAAAGAAACAAGAAAGGGAGAGATGAAAGCACGTGGGGGTGGTGGGAGCGCGTCTGCGGCCACCCGTGAAGCACACCACATAATGTAATAATAAATAAGAAAAAGGAAAAGATAGAGAATAGGTAGAGCGGCGACGTGTCGTAAAGAAGGACAGAAAGGGGTGAGAGCCGCCTGGGCCGGCAGAGTGGGCAGGTGGGGTCCGCCCCCACCCACTGCTCAGAAGTTGCATTATTATTCGCCACGTCTCACGTGCATAGCAGCCATGCCGTCATCCCACTGCCTTACATAAAGCATCCTGGGGCGGCTGCCCCCCACCCCACCTCCCCCCTTCCTTAACTTTTCCTTCTCTCTCTCCTCTTTCACTATCTTATATTTATTTATTATTATACTGGATGTACATACGTAATTTAAATTATATTTAATTAAATAAATATAAATAAAGAATATGAAAAATTGATCAAAATTAATGAAATAAATTAGCTTTACATTTATAAGAACTACCTATGGTGACACGCCATTTCGATGTGCATATAATAAATAATTTTTTATATTTTAAAATATATTATAAATAAGAGTAAAATATATAAACTGATACATCACATTAAAAAAAAAAGAAGAAAAGAAAGAAAAAATTTATTTATCAATTAATATAAAATTTAAAAAGTTGAATAAAGTAGTTATCTTATAAGTTGAGGATTATTTTTGGCATTATAAAAAGATGATGCAACGATGTCATTAACCACCATTTGTGAGTAAAAAGGGGGTTTCTTTTATATAATAGTATAGATAAAAAATTTTGAGTGAACAAATTATTTATGCAAAAAATAACAAATAATTAAGGGTATTTTAGTTAATCTGCATTTAATAAGTCACGATAGGCGTCGTTTACTTTGAGGGATGAAATTAAGTAATGATAAATTAATGATGGATAAAATATAAGATGAGATTAAATTGTATCACTAATATTTTTATTTAAATAATCTATTTATCATGATTAATCATATATTTACTTAAATATAAGTAAATAAGAGATTGAGTTGGAGATCCAATCCAATTATTACAAGTAAATAAGGCCATAGTTATTTTAAGTCATGTTTACTTCAAAGATGTAATAATTGAAAAATATGATTGAAATGAAATTACATATGTGATATGATTATTTAATAAAAATTAATCTTACTTGCTTCAACATAATGAAAGTATGATGATCAAACCCACCTCTTCAGGTCGTATTCGTAGTCATAAAAATAGTGTTAATAGCACCGGGCCTTTGTTATAGCAACGGGCTTTGATCTAAAAATAAATATTGAACTGGGTTATATTATTAGTCCAATTTAGGTTAGTCCAATAAAGTAAACTATGCCCTTAGAATTTGGAATACTAATAAATAGTATAGATTATGATTTTAATTATTGTTTTCTTCTTTATATATTGACGGAAAGGTACTAGGATTTTTTTTTTTCCTTTTGTTCTATCTTCCTCGAATTTTTCTTAATAGATGTAAATTTTTATGTTTTTTTTTTTTTGTTGAAAGGTATGAGGCTATTGCTTTTTTGATTAATTTTTATGTAAGTTCTTCTTAATAGATGCTATTAAATATATACCGCAATACATCATCTATACTTATATAAAAAAAAGGGCCTTCACACTTATATACAATAGTTAATACACCATTACATTAATTTTTTTTTTCGGCCAAAGTACCCTTCAACTGATAAGATATCTGACTATTTAACTTTCAAATCTTATATTAACTGATAAGTTAATTTTCTTTTATTTATATATTTATTTATTTTAATGTAATGTATTGATTTATATATTTTACTATTATTTATAATGTATTTTTCAAATGTGAAAAATTATTTATTATATACACATATGTACTGCGTGGCATAACAACTAACTATATTAATTAAACACTAAGAGGGTGTTTAGTACATTTATAAACTTTTTAAAATATTTTATAAGATGATTTAGACGTTTTACATTTTCTTTTTGTAATATGGTTGGTAAAATTTATAGAAAATGACCTTTAAGTTCCAAAAATAAAATATTAGAAACTTATAAATTTCTTTAAAAATAAAGTAAGAATTTTTCAATTTATTTTAAAAATCTTAACATGTCCGTTCAATTTTCTTCGTGTCACATTTGAATTGATGAATTTGGATTTTAAGGAGTATTTGAAAAAAGAATTTCAAATGACATCATATTAGAAAATTTAAAATTCATCAATGTTCAACAAAATATGGTTCAAATTTAGAGTTGAAGGATTTGAAATCCTTTTAACCCGCGTTTATTTAAAGGGATTAGCTGAATAAGGTGGTATTCCGGTCTAATCTTGTGTTTACTTGCAAATGGGATGACCCGACTTTAATCCCTCACATCCTGCATTTATTTGGATAAATGATCGATTATAATCCCATCTGGCGCAGTAAGGTGGGATAAAATGCAAATTTACACCTCATGTTAGAATAGATGACCAGAAAGCCAATTGGATTGGCGGTTTTGGGAACTATTCATTAATTTTTATTATAACAATATTATCCTGATGAATAAAGTAAGTATTCATCACTAGCACTGTGTTTGTTGTGCTTACTACTAACATTGAACGACGTTTCAACGTCACAACAAATACCTACAGATCAATTGGATAATCTATGTAGTTGGGCTGCGCATTGGATGGAGGCTATGAAATCTAAAATGTTCCAAGTCGAGAACCTCGAGACTGGGCATCGAGTGTCCTATTGAGACTCACACTAAGTATTTCATTCACTGGGTGAGTGCCGAGTTTCATCGACGATAAACGAAGGTCGTCTATGCAATTTTAGTGGGTTAGTTGACAAGGTGGTCGATTGACTGAACTGACTCACGAGAATCGTCATATGGAAGCCTTGGAGACTTGGTCGGTATGACTGGAATACCCGGTTCTGATAGTACGGAATTAGTCCTCGGACTTGAGGAATCATGGCAGTCACGTGCATACTAAGACTGTATCTTGGATCTGGCGAGAGGTGATCATTCTGTAAGATGGTCATTATAAGCTTTGTCCAACACAGTTGAAGTATGTAGCGAGGACGATGGATTCCAAGATAGGATCTGTCCCCCGTCAGTATATGACGGTGATGTCTCCTATGCACTCTGAGATGGTTTAGACTCTGAAAGTCTATGGCCATAGCAATTGATTGAGTAGGAAAGGGTTTCCTACGTCGATCGATAGAGTGAACGTATCTTGAGTATTAAGCATAGACGCCTAGTCAAGGATGGGAACCGATGCCCAATTCCATACCCTAGACTAAGGTCGGGAGACGGTCGACAGTAGGAACGTACCCATACGGAATCGGTGCCTAAATGTTCACGCCAACATTCACCTAGTCTCTAGTGCCATGGGCCGTTGCTAGACGGCCACCCATGGTGACGGGCTCCCGTTGGACACGAGACTAAGTCTAGCTGAGGGTGAACATAAAGGGTCACACACAAATCACCGAGGAGGTGAAGGAATTGACTTGGAGTCAATTTCAGAGGATGACAAGTAATTGGATTACTTTTGGGATTGTCCATTGGATGGACGGACCAATATTGTATTGGATCCTCGTTTTATCGTAAATGGGATCGATTTAGTAGATAATCGAAGCTTGGATCGTTTAATTGGATTAAAAGATCAATGGGAATTATTTAATTGGACCATGAATTAAATAATATTTAATTCTTGGGCTTATTGTAATTGAATTACAATAAAATCCGGTCCATTAAATCTTGGCCCAAGAGAGGTGTTAATTCTACTCTTGAAATTAGAAGAAGTTGGACTTTTTCTAAAAGGGGATGACCGAAAATTACTTCTTTCGAAAGAACTAAAATCGGCCATGAAGGCCTTTGATGACAAGTTGACTTGTCTCTTTTGGAAAGAGACAAATCGATTCCAATCAAGCCTCTTTTACATGGTATAGTTAAATCATACCTTATCAAATGATAGACTTGATTGATGATTAATGGGGATTGATTGGAATGTATCTAGACATCCTTGGATGAACCTAGACACATTCCAATAATCACATTAATAAACTATATATATGTGTATATACTATCATCAAAGACAAGAGTTTTATTACTCATCTTTTTCTAGAAAAATGATTAGCACTCTCTACACACTCTCTCAAGCCATTTTCGGCCCCTCTGTCTCTCTACTCACTATATCCTCTTTGTTGCTTCATTGATCTAGGATCAATTGAAGAACAAAGTAAGATCAAGAAGAAACACTAATTTTATAGGGTAATCCCTTCTTCAATTTCATCCTCTAGATCCATTTTTCTCTAACAAGAAAAATGAGATCTGTCCCGGTGTGGTGTGGACTACGTTAGAGGATCTCTACATTCGTGTGGATGAACGTCGGGAGGAGATCAACGCGTGTAGCCGATCGGAGTAGAAAATCAAGAAAGGTTTTTTACGTTTATGTTCTTGTTTTTCCTCTTTTATTCTATAGCCATGAACGCCTAATTGTTATATACATGTTTGTATTACACGTTTATACACCGATAGCCCAGGAACGTTCAAGGGCACACCCCTTGAACGCGATTTAAATTCTTTTATTCCACACGTTTTTATCTCCACCGCGCTTCCGCCGCGTTCTCGGGCCGATCCACTTCCCTTCAAGTGGTATCAGAGCCCGGATCGGTGTATATGACTATGGATTACATGTTTTACGTGTGTAAGCATGTTCAACGTGTTTAGATGACTTTAAAAGCATGTGTTTATTGCTTTTAATTTACATAATTATTTGTTGAAATTTGGATGTTTAATAATGTTGATTAATCATGGATATTTGTGTGATTTTATAAAATTGGATTTTCTGAAATCTGGGTATTTGTTTCAGTTTTTTATGTGCAGAATAAATAATAATAATAATAAAAAATTACAGCAGCATAGCAGCTGCTGCCGGTCGGTAGCATGCTTCCTGCTACCGCATGCAGGCAGGGCGCCCATGCGCCCAGGCGTGTGCGCGGGCGCACGAGGTAGCCGCGCGCGCCTACACTGCCGAACAACTGGGCCATTTTTTCGCCATTTTTTCAAAAAATTGGATATTCTGGTATTTTGCATATTTTTCTAAAATATTTATTTTATGGCTAATTTAATTTTAGTTGAGAATGATTTTTCCTAAAATTAAATAGTCTAAGATTATTTTAAAAATGGTTCCAAACAACAACAAAAAAGAAAAAAAAATGTACATAGGTTGTACGAGGTTTCTAATATCCATTTTTGACATGTACTTTTCGCATTTAATTATGTTATGGTATGATATTGGATATAATTGATTTAATACATTATTTGTATTATTTGGAGCATGATTATATTGGATATGTAATTATGTTGTGTTTTGTTAATTGGATTAACAAGTGATGATCATGAAGCCCCTTGACCTGTGTATGGTTTTAAATTCCTTTTTAGGTGGGGCCTGCCTGTCTCTTGTTTTGGGACTATTATCTCCTAATTTCGCCTCATAATGTTAAGGCTTATCTTTTTTCCTTTTATTTCTCATGTATTCCATTTCTCTTCTGATGAGAGTAGTTAGGAATTTTTTGGTGAGGTTTTACATTTTATGTATAATAAAGCAAGCCCACGGAGAAAAAAAAAAAGAGACCTACGTTGGACGGAGGCCCAAGGTGAGACATCAAGGCGAAACAAGTAGAGTACAAGGCCCATTGGCATGATATTGGGTTAATTTCTTGTAATAGTGTAGGACCACCCTAGACAGACCATGGACTCACTGCGGGCTTAGTGGGTCATATAGGTTAGGCTCGTGATCATCCAACAGAAGTGAAACAATCGGGTAGGGTCCCGGAACACAACGGAAGCATAAAAACGTGAATTTAAAGGCATAATTTAAACGGATTCAAAGGGGTGTTCCCCTTTGAAGTTCCCGGGAATTCGGTATTTGTCAAAGCACAAATAATAAAAAGTAAAATGCTGAACATGTGGCTTAAAGGACAAGAATAAAGGTATATGTAAACGTAAAAGAAAACCAACCTTTGTTTGTATTTTACGTAGAATGGCTTCTAGCGTTGTTCCTTCTTTTCTTCCTTGTATGTCATGTGAGAGGTCAAAGTAGAACTCTTCTAAGTATTGTCCACACCACACTAAGGATTAATCTCTATTCTATTGCTAGATAGAAAATAGAAAAAAGAAGAAACAATTCCAAAGAAGGCACTATGAATTAGTGTACCTTGGAATGTTTTTGTTCAATCTTCTCTACGAAGTATGAACACTGAAGAGAGAATTTTCAGAGAGTTTTTGGCCTAAAAGTTCCAGCAAAAATGAAGCAAGTTAAGTGAATAATGTCTAGCAAAGTAGTTTTGTGTATGTAGAATGTAGAGTTCAAAAAACCACCTACATAAGGAACCTCCAAGGCAACTTCCACATACACACAATTCTAGCACATCCAATACACATGATAGCAAGAAAAAACCACCCAAAAAATGAGCAAAATTTCGTGCATATCATGTATACATGTGGAGGAGTTGAAACTCCTCCTTAACTAGCTTCAACTTGCATGAAAAATGGACTTGGATTTATATGTTTTTGGACTTGTATTTAATCAAATTAAATAAAGTCCAAACATGTATCCATTGGGAATTAATTAATCTAATTAATTTCGATCTATTTGAAGCTCATTTATTTATTTAATCCAATTAAATAAATATAAGTCCAAATTAAGAATAATTGATCCAATCAACTATTCTAGCCAAAACTGTTAGAATAGGTGACCATGTAAGCCAATTTTGGCAGGAATATGTAACCTATGTCTAGACAATTTCAGGTGTTTGACAAATCATTAATGAATAAAGAAGTGAATTTCATTTGGCATCACTTTGTTTGTGTACACTTATATTTGTTTTCCATATCTGTTCACTACGCAAACAAAGCCCACGGACTGAGAATCAATTTCGGGGACTGGGACTACGCTTGGAGGTAGGTCCATGGAATCAGTCTTCCCGAATCGGTCCGGAAATCTCCAAGTCAAGGAATCCCGAAAATGGGTACCGGGATTCCATTTGAGACTTGCACTAAGCACCTGCTGTCGTGTTTCATCGACGGGTGACGAGGGTCGTCTAAGCAGTGTTAGTGGGTTAGCATGCTAAGACGCAGCTGACTGAGGTGACTCGCGGGAACCGTCTTACGGAGGACCTTGAGTATGGTCAGCAAGGTATGACGTGTATTCCCGGTTCCAACGGTACAACCAAGTCCTTTGACTTGAGGAATTGCTCAGTTTACCTGTACGTTAGGGCTGTATCTTAGATATGGTGAGAGATTGCCAGAATTCTCTTTGGTAGTCATAAGCCATGTCTAGTACAGTTCTGGTGTACAAAGTGACAGTAGTTTCCAAGAAAGGATCTGTCTCCTGCCAATAGGTATTGACAGTTGAGTCTCATGTATGCTCTGTGTCTTGTCCCTAAAATCTGTGGCCACAGTAACTGAACAGAAGGGAAGGATTCCCTTGCGGCGTTTAGTGAGGACAGACCGACACTTAGGTCCAAAATGGGTACCTGCATTATCCGTGCCCTAGACTCTAAGTGATGAGACCGAAGACAGAAGGACAAGTGTACTGTTAGAGCCTAAATGTTCATCCCTGAATATTTCACCTAGTCTCTAGTGCCATGGACCGTTGCTAGATGGCCACCCATGGTAACGGAAGGATTCTAGGAATCCGACCAAGTCTAGCTGAAAGGTGAACCTAAAGAGTCACACACTATCCACACACATTTAGATATTTAATTAGGAATTAAATATTGGAGTGAAGGAATGATTAAATTGGATTTAATCGGGTCCTTTATTTTTTCTTGGAGAAATAATCCTTCTATTAGATATAAGGAATTAAATTGATAAATTAGATTTATCAAAGGGATTTATTTAATGGGCTTAAATAATATTTATATTTATTTCAGCCTCTTGGAAATATTTAAATAGGTTTTAAATATTCCATTAAATTAAATTAAATCAACGGTGAGATGAATGGGAGAGATGGATGGCTAGGATTGTTTTGACTAGGTCAAAACACTACTTTGACTAGGACTTTGACTAGGTCAAAATCCTAGTCAAAATAGAGTTCTTGAAAGAGGAGTTTAAAGAGGATTAGACTCCTCTTCTATATAAACCCCTAGCATTCTACAAGTTGAATGATGATGAAACTCCAACACACACAATACAACACACACACACGGATTCTCTCTCCCTCTCTCTCGTCCGATTCTCTCTCCCTCTCCAAGAAATATTTTCTTGGTTCTTTTTGTTCTTGGAACATTAAGAACTTGATGAATCAATACCATTAATCAATAATGTGTTATTGATTCATCCACTCCAAAAACATAAACTTGTTCGTTGCTAGCACGACGTGCAAGATACGTGGGTGGATCGTGTGTCACGATTTAGAGAGTCTCAAAGACGAGATCTTGGTGCAAAACGGGGAACAACGCTTGTAGCCGTTGAAGACGAAAACGACAACGGGTAGGTCTCGTTTTAATTTTTCGTCCTCTCTTTAATTTCCAACCCTATGGCCTCCATGATTTATTTTGTGTTATTCGTTCATGAGATACACCGAATGCCCGGGAAATTTCAAAGGCACACCCTTTGAAACGTGTTTTAATTTAAAAGCATGATTAAATTCCGTTTTAATTTTAATTATACCGCGCTTCCGCATTCGCGCTTTTCCCGGGACGATCCACAATTTCTTTCAGTGGTATCAGAGTCCGGTTCGGTGTATAGGCCTAGGGTTTATGTGCGTTTTAAGCATGAAACGTGATTTAGCATGTTTTAATTGAATCTTGAATTTCTTGATTATTAAAGCATGTTATTTTATTGCTTTTAATTCGTGTGAATTTATGAATGTTGGTGTTTTTCTGTTTTTCTTGGGAAACGGGATGGGAAATTAATCTGAAAACTGAGAGAAAACGCCACAGCCGGCCAGCCGGGAAGGCTGGCCGCGCGCAGCCGAGCACTGCCGGTAGGGCGGACGCGCGCACTGCCGGCCGCGCAGGGGCAGCGCGCAGCCAGGATGGCTGCGCGCTGGCGTGCGCGCATGGAAGCGCCTCCAGGTGCGCGCGCGGGTAGACAAAGGAGTCTGCGCGCGCGCGCCCGGCAGGCACGCCCATGCGCGCGCGCGCGCGCAAGGCTGACGGGCGGGGAGCCCGCGCGCGGACGGGCGGCGCGCGCGCACGAAGACGGAGACGTCTGCGCGCGCGCGCCCGGCAGGCACGCCCAGTGCGCGTCTGCGCGCGCGCTCTGCGCACAGCGCAGGCACACGGCCGGCGGCCAGCAAGCCAGCGCGCGCAAGGAAGAGGAGCCTGCGCGCGCGTCGGCCTGCCGATGCGCTAGGCCGTGCAGTGCGCTGCCGGTCAGGCGCGCGCGCAAGCAGGCAGGGGCCTGCGCGCGCGCGCCCGGCCAGGCAGCGCTTGCGCGCCGGCCGGCTGGCTGCCGCAGGCGGCGGCGGCCGGTGGCTGTGAAGCTAGGGTTTTGAAACCCTAGTGTTATTTTATTTTAAATTAATTTTCAGTTTTAATTTTGAATTAATTCTGAAAAATCGTTTTTTTTGGGTTCAATTTTTCCTAAGTTCCTAAAGACATTATTTTAGGAGTAAAATAAATTGGATTTGGAATCCCGGGGTTATTTTACTTAAGATAATGAGGAAAGGTTTTCCTAAAACGAGAAAAAAGATTAATATTACGAATATTTATATTTTTTATTTTCACACGTCGCACACATGTTCATTTATTTTCATCTTGGATTAATATGATTGGAAATCATGTGTTGTTGGAATATTATGATTATGTGATTGGATCATGTAATTACGTGTGTTGGATGGAAATGGATGATCACGAGCCCTAGACCGAATGTATGGTTTAATTTTCTGTTGGGCCTGTGTGCCTCTTTAACTGCTTTCTCCTTCTCTCTTTCTAGTGCCTTGGAATAATAAGGCTTTCTACCTCCCTCCTTATGTACTCCCCGGGTTTTCGCTGGGGTTTCTATTTTTTAATATGTAATGAGAGTAGACTAGGAGTGAGGTTTCTTTTTGTAATTGGTGGAGAAAAAGGAAGGACCACATGGAGAGCCCAGACCGGAGGTCCCTTGGAGTTTTCCATGAAGTGAAGAAAGAGAAAAGAGACCAAGGCCCATCAGCATGATGATTGGGTTACTATTATTGTAATAGTATAGGACCAACCCTAGATTGACCATAGATCCACTGCGGGCTCAGTGGATCGCATAGGATTCGGGCTCGTGATCATCCAACAGGGGCGTGCTAGGCTTTAATTTTGCATGTGGTTATTATGATGGATGAATGGCTTTTATTTATCATATAACTGCTATGGATGGATTTTATTTATGCATTATGGATGAATGTATGCATATATATTATGAGATCTCGGTCATTCACTACTCTCACATTGGTTGGACCAATGTTGAAATATTAGACCCTAGATAAAGTGGACATGAACTCTAGGAGTTCGTCCATGCCTTCCAATCCGTGGCATAGTGAGGAAGCTGTTTTAGGTCAATAGCGTGGTCTCACGAGTCGTGGCACGTTATTGTACTTAAAAGAAGCTGCACTGTGTCATGAACGAAAAATGGGCTGCTGTTACCTGTCTCACGAGTCGTGGGGTACTAGTGGGTCCATGGCTCAGTCGATTGGGTCGGGTCTAACGCCCAATTAGCATGATTCGCTTGGAGTCCTCGGGATCATGCGAAAGGGTGAGGCAATAATCTTGGGAATCTCGTGGAACGAGAATGGTATGGAATACCTCCCACAGGATCTTTTCCATGCGAATCGTAAAAGCGGGTATGGGAAAAATCGCTGTGGATCCCAAGCCCACTAGGAAAGGATTTCCCGAAAATCACGTTGAGAGTACCGTGTTTTCGTATAAATAGTGGGAGGATTAAATGACTAAAGACCAAGCATTTAATTATTTTATCAAACCACCGTCTTTATTTTCTGCTGATCGCGCGTTTGTTTTCTAAATGTAGATTTAAAATGTCTAAGAACCCACTATCAACCATTCTTGAGACAAACAAATTCAATGGAACAAAATTACAACGACTGGTTTGCGCAATCTCAGGATAGTCCTAGATTATGAGAACCAAGGCTACGTCATGGACGAGCCTCTCCCTAGGACCTTGCCGGAAGGTCCACGCCAGAAGAACGTGAGACGTTCGAGACTTGGCATAAGGATAACCGGAAGGTCCGTAGCGTCATACTTGCTTCGATGACTAATGAGAAGCAATATAAAAGGCTAGACGATGTCCCTTCCATTATGGCTCGCCTTAAGGATTGCTATACAGTCCCGGACCGGCATACTAGGTATGTCACGACCAAGGCGTTCTTTGGAACAAAAATGACAGAAGGATCCTCTGTACAAGAGCATGGGGTTAAAATGCTTACCCTAGTGGAAAAGCTCGAGGACCTAAAGGCAGGTCTCGATAACGAAACGTACATGTGATCCTTCAGTCAGTGGGAGCTCTATAGTGTTCCTAGTGCTTTACGTGGATGACATTCTGCTCATTGGTAATGACGTCAGAATGTTAGGAAACACAAAAGCATGGTTGTCAACCAAGTTTTCCATGAAGGACTTGGGTAAAGCCTCCTACATCCTAGGCATCTAGATTGTCAGGGACAGATCTAAAAGGATGTTAGGGCTCACCCAAAACTCGTATATGGAGAAAGTCCTAAAGAGATATCGAATGGACAACTCCAAACGAGGATTCCTTCCAATGAGGCATGGGATCAAGTTGTCCAAAAAGCAGTCCCCGCAGACTGATGAGGAACTTGAAAAGATGAAAGTCATCCCCTATGCTTCTGCCGTAGGTAGCATCCAATATGCGGTCCATTGCACCAGGCCTGACATTGCATACGCTTTGAGCGTGACAAGCAGATATCAGTCCTGTGCAGGAGAGGCACATTGGAATGCCGTTAAGGGCATCCTTAAGTACCTTAGGAGGACTAAGGAAATGTTCTTGGTCTATGGCAATGGAGAACTAATTCTGGAAGGCTTTAGCGATGCTAGCTTCCAGTCTGATGACGATGATGCCAAGTCTCAATCGGGGTATGTATTCAAACTCAACGGAGGAGTAGTGGCTTGGAAAAGTTCCAAGCAAGCAACCACTGCTGACTCCACCACTGAGGCTGAATACATAGCAGCTTCAGAAGCTGCTAAGGAAGCGGTTTGGATGAGAAACTACATCCAAGAGTTGGGTGTGGTGCCTAGCATCGCCGAGCCTGTTGTCATCTTCTGTGATAACAATGGTGCAATAGCGCAAGCAAAGGAACCGAGATCTCATCACCGTTCCAAACACATTCTTAGACGCTACCATCTTCTTAGAGAAATGGTAGGAAGAGGTGACGTTCGGATGGATCGAGTCAACTCAGCAGACAACACAGCAGACCCGCTGACAAAGCCTATGTCGCAGAGTGCTCATACGCAACATCTTGAGAAGATGGGGATTAGGCATATGGGTGATTGGCTTTAAAGGTCAAGTGGGAGATTGTTAGAATAGGTGACCATGTAAGCCAATTTTGGCAGGAATATGTAACCTATGTCTAGACAATTTCAGGTGTTTGATAAATCATTAATGAATAAAGAAGTGAATTTCATTTGGCATCACTTTGTTTGTGTTCACTTATATTTCTTTTCCATATCTGTTCACTACGCAAACAAAGCCCACGGACTGAGAATCAATTTCGGGGACTGGGACTACGCTTGGAGGTAGGTCCATGGAATCAGTCTTCCCGAATCGGTCCGGAAATCTCCAAGTCAAGGAATCCCGAAAATGGGTACCGGGATTCCATTTGAGACTTGCACTAAGCACCTGCTGTCGTGTTTCATCGACGGGTGACGAGGGTCGTCTAAGCAGTGTTAGTGGGTTAGCATGCTAAGACGCAGCTGACTGAGGTGACTCGCGGGAACCGTCTTACGGAGGACCTTGAGTATGGTCAGCAAGGTATGACGTGTATTCCCGGTTCCAACGGTACAGGCCAAGTCCTTTGACTTGAGGAATTGCTCAGTTTACCTGTACGTTAGGGCTGTATCTTAGATATGGTGAGAGATTGCCAGAATTCTCTTTGGTAGTCATAAGCCATGTCTAGTACAGTTCTGGTGTACAAAGTGACAGTAGTTTCCAAGAAAGGATCTGTCTCCTGCCAATAGGTATTGACAGTTGAGTCTCATGTATGCTCTGTGTCTTGTCCCTAAAATCTGTGGCCACAGTAACTGAACAGAAGGGAAGGATTCCCTTGCGGCGTTTAGTGAGGACAGACCGACACTTAGGTCCAAAATGGGTACCTGCATTATCCGTGCCCTAGACTCTAAGTGATGAGACCGAAGACAGAAGGACAAGTGTACTGTTAGAGCCTAAATGTTCATCCCTGAATATTTCACCTAGTCTCTAGTGCCATGGACCGTTGCTAGATGGCCACCCATGGTAACGGAAGGATTCTAGGAATCCGACCAAGTCTAGCTGAAAGGTGAACCTAAAGAGTCACACACTATCCACACACATTTAGATATTTAATTAGGAATTAAATATTGGAGTGAAGGAATGATTAAATTGGATTTAATCGGGTCCTTTATTTTTTTCTTGGAGAAATAATTCCTTCTATTAGATATAAGGAATTAAATTGATAAATTAGATTTATCAAAGGGATTTATTTAATGGGCTTAAATAATATTTATATTTATTTCAGCCTCTTGGAAATATTTAAATAGGTTTTAAATATTCCATTAAATTAAATTAAATCAACGGTGAGATGAATGGGAGAGATGGATGGCTAGGATTATTTTGACTAGGTCAAAACACTACTTTGACTAGGACTTTGACTAGGTCAAAATCCTAGTCAAAATAGAGTTCTTGAAAGAGGAGTTTAAAGAGGATTAGACTCCTCTTCTATATAAACCCCTAGCATCCTACAAGTTGAATGATGATGAAACTCCAACACACACACTACAACACACACACACGGATTCTCTCTCCCTCTCTCTCGTCCGATTCTCTCTCCCTCTCCAAGAAATATTTTCTTGGTTCTTTTTGTTCTTGGAACATTAAGAACTTGATGAATCAATACCATTAATCAATAATGTGTTATTGATTCATCCACTCCAAAAACATAAACTTGTTCGTTGCTAGCACGACGTGCAAGATACGTGGGTGGATCGTGTGTCACGATTTAGAGGGTCTCAAAGACGAGATCTTGGTGCAAAACGGGGAACAACGCTTGTAGCCGTTGAAGACGAAAACGACAACGGGTAGGTCTCGTTTTAATTTTTCGTCCTCTCTTTAATTTCCAACCCTATGGCCTCCATGATTTATTTTGTGTTATTCGTTCATGAGATACACCGAACGACAACGGGTACGTCTCGTTTTAATTTTTCGTCCTCTCTTTAATTTCCAACCCTATGGCCTCCATGATTTATTTTGTGTTATTCGTTCATGAGATACACCGAACGCCCGGGAAATTTCAAAGGCACACCCTTTGAAACGTGTTTTAATTTAAAAGCATGTTTAAATTCCATTTTAATTTTAATTATACCGCGCTTCCGCATTCGCGCTTTTCCCGGGACGATCCACAATTTCTTTCAAAAACCCGATAAATTAATCAAATTAATTTAAAGATTTTTAGTCCAAAAAATTAACTAATCTAATTAATTAATTCTTGGACCATCCATCAAATGAATTTCTCAATAAATGATCCAATCATTTATTTTTCCTCTTGAATAAATTTAATCCGATTAAATTTACTAGGTTCTTCTAGAATTAATTCCAAATTAATTCCGCCAAATCCAAAGTGATTTGTGTGTGACTCATTAGGTTCACCCTCACCTAGACTTGGTCCTGTGTCCAACACAATTGGTACATTAAATTCAATTTAATTAACTGTTTTCCGATTAACCATTATTCGGAAAAACGCCCGTCACCATGGGTGGCCGTCTAGAAACAGTCCATGGCACTAGAGACTAGGTGAATGTTCGCGTGAACATTTAGGCTCCCGAGTTCCATACGAGTACGGTCCTTCCATCATCCATCTCCCGGTCTAAGTCTCGGGCATGGAATTGGGCGTCAGTTCCCATCCTGGACTAGACAACTATGCTCAATAACTCAAGACACGTTTGCTCTATTGATCGACGTAGGAAACAATTCCCTACTCGACCAATCGCTGTGGCCACAAATTTAAAGAGTTTAAACCATCTCAGAGTGCATAGGAGACTCGACTGTCACATACTGACAGGTAATGGATCCTATCTTGGAATCCACCGTCCTCAATACATATTCCGACTGCACTGGATAAAGCTTATGATGAACGTATCCCAGATACGGAGATCTCTTGCCAGACCTAGATACAACCATCATATGCATGTGACTGCCATGATTCCTCAAGTCCGAGGACTAATCTCGTTCTATCGGAGTTGGAAATTCCAGTCATACCGACCAAGCCTCCAAGGCTTCTATATGACGATTCCCGCGAGTCAGTTCAGTAAGCTAACAACTGTTAGAATAGGTGACCAGAAAGCCAATAAGTTTGGCAATTGGTAACCTATTTGACAACTTGATGTAAATGTAATATTATTATGTGATGAATAAAATGAGTGTTCGTCACTATTGGTGCTTACTTTGTTGCACTCATTTCACATATGTTAAAATGGTGTTTTACTTATATCGCAACAAAGCCCACAGACCACGGTTAACAACTCATGCAGTTGGCCACGCATTGGATGGTGGTCATGAAACTTGCATCAAGACAGGGCATCAAGAGTTCTATTGAGACTTGCATCAAGAGTCGTGTTCATTGGATGAGTGCCATGTTTCATCGGCGACAGGCGTAGGACGTCTACACGATCTTGATGGGTTGGTCGACTGGGGTCGAGCCGACTGGACTGACTCGCAGGGATCATCATATGGAAGCCTTGGAGGCTTGGTCAGTATGATTGGATTTCCTCGGTTCCGATAGTACGGGAGTAGTCCTCAGACATGAGGAACCATGGCAGTCACGTACACAGGACGGCTGTATCTTGGATCTGGTGAGAGGTGATCATTCTGTAAGATGATCATTATAAGCCTTGTCCAGTGCAGTCGGAGTGTGTAGCGAGGATGGTGCGTTCCAAGAAGAGGATCCGTCCCCTGTCAGTATGTGACAGAGGTATCTCCTATGCACTCGGAGACATGTTTATGCTGTTTAAAGCTGTGGCCACAATGGTTGGTCGAACAAGGAATGGTTTCATGTGTCGACGCAATGAAGCATACGTAGTCTCGTGTATTAAGCATAGATGCCTAGTCAAAGATGGGAACCGACGCCTAATTCCATACCCTAGACTGAGGCCGGGAGACGGTAGACGGAAGGATCGTACCCGTACGGAATCGGCGCCTAAATGTTCACGCCAACATTCACCTAGTCTCTAGTGCCATGGACCATTGCTAGATGGCCACTTATGGTAACGGGCCCTTGTGGCACACGGGCCCAAGTCTAGCTGAGGGTGAACCTAAAGGGTCACACACAAATCACCGAGAAGGTTGAGAGATTGACTTGAAGTCAATCTCGAAGGATAAGTAAGCAATTGGATTATTTAAGGGATATTTCATTGGATGGACGGGCTGATATTGTATCGGGCCCTCGTTTGATCGGTAAATTGGATCTATCGATTAAATATGGAAAGTCGAGATGTTGGATCTTTTGATTGGATTAAAAGACCAACATAAATAATTTAAGTGGATATTAAATTGGATTTAATTTTGGGTTCATCGTAATTGGATTACGATAAAACCCAGTCCATTAAATTTTGACCCGAGAGGAGAAATAATTTCTATTTTGGAATAGGAAGAAGTTGGACTTCTTCCATATTGAGCATGGCCGAAATGCTCCCTTGGAGGAAGCAAAATTCAGCCATGTTCATGCAAGGTGGCGGTTGACTTGTCTCTTTTGGTAAGAGACAAATTAACTCCAATCAAGCCCTTCCCTTTTGGTATGATTTGATCATACCTTAAAAGTTGGTAAGCTTGATTGAAGAATTAATGGTGATTGATTGGAATGTATCTAGACATCCTTGGATGAACTTAGACACATTCCAATAATCACATTAATTTTGTATATATAGGAGTATATACAACTCCTTGTGTATGAGAATCATTATTCATCTTTTCTAAGAAAAGAGAAGACAATTTTCGGCCTCTCTCCTCTCTAACTCTCGGCCACTCTCTCCCTCTCTCACTTGTGTTCTTCACTTGATTTTGAATCAAAGGGAAGAACAAAGTAGGTTTAAGAGAACACTAATTCATAGTGTTTATTCTCTGAAACCGATTCTTTCATAAACCCATTTTCTTCTAGCAAGGAGAACGTGAGTTTCTTCCGGTGTGGTGTGGATCACCTTTGGAGAGTCCATACGTTTGGATTTGTGAGCATTCCGGAGAAGGAACAACACAAGTAGCCGAGCACACGTGAAATCTACAAAGGTAACGGTTTATTACGCTTTAGTAGATTTACTTTTCATCTATGTCCTATGTGTTTTATATATATATATATGTTTAAATATTAACACATCCTACATCGAAAGCCTGGTTGAGCACCTAAGGGTACAGCCCTTGGGATCACATTTATTTAAATTGTTTAAATTTACGTATCTATCTCGCCTTTCTCGCTTCCGCTCGCGCTCCTTGGCGGATTCGGTTGTCCTTCAAGTGGTATCAGAGCCCGGTTCGATGTAAGGGGCATAACCCTATGTGCTTGGCATGATCTACTTGCTCTTATTTCTTTAATGGCATGTTAGATTGCATGAATACATAAATAAATATGATGATTCTATTGTTTAAATTTCATGGACGTTAAGCATGCTAATTTTGTAAGATTGAATCTAGAATTACATGCTCATTTTCAGTTTATTATTGTTGTTTTGTGCTAAAAAGAATGTCGAAATATAATGAAAAATGGATAGCAGAGGCAGCGGTTGGCTGCCGCCCCTGCCGGCCGGTCACTGGCTGGCAGGCACGCTGCCGGGCGCGCACGGGCTCATGCCTGCGCGCAGGCCTAGTCGGCGTGCCTGCTAGCATGCATGCTGGCAGGGGCGGCCGCGCGTAGGCGGGTGCCTGCACGCGGATGCTGCGCACAGGGCTGGCTTCCTAGGCGCGCGCACTGCCCTGTGCGCGCGGCTGGCCGACAGGCACAACGGCTGGGCCGTTTTGTGCCGTTTTCGACGTTTTCTGGAAAATTTGATTTTCTGTTTTTTTTTTGCACATTATTCTGAACATGTATTAATTTTGCACATTTGATTTTGGAATAATTGGATTGTTCCTTAGATCAAATTTGCTTAATTAATTTGGGATTAATACATGCATTGGATGCATTGTTTATAATGTCCATTGAATTTGAAATTTGAATCTTTGCATATTGTTTATGTATTTATGTTTTGTGATGTTGGACATCACTTAGATATTTGGAATATCCATGGTTTAAGCATAATTATTTGGAATAATTGTGTTATGTGCGTTGATGGAATCAACATGTGATGATCACAAATGCCCTACACCTTGTGTATGGATGAATGTATGATTATTTACATTTTTGTTGGGTGGGACTTGCGTGCCTCTTGTTTTGGGACTATCATCTCCCGTATTTTAGCCTCATGATGTTAAGACTTGTTTTTATTTCCATGTATTACTTTCAATTGTAATGAGAGTAGATAGGATTGGTGAGGTTTTAATTTTAACAAGCATATGGAGTCGGAGACCCCGAGGTGGAGCATCAAGGCGTGAAACAAGAACATTACAAGGCCCATTGGAACGGCAATGGGTATATCACTTTGTAATAATTTAGGACCACCCTAGACAGACCATAGACTCACTACGGGCTCAGTAGGTCGCATAGGTTGGGGTTGTGATCATCCTAACAGGGATATGCTATATTTTCTGCATGGGCCGTATTTATTTATCGCTTTAAATATCGGATATTTATGCATGCTAAAACACCTTAATGTGATGAGGCCTCAGTCATTCATTAAACTCTCATTTGGTTGGACCAGATTAAATATTAGGCCCAAAATGGACTTAGATCAAAATGGTATTTTGATATGTCCGAGCCTTCCATCCACAGCAATGTGGTGAGGAAGCTACCACTACCCAAGTGTGGTCTCACGAGTCATGGCACACTTGGACTAGGGAAAAGCTGCACTATTGTTGTGAACAAAGAGACTGCATTCGCTGTTTTCCTGTCTCACGAGTCGTGGGGGGGCGACAATTTGAGGCATGATTTGGTTGATGGGTCGGGCCCAACACTGAGTAACATGGTTCGCTTGGAGTCCTCGGAACCATGCGAATAGGTGAGGCAAAATATCTTGGGAATCTCATTGGATGAGAATGATATTGGATATCTCCCACGAGGTCTTCTTCATGTGAATCGTAAAAGCGGGGCATGGAGATTACGCTCGTGGATCCCAAGCCCACTAGGAAATAGTTTCCTGAAACTCCGCTTGAGAGTGGCAAACTTTCGTATAAATAGTGGGAGGGTTAAAGACTAAAAGACCATGTCTTCAACTTGAACAATAATATTACCATCATCTGCTAGTTTCTGCTTTACATTTTATTAATGGCGATATGTCTAAGAATCCATTAACCATGGTACTTGAGACTAATAAATTCAACGGAATGAACTACTCGGACTGGCTGAGAAACCTAAGGATTGTCCTCGATTTCCAGAAGTAAGACTACGTCTTGGACGAGCCGCCGCCGAGCGACTTACCGGAGGGGTCCACGCCAGAAGAACGTTTGACGTTTGAGAAATGGATAAGGACAACCGGAAAGTACGCAGTATCATATTGGCTTCGATGTCTAGCGACATCCAGAAGCAATATGAGAGGCTGGACAACGTCTCCGCCATAATGCTCCACATTAACGAGGTTTATGCAGTTCCAGATAGGCATATTAAATATGCCGCCACAAAAGCATTCTTTGGCACCAAGCTTGCTGAAGGATCTTCTGTACAAAGTCATGGGGTTAAGATGCTCTCCCTAGTGGAGAAACTCGACTACCTTAAAGCTGGGCTTAACATTGACACGTACATTGACGTGATCCTCCAGTCGCTTCCTCCTTCCTATGACCCGTTTGTTGGAAACTACAACATGAACGGACTTGAGAAGTCTATTCATAAGTTGATCAACATGCTGGTCCAATACAAGGCAACGACCCACAAGTCGGCGCTGAAGTATTGATAGAGAGGCTTCGACCTCCAAGGCGAATGGCAAGAGGCCGGACACTGGAAGAGGAAGAAGGGAAAATGGAAGACGGTTGCGGCCCCTGCTCGCGCTCCAGGCACCCCAGTTGCTCCGGTGGGACCAGGCAAAGAGAAAGGGAAAGCCCGTGGTTCTCAGCGGTCCAAGACAAATGATGTCTGCAGGCATTGCCAAGGAAAGGGGCATTGGAAGAGGGAGTGCCCACAACTCCTCTCCAACCCAGGTATGTTTATGGTTGAAGTAAACATGATAACTAATTCTGCTTCATGGGTATTGGATACCGGGTGTGGTGCTCACATCTGCAATGATTTGCAGGCACTGCAAAGAAGCAGAAGGCTAACCAAGGATGAGATGATCCTGAGGCTAGGCGATGGCAAGGCCGTTGCTGCGGAAGCCGTAGGATCAATGGAGTTAGCCATTAGTAGTCATGTTAGGATTGTACTGAACGACTCTTTCTATGTACCTAATATGATTAAAAATATTGTATCTATCCCAGTCCTTGAAAATGAGGGATATTCATTTACCATCAATAAAAATGATTTTTTTCATTATAAAGGATGGTATTTCTCATTTGCTTGGTATATTGGTAAACGGTCTGTACATACTTCAACAGTCTAATTGGATTATAGCTGCGGAACACAAACAAAAACGGGATAATCATGATAACGCACAGATATGGCATGCGAGGTTAGGTCATATTTCTAAAGATAGGATAAGAAGGTTGGTGGACTCAAAGATTCTAGAAATAGACGATTTGGACAACCTACCGACCTGCGAATCCTGTCTGAAGGGAAAGATGACCAAGAAACCCTTTGTTAGACAAAGCACGCTAGCCAAAGGTCTGTTGGATTTGATCCATACGGACGTCTGTGGCCCACTAAATACTCAGGCTAGAGGTGGGTACTTGTACTTCATAACCTTTACCGATGATCACTCACGGTATGGTTATGTTTACCTGATAAGGTACAAGTCTGAAACCTTTGGAAGGTTTAAGGAATACAGACTTAAAGTAGAGAACCAAACCGATCGAAAGATCAAAGCCCTTCGGTCGGACCGAGGTGGAGAGTATTTGAGTGGTGAGTTTACTGATTATTTAACAGAAAATGGGATTCTCTCTCCATGGATCCCTCCTGGAATACCACAGCTTAATGGTGTGTCTGAAAGGAGGAATCGAACCTTGTTGGACATGGTCTGATCTATGATGAGTTTTACCGAACTCCCCCTTTCCTTCTAGGGATACACTCTTGAGACGACGGCCAAAGTTTTGAACTTGGCACCATCTAAGAAGATATCCCAAACGCCATATGAGATATGGCATGGCAAGCCTGCCTCCTACAAATACTTGAAAGTGTGGGGTTGCCCCGCATATGTCAAGAGATTAGTGGGACATAAACTGAACTCAAGGTCGAGTTTATGCAGGTTTCATTGGCTATCCAAAAGAAACTGCGGGGTATTATTTCTATGATCCCTCCGAGCAAAAGGTTTTTATCTCGCGAAACGCAGTGTTCTTGGAAAAGGGTTTTCCATCGGATAGTCGACGCGATGAGGTACTCCTTGAGGAATCAAGTGAGGTACCTCGTGAGGCGGCAGTGACATCTAAGCCGGTAGTTCCCACTGATAATGTTCCAGTCCTCCGTAGGTCAGCCAAAATATCCCATGCACCTGATAGGTATAGATTTTTGGGCCTGACCGGTCAGTTGGATAATGATCCAAAGACGTACGGAGAAGCGATGTCGGACATTGATTCGGATAAGTGGCTTGAGGCCATGAAATCCGAGATGGACTCGATGGGTACAAACCAGGTTTGGACCCTAGTGGACCCACCCAAAGGGCTAAAACCCGTAGGGTGTAAATGGGTCTACAAACATAAGCTTGGAGCTGACGGGGAGGTTACAATTTTCAAAGCCAGGCTTGTGGCGAAGGATTACACTCAGCGATCTGGGATCGATTTTGAGGAAACCTACTCGCCTGTAGCAATGGCTAGTCCATTCGGATACTGCTTGCCATAGCAGCATGGTATGAGTATGAAATATGGCAAATGGACGTGAAAACCGCCTTCCTCAACAGTTTCGTAGAGGAAGAGATCTATATGGATCAGCCGGAAGGTTTCACATCTGTTGGAGAAGAGCAGAAGGTCTGCCGTCTCCAAAGGTCCATCTATGGCCTCAAACAGGCTTCCCAAAGCTGGAACATACGTTTTGATGAAGTCATACGGGGATATGATTTCATCAAGAACGAGTCTGATCCTTGTGTATACAAGAAGATCAGTGGGAGCTCAGTTGCGTTTCTGGTGCTTCACGTGGATGACTACTTGCTCATTAAGAATAATGCTAAGATGTTGGGTACCACTAAAGCTTGGTTGTCAACGCAATTCTCCATGAAGGATATGGGCGAGGCATCCTACATCCTTGGCATCATGATCTACAGGGATAGTTCTAGAAGGATATTAGGAATGGTCCAGTATTCGAATATTGAGAATGTCTTGAAGAGATTCAAGATGGAGAACTCAAAACGAGGATTCCTTCCTATGAGGCATGGAATTAAGTTATCCAAGAAGCAGTCTCCTAAGACTGATGAGGAGCTTAAACAGATGTTGGACATCCCCTATGCTTCAGCTGTAGGCAGTATACAGTATGATGTTCAGTGCACTAGACCTGATGTGGCTTTCGCTTTGAGCGTAAATAGTCGATATCAGTCATGTGCCGGGGAGGCACACAGGAGTGTGGTCAAGACTATCCTAAGTACCTGAAAAGGACTAAGGACATGTTCTTGATCTACGGCGGTGGAGAGTTGATACTGGAAGGCTATAGCGATGCTAGCTTCCAGTCGAATGACGATGATGCCAGGTCTCAGTCTGGTTATGTGTTCAGACTTAATGGTGGCGTGGTTGCTTGGAATAGTTCCAAGCAGGCTACCACGGCGGACTCCACCACAGAGTCTGAATACATAGCAGCTTCGGAAGCTGCTAAGGAGGCGGTTTGGATGAAGAGCTACATCCAAGAGTTGGGTGTAGTACCTAGCATTGTTGAGCTAGTAGTTATCTTCTGTGATAACAACGGGGCCATATCGTAAGTAAAGGAACCGAGATCTCATCATCGATCTAAGAATATTCTTAGACGCTACCATCTCCTCAGAGAGATGGTTAGCAGGGATGATGTTCGGATGGACCGAGTCAGCTCCGCAAAAAACATAGCAGATCTACTTACTAAGCCCATGTCGCAACTTGCCCATACTCAACATTTGGATAAGATGGGTTTGAGGTCAATGGGTGATTGGCTTTAGGTCAAGTGGGAGATCGTTAGAATAGGTGACCACAAAGCCAATAGGTTTGACGATTTGTAACCTATTTGACAACTTGATGTAAATGTAATATTATTATGTGATGAATAAAATGAGTGTTCGTCACTATTGGTGCTTACTTTGTTGCGCTCATTTCACATATGTTAAAACAGTGTTTTACTTATATCACAACAAAGCCCACAGACCACGGTTAACAACTCATACAGTTGGGCCACGCATTGGATGGTGGTCATGAAACCAACTGATTAAGAGTTGGGCCTGAAACGTTCCAAGTCGAGGACCTCGACACAGGGCATCGAGAGTCCTATTGGGACTTGCATCAAAAGTCGTGTTCATTGGATGAGTGCCGTGTTTCATCGGCGACAGGCATAGGACATCTACACGATCTTGATGGGTTGGTTGATTGGGGTCGAGCCGACTGGACTGACTCGCGGGGATCATCATATGGAAGCCTTGGAGGCTTGGTCGGTATGATGGGATTTCCCGGTTTCGATAGTACGGGAGTAGCCCTCAGACTTGAGGAACCATGGCAGTAACGTACACAGGACGGCTGTATCTTGGATCTGGCGAGAGGTGATCATTCTGTAAGATGATCATTATAAGTCTTGTCCAGTGCATTCGCAATGTGTAGCGAGGATGGTGCGTTCCAAGAAGAGGATACGTCCCCTGTCAGTATGTGACAGAGGTATCTCTTATGCACTCGGAGACATATTCATGATGTTTAAAGTTGTGGCCACAGTGGTTGGTCGAACAGGGAATGATTTGCTGTGTCGACGCAATGAAGCATACGTAGTCTCGAGTATTAAGCATAGATGCCTAGTCAAGGATGGGAATCGACGCCCAATTCCATACCCTAGACTGAGGCCGGGAGACGGTAGACGGAACGACCGTACCCGTACGGAATCGGCTCCTAAATGTTCACGCCAACATTCACCTAGTCTCTAGTGCCATGGACCGTTGCTAGACGGCCACTCATGGTAACGGGCCCTTGTGGCACACGGGCCCAAGTCTAGCTGAGGGTGAACCTAAAGGGTCACACACAAATCACCAAGAAGGTTGAGAGATTGACTTGGAGTCAATCTCGAAGGATAAGTAAGTAATTGGATTACTTAAGGGTCCATTGGATGGATGGGCCGATATTGTATCGGGCCCACGTTTGATCGGTAAATTAGATCTATTGATTAAATATGGAAAGTCGAGATGTTGGATCTTTTGATTAGATTAAAAGACCAACAAGAATAACTTAAGTGGACATTAAATTGGATTTAATTTTGGGTTCATCGTAATTGGATTACGATAAAACCCGGTCCATTAAATTTTGACCCGAGAGGAGAAATAATTCCTATTTTGGAATAGGAAGAAGTTGGACTTCTTCCCATATTGAGCATGACCGAAATGCTCCCTTGGAGGAAGCAAAATTCAGTCATGTTCCATGCAAGGTGGCGGTTGACTTGTCTCTTTTGGTAAGAGACAAATCAACTCCAATCAAGCCCTTCCCTTTTGGTATGATTTGATCATACCTTAAAAGTTGGTAAGCTTGATTGAAGAATTAACGGTGATTGATTGGGATGTATCTAGACATCCTTGGATGAACCTAGACATATTCCAATAATCACATTAATGACGTATATATAGGAGTATATACAACACCTTGTGTATGAGAATCATTGTTCGTCTTTTCTAAGAAAAGAGAAGACAATTTTCGGCCTCTCTCCTCTCTAACTCTTGGCCACTCTCTCCCTCTCTCACTCGTGTTCTTCACTTGATTTTGAATCAAAAGGAAGAGCAAAGGCGGTTTAAGAGAACACTAGTTCATAGTGTTTATTCTCTTAAACCGATTCCTTCATAAACCCGTTTTCTTCTAGCAAGGAGAACGTGAGTTTCTTCCGGTGTGGTGTGGATCGCCTTTGGAGAATCCATACGTTTAGATTTGTGAGAATTTCGGAGAAAGAACAGCTCAAGTAGCCGAGTACACGTGAAATCTACGAAGGTAACGGTTTATTATGCTTTAGTAGATTTATTTTTCGTCTATGTCCTATGTGTTATATATATATATATGTTTAAATACTAACACATCCTGCATCGAACGCCCGGTTGAGCACCCAAGGGTACACCCCTTGGGATCACGTTTATTTAAATTGTTTAAATTTACGTATCTATCTCGCCTTTCTCGCTTCCGCTCGCGCTCCCGGGCGGATCCGCTTATCCTTCAACAACCTTGTCAACTAATCCTCGATGCCCTGTCTCGATGTCCTTGACTTGGAACATTTCAGACTACCCTCAAAAGTTGGTATCATAGCTGCCATCCAATGCGCAACTCAACTACATGGGTTATCCAATTGGTCTGTGGGTATTTGTTGTGACGTTAAAACACCGTTTAGCATAATTAGTAAGCACAACAAACACATAGTGCCAAGGATGAATACTTACTAT
Source organism: Sesamum alatum (assembly GCA_034509735.1). Classification (NCBI taxonomy): domain Eukaryota; kingdom Viridiplantae; phylum Streptophyta; class Magnoliopsida; order Lamiales; family Pedaliaceae; genus Sesamum; species Sesamum alatum. Next base: position 32,301,684 of record JACGWO010000001.1, on the reverse strand, counting down.
ATTCATCAAATCAATATTACTTTAATAAAGATTGCTAAATAGTATCCAAAACCGCCAATCTAATTGGCTTTCTGGTCACCTATTGCAACAATCTCCTACTTGACCTTAAGCCAATCACCCATGTCGCTCAGACTTATCTGAGCATGAGTAATCTGGGATATCCGGCTCGGTCTCACGGGTCTACCTTATTTCTACCAAGATGATGCGGTCAACCGCACGTCACCTCTTCATACCATTGCTCCAAGCAAATGGTACTGTCTAAGAATTTTTTTGGATCCGTGATGAGATCTTGGTGCTTTAGCTTGCGCTACAGCCATGTTGTTATCCTCCAAGGTAACTACTGGCTCGGCCGTGCTAGGCACCACACCCATGAAAGCCTTGGGTAGGCGTGTGGATCGTCCCGGGAATAGCGCGAATGCGGAAGCGCAATATAATGTAAATTATAAAAATTTAAACATGCATAATACGTATATTAAAGTAAATCGTTCAAGGGGTGTGCCCTTGAAATTTCCAGGTGTTCGGTGTATCTCATGAATTATAAACATACAAGAATCATGGAGCCCATAGGATTGTAAAATAAAGAAGACGAAAACGTAAACGGAAACCTACCGATTCGTCGTTTTCCTCTTCTAACCGGTACTCGCGTTGTTCCCCGATTTGCTCCAAGATCTCGTATGTGAGACCCTCTCAATCGTGACACGCAATCTGCCCACGTATCTTGTACTTCGTGCTAGCGAACGAACAAGTATTTTGGAGAGGACGGATCAATCACACATTATTAGTTTAACGGGATTAATCCTCTTATGTTCAATTGTTAACACAAAAAGAACAAGAATAATTTTCTTGGAGAATAAAGAGAGAGAGAGGCGGACGAGAGAGGAGAGAACACGAGAGAGAGAGAGTGTGTGTGTGTTGAAGATTCATCATCTCTCTAAAGGTGGAGGGTTAGGAATATATATAGAGAAGGAGTTTAATCCTCTTCAAACTCCAACTCTAAGAAGACTAATTTAATTAGGATTTTGACCTAGTCAAAGTAGTTTTTTGACCTAGTCAAATAAATCCTAGCCATCCATCTCTCCGTTTAATCTCAACCATCCAATTAATTTAATCGAATATTTAAATAGGATTTAAATATTCCAAGGGCAATAAATAAATATAATAAATATAAATATTTATTCTAGGCCCATTAAATTAATTTTCTAATAAATCTAATTTATTGAATAAATCCCTTTTATCTAATAAAAGGAGTTAATTCTTTCCAAGAAAATTAAGGACCCGATTAAATCCAATTTAATCATTCTATTTTTCCAAATATTTAATTCTAAATTAAATACTTTGTGTGCGGATTGTGTGTGAGTCTTTAGGTTCACCTTCAGCTAGACTTGGTCGGAGTCCTAGAATCTGCCCATTACCATGGGTGGCCATCTAGCAACGGTCCATGGCATTAGAGACTAGGTGAATATATGGGGATGAACATTTAGGCTCTAACAGTACACTTGTCCTTCCGTCTACGGTCTCACCACTTAGGGTCTAGGGCACGGAAAATGCAGGTACCCATTTTGAACCTAAGTGTCGGTTTGTCCTTTACTAAACGCGGCAAGGGAAACCTTCCCTTCTGTTCAGTTACTGTGGCCACAGATTTTAGGGACAAGACACAGAGCATTTGTGAGACACAACTGTCAACACCATTCCACAGAAGTAGATCCTTTCTTGGAAACTATTGTCACTTTGTACACCGGAGTTGCACTAGATATGGCTTATGACTACTCAAGCGCATCTTGGCAATCTCTCACCATACCTAAGATACAGTCCCGATGTACAGGTAAACTCAGCAATTCCTCAAGTCAAAGGACTTAACCTGTACTGTTGGAACCGGGAACACGCGTCATACCTAGCCGACCTTACTCAAGGTCCTCCGTAAGACGGTTCCCGCGAGTCACCTCAGTCAGCTGCTCCCCAGCAGGCTAACCCACTAACATTGCTTAGACGACCCTCGTCACCCGTCGATGAAATACGACAGCAGATGCTTAGTGCAAGTCTCAAGGGGAATCTCGGTACCCCCTTTCGAGATTCCTTGACTTGGAGATTTCCGAACTGATTCGGCGGAACTGATTTCATGGACCTACCTCCAAGCGTAGTCCCAGTCCCCGAAATGCGTTTTCAGTCCGTGGGCTTTGTTTGCGTAGTGAACAGTTATAAACCAGATAAAGTGAACACAAACAAAGTAAATGCCAAATGAATTTCACTTCTTATTCATTAATGATTTATTAAAACCTCGAAATTGTTTAGACATAGGTTACATTTCGCCTACCAAGATTTGCTACATGGTCACCTATTCTAACAATCTCCCACTTGACCTTAAAGCCAATCACCCATATGCCTAATCCCCATCTTCTCAAGATGTTGCGTATGAGCGCTCTGCGACATAGGCTTTGTCAGCGGATCTGCTGTGTTGTCTGCTGAGTTGACTCGGTCCATCCGAACGTCACCTCTTCCTACCATTTCTCTTAGAAGATGGTAGCGTCTAAGAATGTGTTTGGAATGGTGATGAGATCTCGGTTCCTTTGCCTGCGCTATTGCTCCATTGTTATCACAAAAGATGACAACGGGCTCGGTGATGCTAGGCACCACACCCAACTCTTGGATGTAGTTTCTCATCCAAACTGCTTCTTTGGCAGCTTCTGAAGCTGCTATGTATTCGGTCTCAGTGGTGGAATCAACAGTGGTTGCTTTCTTGGAACTTTTCCAAGCCACTACTCCTCCATTGAGCCTGAATACATAACCCGATTGAGACTTGGCATCATCGTCATCAGACTGGAAGCTAGCGTCGCTAAAAGCCTTCCAGGATCAGTTCTCCATTGCCATAGACTAAGAACATTTCCTTAGTCCTCCTCAGGTACTTAAGGATGCCCTTAACAACATTCTAATGTGCCTATCCTGCACAAGACTGATATCTGCTTGTTACACTCAAAGCGTAAGCAATGTCAGGTCTGGTGCAGTGGACCGCATATTGGATGCTTCCTACGGCAGAAGCATAGGGGATGACTTTCATCTTTTCAAGTTCCTCATCAGTCTGTGGGGACTGTTTCTTGGATAACTTGATCCCATGCCTCATGGGAAGGAATCCTCGTTTGGAGTTGTCCATTCGAAATCTTTTCAGGAATTTCTCCATATACGAGTATTGGGTGAGCCCCAACATTCTCTTAGATCTGTCCCTGACAATCTGGATGCCTAGAATGTAGGAGGCTTCACCCAAATCCTTCATGGAAAACTGGGTTGATAACCATGCTTTTGTATCACCCAACATTCTGACATCATTACCTATGAGTAGAATGTCATCCACATAAAGCCCTAGGAACACTATAGAGCTCCCACTGACCTTCTTGTATACACAAGGGTCGGATTCATTTTTGATGAAGTCATAACCCCGTATTACTTCATCAAAGCGAATGTTCCAGCTTCGGGATGCTTGTTTGAGGCCATAGATGGACTTTTGGAGACGACAGACATTCTATTCTTCTCCAGTGACTGTGAAACCCTCCGGCTGATCCATGTAGATCTCTTCCTCAACGAAACCATTGAGGAAAGCCGTTTTCACGTCCATCTGCCATATCTCATAGTCATACCATGCTGCTATGGCGAGCAGGATCCGAATGGATTTAGCCATGGCTACTGGCGAGTAGGTGTCCTCAAAATCGACCCCGGGTCGTTGAGTGTACCCTTTAGCTACTAGCCTAGCCTTAAAAGTTGTGACTCCATCAACGCCAAGTTTGTGTTTATAGACCCACTTATAACCAACTGGCTTAACATCTTTCGGTGGGTCTACAAGTCTCCAGACTTCGTTCTCGCTCATGGAGTCCATTTCGATTTTCATGGCCTCAAGCCATTTTCCAGAGTCGATGTCAGACATCACTTCTCCGTATGTCTTAGGATCGTTATCCAGCAGACCGGTCGTATTTGGAAAGCCATATCTCACTGGAGGTCGGGACTCTCTAGCTGAGCTATGGAGAACGGGAACGTCAGTGGTGACTGTGGGCGCTGACTGTATAGGAGCTGGCGGTTCAGGTACCGAGGCTGGCCTTTCCTGAGGCTGTCCTTCATGCCTAGCATGCTGGACTTATCGAGGTTGGTCAGCCCTTCGGGTATCTATCCTGAATCCTCTAAGTGAGGAATCCGCGGCTACCTCTGATGACTGATTTCCATCACTTGATTCCTCAAGGATCAGTTCATCAGGTTGGATATCCTCTGGAAAGCCTTGTTCCAAGAACACTGCGTTCCTTGAAATAAATACCTTTTGTTCCAAGGGGTCATAAAAGTAATAACCTGTAGTTTCTTTAGGGTATCCAACGAACCTGCATAAGCTAGACCTGGATTCTAGCTTATATCCCACTAACCTCTTGACGTATGCGGGGCTACCCCACACTTTCAAGTAGTTGTAGGACGCAGGCTTGCCGTGCCATATTTCATATGGCGTTTGGTCAATACACTGGTTGGTGCCAAATTTAACAACTTGGTCGCCGTTTCTAATGCGTAGCCCCAAAAGGACAAGGGCAATTTGGTAAAACTCATCATGGATCGAACCATGTCCAACAGGGTTCGATTCCTCCTTTTAGAGAAACTATTTAACTGTGGTGTCCCGGGAGGTGTCCATTCAGATATTATACTATTTTTTTTAGATAATTAAGGAACTCAGTACTAAGGTATTCTCCGCCTCGGTCTGACCGTAGGACTTTAATTTTGCAGTTGGTTTGGTTCTCAACTTCAAGTCTGAATTCTTTAAACCTCTCAAGAGCTTCAAACTTGTACCTCATCAGGTATACATAACCATACCGTGAATGATCATCGGTGAAGGTTATGAAGTAGGAGAATCCACGTCGGGCCTGCGTCCTTAGTGGTCCACATACATCTGTATGGACCAAGTCCAACAGACCTGTGGCAAGCCTGCTTTGTCCTACAAAGGGCTTCTTGGTCATTTTCCCTCTTAGACGGATTCACAAGTTGGCAGCTCACTCAAGTCCCCTACCTCTAGGTTCTTTGAGTCTACCAATCTTTTCATCCTGTCTTGGGATATGTGACCTAGCCTAGCGTGCCACAGTCGTGCATTCCCGTTATTATCTATTTTGCGTTTATGTTGAGCGTTTAGAACGAAGTACATTTGTTGTAAGATATAGAGCCCATTATTAAGTGTACCAAGCAGATGAGAAATTCGACACCTCATCAAATAAAAGCAATTTTTATTGATCATAAACTCATAACCACTATTGTCTAACAATGGAATGGAAATGATGTTTTTAATCATACTAGGTACATAATAAACTAGCTCTAACTCTATACTAATACGATCACTAACTACTAGAGTGGCCGATCCTACTGCTTCTGCCAAGATGGCCTTGACATTCCCAAGCTTCAGGATCAACCGCTACCTAGTTTTCTACTTCTTTTCAGCACCTGCAAATCATTGCAAATGTGACCTCCACAGCCGGTATCTAATAACCAAGAGGCAGAGTTAGTAACCATATTAACCTCAATCACAAAGATACCTTGGTTCAAGAGGAGTTTGGGGCACTCCCTCTTCCAATGCCCTTTCTCATGGCAATTGATACATATGTCATATGCCCTCGACTGTTGCTTGGAGATAACCTTCCCCTTTCCTTTGGCTTTCCCCTCTTTGGCAATGGGAACACTCTTAGCGTTTGTAGGTGCTTTGACGGCTTTTCCCTTTTCCTTCTTGCTTTTCCAACGTCCGGCACCCTTGCCTTTCGCCTTGGAAGTTGAAGCTCCTCCAAACAATACTGAAGGCGTGGACTTTTTGGTCGTTGCTTCGTATTGCACCAACATATTGATTAACTCATGAATACCCTTCTCAAGTGCATTCATGTTATGGTTAACAATAAATTGGTCGAAGGAGGGTGGGAGAGACTGAAGGATCACATCTATGTACGTCTCCTTATCGAGGCCTGCCTTTAGGTCCTCGAGCTTTTCCACCAGGGTAAGCATTCTAACCCCGTGCTCTTGTATAGAGGATCCTTCGGTCATTTTGGTTCCAAAGAACGCCTTAGTCGCGACATACCTAGTATGCCGGTCCCAGACTGCATAGCAATCCTTAAGGCGTGCCGTAATGGAAGGGACATCGTCTAGCCTTTCATATTGCTTCTGAATCTCATTAGTCATTGAAGCAAGTATGACGCTACGGACCTTCCGGTTATCCTTATGCCAAGTCTCGAACGTCTCACGTTCTTCTGGCGTGGATCCTGCCGGTAAGGTCCTAGGGAATGGCTTGTCCACGACATAGCCTTAGTTCTCGTAATCGAGGACTATCCTCAGATTGCGCAACCAGTCATTGTAATTTGTTCCGTTAAACTTGTTGGTCTCTAGTATGGTTGATAACGGGTTTTTAGACATTTTTAAATCTACATTTTAAAAACAGAACTCGCGATCAGCAGAATTTAAAAGACGGAGGTTTGATAAATAATTAAATGCTTGGTCTTTAGTCATTTAATGCTCCCACTATTTATACGAAAACACGATACTCTCAAACGTTGTTTTCGGGAAACCTTTTTCTAGTGGGCTTGGGATCCACAACGAATTTTCCCATACCCCGCTTTTACAATTCGCATGGGAAGAATCCTGTGGGAGGTATCCCATACCATTCTTGTTCCACGAGATTCCCAAGATTATTGCTTCGCCCTTTCACATGATCCCGAGGACTCCAAGCGAATCATGCTAATCGGGCGTTAGACCCGACCTAATCAACCGAATCATAGACCCGCTGCTACCTCCACGACTCGTGAGACAGGTAACAGTGGTCTACTTTTCGTTCATGACACAGTGCAGCTTCTTTTAAGTACGATAGACGTGCCACGACTCGTGAGACCACGCTATCGTCCTAAATTAGCTTCCTCACTATGCCATGGATTGTAAGGCATGGACAAACTCCTAGAGTCCATGTCCACTTTGTCTAGGGTCTAATATTTGGACTTTGGTCAACCAATGTGAGAGTAGTAAATGACCGAGATCTCATATGCAAATATAAACACATTCATCCACAATGCGTAAATAAATAAATTTCATCCCATAGCAGTTATATGATAAATAAAAAACCATTCATTCATCATAATAGCCACATGCAAAATTAAAGCCTAGCACGCCCCTGTTGGATGATCACGAGCCCGAATCCTATGCGATCCACTGAGCCCGCAGTGGATCCATGGTCAATCTAGGGTTGGTCCTACACTATTACATTAATAGTAACCCAATCATCATTCTGATTGGCCTTGGTCTCTTCTCTCTTTCAACTCTTCATGGAAACGCCTTGAATCCTCCATTCTGGGCTCGCCTGAGCGCACAGCGTGAAGGACAAGCGGATCCGCCCGGGAGCGCGAGCGGAAGCGAGAAAGGCGAGAAAGTGCGTAAATTTAAATAAAATTCAAAATACGCGAATCCCAAGAGGTGTACCCTTGGGTGCTCAACCGGGCGTTCGATGTAGGATGTGTAAATATTAAAACATATATTTAAACACATAGGGCATAGATATATATAAAGGGAATCAATCAAAGCGTAATAAACCGTTACCTTTGATTGTCTAGCGTATGCTCCCGGCTACTAGCGTTGTTCCTTCTCCGGAATGCTCACGAAATCCAAACGTATGGATTCTCCAAAGGTGATCCACACCACACCGGAAGAAACACACGTTCTTCTTGCTAGAAAAGAACGGGTTTAGGAAGGAATCGGTTTAAGAGAAGAACACTATGAATTAGTGTTCTCTTAAACTTACTTTGTTCTTCTTCTTGATTCAAAATCAAGTGAAGAACACAAGTGTAAGAGAGAGAAGGAGCACGAAAATTGAGAGAGAGGAGAGGATTTTTGTCTTCTCTTTTTCCTAGAAAAAGATGAATAATGAATCACTTATGCTAGGTGTTGTATATTCTAATATATATACATAATTAATGTGATTATTGGAATGTGTCTAGGTTCATCCAAGGATGTCTAGATTCATTCCAATCAATCACCATCAATTCTTCAATCAAGCCTACCAAAATTTATGGTATGATCAAATCATACCAAAAGGGAAGAGCTTGATTGGAGTTGATTTGTCTCTTTCCAAAAGAGACAAGTCAACATACCACCTAGCATGAAACATGGCTGATTTTGCTTCCTTCAAGGGAGCATGTCGGCCATATTTAATTAAGGGAAGAAGTCCAACTTCTTCCTATTCCAAATTAGGAATTATTTCTCCTCTCGGGTATAATTTAACGGACCGGGTTTTATCGTAATCCAATTACGACGATCCCAATATTAAATCCAATTTAATGTCCACTTAAATTATTCCCGTTGATCTTTTAATCCAATTAAAAGATCCAACGTCTCAACATCTCAACTTTCCATATTTAATCGAAAATCCAATTTACCGATTAAATGAAAGCCCGATACAATATCGGCCCGTCCATCCAATGGACTTTCCCTTAAGTAATCCAATTACTTATTTTATCCTTCGAGATTGACTCCAAGTTGATCTCTCAACCTCCTCGGTGATTTGTGTGTGACCCTTTAGGCTCACCCTCAGCTAGACTTGGGCCCGTGTCCCATAAGGGCCCGTTACCATGGGTGGCCGTCTAGCAACGGTCCATGGCACTAGAGACTAGGTGAATTGGCGTGAACATTTAGGCGCCGATTCCGTACGGGTACGATCCTTCCGTCTACCGTCTCCCGGCTTTAGTCTAGGGTATGGAATTGGGCGTCGGTTCCCATCCTTGACTAGGCATCTATGCTTAATACTCGAGACCACGTATGCTTCATTGCGTCGACACAGGAAACTATTCCCTGTTCGACCAACCACTGTGGCCACAGCTTCAAACAGCATGAACGTGTCTCCGAGTGCATAGGAGATACCTCTGTCACATACTGACAGGGGACGGATCCTCTTCTTGGAATCCACCGTCCTCGCTACACATTCCGACTGCACTGGACAAGGCTTATAATGATCATCTTACAGAATGATCACCTCTCGCCAGATCCAAGATACAGCCGTCCTGTGCACGTGACTGCCATGATTCCTCAAGTCTGAGGATTACTCCCGTACTATCGGAACCGGGGAATCCAATCATACCGACCAAGCCTCCAAGGCTTCCATATGATGATCCCCGCGAGTCAGTCCAGTCGGCTCAACCCCAGTCGACCAACCCATCAAGACCGTGTAGGCGTCCCACGCCTGTCGCCGATGAAACACGGCACTCATCCAATGAACACGACTCTTGATGCAAGTCTCAGTAGGACTCTCGATGCCCTGTCTCGAGGTCCTCGACTTGGAACGTTTCAGACCCAACTCTTAATCAGTTGGTTTCATGACCACCATCCAATGCGTGGCCCAACTGCACGAGTTGTTATCTATGGTCTGTGGGCTTTGTTGCGATATAAGTTAAACACCATTTTAACAAATGTAAGATGAGCGCAACAAAGAAGGTACCATTGGTGACGAATACTCATCTTATTCATCACATAATAATATTACATTCACATCAAGTTGTCGGATAGGTTACAAATTGCCAAACCTATTGGCTTTCTGGTCACCTATTCCAACAATCTCCCACTTGACCTAAAGCCAATCACCCATTGACCTCGAACCTCTTATTCAGATGGTGAGTATGGGCAACTTGCGACATGGGCTTAGCAAGTGGATCTGCTATGTTTTCTGCGGAGCTGACTCGGTCCAACCGAATGTCACTCCTGCTATCCATCTCTCTAAGAGATGGTAGCGTCTAAGAATATGCTTGGATCGTGATGAGATCTCGGTTCCTTTGCTAGCGCTATCGCCCCGTTGTTATCATAAAAGATAATTACAGGCTTAGCAATGCTAGGTACTACATCCAACCCTTGGATGTAGCTCATCAACCAAACCACTCCTTAGCAGCTTCCAAAGCCGCTATGTATTCAGACTCTGTGGTGGAGTCCGCCGTGGTAGCCTGCTTGGAACTCTTCCAAGCAACCACGCCACCATTAAGTTTGAATACAAAACCAAACTGAGACTTGGCATCATCGTCATCCGACTGGAAGCTAGCGTCGCTATAGCCTTCCAGTATCAACTCTCCACCGCCGTAGATCAAGAACATATCCTTAGTCCTATTCAGGTACTTCAGGATAGTCTTGACTGCACTCAAGCGAAAGCCACATCAGGTCTAGTGCATTGAACAACATACTGTATGCTGCCTACGGCTGAAGCATAGGGGATGTCCAACATCCGTTTAAGCTCCTCATCAGTCTTAGGAGACTGCTTCTTGGATAACTTAATTCCATGCCTCATTGGAAGGAATCCTCGTTTTGAGTTCTCCATCTTGAATCTCTTCAAGACTTTCTCAATGTACGAGGACTGGGCCATTCCTAACATCCTTTTAGATCTATCCCTGTAGATCTTGATGCCAAGGATGTAGGATGCCTCGCCCATATCCTTCATGGAGAATTGCATTGACAGCCAAGCTTTAGTGGTACCCAACATCTTAGCATCATTCCCAATGAGCAAGATGTCATCCACGTAAAGCACCAGAAACGCAACTGAGCTCCCACTGATCTTCTTGTATACACAAGGATCGGATTCGTTCTTGATGAAATCATATCCCCGTATGACTTCATCCAAACGTATGTTCCAGCTTCGGGTTTAACCCCTTTTAGTGGATCTGCTAGGGTCCAAACCTTGTTTGTACCCATCGAGTCCATCTCGGATTTCATGGCCTCAAGCCACTTGTCCGAATCGATGTCCGACATCGCTTCTCCGTACGTCTTTGGATCATTATCCAACTGACCGGTCAGGCCCAGAAATCCATACCTATCAGGTGCATGGGATACTCTGGCCGACCTACGGAGGACTGGAACAATATCAGTGGGAACCACTGGCTCAGATGTCACTGCCACCTCATGGGGTACCTCACTTGATTCCTCAAGGAGTACCTCATTGCGTCGACTATCCGATGGAAAACCTTTTTCCAAGAACACTGCGTTTCGCGAGACAAAAACCTTTTGCTCGGAGGGATCATAGAAATAATACCCCGCAGTTTCTTTCGGATAGCCAATAAACCTGCATAAACTAGACCTCGAGTCCAGTTTATCTCCCACTAATCTCTTGACATATGCGGGGCAACCCCACACTTTCAAGTATTTGTAGGAGGCAGGCTTGCCATGCCATATCTCATATGGCGTCTGGGATACCCTTTTAGATGGCGCCAAGTTCAAAACTTTGGCCGCCGTCTCAAGAGCGTATCCCCAGAAGGAAAGGGGAAGTTCGGTAAAACTCATCATGGATCGGACCATGTCCAACAAGGTCCGATTCCTCCTTTCAGACACACCGTTAAGCTGCGGTGTTCCAGGAGGGGTCCACTGAGAGAGAATCCCATTCTCTTTTAGATAATCAGTAAACTCACCACTCAAATACTCTCCACCTCGGTCCGACCGAAGGGCTTTGATCTTTCGACCGGTTTGGTTCTCTACTTCAAGTCTGTATTCCTTAAACCTTCCAAAGGCTTCAGACTTGTACCTCATCAGGTAAACATAACCATACCGTGAGTGATCATCGGTAAAGGTTATGAAGTACGAGTACCCACCTCTAGCCTGAGTATTTAGTGGACCACAGACATCTGTATGGATCAAATCCAACAGACCACTGGCTAGCGTACTTTGTCCAACAAAGGGTTTCTTGGTCATCTTTCCCTTTAGACAGGATTCGCAGGTCGGTAGGTTGTCCAAATCGTTTATTTCTAGACTCTTTGAGTCCACCAACCTTCTTATCCTATCTTTAGAGATATGACCTAACCTCGCATGCCATATCTGTGCGTTATTATGATCATCACGTTTTCGTTTGTGTTCTGCAGTCATAATCCAATTAGACTGTTGAAGTATGTACAGACCGTTTGACCAATGTACCAAGCAAATGAAAAATACCATCTTTGATAATGAAAAAAACCGTTTTTATTGATGGTAAATTCATATCCCTCCTTATCAAGGACCGGGATGGAAACAATGTTTTTAATCATGCTAGGTACATATAAACAGTCGTTCAGTACAATCCTAACATGACTACTAATGGCTAACTCTAGTGATCCTACGGCCTCCGCAGCAACGGCCTTGCCATCGCCTAGCCTCAGGATCATCTCATCCTTGGTTAGCCTTCTGCTTCTTTGCAGTGCCTGCAAATCATTGCAGATGTGAGCACCACACCCGGTATCCAATACCCATGAAGCAGAATTAGTAATCATATTAACTTCAACCACAAACACACCTGGGTTGGAGAGGAGTTGTGGGCACTCCCTCTTCCAATGCCCTTTCCCTTGGCAATGCATGCAGACATCATTTGCCTTGGACCGCTGAGAACCTCGGGCCTTCCCTTTCCCTTTACTCGGTCCAACCGGAGCAACAGGGACGCCCGGAGCGCGAGCAGGGGCCGCAACCGTCTTCCCTTTGCCCTTCTTCCTCTTCCAGCGTCCGGCCCTCTTGCCATTCGCCTTGGAGGTTGAAGCCTCTCCTATCAATACCGCCGGCGCCGACTTGTGGGTCGTTGCCTCGTATTGGACCAGCATGTTGATCAACTCATGAATAGACTTCTCAAGTCCGTTCATGTTGTAGTTTACAACAAACGGGTCATAGGATGGAGGGAGCGACTGGAGGATCACGTCAATGTACGTGTCATTGTTAAGCCCAGCTTTAAGGTCCTCGAGTTTTCTCCACTAGGGAGAGCATCTTGACCCCATGACTCTGTACAGACGCTCCTTCAGCGAGCTTGGTGCCAAAGAATGCTTTTGTGGCGGCATATCTAATATGCCTATCCGGAACCGCATAAACCTCGTTCATGCGGAGCATTATGGCGGAGACGTTGTCCAGCCTCTCATACTGCTTCTGGATGTCGTTAGACATTGAAGCCAGTATGATACTGCGTACTTTCCGGTTGTCCTCATGCCATTTCTCGAACGTCAAACGTTCTTCAGGCGTGGACCCCTCCGGTAAGTTGCTCGGTGGCGGCTCGTCCAAGACGTAGCCTTGGTTCTCGAAACCGAGGACAATCCTCAGGTTTCTCAGCCAGTCCGAGTAGTTCGTTCCGTTGAATTTGTTAGTCTCAAGAATCATGGTTAACGGGTTCTTAGACATATCTACATTAATGAAAATGTAAAGCAGAAATTAGCAGATGATGGTAATATTATTGTTCAAGTTGAAGACTTGGTCTTTTAGTCTTTAACCCTCCCACTATTTATACGAAAGTCCGCCACTCTCAAGCGGAGTTTCGGGAAACCATTTCCTAGTGGGCTTGGGATCCACAAGCGTAATCTCCATGCCCCGCTTTTACGATTCACATGAAGAAGACCTCGTGGGAGATATCCAATATCATTCTCATCCAATGAGATTCCCAAGATATTTTGCCTCACCTATTCGCATGGTTCCGAGGACTCCAAGCGAACCATGTTACTCAGTGTTAGGCCCGACCCATCAACCAAATCATGCCTCAAACTGTCGCCCCCCACGACTCGTGAGACAGGGAAACAGCGAGCGCAGTCTTTTTGTTCACAACAATAGTGCAGCTTTCCCCTAGTCCAAGTGTGCCACGACTCGTGAGACCACACTTGGGTAGTGGTAGCTTCCTCACCACATTGCTGTGGATGGAAGGCTCGGACAGACCAAAATACCATTTTGATCCAAGTCCGTTATGGGCCTAATATTTAATTTGGTCCAACCAAATGAGAGTTTGTGTGTGACCGAGACCTCATCACATTATTGTGTTTTAGCATGCATAAATATCCAATATTTTAAAGCGATAAATAAAAAATGCCGCATGCATAAAACATAGCATACCCCTGTTAGGATGATCACAAGCCCAACCTATGCGACCCACTGAGCCCGCAGTGAGTCTATGGTCTGTCTAGGGTGGTCCTAAATTATTACAATAGTAATATACCCATTGTCATTCCAATGGGCCTTGTAGTGCTCTTGTTTCACGCCTTGATGCTCCTCCTTGGGGTCTCCGACTCCAATTGCTTGTTAAAATTGAAACCTCACCAATCCTATCTACTCTCATTACAACTGAAATTAATACTTTGGTAATAAGGAAAACAAGCCTTAACATCATGAGGCTGAAAATACGGGAGATGATAGTCCCAAAAACAAGAGGCACGCAGGCCCCACCCAACAGAAAATAAATAAACATTCATTCATCCATACACAAGGTCTAGGGCTTTGTGATCATCCCATGTTGATTCCATCAACTCACATATAACATAATTATTCCAAATAATCATGCATAAATAACCAATGGATATTCCAAATACCCAAGTGATGTCCAACATCACAAAAGCATAAATATACAAATAATATGCAAAATTCAAATTTTAAATTTAATGGACATTTTAAACAATGCATCCAATGCATGTATTAATCACAAATTAATTAAGCAAATTTAATCCAAGGAATAATCCAATTATTCCAAAATCAAAAATGCAAAATTAACATATTTTCAGAATATTGTGCAGAAAATACAGAAAATCGAATTTTCCGGAAAAAGTCGAAAAAACGGCACAAAACGGCCCAGCCGTTGTGCTGGCCGCCGCCGCCGCCGCGCGCGCTGGCCCTCGGCCAGCAGCGGCCGGCTGCGCACAGCGCGCGCGCCTGTGCGCAGCGTCCGCCTGCGCGGCCACTGCCGGCCCGACCAAAAAACTTTTTTTTTTTTTTTTTTTTTTTTTTCAAAACTGTTTCAGCACAATAAAATTAATATTATTCTGAAAATAAGCATGCAATTTTAGATCCAATCTAACAAAATTAAGCATGCCAAAAGTCCATTAAATCCAAACAATTGAATCATCATATTATTCATATATTTATGTAATCTAACATGCCAATAAAGCCGTTTAAAAGCAAGTAGATCATGCCAAACACATAGATCTATGCCCCTTACATCGAACCGGGCTCTGATACCACTTGAAGGACAAGCGGATCCGCCCGGGAGCGCGAGCGGAAGCGAGAAAGGCGAGAAAGTGCGTAAATTTAAATAAAATTCAAAATACGCGAATCCCAAGAGGTGTACCCTTGGGTGCTCAACCGGGCGTTCGATGTAGGATGTGTAAATATTAAAACATATATTTAAACACATAGGGCATAGATATATATAAAGGGAATCAATCAAAGCGTAATAAACCGTTACCTTTGATTGTCTAGCGTATGCTCCCGGCTACTAGCGTTGTTCCTTCTCCGGAATGCTCACGAAATCCAAACGTATGGATTCTCCAAAGGTGATCCACACCACACCGGAAGAAACACACGTTCTTCTTGCTAGAAAAGAACGGGTTTAGGAAGGAATCGGTTTAAGAGAAGAACACTATGAATTAGTGTTCTCTTAAACTTACTTTGTTCTTCTTCTTGATTCAAAATCAAGTGAAGAACACAAGTGTAAGAGAGAGAGGGAGCACGAAAATTGAGAGAGAGGAGAGGATTTTTGTCTTCTCTTTTTCCTAGAAAAAGATGAATAATGAATCACTTATGCTAGGTGTTGTATATTCTAATATATATACATAATTAATGTGATTATTGGAATGTGTCTAGGTTCATCCAAGGATGTCTAGATTCATTCCAATCAATCACCATCAATTCTTCAATCAAGCCTACCAAAATTTATGGTATGATCAAATCATACCAAAAGGGAAGAGCTTGATTGGAGTTGATTTGTCTCTTTCCAAAAGAGACAAGTCAACATACCACCTAGCATGAAACATGGCTGATTTTGCTTCCTCCAAGGGAGCATGTCGGCCATATTTAATTAAGGGAAGAAGTCCAACTTCTTCCTATTCCAAATTAGGAATTATTTCTCCTCTCGGGTATAATTTAACGGACCGGGTTTTATCGTAATCCAATTACGACGATCCCAATATTAAATCCAATTTAATGTCCACTTAAATTATTCCCGTTGATCTTTTAATCCAATTAAAAGATCCAACGTCTCGACATCTCAACTTTCCATATTTAATCGAAAATCCAATTTACCGATTAAATGAAAGCCCGATACAATATCGGCCCGTCCATCCAATGGACTTTCCCTTAAGTAATCCAATTACTTATTTTATCCTTCGAGATTGACTCCAAGTTGATCTCTCAACCTCCTCGGTGATTTGTGTGTGACCCTTTAGGTTCACCCTCAGCTAGACTTGGGCCCGAGTCCCACAAGGGCCCGTTACCATGGGTGGCCGTCTAGCAACGGTCCATGGCACTAGAGACTAGGTGAATTGGCGTGAACATTTAGGCGTCGATTCCGTACGGGTACGATCCTTCCGTCTACCGTCTCCCGGCCTTAGTCTAGGGTATGGAATTGGGCGTCGGTTCCCATCCTTGACTAGGCATCTATGCTTAATACTCGAGACCACGTATGCTTCATTGCGTCGACACAGGAAACTATTCCCTGTTCGACCAACCACTGTGGCCACAGCTTCAAACAGCATGAACGTGTCTCCGAGTGCATAGGAGATACCTCTGTCACATACTGACAGGGGACGGATCCTCTTCTTGGAATCCACCGTCCTCGCTACACATTCCGACTGCACTGGACAAGGCTTATAATGATCATCTTACAGAATGATCACCTCTCGCCAGATCCAAGATACAGCCGTCCTGTGCACGTGACTGCCATGATTCCTCAAGTCTGAGGATTACTCCCGTACTATCGGAACCGGGGAATCCAATCATACCGACCAAGCCTCCAAGGCTTCCATATGATGATCCCCGCGAGTCAGTCCAGTCGGCTCAACCCCAGTCGACCAACCCATCAAGACCGTGTAGGCGTCCCACGCCTGTCGCCGATGAAACACGGCACTCATCCAATGAACACGACTCTTGATGCAAGTCTCAGTAGGACTCTCGATGCCCTGTCTCGAGGTCCTCGACTTGGAACGTTTCAGACCCAACTCTTAATCAGTTGGTTTCATGACCACCATCCAATGCGTGGCCCAACTGCACGAGTTGTTATCTATGGTCTGTGGGCTTTGTTGCGATATAAGTTAAACACCATTTTAACAAATGTAAGATGAGCGCAACAAAGAAGGTACCATTGGTGACGTATACTCATCTTATTCATCACATAATAATATTACATTCACATCAAGTTGTCGGATAGGTTACAAATTGCCAAACCTATTGGCTTTCTGGTCACCTATTCCAACACAGCGCGCGGTCAGCCACAGGCTGGCCGCGTGCTGCATTTTCCCCGTCTCGTTCTATTTTTGCCCCCGTTTTCCAAGAAAAATAGAAAATACCAACACACCAAAATCATACGAGATCGAAAGCAAGAAATTGACATGCTTCTACGATAAAAATATCAAGAAATAATTAAAACATGCCAAACACGTTTTCATGCTTAAAACACACAAAATCCTAGGCCTATACACCAAACCGGGCTCTGATACCACTGAAAGCCTTGGGTAGGCGTGTGGATCATCCCGGGAATAGCGCGAATGAGGAAGGACGGTATAATGTAAATTACAAAAATTTAAACATGCATAATACGTATATTAAAGTAAATCGTTCAAAGGGTGTGCCCTTTAAATTCCCGGGTGTTTGGTGTATCTCATGAATTATAAACATACAAGAATCATGGAGCCCATAGGATTGTAAAATAAAGAAGACGAAAATGTAAACGGAAACCTACCGATTCGTCGTTTTCCTCTTCTAACCGGTACTCGCGTTGTTCCCCGATTTGCTCCAAGATCTCGTATGTGAGACCCTCTAAATCGTGACACGCAATCTGTCCACATATCTTGTACTTCATGCTAGCGAACGAACATGTATTTTGGAGAGGACGGATCAATCACACGTTATTAGTTTAATGGGATTAATCCTCCTATGTTCAATTGCTAACACAAAAGAACAAGAACAATTTTCTTGGAGAACAAAGAGAGAGAGAGGCGGACGAGAGAGGAGAGAACACGAGAGAGAGTGTGTGTGTGTGGAAGATTCATCATCTCTCTAAAGGTGGAGGGCTAGGAATATATATAGAGGAGGAGTTTAATCCTCTTCAAACACCAACTCTAAGAAGACTAATTTGACTAGGATTTTGACCTAGTCAAAGTCCTAGTCAAAATAGTTTTTGACCTAGTCAAATAAATCCTAGCCATCCATCTCTCCATTTAATCTCAACCATCCAATTAATTTAATGAAATATTTAAATCCTATTTAAATATTCCAAGGGCAATAAATAAATATAATAAATATAAATATTTATTCTAGGCCCATTAAATTAATTTTCTAATAAATCTAATTTATTGAATAAATCCCTTTTATCTAATAAAAGGAATTAATTCTTTCCAAGAAAATTAAGGACCCGATGAAATCCAATTTAATCATTCCATTTCTCCAAATATTTAATTCTAAATTAAATACTTTGTGTGCGGATTTGTGTGTGACTCTTTAGGTTCACCTTCAGCTAGACTTGGTCGGATTCCTAGAATCCGCCCGTTACCATGGGTGGCCATCGAGCAACGGTCCATGGCACTAGAGACTAGGTGAATATATGAGGATGAACATTTAGGCTCTAACAGTACACTTGTCCTTCCGTCTACGGTCTCACCACTTAGGGTCTAGGGCACAGAAAATGCAGGTACCCATTTTGGATCTAAGTGTCGTCTGTCCTTTACTAAACGCCGCAAGGGAAACCTTCCCTTCTGTTCAGTTACTGTGGCCACAGATTTTAAGGGCAAGACACAGAGCATTTGTGAGATACAACTGTCAACACCATTTGACAGGAGACAAATCCTTTCTTGGAAACTACTGTCACTTTGTACACCGGAGCTGCACTAGATATGGCTTATGACTACTCAAGCGCATCTTGGCAATCTGTCACCATACCTAAGATACAGTCCCGATGTACAGGTAAACTCAGCAATTCCTCAAGTCAAAGGACTTGACTTGTACCGTTGGAACTGGGAACACGCATCATACCTAGCCGACCCTACTCAAGGTCCTCCGTAAGACGGTTCCCGCGAGTCGCCTCAGTCAGCTGCTCCCCAGCAGGCTAACCTACTAACACTGCTTAGACGACCCTCGTTACCCGTCAATGAAATACGACAGCAGATGCTTAGTGCAAGTCTCAAGGGGAATCTCAGTACCCACTTTCGAGATTCCTTGACTTGGAGATTTCCAGACTGATTCGGCGGAACTGATTTCATGGACCTACCTCCAAGCGTAGTCCCAGTCCCCGAAATGCGTTTTCAGTCCGTGGGCTTTGTTTGCGTAGTGAACAGTTATAAAGCAGATAAAGTGAACACAAACAAAGTAAATGCCAAATGAATTTCACTTCTTATTCATTAATGATTTGTTAAAACCTCGAAATTGTTCAGACATAGGTTACATTTCGCCTACCAAGATTGGCTACATGGTCAACTATTCTAACAACCCAACCATTGGATGTGGTTTTTCATCCAAACCACTTTCCAAAGCAACTTCTCAAGTTGGCATACATTTAATTTTCATGGTCCGTCATGGTATCCTGCTTGAAACCTTTCCAAGCCACCACCTTACCATTAAGCCTGAATATATGTTCATATTGAGATTTGACATTATTCACATGATACTGGAAGCTAGTATCGCTATAGTCTTCCAGAATCAACTCTCCATAGAACGTGCATCAAGATCACTACTTTAATCCTTATTCAGGTATTAAAGACTGTTCTCAACAGCAGTCTACTACCTCCTCGGTATACACCCAATTTCTGCCGTTACGTCCAAAGCATACACAACATAAGGTCTAATGCACCAGACAACATACTCATGTTGCCTACGACAAAGGCGTAGGGGATGTAAAACATCTAAGCTTTCTCATCAGTCAACCTTGACTGAGTCTTGGACAGCTTAACCCTATATATAGGAATTCAATTCCTTTCATGGAGAATTGTGTGAACAACATTCATGTTTCAGTGTTTCCTAACATCTTAGATTCATTCCAAATGAATAAGACGTTACACATTTTAAACACTAGGAACAAAACCAAACTCCCATTGACTCTCAAGCTCGTTACTAATCGAGTCATACCCCGTATGAACTCATCAAAATGAATATTCCAGTTACATGGAGTTCCAAGCCTAGTTTGAATTCCATGTCGAATCACACGGCTCCAAGTCATTGATTCGATCCAATGTCCAACATTGCTTTTCCTTATATCTTTTGGATTATAATCCAATTGACCGGACTGACCCAGAAACCTGTACCTCTCAGGTATGTAAGATATCTTGGTCGTCCTTAGGAGGACTGGAATATAATCAGTGAGCAAACTTGATTTCAAATGATGTTTGCTATATCGTACTGAGGTGTCGCTCTACTTGATTCCTCGAGGAGTTACTCCTCACACCGATTATCCTCTGAAATTCAATTTTCCTTAGGACAACTCATGAACCTGTGCAAACCTAGTTTACCTCCCACTAGTCCCTTGACGTATGCAAGACCATCCCACATACTCAAGTACTTTGTAGGATGCAGGCTTGCCATGCCATATCCAATATGACGTCTGGGCCACGATCTTTAGAAAGTGCCATGTTTTACAACTTGGATACTCTCTTAAGAACACGCCCAAATGGGCCAAGGTAGTTCAGTGAAACACCGACCGAACCATGTCCAACAAGGTTCGACTCCTCCTTTATCAGAGACGCCATTCAATTGTGGCGCTTCAGGAAGAATTCCATTGAGTGAGAATTCCATTGTCATTTAGATACATCAAGAACTCCCACTAAATACACACCACTCGATCCAATCGAATGTTAATTTTGCGACCAGTTTGATTCCTACTTCAAATCTAATTCCCTGAGCCTTCTAAAGGTCCTTAGACTTGTGAACCCTCTACTGGTCTTGTGTATTCAGTGACCCACAAATATCTGACCAGATCCAATCCAACAAACCACTAGCAAGCATACTTTTTCCTACAAAGAGCTTCTTGGCCATCTTCGTGCTGCTCAGGAAGGACTTGCAAGCTAGCAGGCTCAAATTTTCTATTTCTAGACTCTTTGAATCTGCTAACCTCTTTATCCTATCTAGAGGAATGTGACCTAGCTTTGCATGCCAAATCTGTGAGTTTATATTGATTATCCATTTTTTCATTAGTTTTGAGCATTCATAATCTAATTATGGGATAGTATTGAAACAATTATGCAAACAACCTAGCAGACAAGAATAACCATTCTTTGTCAAATAAAAGAAACTTTTATTGATCAAAAACATGAAATCCTAACTGTCCAATAATAGAAAAACATAATTTGATCATGCTAGGTTACATAATTGTGACCTATCAATTCTATCCTAACATGATCACTAATAGCTAAGCCTTACTAGTCCTATAGCTTCTATGGCAATAGCCCAGTCATTGTCTAGCTTTAGAACCATCTCCTTCTTAGCCTTCGACTCCTTTCGATCACCTACAAACCATTTACAGATATGAGCTCTATAGCTGGTATCCAATACCCAAGAAGTAGAATAGTAATCATGTTAAAGCTCAAATCAAAATGTACCGTGGTTGGAGAGGAGTTAAGGACACTCCCTCTTCCAATGCCCCTTTTCACGGCAATATGTGCGAATATCTTTTTGCAATCCTTGACTGCCGAACCGCCCTCCTCTTTCCTTTACCCATGCCTAGTATGGCAAGAGGAGCACTCTAAGTGCTTATAACGGCTGATTTTATCTTACCCTTCTTCCTCCTCCGGCATCCGGCCCTTTTTCCTTTCGCTCTTGAGATCGAAGCCTCCCCCACCAATACAGACAACACAGACTTTTCAATCGTTGCCTCGTATTGGACCAACATGTTTATCAATCCATGAAGGTCTTTTTCAAGCTCATTCATGTTATCGTTAACGATAAATGATTCATAAGAGGGAGGAAGAGACTAAAGGATCACGTCGATGTACGTCTCTTTTCGAAGATCAGCTCGGAGGTCTTTAAACTTCTGCACTAGGGATAGCATCATCACTCTATGCTGGTGTACAGACGACCCTTCTGTCATTAGCTCCGAAAAATGCCTTCATCGCAGCATATCTAATATGCCAGTCCTGTACCACATAAACGTCTTTCATGCGGAGAACTTAAAAGAAACCCCAATCATAAGTCGGGTGGAGTACATTAAAAGAGAGGAAGAAACCCTTATTATCGCAAGGATAAAAACGAAAGATGGAATAAAAACAAAGAGGCACGCAGGCCTCACCCAACAATAAATAAACCATACATAGGCCAAAAAGGGCTAGTGATGATCCTTATTGTTTATCAAATAAACAACAACAAAGCATATTTATATAAAATGTAAACATGCCAACAAATAAATACATCCCATGTATATATTCATAGATATCCAATATATAAAACCATAAACATAATAAAAATATAGAAAATACCATACTAATAATGCAATTAAAAATATGGATATCAACTATACATCCAATGTACAAAGCATTTTTTTATTTGAAAATCATTTCCAAAATAATGCAAGGCATAAATGATTTTAGAAAAATCCAATTTAACTAAAAATTAAAATATGCCAAAATTAATAATTTCATAAAACTAGCAGAAATTAAAAAAAATCCAATATTCTAGAAAAATGAAAAAAAACGACACACAACAGTGCTGCGACGGCCGTGCGCGCGCCTGCTGCACCTGCCGGGCGGCCGACATGGTTTTTCACTTTTTTTTTTTCTTAAACTTCTGCTATAAAAACTGAAATATAAACATGCATTTACAGAAAATCCAATTCTCAAAAATGCATGGATATCCATAATTTCAAAAGCAAAAATTAACACATATTTTCTACACATATTATCATGCTTTAAAGCCATAAATCATGTTTTCCAAAAGCAATTTAAACATGTTATTCATACTTAATACATAATAACATGTAAATCCTTAAGCCACAACACCAAACCGGGCTCTGATACCATTGAAAATAATCGAGTATGGCCTGGGAACGCAATAGAAGCGTAAAAACGTGAATTTAAAGGCATAATTTAAATGGATTCAAAGGGGTGTTCCCTTTGAAGTTCTCGGGCGTTCGATGTTTGTCAAAGTACAAATAATAAAAAGAAAAATGCTGGACATGTGGCTTAAAGGACAAGAACAAAGGTACATATAAACGTAAAAGAAAACCAACCTTTGTTTGTTTTTTACATAGAACGGCTTCTAGCGTTGTTCCTTCTTTTCTTCCTTGTATGTCCACTAGGGAGCTCAAAGTAGAACTCCTCTAAGTATTGCACACACCACACTAAGGATAAATCTTTATTCTATTGCTAGAAAAAAAATAGAAATAGAAGAAAAAATAATTCCGAAGAAGGCACTGTGAATTAGTGTACCTTGGAATGTTTTTATTCAATCTTCTTTAAGAAGTATGAACACTCAAGAGAGAATTTTCAGAGAGTTTTTGGCCTAAAAGCTCCAGCAAAAATGAAGCAAGTTAAGTGAATAATGTCTAGCAATGTAGTTTTGTGTATGTAGAGTTCAAAAAACCCTCTACATAAGTAACCTCCAAGGCAACTTCCACATACACACACTTCCTGCACATCCACTACACATGAAAGCAAGAAAAAACCACCCAAAAAATGAGCAAAATTTCGTGCATATCATGTACACATGTGGAGGAGTTGAAACTCCTCTTTAACTAGCTTCAACTTGCATGAGAAATGGACTTGGATTTATATGTTTTTTGACTTGTATTTAATCAAATTAAATAAAGTCCAAACATGTATCCATTGGGCATTAATTAATCTAATTAATTTTAATCTAATTGAAGCTCCATTATTTATTTAATCCAATTAAATAAACATAAGTCCAAATTAAGAATAATTGATCCAATCAACTATTCTAGCCAAAACCCGATAAATTAATCCAATTAATTTAAAGGTTCTTAGTCCAAAAAATTAACTAATCCAATTAATTAATTCTTGGACCATCAATGAAATGGATTTCTCAATAAATGATCCAATTACTTATTTTCTCTCTGGAATAAATTTAATCCGATTAAATTTATTCGCTTCTTCTAGAATTAATTCTAAATTAATTCGCCCAAATCCAAAGTATTTGTGTGTGACTCATTAGGTTCACCCTCAGCTAGACTTGGGCTTGTGTACAACACAATTGATAAATTAAATCTAATTTAATTAATTATTTTTCGATTAACCATTATTTGAAAAAACGCCCATCACCATGGGTGGCCGTCTATCAACGGTACATGGCACTAGAGACTAGGTGAATGTTTGCGTGAAAATTTAGGCTCCCGAGTTCCATACGAGTACGGTCCTTCCATCATCCGTCTCCTGGTCTAAGTCTAGGGCATGGAATTGGGCGTCAGTTCCCATCCTGGACTAGACAACTATGTTCAATAACTCGAGACACGTTTGCTCTATTGATCGACGTAGGAAACCATTCCCTACTCGTCCAATCGCTGTGGCCACAGACTTAAAGAGTTTAAACCATCTCAGAGTGCATAGAAGACTCGACTTTCATATACTGACAGGTGACGGATCCTATCTTGGAATCTACCATCCTCAATACATATTCTGACTGCACTAGATAAGGTTTATGATGAACGTATCCCAAATACGAACATCTCTTGCCAGACC
Source organism: Sesamum alatum (assembly GCA_034509735.1). Lineage (NCBI taxonomy): Eukaryota > Viridiplantae > Streptophyta > Magnoliopsida > Lamiales > Pedaliaceae > Sesamum > Sesamum alatum. Next base: position 32,277,097 of record JACGWO010000001.1, on the reverse strand, counting down.
GTAGATACCACGATCATATGCATGTGACTGCCATGATTCTTCAAGTCCGAGGACTAATCTCGTTCTATCGGAGCCGGGAATTTCAGTCATACCGACCAATCCTCCAAGGCTTCCATATGACGATTCCCGCGAGTAATTCAGTCAGCTAACACCCTTGTCAACTGACCCACTAATATTGCATAGACGTACAACGTCTGTCGCTGATGAAACACGGCACTCATCCAATGAATGCAATCCTTAGTGCAAGTCTCTACAGGACCCTCGATGCCCTGTCTCGAGGTCCTCGACTTGGAACATTTCAGACCAACCCTCATAAGTTGGTATCATAGCTGCCATCCAATGCGCAACTCAACTACATGAGTTATCCAATTGGTCTGTGGGCATTTGTTGGAACGCTAAAACACCGTTTAACGTAATTAGTAAGCACAACAAACACATAGTGCCAAGGATGAATACTTACTGTATTCATCAAGTCAATATTACTTTAATAAAAATTGCTAAATAGTACCCAAAACATCCAATCCAATTGGCTTTCTGGTCACCTATTCCAACAGGGAGTATGCTAGGTTTACTTGCATGCGATACATTTATTTAAATGCTTTATAATATTGGATATTTATGCATGCAAAATATTAATATGATGAGGTCTCGGTCAATAATTTCGAACTCTCACTTGGTAGGACCAAGTTAAAATATTAGGCCGACGATGGACTTGGGTCAAATGGTTTGATCTGTCCAAGCCTTCCATCCATAGCAATATCGTGAGGAAGCTACCGCTGTCCAAGTGTGGTCTCACGAGTCACGACACATTTGGAATAGAGGAAAGTTGTACCATTATTGTGAACAAAGGAATACGCTCGCTGTTTTCCTGTCTCATGAGTCGTGGGGGGCGACAGTTGAGGTATGATTTGGTTGATGGGTCGGGGCCTTGTTAGAATAGGTGACCAGAAAGCCAATTGGATTGGCGGTTTTGGGTACTATTTAGCAATCTTTATTAAAGTAATATTGACTTGATGAATATAATAAGTATTCATCCGTAGCACTATGTGTTTGTTGTGCTTACTGATAATGTTAAACGACGTTTTAACGTCACAACAAATGCCCATAGACCAATTGGATAACCTATGTAGTTGGGCTGCGCATTGGATAGCAGCTATGAAACCAACTTCTGAGGGTTGGTCTGAAACATTGCAAGTCGAGGACCTCGAAACAGGGCATCGAGGATCCTATAGAGATTTTCACTAAGGATTACATTCATTGGGTGAGTGCCATGTTTCATCAGCGACAGACGTTGGACGTGTATGCAATATTAGTGGGTTAGTTGACAAGGGTGTTAGCTGACTGAACTGACTCGCGAAAATCGTCATATGGAAGCCTTGGAGGCTTGGTCGGTATGACTGGAATTTCCGGATCCGCTAGTACGAGATTAGTCCTTGGACTTGAGCAATCATGGCAGTTGCATGCATATGATGGTTGTATCTAGGGTCTGGCAAGAGATGTCTATATCTGGGATACATTCATAATAAGCTTTATCCAGTGCAGTCGGAATATGTATTGAGGATGGTGGATTCCAAGATAGGATCCGTCATCTGTCAGTTTATGACAGTCGAGTCTCCTATGCGCTCTGAGACGGTTTAAGCTCTTTAAGTTTGTGGCCATAGCAATTGGTCGAGTAGGGAATGGTTTTCTACGTCGATCAATAGAGCAAATGTGTCTCGAGTTATTGAGCATAGTTGTCTAGTCCAGCATGGGAACCGATGCCCAATTCCATGCCTTAGACTTAGATCGGGAGACGGATGATGGAAGGACCGTACTTGTATGGAACTCGGGAGCCTAAATGTTCACACTAACATTCACCTAGTCTCTAGTGCCATGGACCGTTGCTAGACGACCACCCATGGTGATGGGCATTTTCTGATTAATGGATAATTGGCAAAATAGTTAATTAAATTGGATTTAATTGACCATGAGTTGGACACAAGCCCAATTCTAGCTGAGGGTGAACCTAAAGAGTCACACACAAATCACTATGAAATTGGAAGAATTAATTTGGAATTAATTCTAGAAGAAGCGAATTAATTTAATTGGATTAAATTAATTCAAGGAGAAAAATAAATGATTGGATCATTTATTGGGAAATCCATTTGATGGATGGTCTAAGAATTAATTAATTGGATTAGTTAATAGTTGGACATAGAACCTATAAATTAATTTGATTAATTTATCGGGTTTGGATTAAGTAATTGATTGGATTAATTAATTAGAGTTGAGACTTATGCTTATTTAATTGGATTAAATAAACTTATGGGCTTCAATTAGATTGAGATCAATTGGATTAATTAATGCCCAATGGACTTTGTTTGGACTTAATTTAATTAGATTAAATAAAAGTCCAAGACTAGTAGTCCTAGTCCATGGAAAAATGCAATTTATAGCAAGTGAAGGATGAATTAAAATCCTCCACATGTGAGGCACATGTGACCAGCCTTTGTGTGGTTTGGTGGGTGGTTTATTTGCTATAATGGTTCATGGTTATGTAGATAGTGGTGTGTGTATGTAGGTTGCTTTCGAAGTTGACAAGAGAAGTTGAATTTTGAATTCAACAACTCTACATACACAAAACTATTCACATAACTTGTACACATGCACTTGCTCGAAATTTTCCATCAAACACTCTCCAAAATCTCTGAAAATACTCTCCTTTTTGTGTCCATATCTTTTGGAAAGGTTGAACTTAAAAGCATTCCGAAGGCACTAAACAATAGTGTTGTTTTGGATTGTTTCTTCTTCTTTTTCTCTACCTCTATCTAGCAATAGATTAGAGGATACACTTTTCCATAGTATGGTGTGGGTAAATTAGAGGGATTCTAATTTGGATCCTCAAGTGAACGAAGGAGAAACGAAAAGGGAACAACGCTAGAACTGGTTCTACGTGTAGTGAACAAAGGTTGGTTTTTCATTTACGTTACATGCATTTTTGTTTACTTCCTTTAGCCACATGTCCAACATTCTTCTCCTCTTTTATTTGTGCTTTGACATACACCGAACGCCCGGGAATTTCAAAGGGAACACCCCTCTGAACCTGTTTAATATTATGCTTTAAATTCATGTTTTTACACTTTCGTTGCGTTCCCAGACCGTACCCGATTCTTTCAGTGATATCAGAGCCCGGTTCGGTGTTGTGGCTATAGGATTTAAATGTTATTATGTGTTAAGCATGAAAAATATGTTTAAATTGCTTTTGGAAAGCATGATTTATGGCTTTAAGCATGATAATATGTGTTGAAAATATGTGTTAATTTTGCTTTTGAAATTATGATATCCATGCTTTTTTGAGAATTGGATTTTCTGTAAATGCATGTTTATGTTTCAGTTTTTATAGCAGAAATTTTTTAAACAAAATTGGTGAAAAACGGTCTCGGCTGCCCGGTAGGGGTAGCAGGCGCTTGCGTGTGCGCGGTTACGGCCGTCAGCACTGTTTTGTGCCGTTTTTCAGAAAATTGGATTTTTCTGATTTCTGCTAATTTTTTGAAATGATTAATTTTGGCATATTTTAATTTAGTTAAATTGAATTTTTCTAAAATTATGTATGCGTTAGATTATTTTGGAAATTGTTTCCAAACAGAAAAAATGGTTTGTACATTGGATGTATAAAATGATATCCATCTTTTTAATTGCATTATCAATATGGTATTTTCTGCATTTTATTTTGTTTATATTTTAGATATTGGATATCTATTAATAAATGCATGGAATGTATGTATATGCTTGGCAAGTTTATATTTGATATAATTGTGCAATTGTTGCTTATTGGATAAACAATATGGATGATCACAAAGCCCATTTGCCTATGTATGGTTTAATTTATTGTTGGATGAGGCCTTCGTGCCTCTTTGTGTTTTCTTCTCTCAATCGTTTTTAGCCTTGAAATAATAAGGCTTTCTTCCTCCCTTTTAATGTACTCCCCCCGACTTATGATTAGGGTTTCTTTTAAGTTGTAATAAGAGTAGTTAGGTTGTGAGGCTTTATTTTAATAAATATAAGCTTCCATAGAGATGAAGGCCCAAAAGATGTCCGTTGGACGGAGCCCACGACGGAAGGCCCAAGAAGAACAAAGAAGGATTTACAAGGCCCCATTAGTATGATATTGGGATGTAAAAGTTGTAATAGTGTAGGCATACCCTAGATTGACCATAGATCCACTGCGGGCTCAGTGGATCACTTAGGGACGGGCTTGTGATCATCCAAATATGGGCGTGCTAGGCTAATTTTACATGTGCTTATGTTTTATGCTTTGATGTATGGTGTGTTTGGAATGCATCGTATTACATTGAATGTCTAAAACTTGAGCATGCAAAATACTAATAATGAAGAGGTCTCGGTCTTAATAAACTATAACTCTCACTTAAATGGTCCAAGTAAATATTAGGCCCAAAACGGAATTAAAATAAAATGGTTTGATTATTCCAAGCCTTCCATCCATAGCAATATAGTGAGAAAGCTACTTTCACCCATTCGTGGTCTCACGAGTCGTGGCACGTTTGGAATGGAAGAAAGCTACACTATTGTTGTGAACGAATGGAATATGCTCCTATTTCCCTGTCTCACGAGTCGTGGGGGGGGGGGGGGGGCGATAATTGAGATATTCATTTGGTTGATGGGTCGGGCCTAACGGTAAGTAACATGATTCACTTGGAGTCCTTGGGATCATGTGAAAAGGCGAGGTAAAATATCTTGGGGATCTCATTGAATGAAAATGGTACAGGTTACCTCCCACAAATTATTTTTCCGTGTGAATCGTAAAAGTGGAGCATGAAGAATTGTGTTTGTGGACTCCTAGCCCACTAGGAAATAATTTCCCAAAAACTCCACTTGAGAGTGGTGGACCTTTTGAAAAAATAGTGGGAGGGGTTAATGACTAAAGACCAAGTCTTAACTTGAATGAATATTATTATAATCTACTAAATTTCTGCTTTACAGTTTGAATGTAGATATCTAAGAATCCACTCGCTGTAATTCTTGAGACTATTAAATTTGACGGATAAATTATAACGATTGGCTGCAAAATTCGGATTGTCCCCGATTTCAAAAATCAGGCTTATGTTCTAGATAAGCATCTTCCTCGGGTCTTGCTGGAGGGGTCCTCGTCAGAAGAGTGTCTGACGTTCAATGAATGACAGGAGGACAACCGTAGGGTCCGCAACATCATACTGGCATCCATGACTAATGAGATCCAGAAACAATCGGCTGGATGATGTCAGCTTGATAATGCTCCGCATGAAAGACGATTCTGCGGTACTGGACCGGCATATTAGATATTCTGCGACGTAGGCATTTTTCAGAGCTAAGATGACAGAAGGTTCGTCTGTACACCAGCATGGAGTGATGATGCTATCCCTAGTGGAGAAGTTGAAAGACCTCCGAGCTGATCTTGGAAAAGAGACGTACATCGACGTGATCCTTTAGTCTCTTCCTCCCTCTTGTGACCAGTTTATCGTTAACTATAACATGAATAGGCTTGAAAAATACCTTCATAAGTTGATAAACATGTTGGTCCAATACGAGGCAATGATTGAAAATTTTGCACCGTCTGTATTGGAGGGGGAGGCTTCCACCTCAAAAGCGAAAGGTAAAGGGGCCGAACGCTGGAGGAGGAAGAAGGGTAAGACAAAATCAGCCGCTGCAAGCGCTCCTATTACCATGCTGGGCATGGGCCAAGGAAAGAAGAAGGCAGTTCAACAGTCAAGGATTGTGAAAGATGTTTGCATATATTGCCGTGAAAAAGGGCATTGGAAGAGGGAGTGTCCTAAACTCCTTTCCAACCAAGGTACATTTGATTTGAGCTTTAACATGATTACTATTATGCTTCTTGGGTATTGGATACCAGCTGTAGAGCTCATATTTGCAAATGGTTTGCAGGTGATGGAAAGGAGTAGAAGGCTAAGATGGAGATGGTTCTAAAGCTAGGCAATGGCTAGGCTATTGCTATAGAAGCTATAGGACTAGTTAGGCTTAGCTATTAGTGATCATGTTAGGATAGAGTTGATAGGTCACAATTATGTAACCTAGCATGATCAAAATTATATCTTTCATTGTTGAACAATGAGGATTACATGTTTTTGATCAATGGAAGTTTGTTTTATTTGACAAAGAATGGTTATTCTTGTCCGCTAGGTTGTTTTGCATAATTGTTTCTATACTATCCCATAATTAGATTATGAATGCTCAAAACAAATGGTAAAATGGATAATCAAGATAAACTCACAGATTCGGCATGCAAAGCTAGGTCACATTCTCTAGATAGGATAAGGAGGTTAGTAGATTCAAGGAGTCTAGAAATAGACAATTTGAGCCTGCTAGCTTGCAAGTCCTTCCTGAGCAGGAAGATGACCAAGAAGCTCTTTGTAGGACAAAGTATGCTTGCTAGTGGTCTGTTGGATTAGATCCAATAAGACATCTGGGGTCACTGAATACACAAGACCAGTAGAGGGTTCACAAGTTTAAGGGCCTTTGGAAGGCTCAGGGAATTAGATTTGAAGTGCGAACCAAACCGGTGGCAAAATTAACCTTCGATTGGATCGCGTGGTGTGTGTTTAGTGGGAGTTCTTGATGTATCTGAATGAGAATGGAATTCTCACTCAGTGGAATTCTTCCTGAAGCGCCACAATTGAACGACGTCTCTGATAAGGGAGGAATCGAACCTTGTTGGACATGGTTCGATCAGTGTTTCACTGAACTACCTTGGCCCATCTGGGTGTGTTCTTAAGACAGTAGCCAAGTTGTAAAATGTGGCACTTTCTAAAGATCGTGGTCCAGACGCCATATTGGATATGGCATGGCAAGCCTATGTTCTACAAAGTCCTTGAGTGTGTAGATGGTCCTGCACATGTCAAGGGACTCGTGGGAGACAAATTAGGTTTGCACAGGTTCATGTGTTGTCCTAAGGGAAATTAGATTTCACAGGATAATCGGTATGAGGCATAGCTTCTTGGGGAATCAAGTAGAGAGACACCTCAGTACGATATTGCAAACATAATTTGAAATCAAGTTTGCTCACTAACTATATTCCAATCCTCCTAAGGACTGAAGGAATAAGCGGATCTGCCCGGGAGCCCGAGCGGATGCGTGAGAATGCGCATATTTACAAAAAATATTCAAAAGAATAATCGTAAAATCCCATGGGGTGTTCCCTTGGGTGCTCAACCGGGCGTTCGATGTAGGATGTACCAATATTATATACGCATATTGAACATAGGGCATAGAGAACAATAATAAACTACGAAGGCGTAATTGACTGAAGTTACCTTTGTAGTTTATCTTGTGATCGGCTACTTGTGTTGTTCCTCTTCGGAATGCTCACAAAGCTCAAAAGTATGAACTCTCCAAAGGTGATCCCCACCACACCGAAAGAGATGATCGTTTTTCTTGCTACAGAAAAACGGATCTAGAAGGACATGGTTTAAGAAGATCAACACTATCAATTAGTGTTCTTCTTAAACTCACTTTGTTCTTTCAATTGATCCTAGATCAAATGAAGAACACAAGTGTAAAGGGAGAGAGAGAGGCCGAGAGCTAAGGGATAGAGAGGAGTGATTTGTCTTCTTCTTTTCCTAGAAAAGATGAATAATGATTTCTCTTGCTTTGATGTTAGTTTATACTCATATATATACATAATTAATGTGATTATTGGAATGTGTCTAGATTCATCCCAATCAATCCCATCAATTCTTCAATCAAGCCTACCATCTCTTAAGGTATGATTAAATCATACCAAAAGAGAGAGACTTCATTGGAATTGATTTGTCTCTTACCGAAAGAGACAAGTCAACCACATCAAGAACCAACATGGCCGATTTTTTCTCCACCATGGTAGCATTTTCGGTCATGCTTATTTAAGGAAGAAGTCCATGTTCTTCCCATTCCAAAATGGAATTAACACACCTCTCGGGTCAAAATTTAACGGACCGGGTTCCACTGTAATCCAATTACAATGAACCCAAATATTAAATCCAATTTAAGTTAAGGTCCACTTAAATAATTTCCATTTATCTTTTAATCCAATTAAAAGATCCAACGTCTCAACTTTCTACATTAATCGATAAATCCCATTTACCGATTAACGAGGGCCCGATACAATATCTGCCCGTCCAACCAATGGACAATCCGTAAGTAATCCAATTACTTATTCATTCTCCGAAATTGACTCCAAGCCAATTTCTCCACCTTTTCGGTTATTTGTGTGTGATCCTTTAGGTTCACCCTCATGAAGGACAAGCGGATCCGCCCAGGAGTGCGAGCGGAAGCGAGAAAGTGTGTAAGGTACGTAAATTTAAACAATTTAAATAAACGTGATCCCAAGAGGTGTATCCTTGGGTGCTCAATCGGGCGTTCGATGTAGGATGTGTCAATATTTAAACATGTATATGTAACACATAGGTCATAGACGAAAAGTAAATCTACTAAAGCGTAATAAACCGTTAACTTTGTAGATTTCACGTGTGCTCGGCTACTTGTGTTGTTCCTTCTCCGGAATGCTCACAAATCCAAACGTATGGATTCTGTTAGAATAGGTTGTTAGAATAGGTGACCATGTAAGCCAACTTTGGCGGGTATATGTAACCTATGTCTAGACAATTATAGGTGTTTGATAAATCATTAATGAATAAAGAAGTGAATTTCATTTGGCATTACTTTGTTTGTGTTCACTTATATCTGTTTTCTATATCTGTTCACTACGCAAACAAAGCCCACGGACTGAGAATCAATTTCGGGGACTGGGACTACGCTTGGAGGTAGGTCCATGGAATCAGTCTTCCCGAATCAGTCCGGAAATCTCCAAGTCAAGGAATCCCGAAAATGGGTACCGGGATTCCATTTGAGACTTGCACTAAGCACCTGCTGTCGTGTTTCATCGACGGGTGACGAGGGTCGTCTAAGCAGTGTTAGTGGGTTAGCATGCTAGGACGTAGCTGACTGAGGTGACTCGCGGGAACCGTCTTACGGAGGACCTTGAGTATGGTCAGCAAGGTATGACGTGTATTCCCGGTTCCAACGGTACAGGTCAAGTCCTTTGACTTGAGGAATTGCTGAGTTTACCTGTACATCAGGGCTGTATCTTAGATATGGTGAGAGATTGCCAGAATTCTCTTTGGTAGTCATAAGCCATGTCTAGTGCAGTTCTGGTGTGCAAAGTGACAGTAGTTTCCAAGAAAGGATCTGTCTCCTGTCAATAGGTTTTGGCAGTTGAGTCTCATGTATACTCTAGGTCTTGTCCCTAAAACTGTGGCCACAGTGACTGAACAGAAGGGAAGGATTCCCTTGCGGCGTTTAGTGAGGACAGACCGACACTTAGGTCCAAAATGGGTACCTGCATTTTCCGTGCCCTAGACTCTAAGTGATGAGACCGAAGACAGAAGGACAAGTGTACTGTTAGAGCCTAAATGTTCATCCCTGAATATTTCACCTAGTCTCTAGTGCCATGGACCGTTGCTAGATGGCCACCCATGGTAACGGAAGGATTCTAGGAATCCGACCAAGTCTAGCTGAAAGGTGAACCTAAAGAGTCACACACTATCCACACACATTTAGATATTTAATTAAGAATTAAATATTGGAGTGAAGGAATGATTAAATTGGATTTAATTGGGTCCTTTATTTTTTCTTGGAGAAATAATTCCTTCTATTAGATATAAGGAATTAAATTGATAAATTAGATTTATCAAAAGGATTTATTTAATGGGCTTAAATAATATTTATATTTATTTTAGCCTCTTGGAAATATTTAAATAGGTTTTAAATATTCCATTAAATTAAATTAAATCAACGGTTGAGATCAATGGGAGAGATGGATGGCTAGGATTGTTTTGACTAGGTCAAAACACTACTTTGACTAGGACTTTGACTAGGTCAAAATCCTAGTCAAATTAGAGTTCTTAAAAGAGGAGTTTAAAGAGGATTAAAACTCTTCTTCTATATAAACCCCTAGCATCCTACAAATTGAAGGATGATGAAATTCCAACACACACAACACACACACACAACTCGGCTCTCTCTCCCTCTATCTCGTCCGCCCTCTCTCTCTCACACACTCCAAGAAAATTATTTTTCTTTGTTCTCTTGTTCTTGGAACATTAGAACTTGATGAATCAATACCGTTAATTCATAACGTGTTGTTGATTCATCCACTCCAAAATATAAACTTGTTCGTTGCTAGCACGACGTGCAAGATACGTGGGTGGATCGTGTGTCACGATTTGGAGGGTCTCAAGAACGAGATCTTGGTGCAAAACGGGGAACAACGCGTGTAGCCGTTGAAGACGAAAACGACAACGGGTAGGTCTCGCTTTAGATTTTCGTCCTCTTTTATTTTCAACCCTATGGCCTCTATGATTCTTTTATGTTATATTATTCATGAGATACACCGAACACCCGGGAAATTTCAAAGGCACACCCTTTGAAACGTGTTTTAATTTAAAAGCATGTTTAAATTCCGTTTTAATTTTTAATTCTACCGCGCTTCCGCATTCGCGCTTTTCCCGGGACGATCCACAATTCCTTTCATAGGTGACCAGAAAGCCAATAGGTTTGGCGATTTGTAACCTATTATACAACTCGATATAAATGTAATATTATTATGTGATGAATAAAATGAGTATTCGTCACTTCTGGTGCTTACTTTGTTGCGCTCATTTCACATTTGTTAAAACGGTTTTTAACTTATACCGCAACAAACCCCACAGACCATGGATAACAACTCGTGCAGTTGGGCCATGCATTAGATGGTGGTCATGAAACCAACTGATTAAGAGTTGGGTCTGAAACGTTCCAAGTCAAGGACCTCGAGGCAGGGCATCGAGAGTCCTATTGAGACTTGCGTCAAGAGTTGTGTTCATTGGATGAGTGCCGTGTTTCATCGGCGACAGGCGTGGGACGCCTACACGATCTTGATGGGTTGGTCGACTGGGGTCGAGCCGACTGGACTGACTCGTGGGGATCATCATATGGAAGCCTTGGAGGCTTGGTCGGTATGATTGGTTTTCCCCGGTTCTGATAGCATGGGAGTAATCCTCAGACTTGAGGGATCATGGCAGTCACATGCACAGGACGACTGTATCTTGGATCTGGCGAGAGGTGATCATTCTGTAAGATGATTATCATAAGCCTTGTCCAGTGCAGTCGAAATGTGTAGCGAGGACGGTGGATTCCAAGCAGAGGATCCGTCCCCTGTCAGTATGTGACAGAGGTATCTCCTATGCACTCCGAGACACGTTCATGCTGTTTGAAGCTGTGGCCACAGTGGTTGGTCGAATAGGGAATGGTTTCCTGTGTCGACGCAATGAAGCATAAATGGTCTCGAGTATTAAGCATAGATGCCTAGTCAAGGATGGGAATTGACGCCCAATTCCATACCCTAGACTGAGGCTGGGAGACGGTAGATGGAAGGATCGTACCCGTACGGAATCGGCGCCTAAATGTTCACACTAATTCACCTAGTCTCTAGTGCCATGGACCGTTACTAGACGGCCACCCATGGTAACGGGCCCTTTTGGGACACAGGCCCAAGTCTAGCTGAGGGTGAACCTAAAGGGTCACATACAAATCACCGAGTAGGTTGAGAGATTGACTTGGAGTTAATCTCGAAGGATAAATAAGTAATTGGATTACTTAAGGGAAAGTCCATTGGATGGACGGGCCGATATTGTATCGGGCTTTCGTTTAATAGGTAAATTGGATTTTCGATTAAATATGGAAAGTTGAGATGTTGAGACGTTGGATCTTTTAATTGGATTAAAAGATCAGCGGGAATAATTTAAATGGACATTAAATTGGATTTAATGTTGGGTTCGTCATAATTGGATTACGATAAAACCTGGCCGTTTAAATTTAACCCGAGAGGAGAAATAATTCCTATATTGGAATAGGAAGAAGTTGGACTTCTTCCCTTAGATAGACATCACCGAAATGCTCCCTTGGAGGAAGCAAAATCAGTCATGTTTCATGCTAGGTGGTATGTTAACTTATCTCTTTTGGAAAGAGACAAATCAACTCCAATCAAGCCCTTCCCTTTTGGTATGATTTGATCATACCATAAATTTTGGTAGGCTTGATTGAAGAATTAATGGTGATTGATTGGAATGTATCTAGACATCCTTGGATGAACCTAGACACATTCCATTAATCACATTAATTATGTATATATATGAGAATATACAACACTAAGCATAAGTGAATTATTATTCATCTTTTTCTAGGAAAAAGAAGAAGAAAAATCGGCCTCTCCTCTTCCTTTCAACCTCGGCCAAACCCCCTCTTTCTCACTTGTGTTCTTCACTTGATTTTGAATCAAGAAGAAGAACAAAGTAGGTTTAAGAGTACACTAATCCGTAGTGTTCTTCTCTTAAACCGATTCCTTCATCAAACCCGTTTTCTTCTAGCAAGGAGAAGGTGTGTTTCTTCCGGTGTGGTGTGGATCACCTTTGGAGAATCCATACGTTTGGATTTCGTGAGCATTCCGGAGAAGGAACAACGCAAGTAGCCGGGAGCATACGTTAAACAATCAAAGGTAACGGTTTTATTACGCTTTGGTTGATTTAATATATATCTATGCCCTATGTGTTTAATATACGTTTTTTTTAATATTTACACATCCTACATCGAACGCCCGATTGAGCACCCAAGGGTACACCCCTTTGGGATTTGTTTACTTAAATTAGATTTAAATTTACGCACCGTTTCTCGCTTTCTCGCTTCCGCTCGCGCTCCCGGGTGGATCCGCTTGTCCTTCAAGTGGTATCAGAGCTCGGTTCGATGTAAGGGGCATAGATCTATGTGCTTGGCATGATCTACTTGCTTTTATGGCTTTAATGGCATGTTAGATTACATAAATGTATGAATGATATGATGATTCAATTGTTTGAATTTGATGGACTTTTTGGCATGCTTATTTATTAGATTAGATCTAAAATTGCATGCTTATTTTCAGAATAATTGCTACTGTTTTTTGTGCTGAAAAGATGTCAAAAAAAAAAAATTTTTTTTTGACCGGACGGCAGTGGCCGCGCGCAGGCGGGTGCCTGCGTGCGCGCCATGCGCGCGCGCAGTGCGCAGACGGCAACTGCCGGCCGAGGTCAGAGCGCGTGCGCGCAGGGCATGCAGGCTTGTTGCCTGCGCGCGCGCTGCCCTGTGCGCGCTGGTGGCCGGCAAGCACAACGGCTGGGCCGTTTTGTGCCTTTTTCGACGTTTTCTGGAAAATTCAATTTTCTGTATTTTCTGCATAATATTATGAAAATATGTTAATTTTTCATATTTGATTTTGGAATAATTGGATTATTCCTTAGATTAAATTTGCTTAATTAATTTGGGATTAATACATGCATTGGATGCATTGTTTAAAATGTCCATTAAATTTGAAATTTGAATTTTGCATATTATTTGTATGTTTATGCTTTTGTGATGTTGGACATCACTTGGGTATTTGGAATATCCATTGGTTTTATGCATGATTATTTGGAATAATTGTGTTATGTGAGTTGATGGAATGGAATCACCATGTGATGATCACAAGAGCCCTAGACCTTATGCATGGATGAATGTATGATCATTTATTTTCTGTTGGGTGGGACCTGCGTGCCTCTTGTTTTTGGGACTATCATCTCTCGTATTTTCAGCCTCATGATGTTAAGGCTTGTTTTTATTATTACCAATGTATTACTTTCAGTTGTAATGAGAGTAGATAGGGTTGGTGAGATTTTATTTATTTAACAAGCATTTGGAGTCGGAGACCCCAAGGAGGAGCATCAAGGCGTGAAAAAAGAGCACTACAAGGACCATTTGAATGACAATGGGTACATTATTATTGTAATAATTTAGGACCACCCTAGACAGACCATAGACTCACTGCGGGTTCAGTAGGTCGCATAGGTTGGGCTTTTGATCGTCCTAACAGGGGTATGCTATGTTTTCTGCATGTGGCGTATTTATTTATCGCTACAAAAATTGGATATTTATGCATGCTAAAACACCATAATGTGATGAGGTCTCGGTCATAAATAAACTCTCATTTGGTTGGACCAAATTAAATATTAGGCCCAGAACGGACTTGGATCAAAATGGTATTTTGATCTGTCCGAGCTTCCATCCACAGCAATGTGGTGAGGAAGCTACCACTACCCAAGTGTGGTCTCACGAGTCGTGGCACACTTGGACTAGAGGAAAGCTGCACCATTGTTGTGAACAAAAAGATTGCGCTCGCTGTTTCCTTGTCTCACGAGTCGTGGGGGGCGACAATTTGAGCCATGATTTGGTTGATGGGTCAGGCCCAACACTGAGTAACATGGTTCTCTTTGAGTCTTCGGAACCATGTGAATAGGTGAGGCAAAATATCTTGGGAATCTCATTGGATGAGGATGATATTGGATATCTCCCACGAGGTCTTCTTCATGTGAATCATAAAAGCGGGGCATGGAGATTATGCTTGTGGATCCCGAGCCCACTAGGAAATAGTTTTTCCGAAACTCTGCTTGAGAGTGGCGGACTTTCGTATAAATAGTGGGAGGGTTAAAGACTAAAAGACCAAGTCTTCAACTTGAACAATAATATTACCATCATCTGCTAATTTCTGCTTTACATTTTCATTAATGTAGATATGTCTAAGAACCCATTAACCATGATACTCGAGACTAACAAATTCAACGGAACGAACTACTCGCACTGGCTGAGAAACTTGGGGATTGTCCTCGGTTTTGAGAACCAAGGCTACGTCTTGGACGAGCCGCCACCGAGCGACTTACCGGATGGGTCCACGCCTGAAGAACATTTGACATTCGAGAAATGGCATGAGGACAACCAGAAAGTACGCAGTATCATACTGGCTTCGATGTCTAACGACATCCAGAAGCAGTATGAGAGACTGGACAACGTCTCCGCCATAATGCTCCGCATAAACGAGGTTTATGCGGTTCCGGTTAGGCATATTAGATATGCCGCCACAAAAGAATTCTTTGGCACCAAGCTTGTTGAAGGAGCGTCTGTACAAAGTCATGGGGTCAAGATGTTCTCCCTACTGGAGAAACTCGAGGACCTTAAAGTTGGGCTTAACAATGACACGTACATTGACGTGATCCTCCAGTCGCTTCCTCCATCCTATGACCCGTTTGTTGTAAACTACAACATGAACGGACTTGAGAAGTCTATTCATGACTTGATCAACATGTTGGTCCAATACGAGGCAACGATCCACAAGTCGGCGCCGGCAGTATTGATAGGAGAGGCTTCGACCTCCAAGGCGAATGGCAAGAGGGCCGGACGCTGGAAGAGGAAGAAGGGAAAAGGGAAGACGGTTGCGGCCCCTGCTCGCGCTCCGGGCGTCCCTGTTGCTCCAGTTGGACCGAGCAAAGGGAAAGGGAAGGACCATGGTTCTCAGCGGTCCAAGGCAAATGATGTCTGCATGCATTGCCAAGGGAAGGGGCATTGGAAGAGGGAGTGCCCACAACTCCTCCCCAACCCAGGTATGTTTGTGGTTGAAGTAAATATGATTACTA
Source organism: Sesamum alatum (assembly GCA_034509735.1). Taxonomy (NCBI): domain Eukaryota; kingdom Viridiplantae; phylum Streptophyta; class Magnoliopsida; order Lamiales; family Pedaliaceae; genus Sesamum; species Sesamum alatum. Next base: position 32,261,558 of record JACGWO010000001.1, on the reverse strand, counting down.
ATTCTGCTTCATGGGTATTGGATACCGGTTGTGGTGCTCACATCTGCAATGATTTGCAGGCACGACAAAGAAATAAAAGGCTAACCAAGGATGAGATGATCCTGAGGGTAGCCGATGGCAAGGCCGTTGCTGCGGAGGCCATAGGATCACTAGAGTTAGCCATTAGTAGTCATGTTAGGATTGTACTGAACGACTGTTTCTATGTACCTAGCATGATTAAAAATATGTTTCCATCCCGGTCCTTGATAAGGAGGGATATGAATTTACCATCAATAAAAATGGCTTTTTCATTATTAAAGATGGTATTTCTCATCTGCTTGGTACATTGGTCAATAGTCTATACATACGTCAACAGTCTTATTGGATTATGACTGCAGAACACAAACGACAACGCGATGATCATAATAACGCACAGATATGGCATGCGAGGTTAGGTCATATCTCTAAAGATAGGATAAGAAGGTTGGTGGACTCAAAGAGTCTAGAAATAGACGATTTGGACAACCTACCGACCTGCGAATCCTGTCTGAAGGGAAAGATGACCAAGAAACCCTTTGTTGGACAAAGTACGCTAGCCAGTGGTCTGTTGGATTTGATCCATACTGATGTCTGTGGCCCACTAACTACTGAGGCTAGGGTGGGTACTCGTACTTCATAACCTTTACCGATGATCACTCACGATATGGTTATGTTTACCTGATGGAGTACAAGTCTGAAGCCTTTTGAAGGTTTAAGAAATACAAACTTGAAGTAGAGAACCAAATCGGTCGAAAGATCAAAGCCCTTCGGTCCGACCGAGGAGGAGAGTATTTGAGTGGTGAGTTTACTGATTATCTAAAAGAGAATGGGATTCTCTCTCAGTGGACCCCTCCTAGAACACCACAGCTTAATAGTATGTCTGAAAGGAGGAATCAGACCTTGTTGGACATGGTCCGATTCATGATGAGTTTTACCGAACTCCCCATTTCTTTCTGGGGATACGCTTTTGAGACGGCGGCCAAAGTTTTTGAACATGGCGCCATGTAAGAAGGTATCTCAGACGCCATATGAGATATGACATGGCAAGCCTGCCTCCTACAAATACTTGAAAGTGTGGAGTTGCCCCGCATATGTCAAGAGATTAGTCGGAAATAAACTGGACTCAAGGTCTAGTTTATGCAGGTTCATCGGCTATCCAAAAGAAACTGCGGGGTATTATTTCTATGATCCCTCCGAGCAAAAGGTTTTTGGCTCGCGAAACGCAGTGTTCTTGGAATAGGGTTTTCCATCGGATAGTCGACGGGATGAGGTACTCCTTGAGGAATCAAGTGAGGTACCCCATGAGGCGACAATGACATCTGAGCCAGTAGTTCCCACTGATATTGTTCCAGTCCTCCGTAGGTCGGCCAGAGTATCCCATGCACCTGATAGGTATGGATTTTTTGGCCTGACCGGTCAGTTGGATAATGATCCAAAGACATACGGAGAAGCGATGTCGGACATCGATTCGGATAAGTGGCTTGAGGCCATGAAATCCGAGATGGAGTCAATGGGTACAAACCAGGTTTGGACCCTAGTAGACCCACCCAAAGGGATAAAACCCGTAGGGTGTAAATGGGTCTACAAACGTAAGCTTGGAGCTGACGGGGAGGTTACAACCTTCAAAGCCAGGCTTGTGGGGAATGGTTACACGCAGCGACCCGGGGATGATTTTGAGGAAACCTACTCGCCTGTAGCAATGGCCAAGTCCATTCGGATACTGTTTGCCATAGCAGCATGGTATGACTATGAAATATGGCAGATGGACGTGAAAACGGCCTTCCTCAACGGTTTCGTAGAGGAAGAGATCTATATGAATCAGCCAGAAGGTTTCATGGCTGTTGGATAAGAGCAGAAGGTCTGCCATCTCCAAAGGTCCATCTATGGCCTCAAACAAGCTTCTCGAAGCTGGAACATACGTTTTGATGAAGTCATACGAGGATATGATTTCATCAAGAACGAGTCCGATCCTTGTGTATACAAGAAGATCAGTGGGAGCTCAGTTGCGTTTCTGGTGCTTTATGTGGATGACATCTTGCTCATTGGGAATGGTGCTAAGATGTTGGGTACCACTAAAGCTTGGTTGTCAGTGTAATTCTCATGAAGGATATGGGCGAGGCATCCTACATCCTTGGCATCACGATCTACAGGGATAGATCTAAAAAGATGTTAAGAATGGCCAAGTTCTCATATATTGAGAAAGTCTTGAAGAGATTCAAGATGGAGAACTCAAAATGAGGATTCCTTCCTATGAGGCATAGAATTAAGTTATCCAAGAAGCAGTCTCCTAAGACTGATGAGGAGCTTAAACGGATGTTGGACATCCCCTATGCTTCAGCTGTAGCCAGCATACACTATGTTGTTCAGTGCACTAGACCTGATGTGGCTTTCGCTTTGAGCGTAACAAGTCACAATCAGTCGTGTGCAGGGGAGGCGCACTAAAGTGCAGTCAAGACTATCCTGAAGTACCTGAAAAAGACTAAGGACATGTTCTTGATCTACGGCAGTGGAGAGTTGATACTGGAAGGCTATAGCGACGCTAGCTTCCAGTCAGATGACGATGATGCCAAGTCTCAGTCTGGTTATGTGTTTAGACTTAATGGTGGCGTGGTTGCTTGGAAGAGTTCCAAGCAGGCTACCACGACGGACTCCACCACAGAGTCTGAATACATTGCAGCTTCGGTAGCTGCTAAGGAGTGGTTTGATTGATGAGCTACATCCAAGGGTTGGATGTAGTACCTAGCATTGCTAAGCCTGTGATTATCTTTTATGATAACAACGGGGCGATAGCGCTAGCAAAGGAACCGAGATCTCGTCACGATCCAAGCATATTCTTAGACGCTACCATCTACTTAGAGAGATGGATAGCAAGAGTGACGTTCGGTTGGACCGAGTCAGCTCTGTAGAAAACATAGCAGATCCACTTGCTAAACCCATGTCGCAAGTTGCCTATACTCACCATCTGGATAAGAGGTTCGAGGTCAATGGGTGATTGGCTTTAGGTCAAGTGGGAGATTGTTAGAATAGGTGACCAGAAAGCCAATAGGTTTGGCGATTTGTAACCTATTATACAACTCGATGTAAATGTAATATTATTATGTGATGAATAAAATGAGTATTCGTCACTTCTGGTGCTTACTTTGTTGCGCTCATTTCACATTTATTAAAATGGTGTTTAACTTATATCGCAACAAAGCCCACAGACCATGGATAACAACCTGTGCAGTTGGGCCACGCATTGGATGGTGGTCATGAAACCAACTGATTAAGAGTTGGGTCTGAAACGTTCCAAGTCGAGGACCTCGAGACAGGGCATCGAGAGTCCTATTGAGACTTGCGTTAAGAGTTGTGTTCATTGGATGAGTGTCGTGTTTCATCCGCGACAGGTGTGGGACACCTACACGATCTTGATGGGTTGGTCGACTGGGGTCGAGCCGACTGGACTGACTCGCGGGGATCATCATATGGAGGCTTGGTCGGTATGATTGATTTTCCCCGGTTCCGATAGTACGGGAGTAATCCTCAGACTTGAGGGATCATGGAAGTCATGTGCATAGGATGACTGTATCTTGGATCTGGCGAGAGTTGATCATTCTGTAAGATGATTTTCATAAGCCTTGTCTAGTGCAGTCGGAATGTCTAGCGAGGATGGTGGATTCTAAGAAGAGGATCCGTCCCCAGTCAGTATGTGACAGAGGTATCTCTTATGCACTCGGAGACACGTTCATGCTGTTTGAAGTTGTGGCCACAGTGGTTGGTCGAACAGGGAATGGTTTCTTGTGTCGACGCAATGAAGCATACGCGGTCTCGAGTATTAAGCATAGATGCCTAGTCAAGGATGGGAACCGACGCCCAATTCCATACCCTAGAGTGAGGCTGGGAGACGGAAGGATCATATCCATACGGAATCGACGCCTAAGTGTTCTCGTCAATTCACCTAGTCTTTAGTGCCATGCACCGTTGCTAGACGGCCACCCATGGTAACGGGCCCTTGTGGAACACGGGCCCAAGTTTAGCTGAGGGTGAACCTAAAGGATCACACACAATCACCGAGGAGGTTGAGAGATTGACTTGGAGTTAATCTCGAAGGATAAATAAGTAGTTAGATTACTTAAGGGAAAGTCCATTGGATGGACGTGCCGATATTGTATCGGGCGTTCGTTTAATCGATAAATTGGATTTTCGATTAAATATGGAAAGTTGAGACGTTGAGACGTTGGATCTTTTAATTAGATTAAAATATCAACGGGAATAATTTAAATGGACATTAAATTGGATTTAATGTTGGGTTCGTCGTAATTGGATTACGATAAAACCCGGTCCTTTAAATTTAACCCGAGAGGAGAAATAATTCCTATTTTGGAATAGGAAGAAGTTGAACTTCTTCCCTTAGATAGACATCGCCGAAATGCTCCCTTGGAGGAAGCAAAATCAGCCATGTTTCATGCTAGGTGGTATGTTTACTTATTTCTTTTGGAAAGAGACAAATCAACTCCAATCAAGCCCTTTCCTTTTGGTATGATTTGATCATACCATAAATTTTGGTAGGCTTGATTGAATAATTAATGGTGATTGATTGGAATGTATCTACACATCCTTGGATGAACCTAGACACATTCCAATAATCACATTAATTATGTATATATATGAGAATATACAACACCAAGCATAAGTGAATTATTATTCATCTTTTTCTAGGAAAAAGAAGAAGAAAAATCAGCCTCTCCTCTCTCTCTCAACTCCCGGCTAAACCCCCTCTTTCTCACTTGTGTTCTTCACTTGATTTTGAATCAAGAAGAAGAACAAAGTAGGTATAAGAGTACACTAAACCATAGTGTTCTTCTCTTAAACCGATTCCTTCATCAAACCCGTTTTCTTCTAGCAAGGAGAACGTGCGTTTCTTCCGGTGTGGTGTGGGTCACCTTTGGGAATCCATACGTTTGGATTTCGTTAGCATTCCGGAGAAGGAACAACGCAGGTAGCTGGGAGCATACGTTCAACAATCAAAGGTAACGGTTTTATTACGCTTTGGTTGATTTAATATATATCTATGCCCTATGTGTTTAATATACGTTTTTTTAATATTTACACATCCTACATCGAACGCCCGGTTGAGCACCCAAGGGTACACCCCTTGTGATTCGTTTATTTAAATTAGATTTAAATTTACGCACCATTTCTCGCTTTCTCGCTTCCACTTGCGCTCCCGGGGGGATCCGCTTGTCATTCAGATTCCGCAAAGGTGATCCACACCACACCGGAAGAAACTCACGTTTTCCTTGCTCGAAGAAAACGGGTTTATGAAGGAATCGGTTTAAGAGAATAAACACTATGAATGAGTGTTCTCTTAAACCTACTTTGTTCTTCCTTTTGATTCAAAATCAAGTGAAGATAACAAATGAGAGAGGGAGAAAGTGGCTGAGATTTTGAGAGGGAGAAGCCGAAAATTGTCTTCACTTTCCATAGAAAAGATGAATAATGAATCTCATACACAAGGTGTTGTATATACTCCTATATATACATAATTAATGTGATTATTGGAATGTGTCTAGGTTCATCCAAGGATGTCTAGATACATCCCAATCAATCACCATTAATTCTTCAATCAAGCTTACCAACTTTTAAGGTATGATCAACTCATACCAAAAGGGAAGGGCTTGATTGGAGTTGATTTGTCTCTTACCGAAAGAGACAAGTCAACCGCCAACTTGCATGGAACATGGCTGAATTGTGCTTTCTCCAAGGGAGCATTTCGGCCATGCTCAATATGGAAGAAGTCTAACCTCTTCCTATTCAAAAATAGGAATTATTTCTCCTCTCGGATCAAAATTTAATGGACCGCGTTTATCATAATCCAATTACGACGAACCCAAAATTAAATCCAATTTAATGTCCATTTATTCTCGTTGGTCTTTTAATCCAATCAAAAGATCCAACATCTCGACTTTCTATATTTAATCGATAAATCCAATTTACCGATTAAACGAGGGCCCGATACAATATCGGCCCGTCCATCCAATGGACTATCCCTTAAGTAATCCAATTACTTATTTATCCTTCGAGATTGACTCCAAGTCAATCTCTCAACCTTCTCGGTGATTTGTGTGTGACCCTTTAGGTTCACCCTTAGCTAGACTTAGGCGCCGATTCCGTACGGGTACGGTCCTTCCGTGTACCGTCTCCCGGCCTCAGTCTAGGGTATGGAATTGGGCGTCAGTTCCCATCCTTGACTAGGCATCTATGCTTAATACTCGAGACTATGTATGCTTCATTGCGTCGACACAGGAAACCATTCCCTGTTCGACCAACCACTGTGGCCACAACTTTAAACAGCATGAATGTGTCCCCGAGTGCATAGAAGATATCTCTGTCACATACTGACAGGGGACGGATCCTCTTCTTGGGATCCAGTTTCCTCGCTACACATTCTGACTGCACTGGACAAGGTTTAAAATGATCACCTCTCGCCAGATCCAAGATACAGCCGTCCTATGCACGCGACTGCCATGATTCCTCAAGTATGAGGACTACTCCCGTACTATCGGAATCGGGAAAATCCAATCATACCGACCAAGCCTCCAAGGCTTCCATATGATGATCCCCGCGAGTCAGTCCAGTCGGCTCGACCTTAGTCGACCAACCCATCAAGATCGTGTAGGCGTCCCACGCCTGTCGCCGATGAAACATGGAACTCATCCAATGAACACGACTCTTTGATGCAAGTCTCGATGGGACTCTCGATGGCCTGTCTCGAGGTCCTCGACTTGGAACGTTTCAGACCCAACTCTTAATCAGTTGGTTTCATGACCACCATCCAATGCGTGGCCCAACTGCATGAGTTGTTAACCGTGGTCTGTGGGCTTTGTTGCGATATAAGTAAAATACCGTTTTAACATATGTAAAATGAGCGCAACAAAGTAGGTACCATTGGTGACGAATACTCATTTTATTCATCACTTAATATTACATTACATTATGTTGTCAAATAGGTTACAAAACGCCAAACCTATTGGCTTTCTGGTCACTTTTTCTAATACCTCAGCTGGTCCAATTGGCCGTCTAGCAACGGTCCATAACATTAGAGACTAGGTGAATGTTGGCGTGAATATTTAGGCGTCGATTTCGTATAGGTACGGTCCTTCCGTCTATCGTCTCCCGGCCTTAGTCTAGGGTATGGAATTGGGCGTCGGTTCCCATCCTCGACTAGGCATCTATGTTTAATACTCGAGACTACGCATGCCTTATTGCATCGACACAGGAAACCATTTCCTGTTCGACCAACCACTGTGGCCACACGTTTAAGCAGCATGAATGTGTCTCCGAGTGCATAGGAGATACACCTGTCACATACTGACAGGGGATGGACACTCTTCTTGGAACCTATTGTCCTCGCTACACATTCTTACTGCACTGGACAAGGCTTATAATGATCATCTTACTGAATGATCACCTCTCGCCAGATCCAAGATACAACCATCCTGCATATTTGACTGCCATGGTTCCTCAGGTTTGAGGACTACTCCCTTACTATCGGAATTGGAAAAATCCAATCATACCAACCAAGCCTCCATGGCTTCCATATGATGATCCCCGTGAGTCAGTTCAGTCGGCTCGGCCCCAATCGACCAACAACTAAGACCATGTAGGCATCCCTCGCCTGCCGCCAATGAAACACGAAACTCATTCAATGAACACGGCTCTTGGTGCAAGTCTCTATAGGACTCTCGATGCCCTGTCTCGAGGTCCTCGACTTGGAACATTTCAGACCCAACTCTTTATCAGTTGGTTTCATGACCACCATCCAATGCGTGGCCCAATTGCATAAGTTGTTAATCATGGTCTGTGGGCTTTGTTGCGATATATGTGAAATATCATTTTATTATATGGAAAATGAGCGCAACAAAGAAAGTACCAAAGGTAACGAATACTCATTTTATTCATTACATAATATTAAATCACATCAAGTTGTCAAATAGGTTACAAGACACCAAACCTATTGGCTGTCTGGTCATGTATTCTAACAATCTCCCACTTGACCTAAAGCTAATCACCCATTGACCTCAGAACCTCTTATCCAGATGGTGAGTATGGGCAACTTGCAACATGGGCTTAGTATTTGGATCGGCTATGTTTTCTGCGGAGTTGACTCGGTCCATCTGAACGTCATCCCTGTTAACCATCTCTTTTAGCAGATGGTAGTGTCTAAGAATATGTTTGGATCGTGATGAGAGCTCTGTTTGTTTGCTAGCGCTATTGCCTCGTTGTTATCGTAGAAGATAATTATAGGCTTGGCAATGCTAGGCACTACATCCAACCCTTGGATGTAGCTCATCAACCAAACCGTCTCCTTAGCAGCTTCCAAAGCCGTTATGTATTTAGACTCTATGGTGGAGTCCGCCGTGGTAGCCTGCTTGGAACCCTTCCAAGCAACCACGCCACTATTTAGTCTGAACAGAAAATCAGACTGAGACTTGGCATCATCGTCATTCGACTGGAAGCTAGCATTGCTATAGCCTTTCGGTATCAATTCTCCACCACCGTAGATGAAGAACATGTCCTTAGTCCTTTTCAGGTATTTCAGGATAGTCTTGACCGCACTCCAGTGTGCCTCCCCGGCATACGACTGATATCGACGAGTCACGCTCAAAGCAAAAGCCACATCAGGTCTAGTGCACTGGACAACGTACTGAATGCTGCCTACAGCTGAAGCATAGGGGATGTACAACATCCCTTTAAGCTCCTCATCAGTCTTAGGAGACCGCTTCTTGGATAACTTAATTCCATGCCTTATAGGAAGGGATCCTCGTTTTGAATTCTCCATCTTGAATCTCTTCAAGACTTTCTCAATGTACGAGGATTGGGCCATTCCTAACATCCTTTTAGATCTATCCCTGTAGATCCTGATGCCAAGGATGTAGGATGCCTCGCGCATATCCTTTATGGAAAATTGCGTTGACAACCAAGCTTTAATGGTTCCCAACATCTTAGATCATTCCCAATGAGCAAGATATCTTTCCACGTAAAGTACAAGAACTGCAACCAAGCTCCCACTAATCTTCTTGTGTACACAGGGATCAGACTTGTTCTTGATGAAATCATATTCCCGTATGACTTTGTCAAAACATATGTTCCAGCTTCGGGAAGCTTGTTTGAGGCCATCGATGGACCTTTGGAGACGACAGACCTTCAACTCTTCTCCAACAGATGTGAAACCTTCTGGTTGATCCATATATATCTCTTCCTCTACGAAACTATTGAGGAAGGCGATTTTCACGTCTATCTGCCATATTTCATAGTCATATCATGCTGCTATGGAAAGCAGTATCCAAATGGACTTAGCTATTGCTACAGGCGAGTAGGTTTCCTCAAAATTGACCCTGGGTCGTTGAGTGTAACCCTTTGCCACAAGCATGGCTTTGAAGGTTGTAACCTCCCCGTCAGCTCCAAGCTTACGTTTGTAGACCTATTTACACCCTATGGGTTTTACCCATTTGGGTGGGCCCACTAGGGTCCAAACTGGTTTGCACCCATCGAGTCCATTTCGGACTTCATGGCCTCAAGCCACTTATTCAAATCGATGTCCGACATCGCTTCTCCCTATGTCTTTGGATCATTATCCAACTGACCGGTCAGGCCCAGAAATCCGTCCCTATTAGGTGGTTGGGATAATCTGGCCGACCTACGGAGGACTGGAACATCATTAGTGGGAACTACTGGCTCAGATGTCACTGCCGCTTCATGGGGTACCTCACTTGATTCCTCAAGGAGTATCTCATCGCGTCGACTATTCGATGGAAAACCCTTTTCCATGAATACTGCATTTCGCGAGACAAAAACCTTTTGCTCGGAGGGATCATAGATTTATTATCTCGCAGTTTCTTTCGAATACCCGATTAACTGCATAAACTAGACTTGGAGTCCAGTTTATCTCCCACTAATCTCTTGACATATGCGGGGCAACCCCACACTTTCAAGTATTTGTAGGAGGCAGGCTTGCCATGCCATATCTCATATGGCGTCTGGGATATCTTCTTAGATGGCGCCAAGTTCAAAACTTTGGCCGCTGTCTCAAGAGCATATCCCCAGAAGGATAAGGGGAGTTCGGTAAAACTCATCATGGATCGAACCATGTCCAATAAGGCCCGATTCCTCATTTCAAACACACCATTCAACTATGGTGTTCCAGGAGGGGTCCACTGAGAGAGAATCCCATTCTCTTTTAGTTAATTAATAAATTCACCACTCAAATACTCTCCTCCTCGGTCCAACCGAAGGTCTTTGATCTTACGACCGGTTTGGTTCTCTACTTCAAGTCTGTATTCCTTAAACCTTCCAAAGGTTTCAGACTTGAGTGATCATTGGTAAAGGTTATGAAGTACGAGTACCCACTTCTAGCCTAAGTATTTAATGGGCCACAGACGTCCGTATGGATCAAATCCAACAGATCATTAGCTAGCAGACTTTGTCCAACAAATGATTTCTTGGTCATCTTTCCCTTCAGACAGGATTCGTAGGTCGGTGGGTTGTCGAAATCATCTATTTCTAGACTCTTTGAGTCCACCAACCTTCTTATCCTATCTTTAGAAATATGACCTAACCTCGCATGCCAAATCTGTGCATTATCTTGATTATCATGTTCTCGTTTGTGTCCTGCAGTTATAATTCAATTAGACTGTTGAAAACAAACATGCCTAGATTGGAGAGGAGTTATGGGCACTCCCTCTTCCAATGCCCCTTTCCTTGGCAATGTATGCAAACATCATTTGCCTTGGACCGTTGAGAACCACGGGCCTTCCCTTTCCCTTTGCCCATTCCCACCGAGGCAACAGAGGCGCCTGGAGCGCGAGCAAGAGCCGCAATCGTCTTTCCTTTTCCCTTCTTCCTCTTCCACCGTTCGACCCTCTTGCCAATCGCCTTAGAGGTTGAAGCCTCCCCTATCAATACCGCTGGCGCCCACTTGTGGGTCGTCGCCTCGTATTGGACCAACATGTTGATCAACTCATGAATAGACTTCTCAAGTCCGTTCATGTTGTAGTTTACAACAAACGGGGTTACAGGACGGAGGAAGCGACTACGGGATCAAGTCAATGTACGTGTCATTGTTAAGCCCAGCTTTTAAGTCCTTGAGTTTCTCTACTAGGGAGAGCATCTTGACCCCATGACTCTGTACAGACGATCGCTCAGCCAACTTGGTGAAGAATGCTTTTGTGGCGGCATATCTAATATGCCTGTCCGGAACAGCATAAACCTTGTTCATACGAAGCATTATGGCGGAGATGTTGTCCAGTCTCTCATATAGCTTCTGGATGTCGTTAGACATCGAAGCCAATATGCTACTGCGCACTTTTCGGTTGTCCTCATTCCATTTCTCGAAAGTCAAACGTTCTTCTGGCATGGACCCCTCCGGTAAGTCGCTCGGGCGGCGGCTCGTCGAAGATGTAGCCTTGGTTCTCGAAACCGATGACAATCCTTAGGTTTCTCAATCAGTCCGAGTAGTTCGTTCCGTTAAAGTTGTTAGTCTCAAGTACCATGGTCAACAGATTCTTAGACATATCTACATTTATAAAATGTAAAGCAGAAATTAGCAGATGATGGTAATATTATTGTTCAAGTTGAAGACATGGTCTTTTAATCTTTAACCCTCCCACTATTTATACGAAAGTCCACCACTCTCAAGTGGAGTTTCGGGAAACCATTTCCAAGTGGGCTTGGAATCCACAAGCGTGATCTTCATGCCCCGCTTTTACGATTCACATGAAGAAATTCTTATGGGAGATATCCAATATTATTATCATCCAATGAGATTTTCAAGATATTTTGCCTCACCTATTCGCATGGTTTCGAGGACTCCAAGCGAACCATGTTACTCAGTGTTGGGCCCGACCTATCAACCAAATCATGCCTCAACTGTCGCCCCCCACGACTTGTGAGACAGGAAAACAGCGAGTGCAATCTCTTTGTTCACAACAATGGAGCAACTTTCCCCTAGTCCAAGTGTGCCACGACTCGTGAGACCACACTTGGGTAGTGGTAGCTTCCTCAGCACATTGCTATGGATGGAAGGCTCGGACAGATCAAAGTACCATTTTGATCCAAGTACGTTCTGGGCCTAATATTTAATTTGGTCCGACCAAATGAGAGTTTAGATAATGACAGAGACCTCATCACATTAAGTGTTTTAGCATGCATAAATATCCAATATTCATTAAAGTATGTAAGTAAATACTCCGCATGCAGAAAACATAGCATACCCCTGTTAGGATGATCACAAACCCAACCTATGCGACCCACTGAGCCCACAGTGAGTCTATTGTCTGTCTTGGGTGGTCCTACACTATTACAAAAGTAATAAACCCATTGTCATTCCAATAGGCCTTGTGGCTCTTCTTGTTTCACACCTTGGGTCCCCGACTCCATGGGCTTGTCAAAATAAAACCTCACCAAGGCTATCTACTCTCATTACATATGAAAGTAATACATGAAAATTTATAACAAGCCTTAACATAATGAGGCTAAAAAACTGGGAGATAATAGTCTCAAAACAAGAGGCACGCAGGCATCACCCGAGAGAAATGTAAATAAGCAACATACATCCATACACAACGTCTAGGGCTCTTGTGATCATCCCATGTTTATCCCATCAACACACAAAACATAATTACACTAAATAATCATGCTTAACAACGGATATTCAAAATATCCAAATGATGTCCAACATCATAAGGTATAAATATATAAATCACATGCAAAGTTCAAATGTCAAATTTAATAGACATTACATCCAATGCATCCAATGCATGTATTAAATCCAAATTAATTAAAAACATTTGATGTAAGAAAAAATTCAATAATTCCAAAATCAACTATGCAAAACTAATTTATTTTCAGAATAATGTGTAGAAATCCCAGAAAATTCAATTTTTAAGAAAACATCAAAAAACGGCACAAAGTGGCCCGACCGTTGTGCTTGCCGGCCGCCCCGCACGCACAGGGCTGTGCGTGCGCTTGCGCAGGCAGCCAACCTGCGCGCCCTGTGCAGTGTTGGCCAGGCGGCCAGCAGCTGCGCGCCTGTATGCAGCGCCAGCGCACGCTGGCCGAAGCCCAGCACGCGCAGGTGCAACGGCCGCCCCTGCCAGCACGCACGCTGGCAACCACGCCGGCCAGGCTGCGCGTAGGCGTGAGCCCGCACGCGCCCGCCAGCTAGTGGGAGTTCTTGATGTATATGAATGAGAATGGAATTATCACTCAGTGGAATTCTTCCTGAAGCGCCATAATTGAACGACGTCTCTGATAAGGGAGGAATCAAACCTTGTTGGACATGGTTTGATCGGTGTTTTACTGAACTACCTTGGCCCATCTGGAGTGTTCTTAAGACAGTAGTCAAGTTGTAAAACTTGGCGCATTCTAAAGATCGTGGCCGAGATGCCAGATTGGATATGGCATGGCAAGCCTATGTTCTACAAAGTACTTGAGTGCGTAGATGGTCCAGCACATGTCAAGGGACTCGTGGGAGACAAATTAGGTTTGCACAGGTTCATGTGTTGTCCTAAGGGAAATTAGATTTCACAGAATAACCGGTATGAGGAGTAGGTCCTTGAGGAATCAAGTAGAGCGACACCTTAGTACGACATTGCAAACATCATTTGAAATCAGGTTTGCTCACTTACTATATTCCAGTCCTCCTAAGGACTGAAGGAACAAGCGGATCCGCCCGGGAGCGCGAGCAGAAGCGAGAGAATGCGCATATTTAAAAAAAATATTCAAAGGCATAATCGTAAAATCCTAAAGGGTGTTCCCTTGGGTGTTGAACCGGACGTTCGATGTAGGATGTACCAATATTATATACGTATATTAAACATAGAACATAGAGAACAATAATAAACTACGAAGGAGTAATTGACCAAAGTTACCTTTGTAGTTTATCTTGTGATCGTCTACTTGTGTTGTTCTTCCCCGGAATGCTCACAAAGCTCAAAGTATGAACTCCCAAAGGTGATCCACACCACACCGGAAGAGATGCTCGTTTTCCTTGCTAGAGGAAAACGGATCTAGAAGGACTCAGTTTAAGAAGATCAATACTATCGATTAGTGTTCTTCCTAAACTCACTTTGTTCTTCCAATTGATCCTAGATCAAATGAAGAACACGACTGTAAAGGGAGAGAGAGAGGCCGAGAGCTAAGGGAGACAGAGGAGTGATTTTTCTTCTTCTTATCCTAGAAAAGATGAATAATGATTTCTCTTGCTTTGATGTTAGTATATACTCATATATATACATAATTAATGTGATTATTGGAATGTGTCTAGATTCATCCAAGGATGTCTAGATTCATCCCAATCAATCCCATTAATTCTTCAATCAAGCCTACCATCTCTTAAGGTATGATTAAATCATACCAAAAGAGAGAGCCTTGGTTGGAATTGATTTGTCTCTTGCCAATAGAAACAAGTCAACCACATCAAGCACCAACCTGGCCGATTTTTGCTCCCTCCAAGGTAGCATTTTCGGCCATGCTTATTTAAAGAAAAAGTACAACTTCTTCCCATTTCAAAAATGGAATTAACACACCTCTTGGGTCAAAATTTAACGGACTTGGTTCCACTGTAATGTAATTACAATGAACCAAAAAATTAAATACAACTTAATTTAAGGTCCACTTAAATAATTCCCATTTATCTTTTAATCCAATTAAAAGATCCAACATCTCAACTTTCTACGTTAATCGATAAATCTCATTTACCGATTAATCGAGGGCCCGATACAATATCGGCCCCTCCATCCAATGGACAATCCCTGAAGTAATCCAATTACTTATTCATCCTCCGAAATTGACTCCAAGTCAATTTCTCCACCCTCTCCGTTGTTTATGTGTGACCCTTTAGGTTCACCCTCAGCTAGACTTGGGCCCGTGTCCAACAAGGGTCCGTTACCATAGGTGGCCGTCTAGCAGCGGTCCATGCCACTAGAGACTAGGTGAATGTTGGCATGAATATTTAGACACCAATTCCGTATAGGTACGGTCCTTCTGTCTACCGTCTCTCGGTTTTAGTCTAGGGTATGGAATTGGACGTCGGTTCCCATCCTCGACTAGGCATCTATGCTTAATACTCGAGACTATGCATGCCTCATTGCATCGACACAGGAAATCATTTCCTGTTCGACCAACCACTGGGGCCACAGGTTTAAGCAGCATGAACGTGTCTCCGAGTGCATAGGAGATACCTCTGTCACATACTGACAGGGGACGGATCCTTTTCTTGGAACCCATTGTCCTCGCTACATATTCTGACTGCACTGGACAAGGCTTATAATGATTATCTTACTGAATGATCACCTCTTGCCAAATCCAAGATACAACAATCCTGCATACCTGACTACCATGGTTCTTCAAGTTCGAGGACTACTCCCGTACTATCAGAACCGGGGAAATCTAATCATACCAATCAAGCCTCCAAGTATTATATATGATGATCCCCACGGGTCAGTTTAGTCGGCTCGACCCCAGTCGACCAACCCACCAAGACCATGTAGGCGTCCCTCGCCTGTCACCGATGAAATACGACACTCATCAAATGAACATGACTCTTGGTGCAAGTCTCTATAGGATTCTCGATGCCCTGTGTCGAGGTCCTCAACCTGGAACGTTTCAGACACAACTCTTTATCAGTTGGTTTTATGACCACCATCAAATGCGCGGCCCAATTGCATGAGTTGTTAATCATGGTCTGTGGTGCGATATATGTAAAATAACATTTTATCATATGAAAAATGTGTTAGAATAGGTGACCATGTAGCCAATCTTGGCAGGCAAAATGTAACCTATGTCTAGACAATTTCAGGGATTTGATAAATTATTTATGCATAAAGAAGAGAAATTCATTTGGCATTACTTTGTTTGTGTTCACTTTATCTGCATTACATATGTGTTCATAACGCAAACAAAGCCCACGGACTGAAAACGTATTCCGGGAACTGGGACTACACTTGGAGGTACGTCCATGAAATCAGTCCCGCCGAATCAGTCCGGAAATCTCCAAGTCAAGGAATCTCGAAAATGGGCACCGAGATTCCCCTTGAGACTTGCACTAAGCATCTGCTGTCGTATTTCATCGACGGGTGACGAAGGTCGTCTAAGCAGTGTTAGTGGGTTAGCCTGCTAGGGAGCAACTGACTAAGGTGACTCGCGGGAACCGTCTTACGGAGGACCTTGAGTAGGGTTGGCTAGGTATGACGTGTGTTCCCAGTTCCGACAGTACAAGTCAAGTCCTTTGACTTGAGGAACTACTGAGTTTACCTGTATATCAGGGCTGTATCTTAGATATGGTGAGAGATTGCCGAGAAGCACTTGAGTAGTCATAAGCAATGTCTAGTGCACCTCCGGTGTACAGAGTGACAATAGTTTCCAAGAAAGGATCTGTCTCCTGTCAAAAGGCATTGATAGTTGAGTCTCACATATGCTCTGTGTCTTGTCCCTAAAATCTGTGGCCACAGTAATTGAACAGAAGGGAAGGTTTCCCTTGCGGCGTTTAGTAAGGACAGACCGACACTTAGGTCCAAAATGGGTACCTGTAATTTTCGTGCCCTAGACCCTAAATAGTGAGACCGTAGAAAGAAGGACAAGTGTACTGTTAGAGCCTAAATGTTCATCCCGAATATTCACCTAGTCTCTAGTGCCATGGACCGTTGCTAGATGGCCACCCATGATAACGGGCGGATTCTAGGAATCCAACCAAGTCTAGCTGAAAGGTGAACCTAAAAGAGTCACACACAATCCACACACATTAAGTATTTAATTTAAAATTAAATATTTGGAGAAATGGAATGATTAAATTGGATTTAATCTGGTCCTTTATTTTCTTGGAGAGAATTAATTCCTTTTATTAGATACAAGGGATTAATCTAATAAATTAGATTTATTAGAAAATTAATTTAATGGACCTAGAATAAATATTTATATTTATTTATTTATTGCCCTTTGGAATATTTAAATAGGTTTTAAATATTCCATTAAATTAAATTAATGGTTGAGATTAAAAAGGAGAGATGGATGGCCAGGATTAATTTGACTAGGTCAAATTACTATTTTGAGTAGGACTTTGACTAGGTCAAAATCCTAGTCAAAATAGTCTTCTTTAGAGTTGGAGTTTGAAGAGGATTAAACTCCTCCTGTATATATAGTCCTAGCTCCTCACCATAAGAGAGATGATGAAATTCCAACACACAAACACACACTCTGTCTCATGCTCTCTCCCCTCTCGTCCACCCTCTCTTTCTCTCTCAAGAATATTATTTTCTTGTTCTTTTGTTCTTGAACAATTGAACTGAAGGACAAGCCCGGGAGCGCGAGCGGAAGCGAGAAAGCGAGGAAATAGTGCGTAAATTTAAATCTAATTTAAATAAACAAATCCCAAGGGGTGTACCCTTGGGTGCTCAACCGGGCATTCGATGTAGAATGTGTAAATATTGGAAACATATATTTAAACACATAGGGCATAGATAAATATATATAATCAATCAAAGCGTAATAAACCGTTACCTTTGATTGTTTACTGTATGCTCCCGGCTACTTGCGTTGTTCCTTCTCCGGAATGCTCACGAAATCCAAACGTATGGATCCTCCAAAGGTGATCCACACCACACCGGAAGAAACACACGTTCTTCTTGCTAGAAAAGAACGGGTTTAAGAAGGAATCGGTTTAAGAGAAGAACACTATGAATTAGTGCTCTCTTAAACTTACTTTGTTCTTCTTCTTGATTCAAAATCAAGTGAAGAACACAAGTGTAAGAGAGGGGGAGAGGCCGAGAGTTTGAGAGAGACGAGAGGATTTTTTGTCTTTTCTTTTTCCTAGAAAAAGATGAATAATGAATCACTTATGCTTGGTGTTGTATATTCTAATATATATACATAATTAATTTGATTATTGGAATGTGTCTAGGTTCATCCAAGGATGTCTAGATTCATTCCAATCAATCACCATCAATTCTTCAATCAAGCCTACCAAAATTTATGGTATGATCAAATCATACCAAAAGGGAAGAGCTTGATTGGAGTTGATTTGTCTCTTTCCAAAAGAGAGAAGTCAACATACCGCCTAGCATGAAACATGGTTGATTTTGCTTCCTCCAAGGGAGCATGTCGGCCATGTTTAAATAAGGGAAGAAGTCCAACTTCTTCCTATTCCACAAATAGGAATTATTTCTCCTCTCGAGTAAATTTAACGGACCGAGTTTTATCGTAATCCAATAATGACAAACCCAATATTAAATCCAATTTAATGTCCATTTAAATTATTCTCGTTGATCTTATAAACCAATTAAAAGATCCAACGTCTCAACTTTCCATATTTAATCGAAAATCCAATTTACCGATTAAATAAAAGCCCGATACAATATGGCCCGTCCATCCAATGGACTTTCCCCTAAGTAATCCAATGACTTATTTATCCTTCGAGATTGACTCCAAGTCGATCTCTCAACCTCCTCGGTAATTTGTGTGTGACCCTTTAGGTTCACCCTCAGTTAGACTTGGGCCTGTGTCCCACAAGGGCCCGTTACCATGGGTGGCCGTCTAGCAATGGTCCATGGCACTAGAGACTAGGTGAATTGGCGTGAACATTTAGGCGCCCATTCCATACGGGTACGATCCTTCCGTCTACCGTCTCCCGGCCTTAGTCTAGGGTATGAAATTGGGCGTCGGTTCCCATCTTTGATTAGGCATCTATGCTTAATACTCGAGACCACGTATGCTTCATTGCGTCGACACAGGAAACCATTCCCTGTTCGACCAACCACTGTGGCCACAGCTTCAAACAGCATGAACGTGTCTCCGAGCGCATAGGAGATACCTCTGTCACATACTGACAGGGGAGGGATCCTCTTCTTGGAATCCATCGTCCTAGCTACACATTCCGACTGCACTGGACAAGGCTTATGATAATCATCTTACAGAATGATTACCTCTCGCCAGATCCAAGATACAGCCGTCATGTGCACGCGACTGCCATGATCCCTCAAGTCTGAGGATTACTCTCGTACTATCGAAACCGGGGAAAACCAATCATACCGACCAAGCCTCCAAGGCTTCCATATGATGATCCCCGCGAGTCAGTCCAGTCGGCTTGACCCCAGTCGACCAACCCATAAAGATCGTGTAGGCGTCCCACGCCTGTCGCCGATGAAACACGACACTCATCCAATGAACACGACTCTTGACGCAAGTCTCAATAGGACTCGCGATGTCCTGTCTCGAGGTCCTCGACTTGGAACGTTTCAGACCCAACTCTTAATCAGTTGGTTTCATGACCACCATCCAATGCGTGGCCCAACTGCACGAGTTGTTATCTATGGTCTGTGGGCTTTGTTGCAATATAAGTTAAACACCGTTTTAACAAATGTGAAATGAGAGAAACAAAGTAAGCACAAGAAGTGATAAATACTCATTTTATTCATCAAATAATAATATTACATTTACATCGAGTTGTATAATAGGTTACAAATCGCCAAACCTATTGACTTTCTGGTCACCTATTCTAACATGAACATAGGAGGATTAATCCTGTTAAATTAATAACGTGTGATTGATCCGTCCTCTCCAATATACTTGTTCGTTCGCTAGCACGATGTGCAACATACGTGGGCGGATTGCGTGTCACAATTTGGAGAATCTCATATACGAGATTTGGTGCGAATCGGGGAACAACGCGAGTACCGGTTAGAAGACGAAAACGACAATCGGTAGGTTCCGATTTACTTTTCGTCCCTCTTTTATTTTTTATCCTATGGCCTCCATGATGTTAGAATAGGTGACCATGTAGCCAATCTTGGCGGGAAAAATGTAACCTATGTCTAGACAATTTCAGTGTTTTGATAAAACTATTAATGAATAAAAAAGTGAAATTCATTCTGGCATTACTTTGTTTGCGTTCACTTTACTGCTTTATCTATCTGTTCGCTACGCAAACAAAGCCCACGGATTGAAAGCCCATTTCGGGGACTGGGACTACGCTTGGAGGTAGGTCCATGAAATCAGTCCCGCCGAATCAATCCAGAAAACTCCAAGTCAAGGAATCTCAAAAATGAGTATCGGGATTCCCTTTGAGACTTGCACTAAGCATCTGTTGTCGTATTTCATCGACGGGTGACGAAGGTCGTCTAAGCAGTGTTAGTGGGTTAGCCTGCTAGGGAGCAGCTGACTGAGGTGACTCGTGGGAACCGTCTTACGGAGGACCTTGAGTAAGGTCAGTAAGGTATGATGTGTATTCCTAGTTCCAACGGTACAGGACAATTTATTATATTTATTTATTTGGCCTTTGCAATATTTAATAGGATTTAATTATTCCATTAAATTAAATTAATGGTTGACATTGAAAGGGAGAGATGGATGCCTAGGATTAATTTGACTAAGTCAAATACTACTTTGACTAGGACTTTGACTAGGTCAAAATCCTATTCAAAATAGACCTCTTTAGAGTTGGAGTTTAAAGAGGATTAAAATCCTCCTCTATATATATGGTCCTAGTCTTTCACTGTTTGAAGAGTGATGAAATTCCAACACACACACAACACACACAAAACTCGGCTCCCTCTCTCCCCTCTCGTCCGCCCCCTCTCTCTCACTCTCAAGAAAATACTTCTTGATTCTTTTGTTCTTGGAACATTAGATCAAAGGAGAATTAATAGCGTTAATCAATAACGTGTTATTAATTCATCCTCTCCAAAATATTATTTGTTCGTTCGCTAGCACGACGTGCAGGATACGTGGGTGGATTGCGTGTTACTGTTTGGAGAGTCTCAAGAACGAGACTTGGAGCAAATCGGGGAACAACGCGAGTAGCAGTTAGAAGACGAAAACGACAATCAGTAGGTTCCGATTTAATTTTTCGTTTCGTTTATTTTTTAATCCTACGGCCTCCATGATTTGTTTATGCTTTTAATTTCATGAGATAGATCGAACACTCGGGAAAGTTCAAGGGCACACCCCTTGAACGTGTTTATTTATTTTATCAAAGGATGTTTAATTTTCGTATTTTAATTTTATACCGCGCTTTCGCATTCGCGCTATTTTCCCGGGACGATCCACAATCTTTGAGTGGTATCAGAGCTCGGTTCGGTGTATAGGCCTAGGGTTTAATGTGTTGGAATAGGTGACCAGAAAGCCAATAGGTTTGGCAATTTGTAACCTATCCGACAACTTGATGTGAATGTAATATTATTATGTGATGAATAAGATGAGTGTTCGTCACCAATGGTACCTTCTTTGTTGCGCTCATCTTACATTTGTTAAAATGGTGTTTAACTTATATCGCAACAAAGCCCACAGACCATGGATAACAACTCGTGCAGTTGGGCCACGCATTGGATGGTGGTCATGAAACCAACTGATTAAGATTTGGGTCTGAAACGTTCCAAGTCGAGGACCTCGAGATAGGGCATCGAGAGTCCTATTGAGACTTGCGTCAAGAGTCGTGTTCATTAGATGAGTGCCGTGTTTCATCGGCGACAGGCGTGGGACGCCTACACGATCTTGATGGGTTGGTCGACTGGGGTCGAGCCGACTGGACTGACTCGCGGGGATCATCATATGGAAGCCTTGGAGGCTTGGTCGGTATGATTGGTTTTCCCCGGTTCCGATAGTACGGGAGTAATCCTCAGACTTTAGGAATCATGGCAGTCGCGTGCACAGGACGGCTGTATCTTGGATCTGGCGAGAGGTAATCATTCTGTAAGATGATTATCATAAGCCTTGTCCAGTGCAGTCGGAATGTGTAGCGAGGACGGTGGATTCCAAGAAGAGGATCCGTCCCCTGTCAGTATGTGACAGAGGTATCTCCTATGCACTCGGAGACACGTTCATGCTGTTTGACGCTGTGGCCACAGTGGTTGGTCGAACAGGGAATGGTTTCCTGTGTCGATGCAATGAAGCATACGTGGTCTCGAGTATTAAGCATAGATGCCTAGTCAAGGATGGGAACCGACGCCCAATTCCATACCCTAGACTAAGGTCGGGAGACGGTAGACGGAAGGATCGTACCCGTACGGAATCGGTGCCAAAATGTTGACGCCAATTCACCTAGTCTCTAGTGCCATGGACCGTTGCTAGACGGCCACCCATGGTAACGGGCCCTTGTGGGACACGGGCCCAAGTTTAGCTGAGGGTGAACCTAAAGGGTCACACACAAATCACCGAGGAGGTTGAGAGATCGACTTGGAGTCAATCTCGAAGGATAAAATAAGTAATTGGATTATTGACGGGCCGATATTGTATTGGGCTTTCGTTTAATCGGTAAATTGGATTTTCGATTAAATATGGAAAGTTGAGACGTTGAGACGTTGGATCTTTTAATTGGATTGAAAGATCAACGGGAATAATTTAAATGGACATTAAATTGGATTTAATGTTGGGTTCGTCGTAATTGGATTACGATAAAACCCGGTCCGTTAAATTATACCCGAGAGGAGAAATAATTCCTAATTTGGAATGGGAAGAAGTTGGACTTCTTCCCTTAATTAAACATGGCCGACATGCTCCCTTGGAGGAAGCAAAATCAGCCATGTTTCATGCTAGGTGGTATGTTGACTTATCTCTTTTGGAAAGAGACAAATCAACTCCAATCAAGCTCTTCCCTTTTGGTATGATTTGATCATACCATATATTTTGGTAGGCTTGATTGAAGAATTGATGGTGATTGATTGGAATGAATCTAGACATCCTTGGATGAACCTAGACACATTCCAATAATCACATTAATTATGTATATATATGAGAATATACAACACCAAGCATGATTGATTTATTATTCATCTTTTTCTAGGAAAAAGAGAAGACAAAAATCCTCTCCTCTCTCTCAAAATTTCGTGCTCCCTCCCTCTCTTACACTTGTGTTCTTCACTTGATTTTGAATCAAGAAGAAGAACAAAGTAAGTTTAAGAGAACACTAATTCATAATGTTCTTCTCTTAAACCGATTCCTTCCTAAACCCGTTCTTTTCTAACAAGAAGAACGTGTGTTTCTTCCGGTGTGGTGTGGATCACCTTTGGAGAATCCATACGTTTGGATTTCGTGAGCATTCCGGAGAAGGAACAATGCTAGTAGCCAGGAGCATACACTAAACAATCAAAGGTAACGGTTTATTACGCTTTGATTGATTTCATTTGTATATCTATGCCCTATGTGTTTAAATATATGTTTTAATATTTACACATCCTACATCGAACGCCCGGTTGAGCACCCAAGGGTTCACCCCTTGGGATTCGCGTATTTTGAATTTGATTTAAATTTACGCAATTTCTTGCTTTTCTCGCTTCCGCTCGCGCTCCCGGGCGGATCCACTTGTCCTTCATAATGTGCGTTTTAAGCATGAAACGTGTTTTTGGCATGTTTTAAATAATTCTTGGTTTCTTGATTATTAAAGCATGTCGTTTCTTGCTTTTAATTCATGTGGTTATTGCATTGTTGGTATTTTTTCTGTTTTTCTTGGGAAACGGGGGGTGAAAATCGAACGAAGAACGAAGAAACGCCGCACGCGGACCAGCCGGAGGCTGGCCACGCGGAGCCATGTGCAGAGGCAGGGCAGCTGCGCGCGGCCGCTCGGCCAGATGCGCTAGACTGCGCGCAGCCTGCCAGGCAGACGCGCGACCGGGCCAGGCAGGCCGCTGGCCGGACGCGCGCAAACGGGCAAGGGAGCCCGCGTGCGCGCGCGGCAGGACAGCCTGCCGGGTGTCTGCGCGCCCAATCGCGCGGCCAGAGTGGCCGCGTGCTCGTGCGCGCACACGGGCACGCCTAGTGCTCGTGCGCGCGCGCACTGCGCAGGGCAGATACGCGGCTGGCGGCCAGCAGGCCAGCGCGCGAGCGGGCAAGGGAGCCTGTGGGCGTGACAGCCTGCCGGAGCGCCAGGCCGCGGGGCTTGCTGCCGACCAGGCGCGCGCGCACGCAGGCAAGGGCCTGCGCGCGCGTGCCCGGTCTGGCTGCTGGCGGAGCGCCAGGCCGCTGAGCCTACTGCCCTGCGCGCACGCCGGCTGGCTGCCGGTGGCGGCGGCCGGTGTTGCTAGGGTTTCTCCCTATTTTTATTTTGTTTATTTTTCAGTTTTAATTTTTTAATTAATTTCGAAAATTCGTTTTTGTTCAATTTTGCCTAATTTTCTAAGACATTATTTTGGGAAGTAAAATATATTGTATTTGGAATCCCGGGAATATTTTACTTAAAAATAATGAGGAAAGATTTTCCTAAAACGAGAAAATATTATTACCAACGGTTATGCCATATTTTCACATGCTACGCATTTATTTATTAATTCATCTTGAATAATTATGATTGGTTATCATGTATTATTGGTATATTATTATTATGTGATTGGATCATATGATTATGTGTGTTGGATGAAAATGGATGGTCACGAGCTCTAGACCGAATGTATGATTTAATTTTATGTTGGGCCTGTGTGCCCCTTTTACTGCTTTCTCCTTCTCTCTTTCTAGTTGCCTTGGAATAATAAGGCATTCTATCTCCCTCCTTATGTACTCCCCTCGGGTTTTCGCTGCGGTTTCTATTTTTAATATGTAATGAGAGTAGAATAGGAGTGAGGTTTTAATTTTTATGTAATTGATGGAGAAGAAGGAAGATCCACATGGAGAGCCCAGACTGGAGGTTCCAAGGCGTTTCCATGAAGTGAGGAAAGAGAAAAGAGACCAAGGCCCATCAGAATGATGATTGAGTTACTATTAATGTAATAGTATAGGACCAACCCTAGATTGACCATAGATCCACTGCGGGCTCAGTGGATCGCATAGGATTCAGGCTCGTGATCATCTAACAGGGGCGTGCTAGGTTTTAATTTTGCATGTGGTTATTATGATGGATGAATGGCGTTTTTATTTATCATATAATTTCTATGGATGCATTTATTTATTACGCATTATGGATAAATGTGTAGATGTATTATGTTATGAGATCTCGATCTTTTCTACTCTCACATTGGTTGGACCAATGTCCAAATATTAGACCCTAGTCAAAATTGACATGAACTCTAGGAGTTTGTCCATGTCTTCCAATCCATGGCATAGTGAGGAAGCTGATTTAGGTCAATAGCGTGGTCTCACGAGTCGTGGCACGTTATTGTACTTATAAGAAGCTGCACTGTGTCATGAACGAAAAATAGACCACTATTACCTGTCTCACGAGTCGTGGGGGTAACAGTGGGTCTATGGCTCGGTCGGTTGGGTCGGGTCTAACGCCCAATTAACATGATTCGCTTGGAGTCCTCGGGATCATGTGAAAGGGTGAGGCAACAATCTTGGGAATCTTGTGGAACGAGAATGGTATGGTATACCTCCCACAGGATTTTTTCCATGCGAATCATAAAAGCGGGGTATGGGAAAAATCGCTGTGGATACCAAGCCCACTAGGAAAGGGTTTCCCGAAAATCACGTTTGAGAGTACCGTGTTTTCGTATAAATAGTGGGAGCATTAAATGACTAAAGACCATGCATTTAATTCTTATCAAACCACCGTCTTTTATATTCTGCTGATCGCGAACTCTGTTTTAAATGTAGATTTAAAAATGTCTAAGAACCCACTTTCAACCATTCTTGAGACAAATAAATTCAATAGAACCAATTACAACGACTGGTTGCGTAATCTCAGGATAGTCCTGGATTATGAGAACCAAGGCTACGTCATGGACAAGCCTCTCCCTAGGACCTTACCGGAAGGATCCATGCCGGAAGAACGTGAGACGTTCGAGACTTGGCATAAGGATAACCGGAAGGTCCGTAGCATCATACTTGCTTCTATGACGAATGAGATTCAGAAGCAGTATGAAAGGCTAGACGATGTCCCTTCCATCATGGCTCGCCTTAAGGACTGCTATGCAATCCCGGACCGGCATACTAGGTATGTCGCGACCAAGGCGTTCTTTGGAACCAAAATGACAGAAGGATCCTCTGTACAAGTGCACGGGGTTAAAATGCTTACCCTGGTGGAAAAGCTCGAGGACCTAAAGGCAGGTCTCGATAATGAAACGTACATAGATGTGATCCTTCAGTCACTCCCACCCTCCTTTGACCAATTTATTGTCAACTACAACATGAACGCACTTGAGAAGGGCATTCATGAGTTGATTAATATGTTGGTGCAATACGAGGCAACGACTAAGAAGTCCACGCCTTCGGTATTGTTTGGAGGTGCTTCAACTTCCAAAACGAAAGGCAAGGGTGCCGGACGTTGTTAAAAGAAGAAAGGGAAGGGAAAGGCCGTCAAAGCAGCTACGAACACTAAGAGTGTTCCCATTGCCAAAGATGGGAAAGGCAAAGGAAAGTGAAAGGTTGTCTCCAAGCAACAGTCGAAGGCATATGACATATGTATCAATTGCCGTGAGAAAGGGCATTGGAAGAGAGAGTGCCCCAAGCTCTTCTCTAACCAAGGTATATTTGTGATTGAGGTTAATATAGTCACTAATTCTGCCTCTTGGGTATTAGATACCCGCTGTGGAGCTCACATTTGCAATGATTTGCAGGTGCTGAAAAGAAGTAGAAAACTGGGTAGCGGGGAAATAATCCTGAAGCTTGGGAATGGCAAGGCCATCTCGGCTGAAGCAGTAGGATCTACTACTCTAGTAGTTAGTGATAGTATTAGCATAGAATTAGAGCAAGTTTATTTTGTACCTAGTATGATTAAAAACATCATTTCCATTGCATTGTTGGACAATAGTAGCTATGAGTTTATAATCAATAAAAATTGCTTTTATTTGATGAGGTGTGGAATTGCTCATCTACTTGGTACATTAAATAACGGGCTCTATATCTTGCAACAAACGAACTTCATTCTTAACGCTCAACACAAACGTAAAATAGATAATAACGGGAACGCACGACTGTGGCACGCTAGGCTAGGTCATATATCCCAAGATAGGATGAAAAGATTGGTCGACTCAAAGAACCTAGAGGTAGGGGACTTGAGTGAGCTACCAACTTGTGAGTCTTGTCTAAAAGGGAAAATGACCAAGAAGCCCTTTTTAGGACAAAGCAGGCTTGCCACAGGTCTGTTGGACTTGGTCCATACAGACATTTGTGGACCACTAAGGACGCAAGCTCGAGGTGGGTTCTCCTACTTCATAACCTTTACCGATGATCATTCACAGTATGGTTATGTTTACCTAATGAGGTACAAGTCTGAAGCTCTTGAGAGGTTTAAAGAATTCAGACTTGAAGTGGAGAACCAGACCAACTGCAAAATTAAAGTCCTACGGTCAGACCGAGGCGGCGAATACCTTAGTACCGAGTTCCTTAAATATCTAAAAGAAAATGGTATAATATCTGAATGGACACCTCCCGGGATACCACAATTGAATGGTGTCTCTGAAAGGAGGAATCGAACTTTGTTGGACATGGTTCGATCCATGATGAGTTTTACCAAATTGCCCTTATTCTTTTGGGGCTATGCATTGGAAACGGCGGCTAAGTTGCTAAATTTGGCGCCTACCAGTGTATTGACCCAAACGCCATATGAGATATGGCACGGCAAGCCTGCATCCTGCAACTACTTGAAAGTGTGGGGTAGCCCCGCATACGTCAAGAGGTTAGTGGGAGATAAGCTAGAATCCAGGTCCAGCTTATGCAGGTTCGTTGGATACCCTAAAGAAACTGCGGGTTATTACTTTTATGACCCCTTGGAACAAAAGGTTTTTGTTTCCAGAAATGCAGTATTCTTGGAACAAGGCTTCCCAGAGGATGTCGAACCTGATGAGCTGATCCTTGAGGAATCAAGTGATGGAATCCAGCCATCAGAGGTAGCCGCGGAACCCTCACTTAGAGGATTCAGGATAGACACCCGAAGGGCTGACCACCCTCGAGAAGTCCAACATGCTAGGCATGAAGGATAGCCTCAGGAACAGCCAGCCCCGGTCCCTGAACCACCGGCTCCGGTACAGTCAGCGCCCACAGTCACCACTGACGTTCCCGTTCTTCGTAGGTCTACTAAAGAGTCCAGACCTCCAGTGAGATATGGCTTTCTAAATACGATCGGTCTTTTGGATAACGATCCTAAGACATATGGAGAAGCGATGTCTGACATCGACTCCGGGAAATGGCTTGAGGCCATGAAAACCGAAATGGACTCCATGAACGACAACCAAGTCTGGAGACTTGTAGATCCACCGAAAGGTGTTAAGCCAGTGGGCTGTAAGTGGGTCTACAAGTGCAAACTTGGCGTTGAGGGAGAAGTCACAACCTTCAAGGCTAGGCTTGTAGCCAAGGGATACACTCAACGACCTGGGGTCGATTTTGAGGATACCTACTCGCCAGTAGCCATGGATAAATCCATTCGAATCCTGCTCGCCATAGCAGCATGGTATGACTATGAGATATGGCAGATGAACGTGAAAACGGCCTTCCGTAACGGTTTCGTTGAGGAAGAGATCTATATGGATCAACCGGAGGGTTTCACAGTCACTGGAGAGAAACAGAAGGTCTGTCGTCTCCAGAAGTCCATCTATGGCCTCAAACAAGCATCCCGAAGTTGGAACATTCGCTTTGATGAAGTAATACGGGGCTATGACTTCATCAAGAACGAATCCGACCCTTGTGTATACAAGAAGGACAGTGGGAGCTCTATAGTGTTCCTAGTGCTTTATGTGGATGACATTCTACTCATTGGTAATGACGTTAGAATGTTGGGGGACACAAAAGCATGGTTGTCAACCCAGTTTTCCATGAAGGACTTGGGTGAAGCCTCCTACATCCTAGGCATCCAGATAGTCAGGGACAGATCTAAAAGGATATTAGGGCTCACCCAAAACTCGTATATGGAGAAAGTCCTAAAGAGATATCGATTGGACAACTCCAAACGAGGATTCCTTCCCATGAGGCATGGGATTAAGTTGTCCAAGAAACAGTCCCCGCAGATTGATGAGGAACTTGAAAGGATGAAAGTCATCCCCTATGCTTCTGCCGTAGGAAGCATCCAATATGCAGTCCACTGCACCAGGCATGACATTGCTTACGCTTTGAGCATAACAAGCAGATATCAGTCCTGCGCAGGAGAGGCACATTGGAATGTTGTTAAGGGCATCCTTAAGTACCTAAGGAGGACTAAGGAAATGTTCTTAGTCTATGGCAATGGAGAACTGATTCTGGAAGGCTTTAGCGACGCTAGCTTCTAGTTTGATGACGATGATGCCAAGTCCCAATGGGGTTACGTAATGACTTGGAAAAGTTCCAAGAAAGCAACCACTGCTGACTCCACCACAGAGGCTGAATACATAGCAGCTTCAGAAGCTGCCAAGGAAGCGGTTTGGATGAGAAACTACATCCAAGAGTTGGGTGTAGTGCCTAGCATCGCCGAGCCCGTTGTCATCTTCTGTGATAACAACGGTGCAATAGCGCAAGCAAAGGAACCGAGATCTCATCACCGTTCCAAACACATTCATAGACGCTACCATCTTCAAGGAGAAATGGTAGGAAGAGGTGACGTTCGGATGGACCGAGTCAACTCAGCAGACAACACAGCAGATCCACTGACAAAGCCTATGCAGCAGAGCGCTCATACGCAACATCTTGAGAAGATGGGGATTAGACATATGGGCAATTAACTTTAAAGGTCAACTGGAAGATTGTTAGAATAGGCGACCATGTAGCCAATCTTGGGGGGCAAAATGTAACCTATGTCTAGACAATTTCAATGTTTTGATAAAACTATTAATGAATAAAGAAGTGAAATTCATTCTGTCATTACTTTGTTTGCGTTCACTTTACTACTTTATCTATCTGTTCACTATGCAAACAAAGCCCACGGACTGAAAGCCCATTTCGGGGACTGGGACTACGCTTGGAGGTAGGTCCATGAAATCAGTCTCGCCGAATTAGTCCGGAAAACTCCAAGTCAAGGAATCTCGAAAAATGGGTACCGGGATTCCCTTTGAGACTTGCACTAAGCATCTGTTGTCGTATTTCATCGACGGGTGACGAAGGTCGTCTAAGCAGTGTTAGTGGGTTAGCCTGCTGGGGAGCAGCTGACTGAGGTGACTCGCAGGAACCGTCTTACAGAGGACCTTGAGTAGGGTCAGCAAGGTATGACGTGTATTCCCGGTTCCAACGGTACAGGACAAGTCCTTTGACTTCAGGAACTGCTGAGTTTACTTGTGTATCAAGTCTGTATCTTAGATATGGTGAGAGATTGCCAAGAAGCACTTGAGTAGTCATAAGCCATGTCTAGTGCAGCTCTGGTGTACAAAGTGACAGTAGTTTCCAAGAAAGGATCTGTCTCCTGTCAAAAGGCATTGACAGTTGAGTCTCACGTATGCTCTGTGTCTTGTCCCTAAAATCTGTGGCCACAGTAACTGAACAGAAGGGAAGGCTTCCCTTGCGGCGTTTAGTAAGGACAGACCGACACTTAGGTCCAAAATGGGTACCTGCATTTTCCGTGCCCTAAACCCTAAGTGGTGAGACCGTAGACAGAAGGACAAGTGTACTGTTAGAGCCTAAATGTTCATCCTCGAAATTTCACCTAGTCTCTAGCGCCATGGACCGTTGCTAGATGGCCACCAATGGTAACGGACGGATTCTAGGAATCCGACCAAGTCTAGCTCAAAGGTGAACCTAAAGAGTCACACACAATCCACACACATAAAGTATTTAATTTAGCATTAAATATTGGAGAAAAGGAATGATTAAATTGGATTTAATCGCGTCCTTTATTTTCTTGGAGAATTAATTCCTGTTATTTGATAAAAGGAATTAATCTAATAAATTAAATATTTATAATTTATTATATTTATATATTTGGCCTTTGGAATATTTAATAGGATTTAAATATTCCATTAAATTAAATTAATGGTTGAGATTGAAAGGGAGAGATGGATGGCTAGGATTAATTTGACTAGGTCAAATACTACTTTGACTAGGACTTTGACTAGGTTAAAATCCTAGTCAAAATAGACCTCTTTAGAGTTGGAGTTTAAAGAGGATTAAACTGCTCCTCTATATATATTCCTAGTCTTTCACTATTTGAAGAGTGATGAAATTCCAACACACACACAACACACACAAAACTCGGCTCCCTCTCTCCCCTCTCGTCCGCCCCCTCTCTCTCACTCTCAAGAAAATACTTCTTGATTCTTTTGTTCTTGGAACATTAGATCTAAGGAGAATTAATAGCGTTAATCAATAACGTGTTATTAATTCATCCTCTCAAAAATATTACTTGTTCGTTCGCTAGCACGACGTGCAGGATACGTGGGTGGATTGCGTGTTACTGTTTGGAGAGTCTCAAGAACAAGACTTGGAGCAAATCGGGGAACAACGCGAGTAGCAGTTAGAAGACGAAAACGACAATCGGTAGGTTCCGATTTAATTTTTTCGTTCCTTTTATTTTTTAATCCTATGGCCTCCATGATTTGTTTATGCTTTTAATTTCATGAGATACACCAAACACCCGGGAAAGTTCAAGGGCACACCCCTTGAACGTGTTTATTTATTTTATCAAAGCATGTTTAATTTTCGTATTTTAATTTTATACCGCGCTTCCGCATTCGCGCTATTCCTGGGACGATCCACAATCTTTCAAAATGAGCGCAATAAAGAAAGTACCAAAGGTAACGAATACTCGTTTCATTCATTACATAAAATTACATTACATCAAGTTGTCAAATAGGTTACAAAATGCCAAACCTATTGCCTTTCTGGTCACCTATTCTAACAAGGACGACCAAAATATCCTAGATACTTGAGAGGTACAGGTTTCTGTGTCAGTCTGGCTAATTGGATTATAACCCAAAAAGACATTAGGGAAGCAATGTTGGACATTGGATGAATCAATAGTTTGGAGCCGTGTGATTCGACTTGGAATTCAAACTTGGTTGAATCTCCATGTAACTGGAGTATTCATTTTGATGAGTTCATACGGGGCATGACTCGATCAGTAACGAGCTTGAGGGTTAGTGGGAGTTTAGTTGTGTTCCTAGTGTTTAAAGTGTGTAACATCTTATTCATTTGGAATGAATTTAAGATGTTAGGAAACACTGAAACACGAACGTTGTTCATGCAATTCTCCATGAAAGGAATTGGATTCCAATATATAGGGTTAAGCTATCCAAGACTTAGTCAGGGTTGGATGATGAGGAAGCTCAGATGTTTGACATCACCATACGTCTTTGTCGTAGGCAACATGGGTATGTTGTTTGGTGCATTGGACCTGATGTTGTGTATGCTTTAGGCGTAACGACAGAAATCGGGTGTGTACCTTGAAGGCAATAGACTGATGTTGAGAACAGTCTTTAATACCTGAATAAGGATTAAAGAAGTGTTTTTGATGCACGTTCTATGGAGAGTTGATTATAGAAGGCTATAGCGATACTAGCTTCCAGTACCATGTGAATAATATTTAGTCTCAGTATGAACGTATATTCAGGCTTAATGGTAAAGGTGGTGGCTTGAAAAGGTTTCAATCGGGATACCACCACGGACCATGAAAGTTGAATGTATGGCAACTTTAGAAGTTGCTCTGGAAAGTGGTTTGGATGAAAAACCACATCCAATGGTTGGGTGTGCTGCCTAGCACGGCTGAGCTAGTAGTTACCTTGGAGGATAACAACGTGGCTATAACGCAAGCTAAAGGACCAAGATCTCATCACGGATCCAGGAAATTCTTAGACAGTACCATCTGCTTGGAGCTATGGTATGAAGAGGTGACGTGAGGTTGGGCCGCATCATCTTGGCATAAATAAGGTAGACCCATGAGACCGAGCTGGATATCGCAGATTACTTATGCTCAGATAAGTCTGAGCGACATGGGTAATTGACTTTAGGTCAAGTGGGAGATTGTTAGAATAGGTGACCAAAAAACTAATTGGATTGGCGATTTTGGGTACTATTTAGCAATCTTTATTAAAGTAATATTGACTTGATGAATATAGTAAGTATTCATCAATGGCACTATGTGTTTTTTTCTGCTTACCGATTACGCTAAATGATGTTTTAACGTCACAACAAATACCCACACACCAATTGGATAACCCATGTAGTTGGGCTGCGCATTGGATGGCAGCTATGGAACCAACTTCTGAGGGTTGGTCTGAGACGTTCCAAGTCGAGGACCTCGAGACAAGGCATCGAGAGTCCTATAGAGACTTTCACTAAGGATTGCATTCATTGGATGAGTTCCGTGTTTCATCGGCAATAGATGTTGGACGTGTATGCAATGTTAGTGGGTTAGTTGAAAAGGGTGTCAGCTGACTGAACTGACTCACGGGAATCGTTACATGGAAGCCTTGGAGGCTTGGTCTGTATGACTGGAATTCCCGGCTTCGATAGTACGAGATTAGTCCTCGGACTTGAGGAATCATTGAAGTTGCATGAATATGATGGTTGTATCTAGGGTCTGGCAAGAGATGTCCGTATCTGGGATACGTTCATCATAAGCCTTATCCAGTGCAGTCGGAATATGTATTGAGGACGGTGGATTCTAAGATAGGATCCGTCACCTATCAGTATATGACAGTCGAGTCTCCTATGCGCTCTGAGATGGTTTAAGCTCTTTAAGTCCGTGGTCACAACGATTGGTCGAGTAGGGAGGTTTCCTACGTCGATCAATAGAGCAAACGTGTCTCGAGTTATTGAGCATAGTTATCTAGTCGAAGATGGGAACCGATGCCCAATTTCATGCCCTAGACTTAGACCGGGAGACGGATAATGGAAGGACCGTACTCGTATGGAACTCGGGAGCCTAAATGTTCACAGCAACATTCAGCTAGTCTCCAGTGCCATGAACCGTTGCTAGACGGCCACCCATGGTGACGAGCGTTTTTCGATTAATGATTAATTGGAAAATAGTTAATTAAATTGGATTAAGTTGACCAGTTATGTTGGACACAAGCCCAAGTCTAGCTGACGGTGAACCTAAAGAGTCACAGCAACATTCACCTAGTCTCTAGTGCCATGGACCGTTGCTAGACGGCCACCCATGGTGACGGGGGTTTTTTCGATTAATGGTTAATTGGAAAATAGTTGATTAAATTGGATTTAATTGACCAATTATGTTGGACACAAGCTCAAGTCTAGCTGAGGGTGAACCTAAAGATTCACACCAACATTCACCTAGTCTCTAGTGCCATGGATCGTTGCTAGACGACCACCCATAGTGATGGGCTCCTGTTGGACACGAGCCTAAGTCTAGTTAACGGTGAACCTAAATGGTCACACACAAATCACCGAGGAGGTGAAGGAATTGACTTGGACTCAATTTCAGAGGATGATAACTAATTGGATTACTAATGGGATTGTCCATTGGATGGACTATCCGATATTGTATCGGCCCTCGTTTTATCGGTAAATGAGATTTATCGATTAAGTAGAGATTCGAAACTTGGACCTTTTAATTGGATTAAGAGATTAATGTAAATTATTTCATAGGACATTGAATTAAATAGGATTTAATTCTTGGGCTTATTGTAATTGGATTACAATAAACTATGGTCCATTAAATCTTGGTCCAAGAGAGGTGTTAATTCCACTTTTGGAATTAGAAGAAGTTGGGCTTCTTCTATAATAAGGTGGCTGATTTTCTAGCTTCATTTGAAGCATGAAAATCGGCCATAAGGCCTATGATGACTAGTTGACTTGTCTCTTTTAGAAAGAGACAAATAAATTCCAATCAAACCTCTTTCACTTGGTATGATTAAATCCTACCTTATGAAATGGTGGCTTGATTGAAGATTGATGGGGATTAATTGGAATGTATCTAAACATCCTTGGATGAACCTAGACCTATTTCAATAATAACATTAATAAAGTATATATATATATATATGTGTGTGTGTGTGTGTGTACATACTATCATCTAACATGAGAGATTCATAATTCATCTTTTTCTAGGAAAAAGAATAACACTCTCTACACTCTCTCAAGCCACATTTTCACCCCCCTCTCTCTTTACTCTAATCCCCTTTGTTGCTTCATTGATCAAGGATCAATTGAGGAACAAAGTAATATTAAGAAGGAACACTAATTTGATAGTGTGATTTCTTCTTAAAATTTAATCTTCTAGATCCGTTTTTCTCTAGCAAGAAAAACGTGATGTCTTCCGGTGTGGTGTGGATTACGTTAGAGGGTTCATAGATTTGAACCTTGGTGAATGTTTCCAGCCGTGGAACACCGCTTGTAGCCGTCCACTAGAAAACTGCAAAGGTAACATTCGGTTTAATGTTTTTGTAGCATCTTTCGTTTGCAGTCTGTGTGATCTATAAGATATGTTGATATTTATTATCATATTCTACATCGAACGCCCGGTTGAGCACCCTAGGGTACACCCTTTGGGATCGTTTTTTTTATAATGGTTTTATAAATATCGCATTACTCTTTTCCACTCGTGCTCCCGGGCAGATCCACTTGTTCCTTCACAATGCTCAATTACCTGACATATAACAAGGAGCTTTATGCATTGGTTAGAGTGTTGGAAACTTGGCAACACTATTTGGCCAAAAGAGTTTGTCATACATTCTGATCATGAAGCTATAAAACATATTAAGAGTCAAAGCAAGTTTAATCGACAACACACCAAGTGGGTAGAATTAATCGAGTCATTTCCATATGTGATCAAACACAAGAAAGATAAGGAAAATATAGTTGCCATTGCACTTTTCAAGAGGTATACTCTACTTTCCTTGCTAGATACTAAGATGCTTGGTTTTGAGTTGATAAAAGGTTTATATGCTAATGATTTACTTTGGTGCAACATTTTAGAATTGCAAGCCGAGCATTGGGTTGGAGAAATTTTATTTGCATGATGGTCTTGTTTAGAGCTGACCAACTTTGTGTTCCTAATTATTCTATTCATTCATTATTGATAACTGAAGCACATTCGGGTGGTCTGATGGGCATTTGGGTGTATTAAAAACTTTAGGTGTTTTTAGTGATCAATTTTTTTTTTTACCAAAAGATGCGTTGAGATCCTGAAAGATTTGTTGGTAGATGTGTTATTTGTCATAGGGCAAAATCAAAGTTTAATCCCCATGGGTTGTATACACCCCTTCCTATTCCTAGTTTCTCTTGGGAAGATATTTTCATGGACTTTGTTTTAGGATTACCTAGGTCGAACAGGGGTAGAGATTCTACTTTTTTGTAGCTGTGGACAAATTTTCTAAAATGACACACTTTATTGCATGTCATAAGGTTGACGATGCCTCTAACATTGCTAATCTTTTCTTTTAGGAAGTTGTGAGGCTTCACGGAATGTCAAGGACTATCGTATCTGATCGAGATGCTAAGTTCCATAGTGTTTAGAAGAATTTCTGGGGAAAATTGGGAACTAAATTGCTTTTCTCTACCACTTGCCACCCTCAAAACCGATGGGCAAAAATGACGTTGTCAATAGGACACTTTCTTCATTGCTACCAACCATTGTGCTAAGGAACTTGACGAATTGGGAAGAGTGTCTACCGCACGTCGAGTTTGCTTTATGCTATCCATTCTACTACTAAATTCTCGCCCTTTCATATTTAATCCTCTTGCACCTATTGATTTAACTCCTTTGCCTTTACAGGAACAAAAAAACATAAATTGAAAGAAGCGTGCTGAATTTGTAAAGCAAATCGAGATGGCCAAAAATAATATCGAGAGGATGACTCAACAAGACATGATCCGTGTGAACAAGGGAAGGAAACGGGTTATTTTTGAGTTAGAGACTTGGTTTGGCTGCATCTAAGAAAAGAACGATTTCCAGATAAAAGAAAATCAAATCTCATGCTTTAATGGGATGGACCTTTCCGAGTCCTTGAAAGGATCATGAAAATGCTTACAATCTTGATTTGCTCGGTGAGTATGGAGTCAATTCTATTTTTAAACGTTTTTGATATTTCTTATTACTATGATGCAGACCTTGAGAGTCAAGGGAGACCCCTTTTCAAGAAGGGGACGATGTTATGAACCCCAAGAACAAGCTAGTAGCTAGGCTATGATGAAGCTCGAGTGGAGAAGAACTTGACAATTGAAAATGACCCAATGACGAGGGCAAGACTCAAGAAATTAAAAGATGCAATTCAAGCTGCAATCCAACCTGACATTTGATGAGGCCAAGTCACAGATTGAGGTCCAAAATGAATACTCGATTTTATTAATTCAAGCCCAAGGAGCCCCTAAGGAGTGAAAAAAGGCCCAAAATATCCAAGTTGATTTCAGGCCTCAACTTTATTAATTGATGCCCAAGGAGGTCCTTAAGGAGTGAAGAGAAGAGACCAAAAACGTGGACTGAAGGAAAGCGGATCGACCCGAAAATATGGTGGAAGCGCGGTGGAGATAATAACGTGCAAAACAACATAATTTAAATCGCGTTGAAGGGGTGTGCCCTTGAACGTTCCTAGGCTATAGGTGTATAAAAGCAGAATATAAACATATTCATATAATGAACAAGCGTTTATGACTATGGAATAAAAGAATCAAAACGAGAACATAAATGTAAAATACCTTCCTCGATTTTCAACGCCGATCGGCTACACGCGTTGATCCCTTCCCGACATTCATTCATGCGAGGCCTCAACATAGAGGCCCTCTAAATATGTCCACACTACACCAGAGTCGTGAGATTCATCCTCGTGCTAGCAAGGAATGAATCCATGGAAGAGAAAATCGAAACCATACTATCGATTAGTGTGGTTGAGCTTCCTTTGTTCTTCACTTGGTTCTAAACCAAGAAGAACATAAGGTAGGAGAAGGGAGAAGTTGGCTAGGCATGTAGAGGTTGAAATTCCATGGAGAAAGAGAGAAAAATCGGCCAAGCATGTGTTGTGGTAAGGGATGAAATGATTGTGTGAGATATGGAAGGAAGACATAGTCTTCTAAGCCATAAGGCAACTTCCACATATCTCTCCAATCTTCCATAACCTCTCCACAATTGCATACATTGAATGTGGAAAATCCTACATTCATGTATGTAGACTATTTTTGGCTCTTTCTCTACAAAGAATTTCAACCCTTGAGTCAGGGAAAGTTAATTGTGGGCTAGCCATGTGCAATTGGGCCGGGCTCATTTAATTTGTTCTACAAATTAATTAGAGCCCAATTAATAAATATATTGGACTTATTTATTTGATCCAATTAAATAAAATATCCAACATTTTAATTTCCAAGTGAATATTTAATTCAATTAAATAATTCACTAGCCCAAATGAACTTAATTTATTAAATGAATCCAATCCACTTAATTAATTAGGCCCAATACAATAATTAATCCAATTAATTATGTCTAGCCTATCTATACTAATTAATGAATCCAATCCATTAATTAGACAAGCACATCTACTAATTTATTAGTGAATCCAATCCACTAATTAATTAGCCCAAGCATCTTTTAAATGAATTCCATTAATTTAAAAGGTCAAATCCAAAATCCAATTAATTTAATTAACTAAATTTTGGATCATCCATCAAATGAAAAATTCCACATAAATGATCCAATCATTTATGCTCTCCAAGAATTTATTTAATCCAATTAACCTAATTCACCTCTTCCAAAATTAATTCCAAATTAATTCAATCACTCTCCAGTAATTTGTGTGTGACTCTTTAGGTGCACCATAAGCTAGACTTGGGCTTGTGTCCAACACAATTATTTCAAATTAACTAATAATCGATAATAGCCCGTTACCATGGGTGGTCGTCTAGCAACGGTACATGGCACTAGAGACTAGGTGAATAACGGCGTGAACATTTAGGCTTCGAGTTCCATATGGGTGAAAGATTGTGGATCGTCCCGGGAAAATAGCGCGAATGCGGAAGCACGGTATAAAATTAAAATACAAAAATTAAAGAACACGTTCAAGGGGTGTGCCCTTGAACTTTCCCGGGTGTTTGGTGTATCTCATGAATTAAATACATACAATCAATCATGGAGGCCATAGGGATTAAAATTAAAAGTGGCGAAAACGTAAACGGAGACCTACCCGTTGTCATTTCTGTCTTCAACGGCTACTTGCGTTGTTCCCCGTTTTGCACCAAGACCTTGTTCTTGAGATCCTCCAAATCGTGACACACGATCCACCCACGTATCTTGCACGTCGTGCTAGCAACGAACAAGTATTATTTTTTGGAGATGATAGATCAACCACGCGTTATGAATTAACGAGATCGATCTTCCTAAGTTCAATTGTTCCAAGAACAAAAGAACAAGAGTATTTTTGTGTGTGAGAGAGAGAGGGGCGGACGAGAATGGGGAGAGAGGGAGCCGAATTCAAGTGTGTTGTGTGTGTGTTGGAAATTCATCATCCTTGAATTGTAGGAGGCTAGGGGTTTATATAGAGGAGGAGTTTAATCCTCTTTAAACTCCAACTCTAAGAGGTCTATTTTGACTAGGATTTTGACCTAGTCAAAGTCCTAGTCAAAGTAGTATTTGACCTAGTCAAATTAATCCTAGCCATCCATCTCTCCCTTTCAATCTCAACCATTAATTTAATTTAATGGAATATTTAAATCTTATTAAATATTCCAAAGGCCAAATAAATAAATATAATAAATTATAAATATTTATTCTAGGCCTATTAAATTAATCCTCTAATAAATCTAATTTATTAGATTAATTCCTTTTATCAAATAATATGAATTAATTCTCCAAGAAAATAAAGGACTCGATTAAATCCAATTTAATCATTCCTTTTCTCCGATATTTAATTCTAAATTAAATACTTGATGTGTTTGGATTGTGTGTGACTCTTTAGGTCCACCTTTCAGCTAGACTTGGTCGGATTCCTAGAATCCGTCCGTTACCATGGGTGGCCATCTAGCAACGGTCCATGGCACTAGAGACTAGGTGAAATATCCGGGGATGAACATTTAGGTTCTAACAGTACACTTGTCCTTCTGTCTACGGCCTCACCACTTAGGGTCTAGGGCATGGAAAATGTAGGTACCCCATTTTGGACCTAAGTGTCGGTCTGTCCTTACTAAAACGCCACAAGGGAAGCCTTCCCTTCTGTTCAGTTACTATGGCCACAGATTTTAGCGACAAGACACAGAGCATACGTGAGACTCAACTGTCAATTCCTTTTGACAGGAGACAGATCCTTTCTTGAAACTACTGTTACTTTGTACACCAGAGCTGCACTAGACATGGCTTAAGACTACTCAAGTGCTTCTTGGCAATCTCTCACCATATCTAAGATACAGACCTGATATACAGGTAAACTCAGCAGTTCCTCAAGTCAAAGGACTTGGTCTGTACCGTTGGAACCGGGAATACACGTCATACCTTGCTCACCTACTCAAGGTTATCCGTAAGACGGTTCCCGCGAGTCACCTCAGTCAGCTGCTCCCAGCAGGCTAACCCACTAACACTGCTTAGACGACCTTCGTCACCCGTCGATGAAATACGACAGCATATGCTTAGTGCAAGTCTCAAAGGGAATCCCGGTACCCATTTTCGAGATTCCTTGACTTGGAGTTTTCTGGACTGATTCAGCGGGACTGATTTCATGGATCTACCTCCAAGCATAGTCCCAGTCCCCGAAATGGGCTTTCAGTCCGTGGGCTTTGTTTGCGTAGTGAACAGATAGACAAAGCAGTAAAGTGAACGCAAACAAAGTAATGCCAAAATGAATTTCACTTCTTTATTCATTAATAGTTTTATCAAAACACAGAAATTGTCTAGACATAGGTTATATTTTGCCCGCCAAGATTGGCTATATGGTCACCTATTCTAACAAGGGGTACGGTCCTATTGTCGATCGTCTCCCGGTCTTAGTCTAGGATATGGAATTGGGCATCAGTTTCCATCCTTGACTAGGCAACTATGCTTCATACCCGAGATGCGTTTACTCTATCGGTCGACATAGGAAATCCTTTCCTACTCAATCAATGCTATGGCTATAGACTTTGAGAGTTTAAACCATCTCAGAGCGCATAGGAGACATCACCGTCATATACTAACAGGGGACAAATCCTATCTTGGAATCCACCGTCCTCGCTACATACTCCGACTGCACTGGACAAGGCTTATAATGGCCATCTTATAGAATGATCACCTCTCCCTAGATCCAAGATACAGTCTTTGTATGCACGTGACTGTCATGATTCCTCAAGTCCGAGGACAAATCCTGTACTATCAGAACTGGGAATTCCAGTTATACCGATCAAGCCTCCAAGGCTTCCATATGATGATTCCTGTGAGTCAGTTCTGTCAGTTAACCACCTTGTCAACTAACCCACTAAAATTGCATAGACGATCTTGTCTGTTGTCGATGGAACTCGGCACTCACCCAGTAAATGCAATACTTAGTGCAAGTCTCAATAGGACACTCGATGCCGATTCTCAAGGTCCTCGACTTGGAATGTTTCAGACCAAACCCTCAGAAGTTGGTTTCATAGCCGTCATCCAATGCGCATCCCAACTATATGGGTTTTCCAATTGGTTTGTGGGTATTTATTGTGATATTGAAACGCCGTCCAACGTTAGTAGTAATCAGAACAAACACAATGCCAGTGATGAATACTTACTCTATTCATCAGGATAATATTCTAATTATAATGATTGACGAATAGTTCACAAACTGTCAATCTAATTGGCTTTCTAGTCACCTATTTTAACAATCTCCCACTTGACCTCAAAGCCAATTACCCATGTCACTCAAAACCTTCTGAGAATGAGTAATTTGCGATACCAGCTCAGTCTCGTGGGTCTACTCTATTTTTCTGCCGAGGTAATACGGTCCAATCAAATTTCAGCTCTTCCTACCATCGCTACCTGCAGATGGTGGCTGTCTAAGAATTTTCTCAGGATCTTGTGATGAGATCTCGGGCCCAAAAGGCTTTAGCCATAGCCTAGTAGTCAACCTTCGAGGCAACTATTGGTCGGCCATGCTAAGCACTACATCCATCCAATGGATGCTTTTTTCATCCGAACAACTTTTCAGAATCGACTTCCAAAGCCGTCATATTTCGACTTTCATGGTGAAACGTCGTAGTATCCTACTTGAAAATATTTCAAGCTACCACAGTCACCATTAAGTCTAATCATACACAATACTGAGACTAATTATTTTCCACATGATTCTAGAAGCTAGTATTGCTATAGTATTCCAGAATTAACTCTCCATAAATCGTGCATCGAGAACACTTCTCTAATCCTTATTCAGGTATTAAAGACTGCTCTGAACTACTATCTACGATGCATAAACAACATCAGGCCCTTGTGCACCGAACAACATACCATGCTGCGTACGGCAAAGACGTAGGGTATGTTAAATATCTAAGCTTCCTCATTAGTCAATCGTGACTAATTTTGGATAGCTTGACCCTATGAATAGAAATCTAATTCCTTTTGTGGAAAATTGCGTGAACAATACTCGTGTTTCCAGTGTTTCCTAACATCTTAATTTCATTCAAAATGAATAAGATGTTACAGTTCACACTCGGAACACAACCATACTCCCACTGACCCTAATGCTCATTATTAACTGAGTCATAGATCGTCTAAATTTGTCAAAACAAATATTCCAATTATGTGAAATCTCAAACATAGTTTGAATTTCAAGACAGATCCCGCGGCTCCATGCCATTGATCCGATCTCGATGTCCAACATCGCTTCTCCATATATCCTTTGGATCATGATCCAATTGACTGGTTGAACCCATAAACATATACCCGTTAGGTATTTTGTTAGAATAGGTGACCAGAAAGAGAATAGGTTTGGCGATTTGTAACCTATCTGACAACTTGATGTAAACGCTGGCCGAGCCCTGCCGAGGCGCGCCGCGCACGCTGGCCGGCCGCTGTCACTTCTGGTGCTTACTTTGTTGCGCTCATTTCACATTTGTTAAAACGGTGTTTAACTTATATCACAACAAAGCCCACAGACCATGGATAACAACTCGTGCAGTTGGGCCACGCATTGGATGGTGGTCATGAAACCAACTGATTAAGAGTTGGGTCTGAAACGTTCCAAGTCGAGGACCTCGAGACGGGGCATCGAGAGTCTATTGAGACTTGCGTCAAGAGTCGTGTTCATTGGATGAGTGTCGTGTTTCATCGGCGACAGGCGTGGGACATCTACACGATCTTGATGGGTTGGTCGACTGGGGTCCAGCCGACCGGACTGACTCGCGGGGATCATCATATGGAAACCTTGGAGGCTTGGTCGGTATGATTGGTTTTCCCCGGTTCCGATAGTACAGGAGTAATCCTCAAACTTGAGGGATCATGGCAGTCGTGTGCACATGACGGCTGTATCTTGGATCTGGCGAGAGGTAATCATTCTGTAAGATGATTATCATAAGCCTTGTCTAGTGCAGTGGGATAGCGAGGACGGTGGATTCCAAGAAGAGGATCCGTCCCCTGTCAGTATGTGACAGAGGTATCTCCTATGCACTCGGAGACACGTTCATGTTGTTTGAAGTTGTGGCCACAGTGGTTGGTCGAACAGGGAATGGTTTCCTGTGTCGACGCAATGAAGCATACGTGGTCTCGAGTATTAAGCATAGACGCCTAGTCAAGGATGGGAACCGACGCCCAATTCCATACCCTAAACTAAGGCCGGGAGACGGTAGACGGAAGGATCGTACCCGTAGGGAATCGGCGCCTAAATGTTCATGCCAATTAACCTAGTCTCTAGTTCCATGGACCGTTGCTAGACGGCCACCCATGGTAATGGGCCCAAGTCTAGCTGAGGGTGAACCTAAAGGGTCACACACAAATCACCGAGGAGGTTGAGAGATCGACTTGGAGTCAATCTCGAAGGATAAAATAAGTAATTGGATTACTTAAGGGAAAGTCCATTGGATGGACGGGCCGATATTATATCGGGCTTTCGTTTAATCGGTAAATTGGATTTTCAATTAAATATGGAAAGATGAGACGTTGAGACGTTCGATCTTTTGATTGGATTAAAAGATCAACGGGAATAATTTAAATGGACATTAAATTGGATTTAATGTTGGATTCGTCGTAATTGGATTACGATAAAACTCGGTCCGTTAAATTATACCCGAGAGGAGAAATAATTCCTATTTTGGAATAGGAAGAAGTTGGACTTCTTCCCTTAATTAAACATGGCCGACACGCTCCCTTGGAGGAAGCAAAATCAGCCATGTTTCATGCTAGGTGGTATGTTGACTTATCTCTTTTGGAAAGAGACAAATCGACTCCAATCAAGCTCTTCCCTTTTGGTATGATTTGATCATACCAAAATTTTGGTAGGCTTGATTGAAGAATTGATGGTGATTGATTGGAATGAATCTAGACATACTTGGATGAACCTAGACACATTCCAATAATCACATTAATTATGTATATATATTAGAATATACAACACCAAGCATAAGTGATTCATTATTCATCTTTTTCTAGGAAAAAAGAGAAGACAAAATCCCTCTCCTCTCTCTCAACTCTCGGCCCTCTCTCCCTCTCTCACACTTGTGTTCTTCACTTGATTTTGAATCAAGAAGAAGAACAAAGTATGTTTAAGAGAGCACTAATTCATAGTGTTATTCTCTAAAACCGATTCGTTCTTAAACTCGTTCTTTTCTAGCAAGAAGAACGTGTGTTTCTTCTGGTGTTGTGTGGATCACCTTTGGAGAATCCATACGTTTGGATTTCGTGAGCATTCCGGAGAAGGAACAACGCAAGTAGCCGGGAGCATACGCTAAACAATCAAAGGTAACGGTTTATTACGCTTTGATTGATTATATATATTTATCTATGCCCTATGTGTTTAATATTCATTTCCAATATTTACACATCCTACATCGAA
Organism: Sesamum alatum; assembly: GCA_034509735.1. Lineage (NCBI taxonomy): Eukaryota > Viridiplantae > Streptophyta > Magnoliopsida > Lamiales > Pedaliaceae > Sesamum > Sesamum alatum. The sequence continues at coordinate 32,216,823 of JACGWO010000001.1, read as the reverse complement.
CGCCCGGTTGAGCACCCAAGGGCACAACCCTTGAGATTTGTATTTTAAATTAGATTTGATTTAATTTACACCCTATTTCTCGCTTTCTCGCTTCCGCTCGTGCTTCCGGGCCGATCCGCTTGTCCTTCAAGTGGTATCAGAGCCTGGTTCGATGTAAGGGGCATAGATCTAATTTTTGGCATGATCTACTTGCTTTTAATGGCTTTATTGGCATGTTAGATTGTATAAATATATGAGTAATATGATAATTTAATTGTTTGGATTTAATGGACTTTTGGCATGCTTTATTTTGTTAGATTGGATCTAAAAATTGAATGCTTATTTTCAGAATAATATTACTGTTATTGTGTTGAAATAGTTTTTGAAAAAACAAAAAACAAAAAAAAAAAAAATTTGGATCGGACCGGCAGTGGCCGGACGCAGGCGCTATGCGCAGCCGGCCGGCCAGCACAACGGCTGGGCCGTTTTGTGCCGTTTTTTGACTTTTTTTCGGAAAATTGATTTTTTGTATTTTCGGCACAATATTCTGAAAATAATTATTTTGCATTTTCGATTTTCGAATAATTGGATTATTCCTTGAATTAAATTTGCTTAATTAATTTGGATTAATACATGCATTGGATGCATTGTTTAAAATGTCCATTAAATTTAAAATTTGAATTTTGCATATTATTTGTATGTTTATGCTTTTGTGATGTTGGACATCACTTGGGTATTTGGAATATCCATTGGTTATTTATGCATGGTTTATTTGGAATAATTGTGTTATGTGAGTTGATGGAATCAACATGGGATGATCACAAGAGCCCTGGACCTTATGCATGGATGAAATGTATGATCATTATTTTCTGTTGGGTGGGGCCTGCGTACCTCTTGTTTTTTGGGACTATCATCTCCCGTATTATCAGCCTCATGATGTTAAGGCTTGTTTTCTTTATTACCAATGTATTACTTTCAGTTGTAATGAGAGTAGATAGGATTGCTGAGGTTTTAATTTTAACAATCAATTGGAGTCGGAGACCCCAAGGAGAAGCATTAAGGCGTGAAACAAGAAGCACTTCAAGGCCCATTGGAATGACAATGGGTTTATTAATATTGTAATAATTTAGGACCACCCTAGACAGACCATAGACTCACTGCGGGCTTAGTGGGTCGCATAGGTTGGGCTTGTGATCATCCTAACAGGGGTATGCTATGTTTTATGCATGTGGCGTTTTTATTTATCGCTTTAAATATTGGATATTTATGCATGCTAAAACACCATAATGTGATGAGGTCTCGGTCACATTAAACTCTTCATTCGGTTGGACCAAATTAAATATTAGGCCCAGAACGGACTTGGATCAAAATGGTATTTATGATCTGTCCGACCCTTCCATCCAGCAATGTGGTGAGGAAGCTACCACTACTAAGTGTGGTCTCATGAGTCGTGGCACACTTGGACTAGGGGAAAGCTGCACCATTGTTGTGAACAAAAAGACTGCGCTCGCTGTTTTCCTGTCTCACGAGTCGTGGGGGGCGACAGTTTGAGGTATGATTTGGTTGATGGGTCAGGCCTAACACTGAGTAACATGGTTCGCTTGGAGTCCTCGGAACCATGTGAATAGGTGCGGCAAAACATCTTGGGAATCTCATTGGATGAGAATGATATTGGATATCTCCCACGAGGTCTTCTTCATGTGAATCGTAAAAGCGGGGCATGGAGATTACGCTTTTGGATCTCAAGCCCACTAGGAAATGGTTTCCCAAAACTCCGCTTGAGAGTGGCGGACTTTCGTATAAATAGTGGGAGGGTTAAAGGCTAAAAGACCAAGTCTTCAACTTGAACAATAATATTACCATCATCGGTTAATTTCTGCTTTACATTTTCATTAATGTAGATATGTCTAAGAACCCATTAACCATGATTCTCGAGACTAACAAATTCAACAGAACGAACTACTTGGAGTAGCTGAGAAACCTGAGGATTGTCCTCAGTTTCGAGAACCAAGGCTACGTCATTGACGAGCTGCCACCGAGCGACTTACTGGAGAGGTCCACGCCTGAAGAACGTTTGACGTTCGAGAAATGGCATGAGGACAATCGGAAAGTACGCAGTATCATACTGGCTTCGATGTCTAACGACATCCAGAAGCATTATGAGAGGCTGGACAACGTCTCCGCCATAATGCTCCGCATGAACGAGGTTTATGCGGTTCTGGATAGGCATATTAGATATGCAGCCACAAAAGCATTCTTTGGCACCAAGCTTGCTGAAAGAGCGTCTGTATAGAGTCATGGGGTCAAGATGCTCTCCCTAGTGGAGAAACTCGAGGACCTTAAAGCTGGGCTTAACAATGACACATACATTGACGTGATCCTCCAGTCGCTTCCTCCATCCTATGACCCATTTGTTGTAAACTACAACATGAACGGACTTGAGAAGTCTATTCATGAGTTGATCAACATGCTGGTTCAATACGAGGCAACGACCCACAAGTCGGCGCCGACGGTATTGATAGGAGAGGCTTCAACCTCCAAGGCGAATGGCAAGAGGGTCGGACGCTGGAAGAGGAAGAAGGGCAAAGGGAAGACGGTTGCAGCCCCTGCTCCCACTCCGGGCGTCCCTGTTGCTCCGGTTGGACCGAGCAAAGGGAAAGGGAAGGCCCGTGGTTCTCAGTGGTCCAAGGCAAATGATGTCTGCATGCATTGCCAAGGGAAAGGGCATTGGAAGAGGGAGTGCCCACAACTCCTCTCCAACCCAGGTGTGTTTGTGGTTGAAGTTAATATGATTACTAATTCTGCTTCATGGGTATTGGATACCGGGTGTGGTGCTCACATCTGCAATGATTTGCAGGCACTACAAAGAAGCAGAAGGCTAACCAAAGATGAGATGATCCTGAGGCTAGCGATGGCAAGGCCGTTGCTGCGGAGGCCGTAGGATCACTAGAGTTAGCCATTAGTAGTCATGTCAGGATTGTACTGAACGACTGTTTCTATGTACGTAGCATGATTAAAACATTGTTTCCATCACGGTCCTTGATAAGGAGGGATATGAATTTACTATCAATAAAAACGATTTTTTCATTATCAAAGATGGTATTTCTCATCTGCTTGGTACATTGGTCAATGGTCTGTACATACTTCAATAGTCTAATTGGATTATGACTGCAGAACACAAACGAAAATGTGATGATCATAATAATGCATAGATATGGCATGCGAAGTTAGGTCATATCTCTAAAGATAGGATAAGAAGGTTGGTGGACTCAAAGAGTCTAGAAATAGACGATTTGGACAACCTACCGACCTGCGAATCCTGTCTAAAGGAAAATATGACCAAGAAACCCTTTGTTGGACAAAGTACGCCAGCCAGTGGTTTGTTGGATTTGATCCATACAGATGTCTGTGGTCCACTAAATACTCAGGCTAGAGGTGGTACTCGTACTTCATAACCTTTACCGATAATCACTCGGTATGGTTATGTTTACCTGATGAGGTACAAGTTGGAAGCCTTTGGAAGGTTTAAGGAATACAGACTTGAAGTAGAGAACCAAACCGGTCGAAAGATCAAAGCCCTTCGGTCGGACCGAGGTGGAGATAATTTGAGTGGTGAGTTTACTGATTATGTAAAAGAGAATGGGATTCTCTCTCAGTGGACCCCTCCTGGAACACCGCAGCTTAATGGTGTGTCTGAAAGGAGGAATCGGACCTTGTTGGACATGGTCCGATCCATGATGAGTTTTACCGAACTTCCCCTTTCCTTCTGGGGATACGCTCTTCAGACGACGGCCAAAGTTTTGAACTTGGCGCCATCTAAAAAGGTATCCCAGACGCCATATGAGATATGGCATGGCAAGCCTGCCTCCTACAAATACTTGAAAGTGTGGGGTTGCCCCGCATATGTCAAGAGATTATGGGAGATAAACTGGACTCGAGGTCTAGTTTATGCAGGTTCATCGGCTATCCAAAGGTAACTGCGGGGTATTATTTCTATGATCCCTCCGAGTAAAAGGTTTTTTTCTCTCGAAACGCAGTGTTCTTGGAAAAAGGTTTTCCATCGGATAGTCGACGCGATGAGGTACTCCTTGAGGAATCAAGTGAGGTCCCCCATGAGGCTGCAGTGAAATCTGAGCCAGTGGTTCCCACTGATATTGTTCCAGTCCTCCGTAGGTCGGCAGAGTATCCCATGCACCTGATAGGTATGGATTTCTGGGCTTGACCGGTCAGTCGGGATAATGATCCAAAGACATACGGAGAAGCGATGTCGGACATCGATTCGGACAAGTGGCTTGAGGCCATGAAATCCGAGATGGACTCGATGGGTACAAACAAGGTTTGGACCCTAGTAGATCCACCCAAATGGGGTTAAACCCGTAGGGTGTAAATGGTCTACAAACGTAAGCTTGGAGCTGACGGGGAGGTTACAACCTTCAAAGCCAGCTTGTGGCGAAAGGTTTACACTCAGCAACCCGAGGTCGATTTTGAGGAAACCTACTGTCCCGTAGCAATGGCCAAGTCCATTCAGATACTGCTGCCATAGCAGCATGGTATGACTATGAAATATGGCAGATGGACGTGAAAACGGCCTTCCTCAATGGTTTCGTAGAGGGAGAGATCTATATGGATCAACCGAAGGTTTCACAATTGTTGGAGCAGAGCAGAAGTCTGCCGTCTCCAAAGGTCCATCTATGGACTCAAACAAGCTTCCCGAAGCTGGAACATACGTTTTGATGAAGTCATACGGGGATATGATTTCATCAAGAACGAGTCCGATCCTTGTGTATGCAAGAAGATCAGTGGGAGCTCAGTTGCGTTTCTCGTGCTTTACGTGGATGACATCTTGCTCATTGGGAATGATGCTAAGATGTAAGGTACCACTAAAGCTTGGTTGTCAACGCAATTCTCCATGAAGGATATGGGCGAGGCATCCTACATCCTTGGCATCAAGATCTACAGGGATAGATCTAGAAGGATGTTATGAATGGCCCAGTCCCCGTACATTGAGAATGTCTTGAAGAGATTCAAGATAGAGAACTCAAAACGAGGATTCCTTCCTATGAGGCATGGAATTAAGTTATCCAAGAAGCAGTCTCCTAAGAATGATGAGGAGGATGTTGGACATCCCCTATGCTTCAGCCGTAGGCAGCATACAGTACGTTGTTCACTACACTAGACCTGATGTGGCTTACGCTTTGAGCGTAACAAGTCGATATCAGTCGTGTGCCGGGGAGGCACACTGGAGTGCAGTCAAGACTATCCTGAAGTACTTGAAAAGGACTAAGGACATGTTCTTGATCTACGGCGATGGAGAGTTGATACTGGAAGGCTATAGCGACGCTAGCTTTCCAGTCAGATGACGATGATGCCAAGTCTCAGTCTGGTTATGTGTTCAGACTTAATGGTGGCGTGGTTGCTTGGAAGAGTTTTTGAATACATAGCGGCTACCACGGCGGACTCCAGCATAGAGTTTTGAATACATAGCGGCTTTGGAAGCTGCTAAGGAGTGGTTTGGTTGATGAGCTACATCCAAGGGTTGGATGTAGTACCTAACATTGCTAAGCCTGTAATTATCTTTTATGATAACAACGGGGCGATAGCGCTAACAAAGGAACCGAGATCTCATCATGATCCAAGCGTATTCTTTAGAAGCTACCATCTGCTTAGAGAGATGGATAGCAAGAGTGACGTTCGGTTGGACCGAGTCAGCTCCGCAGAAAACATAGCAGATCCACTTGCTAAGCCCTTGTCGCAAGTTCCCCACACTCACCATCTGAATAAGAGGTTTGAGGTCAATGAGTGATTGGCTTTAGGTCAAGTGGGAGATTGTTAGAATAGGTGACCAGAAAAGCTAATAGGTTTGGCGATTTGTAACCTATCTGACAACTTGATGTAAATGTAATATTATTATGTGATGAATAAAATGAGTATTTGTCACTTCTGGTACTTACTTTGTTGTGCTCATTTCACATTTGTTAAAACGGTGTTTAACTTATATCGCAACAAAGCCCACATACCATGGATAACAACTCGTGCAGTTGGGCCACGCATTGGATGGTGGTCATGAAACCAATTGATTAAGAGTTGGGTCTTGAAACGTTCCAAGTCGAGGACCTCGAGACAGGGCATCGAGAGTCCTATTGAGACTTGCGTCAAGAGTCGTGTTCATTGGATGAGTGCCGTGTTTCATCGGCGAAAGGCTTGGACGCCTACACGATCTTGATAGGTTGGTCGACTGGGGTCGAGCCGACTGGACTGACTCGCGGGGATCATCATATGGAAGCCTTGGAGGCTTGGTCGTATAATTGGTTTTTCCCAGTTCCGATAGTACGGGAGTAATCCTCAGACTTGAGGGATCATGGCAGTCGTGTGCACATGACGGCTGTATCTTGGATCTGGCGAGAGGTATGAAGGACAAGCGGATCCGCCCGGAGCGTGAGCGGAAGCGAGGAAGCGAGAAATTGTGCGTAAATTTAAATCAAATTCAAAATATGCGAATTCCAAGGGGTGTACCCTTGGGTGCTCAGCCGGGCGTTCGATGTAGGATGTGTAAATATTGAAAACATATATTTAAACACATAGGGCATAGATATATAAATGAAATCAATCGAAGCGTAATAAACCGTTACCTTTGATTGTTTAGTGTATGCTCCTGGCTACTAGCGTTGTTCCTTCTCCGGAATGCTCACGAAATCAAAACGTATGGATTCTCCAAAGGTGATCCACACCACACCGGAAGAAACACACGTTTTTCTTGCTAGAAAAGAACGGGTTTAGGAAGGAATCGGTTTACGAGAAAAACACTATGAATTAGTGTTCTCTTAAACTTACTTTGTTCTACTTTCTTGATTCAAAATCAAGTGAAGAACACAAGTCTAAGAGAGGGAGAGAGCACGAAAATTGAGAGAGAGGAGAGGATTTTTATCTTCTCTTTTTCCTAGAAAAAAGATGAATAATGAATCACTTATGCTTGGTGTTGTATATTCTAATATATATACATAATTAATGTGATTATTGGAATGTGTCTAGGTTCATCCAAGGATGTCTAGATTCATTCCAATCAATCACCATCAATTCTTCAATCAAGCCTACCAAAATTTATGGTATGATCAAATCATACCAAAAGGGAAGAGCTTGATTGGAGTTGATTTGTCTCTTTCCAAAAGAGATAAGTCAACATACCACCTAGCATGAAATATGGCTGATTTTGCTTCCTCCAAGGGAGCGTGTCGGCCATGTTTAATTAAGGGAAACAAGTCCAACTTTTTCCCATTCCAAATTAGGAATTATTTCTCCTCTCCGGTATAATTTAACGGACCAGGTTTTATCGTAATCCAATTACGAGGAACCCAATATTAAATCCAATTCAATGTCCACTTAAATTATTCTCGTTGATCTTTTAATCCAATTAAAAGATCCAACGTCTCAACATCTCAACTTTCCATATTTAATCGAAAATCCAATTTACCGATTAAATGAAAGCCCGATACAATATCGGCCCGTCCATCCAATGGACTTTCCCTTAAGTAATCCAATTACTTATTTTATCCTTCAAGATTGACTTCAAGTCGATCTCTCAACCTCCTCGGTGATTTGTGTGTGACCCTTTAAGTTCACCCTCAGCTAGATTTGGGCCCGTGTCCCACAAGGGCCCGTTACCATGGGTGGCCGTCTAGCAACGGTCCATGGCACTAGAGACTAGGTGAATTGGCGTGAACATTTAGACGCCGATTCCGTACGGGTATGATCCTTCCGTCTACCGTCTCCCGGCCTTAGTCTAGGGTATGGAATTGGGCGTTGGTTCCCATCCTTGACTAGGCATCTAAGCTTAATACTCGAGACCACGTATGCTTCATTGCGTCGACACAGGAAACCATTCCCTGTTCGACCAACCACTGTGGCTACAGCTTCAAACTGCATGAACGTGTCTCCAAGTGCATAGGAGATACCTCTGTCACATACTGACAGGGGACGGATCCTCTTCTTGGAATCCACCGTCCTCGCTACACATTCTGACTGCACTGGACAAGGCTTATGATAATCATCTTACAGAATGATTACCTCTCGCCAGATCCAAGATACAGCTGTCCTGTGCACGCGACTGCCATGATCCCTCAAGTCTGAGGATTACTCCCGTACTATCGGAACCGGGGAAAACCAATCATACCGACCAAGCCTCTAAGGCTTCCATATGATGATCCCCGCGAGTTAGTCCAGTCGGCTCGACCCTAGTCGACCAACCCATCAAGATCGTGTAGGCGTCCCACGCCTGTCGTCGATGAAACACGGCACTCATCCAATGAACACGACTCTTGACGCAAGTCTCAATAGGACTCTCGATGCCCTGTCTCGAGGTCCTCAACTTGGAACGTTTCAGACCCAACTCTTAATCAGTTGGTTTCATGACCACCATCCAATGCGTGGCCCAACTGCACGAGTTGTTATCCATGGTCTGTGGGCTTTGTTGCGATATAAGTTAAACACCGTTTTAACAAATGTAAGATGAGCACAACAAAGAAGGTACTATTGGTGACGAACACTCATCTTATTCATCACAATAATATTACATCTACATCAAGTTGTCGAATAGGTTACAAATTGCCAAACCTATTGGCTTTCTGGTCACCTATTGTAACAATCTCCCACTTGACCTAAAGCCAATCACCCATTGACCTCAAACCCATCTTATCCAGATGCTGAGTATGGGTAACTTGCGACATGGGCTTAGTAAGTGGATCTGCTATGTTTTCTGCGGAGCTGCTCGGTCCATCCGAACGTCACCCCTACTAACCATCTCTCGGAACAGATGGTAACGTCTAAGAATATGCTTTGATCGGTGATGAGATCTCTGTTCCTTTGCTTGCGCTATAGCCCCGTTGTTATCGCAGAAGATAACCACTGGCTCAGCGATGCTAGGTACTACACCCAACTCTTGGATATAGCTCTTCATCCAAACCGCCTCCTTAGCAGCTTCCGAGGATGCTATGTATTCAGACTCTGTGGTGGAGTCCGCCGTGGTAGCCTGCTTGGAACTCTTCCAAGCGACCACGCCACCATTAAGTCTGAACACATAACCAGACTGAGACTTGGCATCATCGTCATCCGACTGGAAGCTAGCGTCGCTATAGCCTTCCAGTATCAACTCTCCACCGCCGTAGATCAAGAACATGTCCTTAGTCCTTTTTAGGTACTTCAGGATAGTATTGACTGCATTCCAGTGTGCCTCCCCGGCACACGACTGATATCGACTTGTTACGCTCAAAGCGAAAGCCACATCAGGTCTAGTGCATTGAACAACATACTGTATGCTGCCTACGGCTGAAGCATAGGGGATGTCCAACATCCTTTTAAGCTCCTCATCAGTCTTAGGAGACTGCTTCTTGGATAACTTAATTCCATGCCTCATTGGAAGGAATCCTCGTTTTGAGTTCTCCATCTTGAATCTCTTCAAGACTTTCTCAATGTACGAGGACTGTGCCATTCCTAACATCCTTCTAGACCTATCCTTGTAGATCTTGATGCCAAGGATGTAGGATGCCTTGCCCATATCCTTCATGGAGAATTGCGTTGACAACCAAGCTTTTAGTGGTACCCAACATCTTAGCGTCATTCCCAATGAGCAAGATGTCATCCACGTAAAGCACCAGAAACGCAACTGAGCTCCCACTGATCTTCTTGTATACACAAGGATCGGACTCGTTCTTGGTGAAATCATATCCCCGTATGACTTCATCAAAACGTATGTTCTAGCTTCAGGAAGCTTGTTTGAGGCCATAGATGGACCTTTGGAGACGGCAGACCTTCTGCTCTTCTCCAACAGTTGTGAAACCCTCCGGCTGATCCATATAGATCTCTTCCTCTACGAAACCGTTGAGGAAAGCTGTTTTCACGTCCATCTGCCATATTTCATAGTCATACCATGCTGCTATGGCAAGCAGTATCCGAATGGACTTGGCCATTGCGACGGGCGAGTAGGTTTCCTCAAAATCGACCCCGGGTCGTTGAGTGTAACCTTTCGCCACAAGCCTGGCTTTGAAGGTTGTAACCTCCCCGTCAGCTCCAAGCTTACGTTTGTAGACCCATTTACACCCTACAGGTTTAACCCCTTTGGGTGGATCTACTAGGGTCCAAACCTTGTTTGTACCCATCGAGTCCATCTCGGATTTCATGGCCTCAAGCCACTTGTCCGAATCGATGTCCGACATCGCTTCTCCGTATGTCTTTGGATCATTATCCAACTGACCGGTCAGGCCCAGAACTCCATACCTATCAGGTGCATGGGATACTCTGGCCGACCTACGGAGGACTGGAACAATATCAGTGGGAACCACTGGCTCAGATGTCACTGCCGCCTCATGGGGTACCTCACTTGATTCCTCAAGGAGTACCTCATCGCGTCGACTATCCGATGGAAAACCTTTTTCCAAGAACACTGCGTTCGCGAGACAAAAATTTTGCTCGGAGGGATCATAGAAATAATACCCCGCAGTTTCTTTCGGATAGCCGATGAACCTGCATAAACTAGACCTCGAGTCCAGTTTATCTCCCACTAATCTCTTGACATATGCGGGGCAACCCCACACTTTCAAGTATTTGTAGGAGGCAGGCTTGCCATGCCATATCTCATATGGCGTCTGGGATACCTTTTTAGATGGCCCCAAGTTCAAAAACTTTGGCCGCCGTCTCAAGAGCGTATCCCCAGAAGGAAAGGGGTAGTTCGGTAAAACTCATCATGGATCGAACCATGTCCAACAAGGTCCGATTCCTCCTTTCAGACACACCATTAAGCTGCGGTGTTCCAGGAGGGGTCCACTGAGAGAGAATCCAATTCTCTTTTAGATAATCAGTAAACTCACCACTCAAATACTCTCCACCTCGGTCCGACCGAAGGGCTTTGACCTTTCGACCGGTTTGGTTCTCTACTTCAAGTCTGTATTCCTTAAACCTTCCAAAGGCTTCAGACTTGTACCTCATCAGGTAAACATAACCATACCGTGAGTGATCATCGGTAAAGGTTATGAAGTATGAGTACCCACCTCTAGCCTGAGTATTTAGTGGACCACAGACATCTGTATGGATCAAATCCAACAGACCACTGGCTAGCGTACTTTGTCCAACAAAGGGTTTCTTGGTCATCTTTCCCTTTAGACAGGATTCGCAGATCGGTAGGTTGTCTAAATCGTCTATTTCTAGACTGTTTGAGTCCACCAACCTTCTTATCCTATCTTTAGAGATATGACCTAACCTCGCATGCCATATCTGTGCCTTATTATGATCATCACGTTTTCGTTTGTGTTCTGCAGTCATAATCCAATTAGACTGTTGAAGTATGTACAGACCGTTGACCAGTGTACCAAGCAGATGAGAAATACCATCTTTGATAATGAAAAAACCGTTTTTATTGATGGTAAATTCATATCCCTCCTTATCAAGGACCGGGATGGAAACAATGTTTTTAATCATGCTAGGTACATAAAAACAGTCGTTCAGTACAATCCTAACATGACTACTAATGGCTAACTCTAGTGATCCTATGGCCTCCGCAACAACGGCCTTGCCATCACCTAGCCTCAGGATCATCTCATCCTTGGTTAGCCTTCTGCTTCTTTGCAGTGCCTGCAAATCATTGCAGATGTGAGCACCACACCCGGTATCCAATACCCATGAAGCAGAATTAGTAATCATATTAACTTCAACCACAAACACACCTGGGTTGGAGAGGAGTTGTGGGCACTCCCTCTTCCAATGCCCTTTCCCTTGGCAAATGCATGCAGACATCATTTGCCTTGGACCGCTGAGAACCACGGGCCTTCCCTTTCCCTTTGCTCGGTCCAACCGGAGCAACAGGGACGCCCGGAGCGTGAGCAGGGGCCGCAACCGTCTTTCCTTTGCCCTTCTTCCTCTTCCAGCGTCCGGCCCTCTTGCCATTCGCCTTGGAGGTCGAAGCCTCTCCTATCAATACCGCCGGCGCCGACTTGTGGGTCGTTGCCTCATATTGGACCAGCATGTTGATCACCTCATGAATAGACTTCTCAAGTCCGTTCATGTTATAGTTTACAACAAACGAGTCATAGGATGGAGGAAGCGACTGGAGGATCACGTCAATGTACGTGTCATTGTTAAGCCCAACTTTAAGGTCCTCGAGTTTTTCCACTAGGGAGAGCATCTTGATCCCATGACTTTGTACAGACGCTCCTTCAGCAAGCTTGGTGCCAAAGAATGCTTTGTGCCGGCATATCTAATATGCCTATCCGGAACCGCATAAACCTCGTTCATGCGGAGCATTATGGCGGAGACGTTGTCCAGCCTCTCATACTGCTTCTGGATGTCGTTAGACATCGAAGCCAGTATGATACTGCGTACTTTCCGGTTGTCCTCATGCCATTTCTCGAACGTCAAACGTTCTTCAGGCGTGGACCCCTCCGTGTAAGTCGCTCGGTGGCGGCTCGTCCAAGACGTAGCCTTGGTTCTCGAAACCGAGGACAATCCTCAGGTTTCTCAGCCAGTCCGAGTAGTTCATTCCGTTGAATTTGTTAGTCTCAAGAATCATGGTTAACGGGTTCTTAGACATATCTACATTAATGAAAATGTAAAGCAGAAATTAGCAAATGATGGTAATATTATTGTTCAAGTTGAAGACTTAGTCTTTTAGTCTTTAACCCTCCCACTATTTATACAAAAGTCCGCCACTCTCAAGTGGAGTTTCGGGAAACCATTTCCTAGTGGGCTTGGGATCCACAAGCGTAATCTCCATGCCCCGCTTTTACGATTCACATGAAGAAGACCTTGTGAGAGATATCCAATATCATTCTCATCCAATGAGATTCCCAAGATATTTTGCCTCACCTATTCACATGGTCCCGAGGACTCCAAGCGAACCATGTTACTCAGTGTTGGGCCCGACCCATCAACCAAATCATGCCTCAAACTGTCGCCCCCCACGACTCGTGAGACAGGGAAACAACGAGCGCAGTCTTTTTGTTCACAACAATAGTGCAGCTTTCCCCTAGTCCAAGTGTGCCACGACTCGTGAGACCACACTTGGGTAGTGGTAGCTTCCTCACCACATTGCTGTGGATGGAAGGCTCGGACAGACCAAAATACCATTTTGATCCAAGTCCGTTCTGGGCCTAATATTTAATTTGGTACAACCAAATGAGAGTTTGTGTATGACCGAGACCTCATCACATTATTGTGTTTTAGCATGCATAAATATCCAATATTTAAAGCGATAAATAAATACGCCGCATGCAGAAAACATAGCATACCCCTGTTAGGATGATCACAAGCCCAACCTATGCGACCCACTGAGCCCGCAGTGAGTCTATGGTCTGTCTAGGGTGGTCCATAAATTATTACAATAATAATAAACCCATTGTCATTCCAATGGACCTTGAAGTGCTTCTTGTTTCACGCCTTGATGCTCCTCCTTGGGGTCTCCGACTCCAATTGCTTGTTAAAATTGAAACCTCACCAATCCTATCTACTCTCATTACAACTGAAAGTAATACATCGGTAATAAAGAAAACAAGCCTTAACATCATGAGGCTGAAAATACGGAGATGATAGCCCCAAAAACAAGAGGCACGCAGGCCCCACCCAACAGAAAATAAATGATCATACATTCATCCATACATAAGGTCTAGGCTCTTGTGATCATCCCATGTTGATTCCATCAACTCACATAACATAATTATTCCAAATAATCATGCATAAATAACCAATGGATATTCCAAATACCCAAGTGATGTCCAACATCACAAAAGCATAAATATACAAATAATTTGCAAAATTCAAATTTTAAATTTAATGGACATTTTAAACAATGCATCCAATGCATGTATTAATACCAAATTAATTAAGCAAATTTAATTCAAGGAATAATCCGATTATCCCAAAATAAAAAATGTAAAATTAATATATTTTCAGAATATTGTGCAGAAAATACAGAAAATCGAATTTTTCGAAAAAAGTCGAAAAAACGGCACAAAACGGCCCAGCCGTTGTGCTGGTTGGCCACCCGCGCGCACATGGCAGCGCGCGCGCGCAGGTGCCCGCCTGCGCGCGGCCGCTGCCGACTGATCCCAACTTTTTTTTTTTTTTTTCAAAACTATTTCAGCACAATAATATTAATATTATTCTGAAAATAAGCATGCAATTTTAGATCCAATCTAACAAAATTAAGCATGCCAAAAGTCCATTAAATCCAAACAATTGAATCATCATATTATTCATATATTTATGTAATCTAACATGCTAATAAAGCAATTTAAAAGCAAGTAGATCATGCCAAACACATAGATCTATGCCCCTTACATCGAACCGGGCTCTGATGCCACTTGAAGGACAAGCGGATCCGCCCGGGAGCGCGAGCGGAAGCGAGGAAGAGAGAAATTGTGCGTAAATTTAAATCAAATTCAAAATACGAAAATTCCAAGGGGTGTACCCTTGGGTGCTCAACCGGGCGTTCAATGTAGGATGTGTAAATATTGAAAACATATATTTAAACACATAGGGCATAGATATATAAATGAAATCAATCAAAGAGTAATAAACCGTTAACTTTGATTGTTTTAGCGTATGCTCCCGGCTACTAGCGTTGTTCCTTCTCCGGAATGCTCACGAAATCCAAACGTATGGATTCTCCAAAGGTGATCCACACCACACCAGAACAAACACACGTTCTTCTTGCTAGAAAAGAACGGGTTTAGGAAGGAATCGGTTTAAGAGAAGAACACTATGAATTAGTGTTCTCTTAAACTTACTTTGTTCTTCTTGATTCAAAATCAAGTGAAGAGCACAAGTGTAAGAGAGGGAGAGAGCACGAAAATTGAGAGAGAGGAGAGGATTTTTGTCTTCTCTTTTTCCTAGAAAAAGATGAATAATGAATCACTTATGCTTGGTGTTGTATATTCTAATATATATACATAATTAATGTGATTATTGGAATGTTTCTAGGTTCATCCAAGGATGTCTAGATTCATTCCAATCAATCACCATCAATTCTTCAATCAAGCCTACCAAAATTTATTGTATGATCAAATCATACCAAAAGGGAAGAGCTTGATTGGAGTTGATTTGTCTCTTTCCAAAAGAGATAAGTCAACTTACCACATAGCATGAAACATGGCTGATTTTGCTTCCTCCAAGGGAGCGTGTCGGCCATGTTTAATTAAGGAAAGAAGTCCAACTTCTTCCCATTCAAAATTAGGAATTATTTCTCCTCTCGTATATGTTAGAATAGGTGATCAGAAAGCCAATATGTTTGGCGATTTGTAACCTATCTGACAACTTGATGTAAATGTAATATTATTATGTGATGAATAAGATGAGTATTCATCACCAATGGTACCTTCTTTGTTGCGCTCATCTTATATTTGTTAAAACGGTGTTTAACTTATATCGCAACAAAGCCCACAGACCATGGATAACAACTCATGCAGTTGGGCCACGCATTGGATGGTGGTCATGAAACCAACTGATTAAGAGTTGGGTCTGAAACGTTCCAAGTCGAGGACCTCGAGACAGGGCATCGAGAGTACTATTGAGACTTGCATCAAGAGTCGTGTTCATTGGATGAGTGCCATGTTTCATCGGCGACAGGCGTGGGACGCCTACACGGTCTTGATGGGTTGGTCGACTGGGGTCGAGCCGACTGGACTGACTCGCGGGGATCATCATATGGAAGCCTTGGAGGCTTGGTCGGTATGATTTGATTCCCCGGTTCCGATAGTACGGGAGTAATCCTCAGACTTGAGGAATCATGGCACTCACGTGCACAGGACGACTGTATCTTGGATCTGGCGAGAGGTGATCATTCTGTAAGATGATCATTATAAGCCTTGTCCAGTGCAGTCAGAATGTGTAGCGAGGACGATGGATTCCAAGAAGAGGATCTGTCCCCTGTCAGTATGTGACAGAGGTATCTCCTATGCACTCGGAGACATGTTCATGCTGTTTGAAGCTGTGGCCACAGTGGTTGGTCGAACAGGGAATGGTTTCCTGTGTCGACGCAATGAAGCATACGTGGTCTCGAGTATTACGCATAGATGCCTAGTCAAGGATGGTAACCGACGCCCAATTCTATACCTTAGACTAAGGCCGGGAGACGGTAGACGGAAGGATCGTACCCGTACGGAATCGGCGCCTAAATGTTCACGCCAATTCACCTAGTCTCTAGTGCCATGGACCATTGCTAGACGGCCACCCATGGTAACGGGCCCTTGTGGGACACGGGCCCAAGTCTAGCTGAGGGTGAACCTAAAGGGTCACACACAAATCACCGAGGAGGTTGAGAGATCGACTTGGAGTCAATCTCGAAGGATAAAATAAGTAATTGGATTACTTAAGGGAAAGTCCATTGGATGGACGGGCCGATATTGTATCGGGCTTTCATTTAATCGGTAAATTGGATTTTCGATTAAATATGGAAAGTTGAGATGTTGAGACGTTGGATCTTTTAATTGGATTAAAAGATCAACGGGAATAATTTAAGTGGATATTAAATTGGATTTAATATTGGGTTTGTCGTAATTGGATTACGATAAATCCCGGTCCGTTAAATTATACTCGAGAGGAGAAATAATTCCTAATTTGAGATGGGAAGAAGTTGGACTTCTTTCCTTAATTAAACATGGCCGACACGCTCCCTTGGAGGAAGCAAAATCAGCCATGTTTCATGCTAGGTGGTATGTTGACTTATCTCTTTTGGAAAGAGACAAATCAACTCCAATCAAGCTCTTCCCTTTTGGTATGATTTGATCATACCATAAATTTTGGTAGGCTTGATTGAAGAATTGATGATGATTGATTGGAATGAATCTAGACATCCTTGGATGAACCTAGACACATTCCAATAATCACATTAATTATGTATATATATTAGAATATACAACACCTAGCATAAGTGATTCATTATTCATCTTTTTCTAGGAAAAAGAGAAGACAAAAATCCTTTCCTCTCTCTCAAAATTTCGTGCTCCCTCCCTCTCTTACACTTGTGCTCTTCACTTGATTTTGAATCAAGAAGAAGAACAAAGTAAGTTTAAGAGAACACTAATTCATAGTGTTCTTCTCTTAAACCGATTCCTTCCTAAACCCATTCTTTTCTAGCAAGAAGAACGTGTGTTTCTTCCGGTGTGGTAGGATCACCTTTGGAAAATCCATACGTTTGGATTTCGTGAGCATTCCGGAGAAGAAACAACGCTAGTAGCCGGGAGCATACGCTAAACAATCAAAGGTAACAGTTTATTACGCTTTGATTGATTTCATTTGTATGTCTATGCCCTATATGTTTAAATATATGTTTTAATATTTACACATCCTACATCGAATGCCCAGTTGAGCATCCAAGGGTACACCCCTTGGGATTCGCGTATTTTGAATTTGATTTAAATTTACGCAATTTCTCGCTTTTCTCGCTTCCGCTCGCGCTCCCGGGCGGATCCGCTTGTCCTTCAACCATTCCCTGTTCGACCAACCACTGTGGCCACAGTTTCAAACAGCATGAACGTGTCTCCGAGTGCATAGGAGATACCTCTGTCACATACTGACAGGGGACGGATCCTCTTCTTGGAATCCACCGTCCTCGCTACACATTCTGACTGCACTGGACAAGGCTTATGATAATCATCTTACAGAATTATTACCTCTCGCCAGATCCAAGATACAGCCGTCCTGTGCACGCGACTGCCATGATCCCTTAAGTCTGAGAATTACTCCCGTACTATCGGAACCGGGGAAAACCAATCATACCGACCAAACCTCCAAGGCTTCCATATGATGATCCCCGCGAGTCAGTCCAGTCGGCTCGACCCCAGTCGACCAACCCATCAAGATCGTGTAGGCGTCCCACGCCTGTCGCCGATGAAACACGGCACTCATCCAATGAACACGACTCTTGACGCAAGTCTCAATAGGACTCTCGATGCCCTGTCTCGAGGTCCTCGACTTGGAACATTTCAGACCCAACTCTTAATCTGTTGGTTTCATGACCACCATCCAATGCGTGGCCCAACTGCACGAGTTGTTATCCATGGTCTGTGGGCTTTGTTGCGTTATAAGTTAAACACCGTTTTAACAAATGTAAGATGAGCGCAACAAAGAAGGTACCATTGGTGACGAACACTCATCTTATTCATCACAATAATATTACATCTACATCAAGTTGTCGAATAGGTTACAAATTGCCAAACCTATTGGCTTTCTGGTCACCTATTCTAACAAGGTAATCATTCTGTAAGATGATTATCATAACCCTTGTCCAGTGCAGTCGGAATGTGTAGCGAGGACGGTGGATTCCAAGAAGAGGATCCGTCCCCTATCAGTATGTGACAGAGGTATCTCCTATGCACTCGGAGACACGTTCATGCTGGTTGAAGTTGTGGCCACAGTGGTTGGTCGAACAGGGAATGGTTTCCTGTGTCGACGCAATGAAGCATACGTGGTCTCGTGTATTAAGCATAGACGCCTAGTCAGGATGGGAACCGACGCCTAATTCCATACCCTAGACTAAGGCCGGGAGACGGGAGACGGTAGACGGAAGGATCGTACCCGTACGAAATCGGCGCCTAAGTGTGCACACCAATTCACTTAGTCTCTAGTGCCATAGACCGTTGCTAGACGGCCACCCATGGTAACGGGCCGTTGTGGGACACGGGCCCAAGTCTAGCTGAGGGTGAACCTAAAGGGTCACACACAAATCACCGAGGAGGTTGAGAGATCAACTTGGAGTCAATCTCAAAGGATAAAATAAGTAATTAGATTACTTAAGGGAAAGTCCATTGGATGGACGGGCCGATATTGTATCGGGCTTTCGTTTAATCGGTAAATTGGATTTTCGATTAAATATGGAAAGCTGAGACATTGAGACGTTGGATCTTTTGATTGGATTAAAAGATCAACGGAAATAATTTAAATGGACATTAAATTGGATTTAATGTTGGATTCGTCGTAATTGGATTACGATAAAACCCGGTCCGTTAAATTATAACCCGAGAGGAGAAATAATTCCTATTTTGGAATAGGAAGAAGTTGAACTTCTTCCCTTAATTAAACATGGCCGACATGCTCCCTTGGAGGAAGCAAAATCAACCATGTTTCATGCTAGGTGGTATGTTGACTTATCTCTTTTGGAAAGAGACAAATCAACTCCAATCAAGCTCTTCCCTTTTGGTATGATTTGATCATACCATAAATTTTGGTAGGCTTGATTGAAGAATTAATGGTGATTGATTGGAATGAATCCAGACATCCTTGGATGAACCTAGACACATTCCAATAATCACATTAATTATGTATATATATTAGAATATACAACACCAAGCATAAGTGATTCATTATTCATCTTTTTCTAGGAAAAAGAGAAGACAAAATCCCTCTCCTCTCTCTCAACTCTCAACTCTCGGCCCTCTCTCCCTCTCTCACACTTGTGTTCTTCACTTGATTTTGAATCACGAAGAAGAACAAAGTATGTTTAATAGAGCACTAATTCATAGTGTTCTTCTCTTAAACCGATTCCTTCTTAAACCCATTCTTTTCTAGCAAGAAGGACATGTGTTTCTTCCGGTGTGGTGTGGATCACCTTTGGAGAATCCATACGTTTCGATTTCGTGAGCATTCCAGAGAAGGAACAACGCAAGTAGCCGGGAGCATACGCTAAACAATCAAAGGTAACGGTTTATTACGCTTTGATTGATTATATATATTTATCTATGCCCTATGTATTTAATATTCATTTCCAATATTTACACATCCTACATCAAACGCCCTGTTGAGCACCCAAGGGCACAACCCTTGGGATTCGTATTTTAAATTAGATTTGATTTAATTTACACCCTATTTCTCGCTTTCTCGCTTCCGTTCGCGCTCCCGGGCGGATCCGTTTGTCCTTCAAATTTAAGGTATTCTGGCCGTCCCTAGGATGAATGGAATATGGTCAGTGGGAAATTCCTGATGTTTGCATTATTCAGCACTAGACCTACACAAACCAGACGCCCAGTCTAGTCTATCTCTCTACTATTTCCGTGACGTATGCAGGACCATTTGACATACTCAAGAACTTTGTAGGATATCGGCTTTCCAAAACATATGTAATATGGTAAGTAGATCACGACTTTTAGAAAGTACCATGTTTCTCAACTTGACAACTTTCAAGTCCATGTCTATTGGGCTAAGGTAACTTTAGTGAAACACTAACCGAACCAAGTCCAACAGGGTTCGGTTTCTCCGTTATCAGAGACCATTCAACCATGGTCGCTTCAAAAAGAATTCCACTGATTGAGAATTCCATTCTCATTCGGATATTCACGAACTTCTACTGAACACAGATTCTCTTGATCCAATCAAAAGGTAACCAATTTGATTCACCATTCCAAGTCTAATACCCCGAACCTACCAAAGGTTCTTAGACTTATGAATCATCTTTCTGTCTTGTGTATTCAGAAACCTTACAGATATCTTTTTGGATCCAATCCAATAAACTATTGGCACTCCCACTAGATACACACCCTTTCATCTAAGTGAAAGGTGACCAGTTTGGTTCACCACTGCAAGTCTAATTCCCCAAAACTACCAAAGGTTTTTACACTTGTGAAACCTCTTCTGGTCTTGTGTATTCAGTAATCTATAGAAGTCTTTTTTGGATTCAATCCAATAGACTATTGGCAAGCCCACATTGTTTAACAAAGAGCTTTTTCAGTCTTTTCCTTCTTAGAGAAGATTTGCAAGCTAGCAGACCCAAATCATCTATTGCTAGACTCTTTAGATCTTCCAGCTTCCTTATCCTTAACTAGAGGAAACTCACCTAGCCATGGATGGCAAATCCGTAAGTTCATCTTGATTTTATCCATTCTTAATCATTTGTTTTAAGTAGTCATAATCTAATTATGGGACAGTGTCAAGTGTTTATGTACTAAACCTAGCAGACAAGTATCCCCATTCTTTGTCAAATAAAAACAATTTTATTGATTAAATTATGTTATCAAAAAATGTCATGCTAGGTTCCATAATCCCCACAGACACAATCCTAACACAATCACTACCAAGCCTAACTAGTCCCTAGTCTTTGCAGTTGGCCATTGCTAGACCTCAGGATCGTCTGTCTTAGCTTTCTATTCCCATTCATCACCTGCAAACCATTCACAGGTCATGAACGACTGGTATCCAATTACCAAAGAACAGAATAGTGATCATGTTGATACTCCATTCAAATGCCACCTTCATTGGAGATGAGCTTTAGGAAACTCTCTCTTCCAATGTCCCTTTTCTCGCAGTTAATGCAGACATCGTTTGGAACCTCTGACTGTCAAACCCTTTTCCTCTTTCATTTACCCCTGCCCAGTGGTGTAACAGAAACACTCAAAGTGCTAGCAGCGGTTGATGTTTTCTGAACCTTCTTCCTCTTCCTGCGTCCGGCACCCTTGCCTTTCGCTTTTATAGACCGAAGCCTCCTCACTTGTACCATCGGCGTAGGTTTTTCAATTGTTGCCTCGTACTGGACCAACATTTTATCAACTCATGAAGGTCTTTCTCAAGCCCATTCATGTTGTAGTTGAGGGGTCGAGTGAGGGGGGAAGAGACTGAAGGATCACATCGAAGTACATATCTCTTACAAGATCAACTTGGAGGTCTTTGAGCTTTTCCATGAGGGATAGCATCATCACTCCATGCTCTTGTACCGACGATCCTTCTATTGTCTTCGCTCTGAAGAATGCCTTCGTTGCAGCATATCTAACATGCCGGTCTGGGAACGCATAGACTTGCTGCAATCGAAGCATCATCGAGCTAAAATCCTCCAGCCTATCATACTGCTTCTGAATATCATTATTCATGGATGTCAGTATGATGTTGCGGACCTTCCGGTTGTCATCTGCCCCTTTTTGAACATCAAACGTTCTTTGGGCGATAACCCTTCCGACAAGGTCTAAGGAAAAAACCTTATCCAGAATATAAGTATGCTTCTTTGAAATCTAAGACCATCATAAGATTTCACAGCCAGGCGTGCTAATTCGTTCCATTAGACTTATTAGTCTCAAGTATAAGAGTTAGCAGATTCTTAGACATCAACTATTAAACAGAAAAACATTCAGTAGAATATAACAATATTATGTTCAAGTTAAGACTCGATCTTTTAGTTATTAACACCTCCCACTATTTCTACGAAAGTCCATAACTCTCAAATGGGGTTTCGGAAAACCATTTCTTAGTGGGCTTGGGATCCATAAGAGCAATTCTCCATGTCCCGCTTTTACGATTCACATCGAAAAAGCCTCATTGGAGGTATCCAATATCATTCTCATCCAATGAGATTCCCAAAACGTTTTGCCTCACCTCTTCACATGATCTCGAGGGCTCCAAGTGAATCATGCTACTCTGTGTTAGGCCCGACCCATCAACCAAATCATACCCCAACTATCGCCCCTGACGACTCATGAGATAGGAAAACAACGAGCGTATTCCTTTGTTCACAACAATGGTGCAGCTTTCCTCTATTCCAAATGTGCCACAACTCGTGAGACCACATTTGGGTAGCAGTAGCTCCTCACAACATTGCTATGGATGGAAGGCTTTGACAGATCAAAATCATTTTGATCCAAGTCCATCATGGGCCTAATACGTCAACTTGGTCCAACCAAATGAGAATTTGATTGAGAATTGATAGAGACCTCATCACATTAGGTATATTCGCATGTGATTAAATACTCAAAGCATTTAATAAAGCATTCATAATAAAGAGAAATGCATCACATGCAAAATAATAAACCTAGCACGCCACTATTGGATGATCACAAGCCCAATCCTGTGCAACCCACTGAGCCCGCAGTGGATCTATGGTCAATCTAGGGTAGGCCTACACTATTACAAGATTTTTAACCCATTATCAAGCTAATAGGCCTTGTACTACCTCTTCATCTTCTTGGACTATCCATCGTGGGCTCCGACCATTGGGCTTTTTCTCTATGGATCCTCCCTAGGCCAACCTATGGCCTCCTCCATGGGCCTCCAACGTCTTGGGCTTGCCTCCTTATATTTTATTACAAAAATGAAATCCTCTCCACATATCTACTCTCATTACATCAAAAATAGAAACCCCGAACAGAAGTTGGGGGAGTACAATGATAGGGAGAGAGCAAGCTCTTATTACAAGGCATAAAACGAGAGAGCTAAGAAGATTAAGAACCATGTGGGCCCCACCACCTAACAGAAATTAAAACCATACATAGGTTAATGGGCTTTGTGATTTGTTAGAATAGCTGACCATAAAGCCAATAGGTTTGGTGATTTGTAACCTATTATACAACTCGATGTTAATGTAATATTATTATGTGATGAATAAAATGAGTATTCATCACTTCTGGTGCTTACTTTGTTGCACTCATTTCACATTTGTTAAAACGGTGTTTAACTTATATCGCAACAAAGCCCACAGATCATGGATAACAACTCCTGCAGTTGGGCAACGCATTGGATGGTGGTCATGAAACAACTGATTAAGAGTTGGGTCTGTAACGTTCCAAGTCGAGGACCTCGAGACAGGGCATCGAGAGTCCTATTGAGACTTGCGTCAAGAGTCGTGTTCATTGGATGAGTGCCGTGTTTCATCGGCGATAGGCGTGGGACGCCTACACGATCTTGATGGTGAAAGGTTATGTGGATCGTCCCGGGAGATGAACGCGAATAGCGGAAGCGTGAAAGATTGCATAATAAAATTGCAAAACATAATTAAATGGAATTTAAAGCATGCATCACATACATAGCCGGATCAAGGGGTGTGCCCTTGATTCTCCCGGGCGTTCGGTGTATCTCATGTTCAATAAAACACAACATGGAGGCCATAGAATTTAAACCGAAAAATGTAATTAAAGAACCTACCCAGTTGTAGTTTTGTCTTCGTTCGGCTACATGCATTGTTCCCTGTTTTGCACCAATATCTCAAGAAAGAGACCCTCTAAATCATGACACTCGCTACACCGGAAAGCAAAGAATCCTTGTGCTAGCAAGAAATTATTTGGGGAGAAGAGACATCGATACACGCTATGAATTAACGCAATCAATGTCTCTTATGTTCTAACTTGGATAAATCAAGAAGAACAAAGTAGAATTCTTGGAGAGAAGAAGAGGGGGTGGACGAAAATTCTTGAGAGAATTTTGGGAGATGAGATTTGTAGAGATTAGTAGGTGTGTGTGTGTGTGTGTTTGAGTATTTATAGAAGATGGAATTTCCTATTCCTACTCAAACTCTTCTAAAGAGACACACTTTGACTAGGATTTTGACCTAGTCAAATCCTAGTCAAATTAGGCTTTAATTAAGTCAAATTGATCATGGCCCTTCATCTCATCAATCCCTTTGATTAAATCTTGTCCATCCATTTTGATGGGCTTTATGGAATGGGCTTTATTTAATTCTAAATTAAATAATCCCATGGACTTTATATTAAATCCTATTTAATATACTAAGCCCATTAATTAATTAATGGAATGGACTTCATTTAATACCCAATTAAATAGTGCCATGAACTTTATATTAAATCCTATTTAATATACCAAGCCCATTAATTAATTCATCCTTTTAATCTAATTAAAAGGGAAGCCCATGCTTTATAAAATTCATAAATCTAATTTATGAACTCAAGCCCAATTATTCCAAATAATTCATCGAGGCTTGAATCTCCAAGAAGTATAATTTAATTCCATTAAATTAAACCTTCTCCCGGAATTAATTTCAAATTAATTCCCTTTCATATGGTGTAGCGGGTGTGACTCTTTAGGTTCACCTTTCAGCTAGACTTGGACCTACTTCTTGTTATTTTATAACCAAAGTAGTCCGTTACCATGGGTGGCCATCTACCAACGGTCCATGGCACTAGAGACTATGTGAATATCTGGTGTGAACATTTAGGCTTCGAGTTACATGCAGGTACGGTCCTACCGTTGCTTGATACGTATGGGTACGGTCCTACTATCGCCTGTCTCCCGACCTTTAGTCTAGGGCATGAAATTAGGATGCCGGTTCCCATCCTTGACTTAGGCATCTATGCTTAATGCTTGAGATACGTTTGACTCGACGTAGGAAATCCTTTCCTACTCAATCAAGTGCTATGGCCATAGACTTTGTGAGTCTGAACCATCTCAAAGCGCATAGGAGATCTTGTTGTCATATCCTTTGACAGGGTACAGATCCTATCTTGGAATACACCGTTCTTACATACTCCGACTGCACTGGACAAGGCTTATGATGACCATGTGATAACCGGTCAAATTTCACCAGATCCAAGATATAGCCTTAGTATGTGGGGGACTGCCGTGATCCTCAAGTCTGAGGACTAATCCCGTACTATCGGAACCGGGAATACCAGTCATACCGACCAAGCCCGAGTGGCTTCCATATGACGATTTCCGCGAGTCACCTCAGTCAGCAGCCACCTAGCTGGCTGATCCACTAACACTGTATGGACGAGCCTCGTCACTTGTCGATGAAATGCAACTGCAGATGCTTAGTGCAAGTCTCAAATGGATTCTCGATGCCCTGTCTCGAGATTCCTTTGACTTGGAGTATTTCAAATCGATTCGGCGAAACTGATTTCATGAACCTACCTCCAAGCGTAGTTCCAATTTCCCGAAATGTTATTTCAGTCTTTGGACTTTGTTCTGACAAGCAGTAAGTACAACAAGCTCATGCCTATGAATCCTTACTACATTCATTAACATAATATTACTTGTTCACAGATTGACGAATGGTTCTCAGAACAGCCAATATCATTGACTTTCTGGTCACCTATTCTAACAGATGGGTTGGTCGACTGGGGTTGAGCCGACTGGACTGACTCGCAGGGATCGTCATATGGAAGCCTTGGAGGCTTGATCGGTATGATTGGTTTTCCCCGGTTCCGATAGTACGGGAGTAATCCTCAAACTTGAGGGATTATGGCAGTCACGTGCACAGGACGACTGTATCTTAGATCAAGCGAGAGGTGATCATTCTGTAAGATGATTATGATAAGCCTTGTCCAGTGCAGTCGGAAATGTGTAGCAAGGACGGTGGATTCCAAGAAGAGGATCTAGCCCCTGTCAGTATGTGACAGAGGTATCTCCTATGCACTCACAGACACGTTCATGCTGTTTGAAGCTGTGGCCACAGTGGTTGGTCGAACGGGGAATGGTTTCCTGTGTCGACGCAATGAAGCATGCGTGGTCTCGAGTATTAAGCATAGATGCCTAGTCAAGGATGGGAACCGACGCCCAATTCCATACCCTAGACTGAGGCCAGGAGACGGTAGACGGAAGGATCATATGCGTATGGAATCGGCGCCTAAATGTTCACGCCAATTCACCTAGTCTCTAGTGCCATGGACTGTTGCTAGACGGCCACCAATGGTAACAGGCCCTTGTGGGACACGGGCCTAAGTCTAGCTGAGGGTGAACCTAAAGGGTCACACATAAATCACCGAGGAGGTTGAGAGATTGACTTGCAGTCAATCTCGAAGGATAAATAAGTAATTGGATTACTTAAGGGAAAGTCCATTGGATGGATGGGCCGATATTGTATTGGGCCTTCGTTTAATCGGTAAATTGGATTTTCGATTAAATATGAAAAGTTGAGACGTTGAGACGTTGCATCTTTTAATTAGATTAAAAGATCAACAGGAATAATTTAAATGGACATTAAATTGGATTTAATGTTGGGTTCGTCATAATTGGATTACGATAATACCCGGTCCGTTAACTTTAACCCGAGAGGAGAAATAATTCCTATTTTGGAATAGGAAGAAGTTGGACTTTTCCCTTCGATAGACATATGCCGAAATGCTCCCTTGGAGGAAGCAAAATCAGCCATGTTTCATGCTAGGTGGTATGTTAACTTATCTCTTTTGGAAAGAGACAAATCACCGCCAATCAAGCCCTTCCCTTTTGGTATGATTTGATCATACCATAAATTTTGGTAGGCTTGATTGAAGAATTAATGGTGATTGATTGGAATGTATCTAGACATCCTTGGATGAACCTAGACACATCCAATAATCACATTAATTATGTATATACATGAGAATATACAACACCAAGCATAAGTAAATCATTATTCATCTTTTTCTAGGAAAAAGAAGAAGAAAAATCGGCCTTTCCTCTCCCTCTCAACTCTCAGCTAAACCCCCTCTTTCTCACTTGTGTTCTTCAATTGATTTTGAATCAAGAAGAAGAACAAAGTAGGTTTAAGAGTACACTAATCCATAGTGTTCTTCTCTTAAACCGATTCTTTCATCAAACCCGTTTCTTCTAGCAAGGAGAACGCGCGTTTCTTCAGATGTGGTGTGGATCACCTTTGGAGAATCCATACGTTTAGATTTCATGAGCATTACGGAGAAGGAACAACGCAAGTAGTCGGGAGCATACGTTAAACAATCCAAGGTAACGGTTTTTATTATGCTATGGTGATTTAATATATATCTATGCCCTATGTGTTTAATATACATTTTTTAATATTTACACATCTTACATCGAACGCTCGGTTGAGCACCCAAGGGTACACCCCTTGGGATTCGTTTATTTAAATTATATTTAAATTTACGCACCATTTCTTGCTTTCTCGCTTCCGCTCGCGTTCACGGGCGGATCCGCTTGTCCTTCAAGTGGTATCAGAGTCCGGTTCGATGTAAGGGGCATAGATCTATGTGCTTGGCATGATCTATGTGCTTGGCATGATCTACTTGGTTTTATGGCTTTAATGGCATGTTAGATTACATAAATGTATGAATGATATGATGATTCAATTGTTTGAATTTGATGGGCTTTTTGGCATGCTTATTTTATTAGATTGGATCTAAAATTACATGAATATTTTCAGAATAATTGCTACTTTTTTTGTGTTGAAAAGATGTCAAAAAAAAAAAATTGGATCGAACGGCAGTGGCCGCGCGCTGACGGCCACTGCCGGCCGCCGCCAGCGCGCTGCCCTATGCGCGCAGGTGGCCGACAAGCACAATGACTGGGCCGTTTTGTGCCCGTTTTTCAACGTTTTCAGGAAAATTCGATTTTTCGTATTTTCTGCACAATATTGTGAAAATATGTTAGTTTTGCATATTTGATTTTGGAATAATTGGATTATTCCTTAGATTAAATTTGCTTAATTAATTTGGGATTAATACATGCATTGGATGCATCGTTTAAAATGTCCATTAAATTTAAAATTTGAATTTTGCATATTATTTGTATGTTTAAGCTTTTGTGATGTTGGACATCACTTGGGTATTTGGAATATTCATTGGTTTTATGCATGATTATTTGGAATAATATGTTATGTGAGTTGATGGAATCAACATGGGATGATCACAAGAGCCCTAGACCTTACGTATGGATGAATGTATGATCATTTATTTTCTGTTAGGTGGGGCCTGCGTGCCCTCTTGTTTTTGGGACTATCATCTCCCGTATTTTCAGCCTCATGATGTTAAGGCTTGTTTTTATTATTACCAATGTATTACTTTCGGTTGTAATGAGAGTAGATAGGACTGGTGAGGTTTTATCTATTTA
Source organism: Sesamum alatum (assembly GCA_034509735.1). Taxonomy (NCBI): domain Eukaryota; kingdom Viridiplantae; phylum Streptophyta; class Magnoliopsida; order Lamiales; family Pedaliaceae; genus Sesamum; species Sesamum alatum. The sequence continues at coordinate 32,188,320 of JACGWO010000001.1, read as the reverse complement.
ACAAGCATTTGGAGTCGGAGACCCCAAGGAGGAGCATCAAGGCGTGAAACAAGAGCACTACAAGGCCCATTGGAATGACAATGGATATATTATTATTGTAATAATTTAGGACCACCCTAGACAGACCATAGACTCACTGCGGGCTCAGTAGGTCGCATAGGTTGGGCTTGTGATCATCCTAACAGGGGTATGCTATGTTTTCTGCATGCGGCGTATTTATTTATCGCTTTAAATATTGGATATTTATGCATGCTAAAAACACCATAATGGGATGAGGTCTTGGTCATACACAAACTCTCATTTGGTTGGACCAAATTAAATATTAGGGCCAGAATGGACTTGGATCAAAATGGTATTTTAATTTGTCCGAGCCTTCCATCCACAGCAATGTGGTGAGGAAGCTACCACTACCCAAGTGTGGTCTCACGAGTCGTGGCACACTTGGACTAGAGGAAAGCTGCACCATTGTTGTGAACAAAAAGACTGCGCTTGCTGTTTTCCTGTCTCAGGAGTCGTGGGGGCGAAAGTTTGAGGCATGATTTGGTTGATAGGTTGGGCCCAACACTGAGTAACATGGTTCGCTTGGAGTCCTCGGAACCATGTGAATAGGTGAGGCAAAATATCTTAGGCATCTCATTGGATGAGAATGATATTAGATATCTCCCACGAGGTCTTCTTCATGTGAATCGTAAAAGTGGGGCATGGAGATTACGCTTGTGGATCCCGAGCCCACTAGGAAATAGTTTCCCGAAACTCCGCTTGAGAGTGGCGGACTTTCGTATAAATAGTGGGAGGGTTAAAGACTAAAAGACTAAGTCTTCAACTTGAACTATAATATTACCATCATCTGCTAATTTCTGCTTTACATTTTCATTAATGTAGATATGTCTAAGAACCCATTAACAATGATACTCGAGACTAACAAATTCAACGAAACGAACTACTCGGACTGGCGGAGAAAACTGAGGATTGTCCTCGGTTTCGAGAACCAAGGCTACGTCTTGGACGAGCCGCCACCGAGCGACTTACCGGAGGGGTCCACGCCTGAAGAACGTTTGACGTTCGAGAAATGGCATGAGGACAATCGGAAAGTACGCAGTATCATACTGGCTTCGATGTCTAACGACATCCAGAAGCAGTATGAGAGGCTGGACAACGTCTCCACCATAATGCTCCGCATAAACGAGATTTATGCGGTTCCAGATAGGCATATTAGATATGCCGCCACAAAAGCATTCTTTGGTACCAAGCTTGCTGAAGGAGCGTATGTACAAAGTCATGGGGTCAAGATGCTCTCCCTAGTGGAGAAACTCGAGGACCTTAAAGCTGGGCTTAACAATGACACGTACATTGACGTGATCCTCCAGTCGCTTCCTCCATCCTATGACCCGTTTGTTGTAAACTACAACATGAACGTACTTGAGAAGACTATTCATGAGTTGATCAACATGCTGGTCCAATGCAAGGCAACGACCCATAAGTCGGCGCCGACGGTATTGATAGGAGAGGCTTCGACCTGCAAGCCGAATGGCAAGAGGGCCGGATGCTGGAAGAGGAAGAAGGGCAAAGGGAAGACGGTTGCGGCCCTTGCTCGCACTCCGGGCGTCCCTGTTGCTCCGGTTGGACCAAGCAAAAGGAAAGGGAAGGCCCATGGTTCTCAGCGGTCCAAGGCAAACGATGTCTGCATGCATTGCCAAGGGAAGGGGCATTGGAAGAGGGAGTACCACAACTCCTCTCCAACCCAGGTATGTTTGTGGTTGAAGTAAATATAATTACTAATTCTGCTTCATGGGTATTGGATACCCGGTGTGGTGCTCACATCTGCAATGATTTGCAGGCATTGCAAAGAAGCAGAAGGCTAACCAAGGATGAGATGATCCTAAGGCTGGGCAATGGCAAGGCCATTGCTGCGGAGGCCGTAGGATCACTAGAGTTAGCCATTAGTAGTCATGTTAGGATTGTACTGAACGACTGGTTCTATGTACCTAGCATGATTAAAAATATTATTTCCATCCCGGTCCTTGATAAGGAGGGATATGAATTTACCATCAATAAAAATGACTTTTTCATTATTAAAGATGGTATTTCTCATTTGCTGGGTACATTGGTCAATGGTCTGTACATACTTCAACAGTCTAATTAAATTATGACTGCAGAACACAAACGAAAATGCGATGATCATAATAACGCACAGATATCGCATGCGAGGTTAGGTCATATCTCTAAAGATAGGATAAGAAGGTTGGTGGACTTAAAGAGTCTAGAAATAGACGAATTGGACAACCTACCGACCTGCGAATCCTGTCTGAAGGGAAAGATGACCAAGAAACCCTTTGTTGGACAAAGTACGCTAGCCAGTGGTTGTTGGATTTGATCCATACGGATGTCTGTGGCCCACTAAATACTCAGGCTAGAGGTGGGTACTCGTACTTCATAACCTTTACCGATGATCACTCACGATATGGTTATGTTTACCTGATGAGGTACAAGTCTGAAGCATTTGGAAGGTTTAAGGAATACAAACTTGAAGTAGAAAACCAAACCGGTCGAAAGATGAAAGCCCTTCGGTCGGACCGAGGTGGAGAGTATTTGAGTAGTGAGTTTACTGATTATCTAAAAGAGAATGGGATTCTCTCTCAGTGGACCCCCTCCGGAACACCACAGCTTAATGGTGTGTGTCCGAAAGGAGGAATCGGACCTTATTGAACATGGTCCGATCCATGATGAGTTTTACCAAACTCCCCCTTTCCTTCTGTGGATACGCTCTTGAGACGGCGGCCAAAGTTTTGAACTTGGGGCCATCTAAGAAGGTATCCCAGACGCCATATGAGATATGGCATGGCAAGCCTGCCTCCCACAAATACGTGAAAGTGTGGGTTGCCCCCGCACATGTCAAGAGATTAGTGGGAGATAAACTGGACTCAAGGTCTAGTTTTAAGCAGGTTCATCGGCTATCAAAAAGAAACTGCGGGGTATTATTTCTATGATCCCTCCGAGCAAAAGGTTTTTGTCTCACGAAACGCAGTGTTCTTGGAAAAGGGTTTTCCATCGGATAGTCGACGCGATGAGGTACTCCTTGAGGAATCAAGTGAGGTACCCCATAAGGCAGCAGTGACATCTGAGCCAGCAGTTCCCACTGATATTGTTCCAGTCCTCCGTAGGTCGGCCAGAGTATCCCATGCACTTGATAGGTATGGATTTCTGGGCCTGACTTGTCAGTTGGATAAAGATCCAAAGACGTACGGAGAAGCAATCTCGGACATCGATTCGGATAAGTGGCTTGAGGCCATGAAATCCGAGATGGACTCAATGGGTACAAACCAGGTTTAGACCCTAGTAGATCCACCCAACGGGGTAAAACCCGTAGGGTGTAAATGGGCCTACAAACGTAAGCTTGGAGCTGACTGGGAGGTTACAACCTTCAAAGCCACGCTTGTGGCGAAAGGTTACACTCAACGACCCGGGGTCGATTTCGAGGAACCTGCTCGCCCGTAGCAATGGCCAAGTCCATTCGGATACTGCTTGCCATAACAGCATGGTATGACTATGAAATATGGCAGATGGACGTGAAAACGGCCTTCCTCAACGGTTTTGTAGAGGAAGAGATCTATATGGATCAGCCGGAAGGTTTCACAACTGTTAGAGAAGAGCAGAAGGTCTGCCGTCTCCAAAGGTCCATCTATGGCCTCAAACAAGCTTCCCGAAGCTGGAACATACGTTTTGATGAAGTCATACGGGGATATGATTTCATCAAGAACGAGTCTGATCCTTGTGTATACAAGAAGATCAGTGGGAGCTCAGTTACGTTTCCAGTGCTTTATGTGGATGACATCTTGCTCATTGGGAATGATGCTAAGATGTTGGGTACCACTAAAGCTTAGTTGTCAACGCAATTCTCAATGAAGGATATGGGCGAGACATCCTACATCCTTGGCATCAAGATCTACAGGGATAGATCTAGAAGGATGTTAGGAATGGCCCAATCCTCGTACATTGAGAAAGTCTTGAGAGATTCAAGATGGAGAACTCAAAACGAGGATTCGTTCCTATGAGGCATGGAATTAAGTTATCCAAGAAGCAGTGTCCTAAGACTGATGAGGAGCTTAAACGGATGTTGGACATCCCCTATGCTTCAGCCATAGGCAACATACAGTATGTTGTTCAGTGCACTAGACCTGATGTGGCTTCGCTTTGAGCGTAACAAGTCGATATCAGTCGTGTGCCGGGGAAGCATACGGGAGTGCAGTCAAAAACTATCCTGAAGTACCTGAAAAGGACTAAGGACATGTTCTTGATCTACGGCGGCGGAGAGTTGATACTGGAAGGCTATAGCGACGCTAGCTTCCAGTCGGATGACAATGATGCCAAGTCTCAGTATGGTTTTGTATTTCGGCTAAATGGTGGCGTGGTTGCTTGGAAGGGTTCCAAGCAGGCTACCACGACGAACTCCACCATAGAGTCTGAATATATAGCGGCTTCGGAAGCTGCTGAGGACAGTTTGGTTGATGAGCTACATCCAAGGGTTAGGTGTAATACCTAGCAAAGGAACCGAGATCTCATCACGATCGAAGCATATTCTTAGACGCTACCATCTACTCTGAGAGATGGTTAGTAGGGGTGACGTTCGGATGGACCGAGTCAGCTCCGCAGAAAACATAGCAGATCCACTTATTAAGCCCTGTCGCAAGTTGCCCATACTCAGCATCTGGATAAGATGGGTTTGAGGTCAATGGGTGATTGGCTTTAGGTCAAGTGGGAGATTGTTAGAATAGGTGACCAGAAAGCCAATAAGTTTGGCAATTTGTAACCTATTATACAACTCGATGCAAATGTAATATTATTATGTGATGAATAAAATGAGTATTAGTCACTTCTGGTGCTTACTTTGTTGCGCTCATTTCACATTTGTTAAAATGGTGTTTAACTTATATCGCAACAAAGCCCACAAACCATGGATAACAACTCGTGCAGTTAGGCCACGCATTGGATGGTGGTCATGAAACCAACTGATTAAGAGTTGGGTCTGAAACGTTCCAAGTCGAGGACCTCGAGACAGGGCATCGAGAGTCCTATTGAGACTTGCGTCAAGAGTCGTGTTCATTGGATGAGTGTCGTGTTTCATTAGCGACGGGCGTGGGACGTCTACACGATCTGGATGGGTTGGTCGACTGGGGGTCGAGCCGACTGGACTGACTCGCGGGGATCATCATATGGAAGCCTTGGAGGCTTGGTCGGGATGATTGGTTTTCCCGGTTCCGATAGTACGGGAGTAATCCTCAGACTTGAGGGATCATGGCAGTCACGTGCACAGGACGACTGTATCTTGGATTGGCGAGAGGAGATCATTCTGTAAGATGATTATCATAAGCCTTGTCCAGTGCATTCGGAATGTGTAGCGAGGACGGTGCCTTGTCTATAGTCTCTAGTGCCATGGACCGTTGCTAGACGGCCACCAATGGTAGCGGGCCCTTGTGGGACACGGGCCTAAATCTAGCTGAGGGTGAACCTAAAGGGTCACACACAAATCACCGAGGAGGTTGAGAGATTGACTTGGAGTTAATCTCGAAGGATAAATAAGTAATTGGATTACTTCAGGGAAAGTCTATTGGATGGATGAGCCGATATTGTATCGGGCCTTCGTTTAATCGGTAAATTGGATTTTCGATTAAATATGAAAAGTTGAGACGTTGAATCTTTTAATTGGATTAAAAGATCAACGGGAATAATTTAAATGGACATTAAATTGGATTTAATGTTGGGTTCGTCATAATTGGATTACGATAATACCCGGTCCGTTAAATTTAACCCGAGAGGAGAAATAATTCCTATTTTGGAATAGGAAGAAGTTGGACTTCTTCCCTTAGATAGACATGGCCGAAATGCTCCCTTGGAGGAAGCAAAATCAGTCATGTTTCATGCTAGGTGGTATGTTAACTTATCTCTTTTGGAAAGAGACAAATCAACTCCAATCAAGCCTTCCTTTTGGTATGATTTGATCATACCATAAATTTTGGTAGGCTTGATTGAAGAATTAATGGTGATTGATTGGAATGTATCTAGACATCCTTGGATGAACCTAGACACATTCCAATAATCACATTAATTATGTATATATATGAGAATATACAACACAAGCATAAGTGAATTATTATTCATCTTTTTTCTACGAAAAAAGAAGAAGAAAAATCGGCCTCTCCTCTCCCTCTCAACGCTCGGCCAAACCCCCTCTTTCTCACTTGTGTTCTTCACTTTATTTTGAATCAAGAAGAAGAACAAAGTAGGTTTAAGAGTACACTAATCCATAGTGTTCTTCTCTTAAACCGATTCCTTCATCAAACCCGTTTTCTTCTAGCAAGGAGAACGTGCGTTTCTTCCGGTGTGGTGTGGATCACCCTTGGAGAATCCATATGTTTGGATTTCGTGAGCATTCCGGAGAAGGAACAACGCAAGTAGCCGGGAGCATACGTTAAACAATCGAAGGTAACGATTTTATTACGCTTTGGTTGATTTAATATATATCTATGCCCTATGTGTTTAATATGTTAGAATAGGTGACCATGTAGCCAATCTTGGCGGGCAAAATGTAACCTATGTCTAGACAATTTCAGTGTTTTGATAAAGAAGTGAAATTCATTCTGGCATTACTTTGTTTGCGTTCACTTTACTGGTTTATCTATTTGTTAACTACGCAAACAAAGCCCACGGACTGGAAGCCCATTTCGGGGACTGGGACTACGCTTGGAGGTAGGTCTATTAAATCAGTCCCGCCGAATCAGTCCGGAAAACTCTAAGTCAAGGAATCTCGAAAATGGGTACCGGGATTCCCTTTGAGACTTGTACTAAGCATCTGCTGTCGTATTTCATTGACGGGTGACGAAGGTCGTCTAAGCAGTGTTAGTGGGTTAGCCTGCTGGGGAGCAACTGACTGAGGTGACTCGCGGAACCGTCTTACGGAGGACCTTGAGTAGGGTCAGCAAGGTTTGATGTGTATTCCCGGTTCCAACGGTACAGACCAAGTCCTTTGACTTGAGGAACTGCTGAGTTTACCTGTATATCAGGTCTGTATCTTAGATATGGTGAGAGATTGCCAAGAAGCACTTGAGTAGTCATAAGCCATGTCTAGTGCAGCTCTGGTGCACAAAGTGACTGTAGTTTCCAAAAAAGGATCTGTCTCCTATCAAAAGGCATTGACAGTTGAGTCTCACGTATGCTCTGTGTCTTGTCCCTAAAATCTGTGGCCACAGTAACTGAACAGAAGGGAAGGCTTTCCTTGCGGCATTTAGTAAGGACAGACCGACACTTAGGTCCAAAATGGGTACCTGCATTTTTCGTGCCCTAGACCCTAAGTGGTGAGACTGTAGACAGAAGGACAAGTGTACTGTTAGAGCCTAAATGTTCATCCCTGGATATTTCACCTAGTCTCTAGTGCCATGGACCGTTGCTAGATGGCCACCCATGGTAACGGATGGATTCTAAGAATCCGACCAAGTCTAGCTGAAAGGTGAACCTAAAGAGTCACACACAATCCACACACATCAAGTATTTAATTTAGAATTAAATATCGGAGAAAAGGAATGATTAAAATGGATTTAATCGGGTCCTTTATTTTCTTGGAGAATTAATTCCTATTATTTGATAAAAGGAATTAATCTAATAAATTAGATTTATTAGAGGATTAATTTAATAGGCCTAGAATAAATATTTATAATTTATTATATTTATTTATCTGGCCTTTGGAATATTTAATAGGATTAAATATTCCATTAAATTAAATTAATGATTGAGATTGAAAGGGAGAGGTGGATGGCTAGGATTAATTTGACTAGGTCAAATACTGCTTTGACTAGGACTTTGACTAGGTCAAAATCCTAGTCAAAATAGACCTCTTAGAGTTGGAGTTTAAAGAGGATTAAACTCCTCCTCTATATAAACCCCTAGCCTCCTACAACTCAAGGATGATGAATTTCCAACACACACACAACACACACTTGAATTCGGCTCCCTCTCTCCCCATTCTCGTCCGCCCCTCTCTCTCTCTCACACAAGAAAATACTCTTGTTCTTTTGTTCTTGGAACAATTGAACTTAGGAAGATCGATCCCGTTAATTCATAACGCGTGGTTGATCTATCCTCTCCAAAAATAATACTTGTTCGTTGCTAGGACGACGTGCAAGATACGTGGGTGGATCATGTGTCATGATTTGGAGGATCTCAAGAACGAGGTCTTGGTGCAAAACGGGGAACAACGCAAGTAGCCGTTGAAGACAGAAACGACAACGGGTATGTCTCCGTTTACGTTTTCGCCCCTTTTAATTTTAATTCTTATGGCCTCCATGATTATTTATATGTATTTAATTCATGAGATACACCGAACACCCGGAAAAATTCAAGGGCACACCCCTTCAACGTGTTCTTTAATTTTCGTATTTTAATTTTATACCGCGCTTCCGCATTCACGCTATTTTCCCGGGACGATCCACAATCTTTCATAATATACGTTTTTTAATATTTACACATACTACATCGAACGCCCGGTTGAGCACCCAAGGGTACACCCCTTGGGATTCATTTATTTAAATGGGATTTAAATTTACGTACATTTCTCGCTTTCTCGCTTCCGCTCGCGCTCCCGGATGGATCCGCTTGTCCTTCATGATCATCCCTTGTTAATCCAATTAACAAAACACAATATAATTACATATCCAATATAATCATGATGCAAATAATACAAATCATGTATTCAATTCATGATATCCAATATCATTTTTCATAACATAATTAAAGGCATAAGAATACATATAAAAAAATGCAATTAAAAATGGATATTGAAAACCTTGTACAACCCATGTACAACCCTTAAGGAGTGAAAAGAAGAGCCAAAAACCGTGGACTGAAGAAAAGCGGATCAGCCCGGGAACGCGGCGGAAGTGCGGTGGAGATAATAACGTGCAACACAACAAAATTTAAATCACGTTTATGGGGTGTGCCCTTGAACGTTCCTGGCCTATCGGTGTATAAAACCAGAGTATAAAGATATTCATATAATGAACAAGCGTTTATGACTATGGAATAAAATAACAAAAACGAGAACATAAACGTAAAATACCTTTTCGATTTTCTACTCCGATCGGCTACACGCGTTGATCCCTTCCCAACGTTCATCCATGCGTGGCCTCAACATAGAGGCCCTCTAAATACGTCCACACCACACCAGAGTCATGAGATTCATCCTCATGCTAGCAAGGAATGAATCCATGGAAGAGAAAATCTAAACCAAACTATCGATTAGTGTATTTCGATCTTCCTTTGTTCTTCACTTGGTTCTAAACCGAGAAGAACACAAGGTAGGAGAAGGGAGAAGTTGGCTAGGAATGCAAAGGATGAAAATTCCATGGAGAAAGAGAGAAAAATCAGCCAAGCATTTGTTGTGATAAGGGACGGAATGATTGTGTGGGACATGGAAGGAAGACATAGTCTTCTAAGCCATAAGGCAACCTCCACATATCTCTCCAATCTTCCATAACCTCTCCACAATTACATACATTGAATGTGGATAGTCCTACATTCAATGTATGTAGATGACTTTTGGCTCTTTCTCTACAAGGAATGTCAACCCTTGAGTTAGGAAAAGTCAATTGTGGGCTAGCCATGTGCATTTGGACCGGGCTCATTTAATTTGTCCTAAAATTAATTAGAGTCCAATGAATAAATTTATTGAACTTGTTTATTTAATCCAGTTAAATAAAATATCAAACATTTTAGTTTTCAAGTGAATATTTAATTTAATTAAATAATTCACTAGCCCAAATGCACTTAATTAATTAAATAAATCCAATCCACTTAATTAATTACGCCCAATGCAATAATTAATCCAATTAATTATCTCTAGTCCATCTCTACTAATTGATGAATCCATTTCAGCCCGTCACCATGGGTGGCCATCTAGCAACGGTCCATGGTACTCGAGACTAGGTGAATAATGGCATGAACATTTAGGCTTCGAGTTTGATACGGGTACGGTCCTATTGTCGACCGTCTCCCGGTCTTAGTCTAGGGTATGGAATTGGGTGTCGGTTCCCATCATTGACTAGGCAACTTTGTTTCATACCCGAGTTGCATTTACTCTATCGATTGACATTGGAAATCCTTTCCTACTCAATCAATTGCTATGACCATAGACTTTTAGAGTTTAAACCATCTCATAGCGCATAGTAGACATCACCGACATATATTGATAGGGGACAGATCCTATCTTTTAATCCACCGTCCTCGCTACATACTCTGTCAACACTAGACAAGGCTTATAATGACCATCTTACTGAATGATCACCTCTCGCTAGATCCGAGATACAGTTTTCATATACATGCGACTGCCATGATTCCTTAAGTCTGAGGACTAATCCCGTACTATCGGAATCGGGAATTCCAGTCATACCAACTAAGCCTCCAAGGCTTCCATATGATGATTTCTGCGAGTCAGTCCAGTCGTCAACCAGCTTGTCAACTAACCCACTAAAATTGCATAGACGACCTTCGTATGTTGCCGATGAAACTCGGCACTCACCCAATGAATGTAATACTTAGTGCAAGTCTCAATAGGACACTCGATGCCAAGTCTCGAGGTCCTCGATTTGGAATGTTTCAGACCAACCCTCAGAAGTTGGTTTCATAGATGCGATCCAATGCGCAACATAACTACATAGGTTATCCAATTGGTCTGTGGGCATTTGTTGTGACATTGAAATGTTGTTGATCGTCAGTAGTAAGTGCAACAAACACAATGACAGTAATGAATAATTACTCTTATTCATCAGGATAATATTGTATTTATAAAGATTGATGAATAGTTCACAAAATTGCCAATCCAATTGGCTTTATGGTCACCTATTCTAACATGGACAAGCTGATTTGGAAGTCTGAAAGCACTTTTTAGGTAATGTTCTAGTGTTTAGTGCTTGAATTTTCAGCTTTTGTGCACACATTGTAATTAGGGCTAACTTGTGGGGTTTTTAGGAGCTTTGCATGTTTTCTAGGAGATTCTTGGACCACGAAGACACTTGACCAACACCCAAGGTCGTTTTTAGTGCCTACGAAAGGCATGTTTCAACCATGTATAAGTAGCTTTAGATCATTTTTTGAGCATATGAAATATTTGAGTAATAACTCATATATATTTGATTATTTTATTTTATCTTAGCTTTTGTGAAACCTTGCTTTGTCAATCTAGTATATTAGGTGGGTGATACAAATTCACAAAGCCAACAATTCGTGCTCGACCAAAGTGTGTTGTTGTGTGGATTTGTTCTTTCATGCTCATGGTTAGTCGAGTATTTTAAGTAGCAGGTCAAGTTTTGGCAACGTTTGTTAGCTATTTGCATTTGTCAGGTCTCGACCACCATTGTTACAATTTTGCCCACGCCGTAAAGATCGGGCCACTTGGTCGATACCATATCAAGAAAGAGAGTTCCAGTCTGTATAATGCTAGTCATATTTGGGAATTCAGAAGAGTGATTGAAGCGGTAGACCTTCATGATATAGGTTACACTGGACCAAAGTTCACATGGTTGAACAATAGAGAAGCCCTAACCATTGTTCAATTAAGACTTGATAGGGCCATTGCTTGCTGTAGTTGGAGATCGATGTTTCCAGCTGCAAAAGTTTCTTACTTACCAAGAATCTATTTCGACCAAACCCCCGTCATGATTGTGATCGAGAATAGAACCAAGGGAGGAGGCCAGTCCTAATGTATTCGGAGATTTGAAGCCTACTGGATTAAGGCAAAGGTGCGAACAGATTATTGCTAATAGCTGGAAAGATCATATTTCTTCATCAGAGCATGAGAAGGCTTGCAAGTGCATAAACAATTGTAAAATTACTTGTTTTAGTGGAGCTCTTCCTTCTCCTTTGAAAGGAAAAGACCTACCGGATATGGGAATTCGGAGAAGAAAATTCGAGACTTGGAGAACGAAATTAGCAAAATCAATGAAGGCTCGGTTACTAGATAGAGTAGGCCTAAAGGTGACAGGCTGAGATTAGAGCTTGAAGGGCTCTTAGGTGACTGGGAGATCAAGTGGAAACAATGCAGTAAAATGAAATGGCTTAGGGAAGAGGATAGGAAGAAGTAATGGAATAGTGTGGGCGTTAATGTGTGGAAATGTGTGCTTGAGTTTCTGAATTCCCATACTTTTTTGCCTAGACTTAGTCACACATATATTGTACCTATCCCTAAATGTGCCACTGGGACATATCTCTCAAATTTAGACCTATTAGCTTGTGCAATGTGGTTTTTAAATTAACTTCTAATGCTAGAGCTAATCGACTTAAGGTCTGTCTTGATACCATTATCTCTCCATTCCAATTAGCTTTGTTCATGGTAGGTCCTAGTCTCATGTAAAATACATAATTTTTTGAAACATAAAAGAAGGGGAAAAATGGGCAATGTTGCACTTATAGACATGAACAAAGCATATGATAGAATTAAGTGGAGGTTCCTGGAGAGAGTCTTAGGTAGGTTAGGTTTCCACCAGACATTTGTGTCTATGCTCTGTGTTTCGTCTATCTCTTCTCCTTCATTCTTAATAGTAATAAGTTTGGGTACATTAAGCCTCATCGGGGACCCCATCAAGCGGACCCGCTGTCGCCTTACATGTTTATCATGTGTGCAAAGGTTCTCAGTTGTTTGTTATAGGAAGTAGAAGCTACGAACCATTTCAAAGGTATAGTTGTGGCATGCGGTGCACCTCGGATTTCACATCTCCTTTTTTCCAATGACTCATTGGTTTTTGGTGAGGCAACAAATGAGACCTTTTGCTGCATTGGGGGCATTCTTCAGAGGTATGAAAATACTTAAGGCCAATTTATCAACTTACAGACATCCTTGGTGATCTTTAGTAGGAACATGGAGGCACACAAACAAGAGGAACTTGCCCAAATACTCTGTGTCATTGTAGAAGACAAACATGAGAAGTACCTCGGATTTCCATCTTGTATTGGGCAATAAAAGAAGGAGATTTTTCGTTATATTCGTGAGAGGGTTTGGAAGAGGGTGTTAGGATGGAAGGAGAAATAACCGTCACAAGCAGACAAAGAAGTGTTGATACAATTTGTCCTTCAAGCAATACCTCTTTATGCCATGAGTTGCTTTACTCTGCCAAAAACTTTAATCAAAGAAATACAATCTATTCTTGCAAATTTCTGGTGCCCAAAGGAGAAAAGGATTCATCGTATTGCATAGAGTAAACTGTGTGAAAGAAGGCATAAGGTGGCATGGGCTTTTGGGACCTTGGTGCTTTCAATGTTGCTTTAGTTGCAAAACAAGTTTGTCGAATCCTTTCACAGCCTGGAAGTTTGTCAGCAGAATCCTTAAAGCTAAGTACTTTCCTCGAGTGTATTTCATGGAAGCAAAACTATCCAACTCTTGGAGAAGCATCTGGACGGAGAAATCTCTAATACCAACTGGAATCAGGTGGGGCATAGGTGATGGACAAAAGGTCAGGGTATTGAGAGATCCATGGATTCCAGTGATAGAATAGGTGACCAGAAAGCCAATTGCATTGGAGGTTTTGGGTACTATTTAGCAATCTTTATCAAACTAAGGAAAAAATTCAATGTACCCGCCTGTGTTAAGGGAAACGTGCAATTTACCCCCCTGTGGAAAATAAAAACAACATTTTACCCCCCCTATGTTATTAGAAATAAAGCAAAATACCTAAAACGGCTGGGCCGTTTTTCCTAGAAAATTGGTTTTTCCACAGTTTTGTATATTTTCTAAACTTTATTAATTTTGGCTAATTTTTAATTTTAGTTAAATTAGATTTTTCTAAAATTAAATTGTGCCTTAAATTAATTTGAAAATGGTTTCCACACAAAAAAAAAAAATATTTTTGTACATTCGATGTATGATATTTCATATCCATTTTTAATTGTATTATTAATATGTAATTTTCTACATATAATTTTGTTCTTGTTTATGATATTGGATATCAATTTAATCAATGCATGAATTTATTTATTTGGTGAGCATATTTTTATTTGATATAAATGTATTATTGTTATTTATTGGATAAACAATGAGGATGATCACTAAGCCCTTTAGCATATTTACCGTTTAATTTTCATATTGGGTGAGGTCTGCGTGTCTCTTTTTTAATCCTTCTTTCGTTTTTAGCCTTAAAATAATAAAGCTTTCTTCCTCTCTTTTAATGTACTCCCCCCAACTTATGATTGGGGTTTCATTTTCAATTGTAATGAGAGCAGATTAGCACGTGAGGTTTTAGTTTCTAAAATGTAAGCTTCCATGGAGATGAAGGCTCAAAAGAAGAACAAGAGACTTACAAGGCTCCATTAGAATGATAATAGGATGTAAATTTGTAATAGTGTACTCCATACCCTAGATTGACCATAGATCCACTGGGGGCTCAGTGGATCACTTAGGAGTGAGCTTGTGATCATCCAACAGAGGGCTACTAGGCTTGTTTTCCATGTGACGTATGTGTTAATGCTTTGAGATATGATGTGTTTGGAATGCATCTATTTATATTAAATGATTAAAACTTGAGCATGCAAAATATTTATAATGATGAGGTCTCGGTCACATCAAAACAATAAACTCTCACTTGGATAGTCCAAGTATATATTAGGCCTAAAATGGAATAAAATCAAATGGTTTGATTATTCCAAGCCTTCCATCCATAACAATGTAGTGAGTAAGCTACTTTGATCCAAGCGTGGCCTCACGAGTCGTGGCACGTTCGAATGTAAGAAAGTTGCTCTATTGTTACGAACAACAGAATATGCTCTTGTTTTCTTGTCTCATGAGTCGTGGGGTGATGGTTGAGATATGATTTGGGTGATGGGTCGAACCAAACACTGAGTAACATGATTCGCTTGGAGTCCTCGGGATTATGTGAAGAGGCAAGGCAAAATATCTTAGGGATCTCACTTGATGAGAATGGTATTGGATAGCTCTCACAAAGCTTTTTTCATATGAATCACAAAAGTGGGGCATGGAGAATTGCGTTTATGGACTCCAAGCCCACTAGAAAATGGTTTCACGAAAGCCCCACTTGAGAGTGGATTCGAAGAAATAGTGAGAGGGGTTAATGACTAAAACTCAAGTCTTAACTTGAATTCAATATTATAATAATCTACTAAATTTCTGTTTGACATTTTCAATGTAGATGTCTAAGAATCCGATCGCTGCAATTCTTGAGACTAACAAATTTGACGGAACAAACTATAATAATTGGCAGCAAAATATGATGATTGTCCTCGATTTCGAAAACCAGGCTTACATTCTTGATAAGCCTCTTCCTTGGGCCTTGCTGGAAGGGTGCTCACCAGAAGATTGTTTGACGTTCAATGACTGGTAGGAGGACAACCGCAAGGTCCGCAGCATCATAATGGCATCCATGACTAATGAGATCCATAAACAGTATGATCGACTGGATGATGTCAGCTTGATGATGCTTCACATGAAAAATGTTTATGCGGTATCGAACTGGCATATTCGATATGCTGCGATAAAAGCATTTTTTAGGTGCCAAGATTATAAAAGGGTCGCCTGTACAAGAACATGCAGTGATGATGCTATCCCTAGTGGAGAAGCTCAAAGACCTCTAGGCTGATCATGAAAAGAGACGTACATGACGTGATCCTTTAGTCTCTTCCTCCTTTCTTTGACCCGTTTATCGTTAACTATAACATGAATGGGCTTACGACAAAAACCTTCATGAGTTGATAAACATGTCGGTTCAATACAAGACAACAATATAAAAGTGTGCGTCATCAGTATTGGTAGGAGAGGCTTCAACCTCAAAACCGACAGGCAAAGGGGTCGGACGCTAGAGGAGGAAGAAGGGTAAGACAATATTAGCCACTGCATGAACTTACAGCGCTCTTGTTGCCCCACTGGGCATGGGTAAAAGGAAGAGGAACGCAGTTTGACAGCGAAGAATTGCAAAAGTTGTTTGAATATATTGCCATAAAAAAGGGCATTGAAAGAGGGAGTGTCCTAAACTCCTCTCCAACCAAGGTATATTGGATTTGAGCTTTAACATGATTACTATTCTACTTCTTGGGTATTGGATACAAACTGTAGAGCTCATATCTGCAAATGGCTTGCAGGTAATGGAAAGGAGCAGAAGGCTAAGACGGAAATGGTTCTAAAGCTAGGTGATGGCAGGGTTGTTGCTGTAGAAGCTATAGGACTAGTTAGACTTAGCCATTAGTGATCATGTTAGGATAGAATTGATAGGTCACAATTATGTAACCTAGCATGATCACGTTATGTTTTTCTATTGTTGGACAATTAGGACTACATGTTTTTTATCAATGAAAGTTTCTTTTATTTGACAAAGAATGGTTATTCTTATCTGTTAGGTTGTTTGCATAACTATTTCAATACTATCCCATAATTAGATTATGAATGCTCAAAATAAATAATAAAATGGATAATTAATATATACTCACAGATTTGACGTGGAAAACTAGGTCACATTCCCCTAGTTAGGATAAGGATGTTAGTCGATTCAAGGAGTCTAGAAATAGATAATTTGAGCCTACTAGCTTGCAAGTCCTTCTTGAGCAGGAAGGAGACAAAGAAGCTGTTTGTAGGATAAAGTATGCTTGCTAGAAGTCTGTAGGATTGGATCCGGTCAGATATTTGTGGGTGACTAAGTACACAAGACCAGAAGACGGTTCACAAGTCTAAGGACCTTTGGAAGGTCCGGGGAATTAGATTGGAAGTGTAGAACCAAACTGATTGCAAAATTAAACCTTCTATTGGATCGAGTGGTGTGTATTTAGTGGGAGTTCTTGAAGTATCTAAAGATAATGGTGAAAGGAATCGTGGATCGTCCCGGAAAATTGCGCGAATGCGGATGCGCGGTATAAAATAAAATACGAAAATTTAAAGCATGCTTTAATAAATAAAGAACACGCTCAAGGGGTGTACCATGAGATTCCCGGGTGTTCGGTGTATCTCATGATATGAAGAACATTCAATAGTCATGGAGGCCATAGGGAGAAACAATGAGAGAGACGAAAAATTAAAACGAGACCTACCCGTTGTCGTTTTCGTCTTCAACGGCTATGCGCGTTGTTCCCCGTTTTGCACCAAGATCTCGTTCTTGAGACCCTCCAAATCGTGACACACGATCCACCCACGTATCTTGCACGTCGTGCTAGCAACGAACAAGTATGATTTTTGGAGTGGATGAATCAACAACACGTTATGAATTAACGGTATTGATTCATCAATGTTCTAGTGTTCCAAGAACAAAAGAACAAGAAAATATATTTCTTGTAGAGAGAGAGGGGGCGGACGAGAGGTAAGAGGGAGAGAGACGAGTGTGTGTTGTGTGTGTGTTGGAATTTCATCATCCTTCAAAAGGTGCAAGGCTAGGGGTATATATAGAGGAAGAGTTTAATCCTCTTTAAACTCCACCTCTTTAGAAGCTTAATTTGACTAGGATTTTGACCTAGTCAAAGTCCTAGTCAAAGTAGAATTTGACCTTGTCAAATTCAATCCTAGCCTTTGATCTCTCCCATTAAATCTCAACCAGTAATTTAATTTAATGGAATATTTAAATCCTATTAAATATTCCAAAAGGCCAAATAAATATGATAAATAAATATTAATACTTATTCTAGGCCCATTAAATTAATTCCCTTAATAAATCCAATTTATTAATTTAATTCCCTTTATCAAATAGAAGAAATTAATTTCTCCAAGAAAATATAGGACCCGATTAAATCCAATTTAATCATTCCTTTACTCCAATATTTAATTCCAAATTAATTATTAAGTGTGTGTGGATAGTGTGTGACTCTTTAGGTTCACCTTTCAGCTAGACTTGGTCAGATTCCTAAAATCCGTCCGTTACCATGGGTGGCCATCTAGCAACGGTCCATGGCACTAGAAACTAGGTGAAATATTCGGGGATGAACATTTAGGTTCTAACAGTACACTTGTCCTTCTGTCTTCGGTCTCATCACTTAGAGTATAGGGCACGGAAAATGCAGGTACCTGTTTTGGACCTAAGTGTCGGTCTGTCCTTACTAAACGCCGCAAGGAAAACCTTCCCTTCTATTCAGTTACTGTGGCCACAGATTTTAGGGACAAGCCACAGAGCATTCATGAGACTCAACTGTCAATGCCTTTTGACAGGAGACAGATCCTTTCTTGGAAACTACTGTCACTCTGTACACCCGAGCTGCACTAGACATGGCTTATGACTACTTAAGAGTATTTTGGCAATCTCTCACCATATCTAAGATATAGACCTGATGTACAGGTAAACTCAGCAGTTCCTCAAGTCAAAGGACTTGACCTGTACCGTTGGAACTGGGAATACACGTCATATCTTGCTGACCATACTCAAGGTCCTCCGTAAGACGGTTCCCGCGAGTCACCTCAGTCAGCTGTTTCCTCGCATGCTGACCCACTAACACTGCTTAGACGACCTTCGTCACTCGTCGATGAAATACGACAACAGATGCTTAGTGCAAGTCTCAAAGGGAATCCCGGTACCCATTTTCGAGATTCCTTGACTTGGAGATTTCCGGACTGATTCGGTAAGACTGATTTCATGGACCTACCTCCAAGCGTAGTCCCAGTCCCCGAAATCGATTCTCAGTCTGTGGGCTTTGTTTGCGTAGTGAACAAATATGTAATAGCAGATATAAGTGAACGTAAACAAAGTGTTGCCATATGAATTTTCACTTCTTTATTCATAAATGTTTTATTAAACACCTGAAATTGTC
The DNA here is from genome assembly GCA_034509735.1 of Sesamum alatum. Taxonomy (NCBI): domain Eukaryota; kingdom Viridiplantae; phylum Streptophyta; class Magnoliopsida; order Lamiales; family Pedaliaceae; genus Sesamum; species Sesamum alatum. The sequence goes on along the minus strand of JACGWO010000001.1, from coordinate 32,169,555 downwards.
TAGACATAGGTTACATATTCCTGCCAAAATTGGCTTACATGGTCACCTATTCTAACAATGGAATTCTTACTAAGTGGAATTCTTGCTGGAGCGCTGCATCTGAACAATGTCTCTGATAAAGGAGGAATCGAACCTTGTTGGACATGGTTCGGTCGGTGTTTCACTGAACTACCTTGGCCCATCTGGGCGTGTTCTTAAGACAGTAGCGAAGTTGTAAAACATGTCACTTTCTAAAGATCGTGGTCCAGACACCATATTGGATATAGCATGGCAAACCTGTGTTCTACAAAGTACTTGAGTATGTAGGATGGTCTCGCATATGTTAAGGAAATAGTGGGAGACCAACTAAGTTTGTACAGGTTCATGGGTTGTCATAAAGGAAATTGTATTTCAGAGGATAACCGACATGAGGAGTAGCTCCTCTAGGAATCAAGTAAAACGGCACCTTAGTACGATACAACACACTCATTTTAAAAATCAAGTTTGCATACCGACTATATTCCAGTTCTCCTAGGGATGACCAGAACACCTTAGATACCTAAAAGGTATAGGTTTCTGAAAGAATTGGTACGGCCTAGGAACGTAGGGAAAGCGTAAAATAAAGAAATTTAAATTCGATTTTAAAGGGGTGTTCCCTTTTAACTCCCGGACATTCGGTGTTTTCAATGACGTCAACATACATAAAAACATGTATAAATGTGGTTAAAGCAGAGAAAACAAAAAACTACACAAATTATAAACCGAAACATTACCTTTTCATTTTCTAATGTTGCATCGCAACAAGCATTATTTTTCCTTTTTGTTCCTTTTCCCGTTCACTTTGGGATTCAAATTAGAATCCCTCTAATTTTTCCTCACAACACTTACGGTAGCACATCTAGATCTGCTGCAAGGTAGAGCTGGATTGGGGAAGAAATGAAACCGTATTACACTAATGATTAGTGTATACATATTTCTCTTATTTTCAACTTGAATATAATTCAAGGAGAACTCAAAACATGAAGAAAAATTATAGAAATTTTGTGGCTTAAGAGAGGCGAGAGCAAATTGGGGAGTGAAAAAGAGTATCCTTGTCTTGTGTAGTGTAATCAAATTACATACAAAAATAAGTTATTTCCAAATAACTTCTATACACTAAGCACAACATGTGCACCACTACTCATCATATGAGTTCAGTACTTGTGCAACCTCCCATATGTCACACATTTCATGGAGGATTTTCATCTCCTTCTCAAGTTGCTTTATCACTGAGCTTGGACTTCAAGTCATGGACCGGTTTGACCGATCCTGATTTAATCAAATTAAATCAAGTGATCCATGGGAATCAAATTAATCCAATTAATTTAAACCTTATTGAAATAAAATTTTTTATTTAATCCAATTAAATATACATAAACCAAAGCACTAATTAATTGATTCAATCAATTAATTAAGTTACATCCAATAAATTTATTCAATTAATTTAAGGTAAGCTAAAATTAATTAATTTAATTAATTAATTCTTGGGCCATCTATTCAATGGACTTTCCCGATAAATGACTAATAATTTATATTCTCCTTGAATTAATTTAATCCAATTAAATTAATTTATTTCTTCCGGTATCAGTTCCATCAGTTCCTCAGTGATTTGTGTGTGACTCTTTAGGTTAACCCTCAACTAGACTTGGGCTTGTATCCAACACAATCAATTAATTAAATCTAATTTAATTAATTACTTCTAGTTAACCATTAATAAAAAATGCCCGTCACCATGGGTGGCCGTCGAGCAATGGTCAGGGACACTAGAGACTAGGTAAATATTTTCATGAACATTGAAGTCCCAAGTTCCATACAGGTACGTACGGTCCTTCCGTCTACCGTTTCCCAACCTTAGTCTATAGCATGGAATTGGGTGTCGGTTCTTATCCTGGACCAGGCAACTATGCTTCATACTCAAAGTGCGTTTACTCTATTAATTGACCTAGAGAACCATTCCCTACTCGACCAATCGCTATGGTTGTAGACTTGAAGAGTTTAACCCATCTCAGAGCACATAGGAGACACAGCTGCCAAATATTGACAAAGGATAGATTCTGTCATGGAATCCACCGTCCTCACTACATACTCCGACAACACTGGACAAGGCTTATAATAACCATTCAAAGACATAGTCACCTCTCGTCAGATCAAAGATACAACCTTCATATACATGCGATTGCCATGATTCCTCAAGTCCGAGGACTAATCTTGTACTATCAAAATCGGGAATTCTAGTCATGTCGACCAAGCCTCTAAGGCTTTCATATGACGATTACTGTGAGTCAGTTCAGTCAGTTGACTACCTTGCCAACTAACCCGATAAAATTGTATAGATGGCCTACGTCTGGCACCGATGAAAGTCGACACTCACCCAACGAGTGCAATACTTAGTGTAAGTCTCTATAAGACACTCGAGGTCAAGTCTTAAGGCCCTTGACTTGGAACGTTTCAGACCGACCCTCATGAGTCAGTTTCGTAGGCGCCAACCAATGCGCAACTCAACTCTATGGATTTAAACATTCGATCTGTGGGCATTTGTTGTGACATTGAAATGCCGTTGAATGCTAATAATAAGCACAATAAACACATTTAGTCAATGAGGAATACTTACTTTATTCATATGTAGAATATTACTTTGATAAAAATCGACGAATAGTTTTCAGAACAACCAATCTAATTGGCTTTTTGGTCACATATTCTAACAATCTCCCATTGGACCACAAACCTAATTAATTACCCATGTCGCTCAGAACCTCATGAGCAACCCATGATACTGATTCGATCTTGTCGGTCTACTATATTTTTTGTTGAAGTAACATGGTCCAACTATGTCACCTCTTCCTACCATCGCTACGTGCAAATGGTGGTTGTCTAAGAATTTTTCGTGGATTTGTGATGAGATCTTGGGCCCAAAAGCTTTCGTCGTAGCCTAGTTGTCTGCCTCCAAGGTAACTACTAGCTCGCTGTGCGAGGCACCACATCCATCCTATGGATGCAGTTTTCAACCCAAACAACTTTCTAGAAATGACTTCAAGAGTTGCAATACATTCGACTTTCATAATGAAATATCGTGGTATCCAGCTTGAAACCTTTCCAAGCCACCTTAGTCACCATTAAGTGCAAATGTACATACAAATTGAGACTATACATTATTCACATGATTTTGGAAGCTAGTATCGTTATAGCCTTCTAGAATCAACCTTCCACAACGTATATCAAGAACATTTCTTTAATCCTTATTCAGGTATTAAAGATTGTTCTGAACAACTGTCCACTATCTCCTCGACACAAGCCCAATAACCATTGTTATGCCCAAAGCATACACAACATCAAGTCTAATACACCGAACAACATTTTCATGCTGCCTGCGGCAAAGATGTTGGGGATGTCAAACATCTAAGCTTTCTCATCAGCCTATCGTGACTGAGTATTGAACAACTCAACTCTGTATAAAGAAATCCAATTCCTTTCATGAAGAATTGCGTGAACAGCGCTCATGTTTCATTTTTTGCCAAACTTTTAAATTCATTCTAAATGAATAAGACGTTACACACTAAAAAGTCGGAACAAAACTATCCGTAAAGCCCATTATTCACCGAGTGATACTCCGTATGAACTGTTAAAATGAATTTTACAGTTACACAAACTTTCAAACGCAATTTGAATTTTCTTGACGAATCCAATAACTCTAAGCCATTGATCCGAACCCGATGTCCAACATCACTTCTTCTTGTATTTTTTGGATCATAATTCAATTAACTACCTCTCAAGTAACTACGATAGTATGGTTATCCCTAGGAGGACTGGAATATTATCAGTAGAATAATATGATTACAAATGAAGTTTGCATTATTCTGCATTAAACTTGCAGAAATTAGACACTCAGTCTAATTTGTCTCCTACTAGTCCCGTGACGTATGTGGCACCATCCCATACTCAAGAACTTTGTAAGAATACAAGCTTGGCAAACCATATCCTATATGACAACCGGATCATGACTATTAGAAGATACCATGTTTTCTCAATTTTGCAACCTTTCACGTCATATCTAAATGGTTTATGGTAATTCAGTCAAACCCTGACCGAACTTAGTCCAACAAAGTTTGATTTCTCCCTTTGTAAGAGACGGTTCAACCATGGTCCTCACAGGAAAAATTCCACTGAGTGAGAATTCCATTCTCATCTGGATATTCAAGAACTCCCACTAAATAAACGCCTCTTCGATCTAATCGAGAGGTTTAATTTTGCAACCAATTTGGTTCACCACTCCGGTCTAATTCCCCGAACCTACAAAAGGTCCTTAGACTTGTTAACCCTCTTTTGGTCCAGTGTATTCAGTGTCCTACGAATGTCTAAATAGATCCAATCCAATATACTTTTAGCAAGTCCACTTCATCCAACAAAAACTTTTTGCGATCGTTCCATCCTAGAAAGGACTTGTAAGCTAGTCGACTCAATTTGTCTATCTTAGAATCTTTGAATCTTCTAGCTTTCTCATCTTTAATGAGAGACAAATAACCCTAACTTATGGATGCCAAATCCATAAGTTTATCTTGATTATCCATTTTAATAATTTGATATTGAGTACTCATAATCCAATTATAGGATTATGTTAAGGATAATTATGTATCCCACCTAGCAAACAAGAATAATCATTATTTGTAAAATAAAATAATTTTATTGATCAAACGTATGTAATTCAAAAAAATTTCCAATAGTACATAAAAACATAGTTCGACCATGCTAGATTTCATATTTCCTATCAAAATCTATCCTAACATGATCATTGCTATTAGGGGTGGGCATTCGAATCGGGTTCTTCGGGTCCCGACCCGACCCGACCCGATCGGGTTCGGGTTAGATGGGTCGGATAACTCAGGTTTTTTGTTGGATTCAAGTAACCCGTTATCTGCCTATTCTACATTATGTCGGGTATCGAGTGTTCAGGTATCGGGTATTCAAGTTGAACTCGATATACCCGATCGGGTACCCGATTTCACATAGAAAAAAAAAAAATCCTTTTCACTTTCAGTTTTGACCTTCCCCTTCTAAACCCGAAAATTGGTCTCTCTCGTTGTCTTTTCCTTGCCGAAAGAAACCCAAAACCCGCGTCTCTCTTTCCTCTCTTCTCTTTGCTGCATCGTCGAGTCGACCACCTCTATTGCACTGTCAACCACCTGGTAAGTTTGTGCCTTTTTGCTTTGACTTTGAGTTTCAATCGCACCCATTTGAGTTTCAAATTTGCAATTGCTGAGCTTCTGAAGTAGAATTCATGAATCTGGGTTTTCTATTGCTAAGTTATGTAAGGTGATGGAGTGAGAAAAGTTGTTCAAGTCATAGTTCAAGGTTATATATCATTAGGGTGATGATTTTGCATTCAAAATCACATAATTGAGAGTGATTGCGTGACTGCGTCTATCACCTTACAGTTAGTTCAAGTTTGAGATTCGCAAGCATTGAAGTTCCCACAAGTCAAAATCGATTGTAGCTAGTCACTTTTGGTTTGTTTGTTTGATTTTTTTTTATTTTTATTTTTTGCATATTTTCATATGTCGAATTTCAAAGATTTTGAAAGTCTTTCTCAATATCAATCATCATTGGCCGTAAACTTACCACCACTGTGGGATGCTCAAGGTGGAGCATACATGTTTGGATTTAAAAATCAGGTCAGTGATGAGCATGTTGATAATCCTGAGCATAATTCTGATGATAGTATAGATAAGGGTATGTCAGATGATGACGAGGACAATCCACTTGATTCTAAGAAAAGGAAAAGGAAGATAGTGACTTCTAGATTACCTTGGTGGGATAACTTTCATAAATTTCATTGTGAAAAAGACTATTTCCAAAAGGTTAAGTGCAAATATTGTAATAGGGAAATCGAAGCCGATCCAAATGTGCATGGAACTAGACCTTTGAAGAACCATTTTGAATCTTGCAAAAAGAAACCCAATAAAGTTCCCACAAGTCAAAATCGATTGTCTTTTTAATCACCTCGCTTATGCGAGAGAGATGCCCCACTTGTTAATTGGAGATTTGATCAACTGAAATCTAGTGAGGCTTTGAGTCAAATGTTGGTAGTAGATGAGCTACCATTTAAGTTGGTTGAGAATTCCGGATTTAGACATTTTGTGTCTACTATTTGTCCAGTGCTTGCTATTCCATCAAGAAGGACAATAACAAAAGACATTTTTCATATGTATGTGGATGAGAGTGCAAAATGGAAGGCATTTATTAAAAATCATGCTCAAAGGATTTGCATTATAACTGACACTTGGACATCTATTTAAAGAGTTAATTATATGTATCTCACTGCTCATTTTTTTTTTTTAATGATGATTGGATATTTCATAAGATAATTTTGAACTTTTGGCCAATTATCGAGCACGAAAGTGAAGAAGTTAGTAAAGGTGTTGAGAAATACTTACTTGATTGGCGTATTGAAAAGGTCTTTGCGACTACAGTTGATAATGCATCTTCTAATGATGGGGCTATTGTTTACTTGAAAAAGAAGTTTGAAAGTTGGGGTCATAACATTTTGGGTGGAAAATATGTGCATATGAGGTGTATGGCACATATAATTAACCTTGTTGTTCAGGATGGTTTGAAAGGCAAAGATGAGCATAAGGCCATCTCGCGTATTAGAGGTGCAGTTAGGTATGTGAGAAACTCTCCGGCTAGGTACAAAAATTTCGAGAGTATGCCGAATTTATGGAAACCAAAAAGATGTTGTCTCTTGATGTACCTACTAGGTGGAACTCCACCTACTTCATGTTAAAAGCTGCAATATGTCTTAAAAGAGCATTTGATGCTTACGAAGACATAGATCTTGACTACAAGACTGATCTTTCAAAGAAGCCATTTGATGGGGGGTACCAATTGATTATGATTGGGATAGGGCCAAGCTACTATTGAAGTTTTTGAGGCATTTTTACAATCTTACTGTGTGCATTTTTGGTTCTTCTTATGTCACATCCAATATTGTGTTTCATGAAATATGTGAGGTTCATTTGCTTCTCAGACAATGGTTGAATAGTGGTGATAATGAATTAAGTGAGATGGCAAGAAGAATGATAGAAAAATATGACAAGTATTGGGGATCAATTGAAAAGATGAATATGGTTTTATTATGCTGTGATTCTTGATCCACGTCACAAATTGGGGTTTGTAGAATTTTCTTTGACAAATTATATGGTGGTGTTGGAAAAAGTAATGCAATGAAAGAGCGAGTGAGGGATGGTCTTCATGAGTTATTTAATGATTACTAGTTAAGATATCGGCAAACTCTTCAAGGAACTCTAGAAGCCCGGGTTCATCATCAAGTCGTGTTTCTTCATCCTCATAAAAGGAGGTACCTATGCATGATCAAGAGAATGAGAGGGCTCGTAGGATCACTTTACAACAAGAGTATATGACGTACATGTCGGGGGGCAAAGATCACCTGAAGTCAGAGTTAGACAAGTACCTTGGTGAGGATGTCGAGGAGTATAGGAAAAAGTTTGATATATTGAAATGGTGGAAAGTAAACACTATGAGGTTTCCTATTCTCTCAAAGATGGCTCGAGATATATTGGCGATTCTCGTCTCGACTGTTGCTTCAGAGTCCGCATTTAGCACCGATGGCCGTGTTTTTGATGCATTTAGGAGCTCGTTGTCTCCTAAAATTATTCAAGCCATTATTTGTGCTCAAGATTGGATCCGTAAAGATTCCAAACCAATAAGCGTAGAAGAAGATTTAAGTGAAGTAAAAATGCTTGACAAAGGTACTTTATATTATGCCTCTTGCTCGTTTTATTTTTTGTACTAAATTCTATATAGTTTTATGTATTATATTTATCTCATTATTTTTTTGTTTTCTTGTAGAGTTGACAAAATTGGGAGTTGATTCAACAATCCTTGAATTGTGGCACTTGTTCACTCTGCTTGTCGAAGTTGGTTTTGGCGAATTGGTGTGGTATTTTATATGTAATTGTGGATTAACATTTAGGATGAAATGTATATTTTTGTTGATGTAGTGATTGAATTTTTGTATTTTATGCATGGAGCAATTAGCATAATTAGTTAGAATTTTTGAATCTAGAATTTTTGTTGAATCTCAAACAATGTCTTATTTTTTGTTGAATCTGAGCATAATTGTGCAGGAATTCTATTTTATGCTTCTGTTGGAGGAAGTTGGAATTGGTTCGTTAATTCCAGTACCCAAACCCGACAATCGGGTACCCGAACTCGACAGGTACTCGATTGTCGGGTACTCGCCATGATCGGGTACATTTTTCTACTACTCGACCTTGTTGGGTACTCGACTCGACCCGGCGAACCCGACCCGATGCCCACCCCTCATTGCTTTGCTAAGCCTAACTAGTCCCTAGCATTTGCAGCAATAGCCCTACTAACGCTAAGCTCGAGGAGTGTCCGTCTTAGCTTTGTACTTCTCATCACCACCGGCAAACCATTCGCAGATTATGATTTAAATAGTATCCAATACCAAAGAGTAGAACATTAATCATGTTAATAAGCAATTCAAATGTTACCTTCATAGGAGAGCAGCTTAGGGCACTCCCTCTTCTAATGTCCCTTTACGTGATAGTTAATGCACACACCATTTGGAATCTTTGACTTTGACTGCCGAACCCTCTCCTCTTTTCTTTACCTTCGTCCAGCATTGTAACAGGAGAACTCGGAGTGCTAGCAGTGGTTAATGTTGTTTTGACTTTCTTCCTCTTCCAGCGTCCGACACCCTTGCCTTTCTCTTCTGAGGTCGAAACCTCCCCACTAGTACGCTGCCCATTCATTTAATAGTTCAAAATAAATAGGTCGAAGGAGGCAGGAAGAGACTAAATGATCCTATCGATGTACGTCTCTTTTCAAAATCAGCTCGAAGGTCCTTGAGCTTCTCCATGAGGATAACATCATCACTCCATGCTTTTGTATAATGACCCTTCTATCATCTTAGCTCCGAAAAGTGCCTCCATTGCAGCATATCTAACATGCCAATTTCAGGACCGCATAGATATCTTGGAAACGAGCATAATCGAGCCAACATCATCCATCCCATCGTACTGCTTCTGGATCTCGTTAGTCATTGAGGCAGTACGATGTTGTGGACCTGTCGGTGGTCAACATGCAACTTCTCGAATGCCAAGCGTTCTTGAGGCGTTGACCCATCCGGCAAGGTCTGAGGAAGATCCTTATCCAAAATATAAGTCTAGTTCTCAAAATCTGAGACTATCTTAAGATTTTGCAGCTAATCGTTGTAGTTTGTTCTATCAAATTTATGAGCCTCTGGTATTGGAGTTAGTGGATTCTTAGACATCTACATTCAAAATATAAATAGAATAACATTAAGTAGATTATAGTAATAATATGTTCAAATTAAGACTTGGTCTTTAGTCATTAACCCCTCCGACTATTTGTGCGAAAGCCCATCACTCTCAAATGGGGTTATGGGAAACCATTTCCTGGTGGGCTTGGAGTCCACAAACGCAATTCTCCATGCCCCATTTTATGATTCACATAGAGAAAAGCTTTGTGGGATGTAACATATACCATTCTCATCTAATGAGATCCCCAAGTTATTTTGCCTCGTCCCTTCACATAATCCCCAGGACTCCAAACGAATCATGTTACTCAATGTTAGGCCCGACCCATCAACCAAATCACATCTAAACTATCACCCCCACAACTCGTGAGACAGGGAAACATGACCATCTTCCTTTGTTCATAGCAATAGCGCAACTTTCTTCCATCCCAAACGTACCACGACTCGTGAGACCACGGATGGGTGAAAGTAGCTTACTCGCTACATTGCTATGGATGAAAGGCTTGTATTAAATTAAACCATTTGATTTTTAATCCATTATTGGGCCTAATATTTACTTAGACCATCCAAGTGAGAGTTAAGTTTGTTGTGACCGAGACCTCATCATTCTAAGATTTTGCATACTTAAGTTTTAATCAACAAATATAAATAAATGCATTCCAAACACATTATACATCAAAGAATTAAAACATACATCACATGCAAAACGAGCCTAGCAGGCCCTTGTTGGATGATCACTAGTCAATCCTATGTGATCACTGAGCCCGCAGTGCATGGATCATGGGTCAGTTTAGGCTGGCCTACACTATTACAAAATTATAACTCGTTATCATTCTAATGGGCCTTGTAACATCTCTTTGTTCTTTTGGACTCTCCATCATGGGCTCCATCTAACGGGCCTTTTCTTGGACCTCCAAGGTGCTTCCTTATAATTTATTTCAAAAATAAATAAAACCACACTCCTAACTACACTCATTACAATCTAAAAAAGAAAACCCAATCATAAATTGGGGGCAGTACAAAAGAAGGAAGAAAGAAAGCCTTATTATTTCAAGGATAAAAACGAGAGATAGAATAATAAAACAAAGAGGCACGCAGGCGTCACCCAACATAAATTAAACCATACATAAGGGACATAGGCTTTGTGATCATCCCCATTGTTTATCCAAGAAATAATTAATACACATTATATCAAATATAAAGATGCCCGACAAATAAGTACCTAATGCATTTATTAAAATGATATCCAACATCATAAACAATAACATAATTATATGCAAAAATAAATTATGGATTAGTAATGTAATTATAAATGGATATCAAGTATCATACATCCAATGTACAATATATATATATATATTGTTTGTTTGGAAACCATTTCTAAAATAATCGAAGGCACAACTTAATTTTAAAAAATTCAATTTAATTAAAATTTAAATTAACTAAAATTAATAATGTTAGAAAATATGCAGAAATATGGAAAATCCTATTTTTCCCGCAAAAATTGGCCCAGCCGTTCGAAACAGGCTGACCGCCAGCGCTCTGCCGACAGCGCCCGTACGCGAGCGCACCTGCGCATCTGCCGGCCGGCAGCTTCATGTTCTTCAACCCAATTTTTTTTATAAAAATTTCAGCATTAAAAACTTAAACTAAAACATGTATTTACAGCAAATTCAATTTTAAAAAATCATGGATATCTATAATTAAAAGAAAAATTAACACATATTTTTTTAAACACATAATCATGGTTAAAACGGTTTAAGGATGCTTTCCAAAAGCAAATTAAACATGTTTAACATGCTCATCACATAAAAACTTGTTATTCCTAAAAGTCACAACAGTGAACTAGGCCTTGATATCATTGAAAGAATCTGTATGGCCCGGAACGCGCAGAAGCGTAAAATAAAATAAATTTAAATTCGATTTCAAAGGTGGATTCTCTTTGAATTCTCGGGCGTTCAATGTTTTCAATCACATCAACATACTTAAGAACATGTGTAAATGCGGCTAAAGGAGAAAATAAAAAGTTACACAAAATATAAACCGAAAGATTACCTTTTTATTTTCTGACGTTGCACCGCAACAACACATTGTTTTCCTTTTCATTCCTTGTCCCGTACACTTTAGGATTCAAATTAGAACCCCTTTAATGTGGCTGCACCACACTTATGAAAGCACATTTAGATCTAATGCTAGGTAGAAGCTAGATCGAGGAAGAAATGAAACTGTATTACATTATTGATTCGAGTATACTTATTTTTCTTGTTCTCAACATGAATCTAATTCAAGGAGAATCCAGAACATGGAGAAAAATGAGAGTTGTTTTGTGTCTTAAGAGAGGGAGAGCAAGTTAGAGTGTGGAAAAGAATATCCTTGTCTTGTGTGTAGTGTAATCAAATTACATACAAGAACAAGTTATTTCAAAAATAGCTTCTACACACTCTGCACAAAATGTGAACCACAACTCATCATATGAGTGCACTACTTATGAAACCTCCCATATGTCACACATTCCATGGGGGATTTGAAATCCTCCCCAACTTGGTTTAACCCCTTGAGCTTGGACTTCAAATCATGGGCCGGTTTGACCGATTATGATTTAATCAAATTAAATCAAGTGATCCATGGGTTTCAAATTGATCAAATTAATTTTAAACCTTATTGAAATCAAAAATATTATTTAGTCCAATTAAATAAACATAAGTGCAAGCACTAATTAATTGATCCAATCAATTATTAAACCAAACCCAATAAATTAATCCAATTAATTTAAATGTAAGTCCATAATTAATTAATCTAATTAACTAATTCTTGGGCCATCCACTCAGTACTCAATGATATAATCATTTATATTCTCCTTGAATTAATTTAATCCAATTAAATTAATTCATTTCTTTCGAAATTCATTCAAAATTCATTCAATCACTTCCACAGTGATTTGTGTGTGACTCTTTAGGTTCACCCTCAGCTAGACTGTTGGAATAGGTGACCAGAAAGCCAACAGGTTTGGAATTTTGTAACCTTTTTGACAACTTGATGTGATGTAATACTATGTAATGAATAAAACGAGTGTTCACTACCATTAGTACTTTCTTTGTTCTTCTCATTTTCCATATGTTAAATGTTGTTTTACATATAACACAACAAAGCCCATAGACCACGATTAAAAACCCATGCAGTTGAGCCATGCATTAGATGTTGGTTATGAAACCAACTGATAAAGAGTTGGGTCTGAAACGTTCCAAGTCGAGGACCTCGAGACAGGGCATCGAGAGTCCTATAGAGACTTTCACCAAGATGCATATTCCTTGGATGAGTGTTGTGTTTGATCGGCGACAGGCGTGGGATGCTTATACGATCTTGGGGGGTTGGTCGACTGGGGTCGATCCAACTGAACTGACTCGCGGGGATCATCATATGGAAGCCTTGGAGGCTTCGTCGGTGTGATTGAATTTTCTTGGTTTCGATAGTACGGGAGTAGTGATCAGACTTGAGGAACCATGGTAATCACGTGCACACAATGGTTGTATCTTGGATCTGGAAAGAGGTCGTCATTCTGTAAGGTGATCATTATAAGCCTTGTCCAGTGCAGTAAGAATCTATAGCGGGGACGGTGGGTTTCAAGAAGAGGATTCGTCCCCTGTCAATATGTGACAGAGGTATCTCCTATGCACTCGGAGACAGGTTCATGCTACTCAAAATGGTTTCTCCTATGCACTTGGTTGAACAGGAAATGGTTTCCTATGTTGATGCAATGAGGCATGCGTAGTCTCGAGTACTAAGCATAGACGCCTAGTCAAGGATGGGAACCGATGCCCAATTTCATACCTTAGACTAAGACCGAGAGAAAGTAGATGAAAGGATCATAACCGTCCAATATGGGCTCCTAAATATCCACGCCAACATTCACCTAGTCTCTAGTGCCATGGACTGTTGCTAGACGACCACCCATGATAACGGGTTCTTGTTGAACACCAGCCCAAGTCTAGCTTAGGGTGAACCGAAAGGGTTACACACAAATCACCGAGGAGGTAGAGAAATTGACTCGGAGTCAATTTCAGAGGATAATGAGTAATTGGATTACTTAAGTGATTGTTCATTGGATGGACGGGCCGATATTGTATCGGGCCCTTGTTTGAATCGGTAAATGTGATTTATCGGTAAATGTAGAGAATAAAAAATTGGCTCGTTTAATTGAATTAAAATATTAAATGGGAATTATTTAAGTGGACCTTGAATCAAATGAGATTTAGTTTTGGGCTCGTTGTAATTGGATTACAATGTAACCTGGTCCATTAGATTTTGGCCAAAAAAATGTGTTAATTCCACTTTTGGAATGAGAAGAAGTTGGACTTCTTCGCAAACTAGCATGGTCGGAAATTGCCTCTTTTGGAGGGCTAAAAATCGGCCATGGAAGGTCTTGATGAAGGGTTGACTTGTCCCCTTTGGTAGGAGACAAATCAATTCCAATCAAGCCTCTTTCATTTGGTATGATTAAATCATACCTTATTAGATGGTAGACTTGATTTGTCAATTAGTGGGATTGATTGGGATGTATATAGACATCCTCGGATGAATCTAGACACATTCCATGAATTTAGTATATATAGGAGTATATACTATCATTAATGAAAGAGAGAATTACATTTTCATCTTTTTCTAGGAAGAAGAAGAAAAACACACCTCCCTTTTCTCTTTAATTTTCGGTCCCTCTCTACTCTTACACTATCCCTTTGTTCTGCATTTTGATCTTGGATCATTTTGAAGAACAAAGCTAGATCATAAAAAGACACTAATTTAATAAAGTTGTAATTTCTTGTATCGTATCCTCTTAGATCCATTTTTCTCGAGCAAGAGAAACGTGATCTCTCCGGTATGGTGTGGACTTCGTTTAGAGAGTTCCTACGTTTGAACTTAGTGGACATATCCCGAGAGGAACAATGCTCATAGCCGTGCAAGAAAATCAACTACAAAGGTAATCTTCGATTTTACGCTATTGTAGTTAATTTTCTACGTCTATGCTCTATATGATATATGCGTTTTTATATTATCATATCCGACATTGAACGCTTGGTTGAGCACCCAAGGGTACACCCCTTGGGATTTGATGATTATTGTTTTATTTATGCCATGCTTACGATTCTCACGCTTCCGCTCGCGCTCCCGGGCGGATCCGCTTGTCCCTTCAAGTGGTATCAGGGCCCAGTTCGATGTAAGGAACATAGATTTATGTGCTTGGCATGTACAACATGCTTTTACGGATTTATGAGCATGTTAGAATGTATAAATATATAGATGAATGTACTTGTTCATTTGTTTGAATTTGATGGACATCACATGTGCAATTTTATAGATTGGATCTTTGGAAATTCGATGTTTCTTTTCAGTCTTTTCTGTACGAATATGCTGAAATGAAAAATGGAAAACCAAAAACAAAAGGGGACAGCAGCGGCAACGGTTTGCTGCTGGCCACTAGTTGGCGGGCCGGTGTGCCTGCCAGCGTGCGTGCTGGCAGGGGCGGCCGCGCATACCGGGCCAGTGCTGCACAGGAAGGGCCGCGCGCCCACGCGGGCCAGTGGGCAGAACGACTGGGCCATTTTGTGCCGGTATTGAACGTTTTTTTCTGAAGAATTGGATTTTCTGGTAATTTCTGCATATTTTTTGACAATGAATTAATTTCGCATATTTAGTTTTGGAATTATTGGAATTTTTCTCATATCAAAATCGCTTAATTAATTTGGGTTTAGTACATGCATTGGGTGCATTGTATGTGATGTCTATTAAATTTGAAATTTGAAGCTTGTGCATTATTTATATATTTGTACTTTGTGATGTTGGACATCGCTAGTATATTTTGAATATCCATGTTGATCATGATTATTTTGTTAGAATAGGTGACCATGAAGCCAATCTTATTAGGCGAATTGTAACCTATGTCTTGAACAATTTAAATGTTTTAATATACCTTGATGAATAAGAAAGTAAAATTCATCTGGCTCATACTTTGTCTGTGTTCACTTTAACTGCTTTATAATTGTTGACTACACAAACAAAGCCCACAGACTGAGATTACATTTTGGGGACTCGGACTACGCTTGGAGGTAGGTTTATGAAATCAGTTCCGCGGAATCAGTCTGAAAATCTCCAAGTCAAGGAATCTCGAAAATGGGCACCAAGTATCCACTTGAGACTTTCACTAAGCATCTGCTGCTCTGTTTCATCGACGGGTGACGAGGGTCGTCTAAGCAGTGTTAGTGGGTCAGCTTGTTGGGGAGCGGCTGACTGAGGTGACTCGCGGGAACCGTCTTACGGAGGACCTTGAGTAGGGTCGGCTAGGTATCATGAGAGTTCCCGGTTCCAATGGTACAGGTTAATCCTTTGAGTTTACCTGTACATCGTGACTGTATCTTAGGTATGGTAAGAGATTTCCAAAATACAGTTGAGTAGTCATAAGCCATATCTAGTGCAGCCACAGTGTGCAACGTGACAGTAGTTTCCAAGAAAGGATCTGTCTCCTATCAAGAGCGTTGACAGTAGCGTCTCACTATACTCTGTGTCTTGTCCCTAAAATCTGTGGCCACAGTAACTGAACAGAAGGGAAGGATTCCCTGCGGCGTTTGGAATAGGACAGACCGACACTTAGGTCCAAGATGGGTACCTGCGTATCCGTGCCCTAGACCCTAAGTGGTGAGACCGTAGACGAAAGGATAGATGTACTGTAGAGCCTAAATGTTCATCCCCACGCATATTCACCTAGTCTATAGTGCCATGGACCGTTGCTAGACGGCCATCCATGGTGACGGGCGGATTCTAGAAATCCGACCAAGTCTAGCTGAAGGTGAGCCTAAAGAGTCACACACAATCCGCACACATAGCGTATTTAATATGGAATTAAATATTTGGAGAGAAGTGGAGCGATTAAATTAGTATTAATCGGGTCTTTCTTATCTTGGGAAAATTAATTCCTTTTATTGGATTAAAGGAATTTATCTAATAAATTAGATTTATTGGAAATTAATTTATGGGTTTAATATAAATATTAATATTTATTTATTGCCCTTTGGATTATTTAATTAGATTTAAATACTCCATAAATTAATGAATGGTTGAGATTGGAGAGGGAAATCAATTGCTAGGATTGGTTTGACCAAGAAGCTAGAAATTGACTAGGATTTGACTAGGTCAAATCCTATTCCAAGTGGAGTCTCCCAAAGAATTGGAATTAGAAGAGGAATAGGATTCCTGCTCTATAAATATTCCTAACTCTTCACTTTGGAAGAGATGATGAAACTCAAAACACACACACACACACACACACCATCACAGCCGGCCACTCTTCCTCTCTCTCGGCCATTCCCTCCCCTATTTTCCTAGATACTCTTTTATTCTTTTGTGTTATACAATTGAACCTAAGGAGGATTGATCTCGTTAAATAATAGCGTTTGATCAATCCGTCCTCTCCAAATATTATATACACTTGTTCTTTCGCTAGCACGAGGATCAAGATACGTGGGTGGATTGCGTGTACGAATTAGAGGGTCTCAAACTCGAGATCTTGGAGCAAAATGGGGAACAACGCGAGTAGCGGTTTGAAGTCGAAAACGACAACCGGGTAGGTTTCTGGTTTAATGTTTTCGCCTCTCTTTTAAAGCCTATGGCCTCCCTGAATTGTTTGTATGATTTTTATTCATGAGATACACCGAATGCTTGGGAGATTTAAGGGAACACCCCTTGAACGTCTTTATTTTAATCTTGTTTATGGCATGTTTAAATTCTTGCAATTTTAATTATACCGCGCTTCCGCATTCGCGCTACTCCCGAGCCGATCCACACCCCTTTGCTAGGCTTTCAGTGGTATCAGAGCCCAGTTCAGTGTATAAGCCTAGGGTTTTTACGTGTGTTTAAAGCATGAAAACGTGTATGGCATGATTTATATTTTTCTTGATGTTTTAATTACCAAGCATGTCGTTTTCTTGTCTTTAATCGTATATGAATTGTTGGCGTTGTTGGTATTCTTGTTTTCCTTGAAAACCGGGGGCAGAAAATAAAACAGAAGAAAAAAACGATGCATGCGGCCAGCCGGCGGCTGACCACGCACGCAGTGCGCACAGGCGAGGCGCGCGCGCAGGCAGAGGAGCCTGTGCGCACCTGCTTCGCCAAGCGCACATAGAGCGCGGCTATGCGGCCGGCATGCGCGTAGTCGGACGCTGAGCACAGACGCATGGCCGGGCGCGCGCGCACGCAGGCAAGGAAGCCCGTGCACGCGCCCCAGGCCAGCGCGTCGGGAGCACTTGCGAGGCCGGTGCGTGGCCAGGGAGGCCGTGAGCGCACGCGCAGATGAGGCAGCGCCGCCAGGCGCGCACGCAGGCAGACAACGAAGTCTACGTGCGTGCACTCGGCAGGCATGCCCGATGAGCATGTGCGTGCGGGGACTGCGTGCAGGATACGCACGCAGGCGGCACGGCAGAGTGGCGCGTAGGCAGAGGAGCCTGCGCACGACAGCGCCGCCAGCGCGCCAGCATGCGCGGCACAGCACAACCAGGCGCGCGCGCGTGCAGGCAGGGGCCTGCGCATGCGCGCTCAGCCAGGCGTGCGTGCGGACAGCAGGCTAGGCCTGCTGGCCCGTGTGCACCGGCAGGCGCCGCCGGAGGCGGCGGCCGGTTTTTTGTTTATGTTTTTTCTTGTTATTTAATTTTTTGGATAATTCTGAAAAATTGATTTTAATAATTTTTTTGCATGTTTTCTTAAGAACATTATTTGGAAAGTTGTAGTATTGGATTTAGAATCCCGGCGTATTATTCACTTTCAAATAATGTGGAAATGTTTTTCTAAACAAGAAAGGATATTAATAATGTTATACCATGCTTACATACATGACTCGTTTTTATCATGGGATGATGTGATTGGATATCATGGATTATGTGCACATGTTTATGTGATTGCATATCATGTAATTATGTGCGTCAATTGAGAATGGATGATCACAAGCCCTAGACCGAATGTATGGTTTAAATTTATGTTGGGCCTGTGTGCCTCTTTTATTTTCTCCTCCTCCTTTTCTAGTTGCCTTGGACTAATAAGGCATTCTATCTCCCTCCTATTGTACTCCCCCTGGGTTTTTGTTGGGGTTTCTTTTTAAATATGTAATGAGAGTAGTATAGGAGTGAGGAATTTTATTTATGTTAATGGTGGAGATGAAGGATGATCCAAATGGAGAGCCCAGAACGGAGAATCCAAGGCATTCCATGAAGATTTGAAGTAGAAAAGAGACCAAGGCCCATCAGCATATTGTTCGAGTTGCTATTAAATGTAATAGTGTAGGACCAACCCTAGATTGACCATAGATGCACTACGGGCTCTGTGGGTCGCATAGGATTCGGGCTTGTGATCATCCAACAGGGGCGTGCTAGGCTTTAATTTTGCATGTGGCTTTTATGGTGAATGAATGGTTTATTTATCATATTACTGCTATGGGATGCAATCTTTAAATTATGCATTATGTATGTATATGTGTATGGGATCTCGGTCATTTTCAACTCTCACTTGGTTGGACCAAAAGTCAAAATATTAGACCCTTGATAAATGGACTTGGACTCTAGGACTTCGTCCATGCCTTCCATCCATGGTAAAGTGAGGAAGCTGATTTAGGTCGATAGCATGGTCTCACGAGTCGTGGCACGACTATCGTGCTTAAAAGAAGCTGCACTTTTGTCATGAACGAAGAGTAGACTGTTGTTACTTGTCTCACGAGTCGTGGAGGTAGCAGTGGGTGTATGAATCGGTTAATTGGGTCGGGTCTAACGCCCAAATAACGTGATTCGCTTGGAGTCCTCGGGATCACATGAAAGGGTGAGGCAGTTATCATGGGAATCTCGTGGAATGAGAATGGTATGGCATACCTCCCACAGGATTCTTCCCATGCAAATTGTAAAAGTGGGGTATGGGGAAAATCGTTGTGGATCCCAAGCCCACTAGGAAAGGGTTTTCCCGAAAACAACATTTGAGAATGTCGTGTTTTCGTATAAATAGTGGGAGCATTAAATGACTAGAGTCCAAGTGTTTAATTTTTTATTAAAACTTTCGTCTTTAAATTCTGTTGATCGTAGTTTTGTTCTTTAAATGTAGATTTAAAATGTCTAAAAACCCATTATCAACCATACTTGAGACCAACAAGTTTAATGGAACCAATTACAACGACTGGTTGCGCAATCTGAGGAGAGTCCTCGATTACGAGAACCAAGGCTATGTCATGGACGAGCTGTTCCCTAGGACCTTGCCAGAAGGATCCACGCCAGAAGAACGTGAGACGTTCGAGACTTGGCATAAGGATAACCGGAGAGTCCGTAGCGTCATACTTGCCTCTATGACAAATAAGATTCAAAAGCAGTATGAAAGGCTAGACGATGTCCCTTCCATTATGGCTCGCCTGAAGGATTGCTATGTAGTCCTGGATCGGCATACTAGGTATGTCGCGACGAATGCGTTTTTTTGAACTAAAATGACCAAAGGGTCCTCTGTACAAGAGAATGGGGTCAAGATGCTTACCTTGGTGGAAAAGCTCGAGGACCTCAAGGTAGGGCTCGATAACGAGACGTACATAGATGTGATCCTTCAGTCTCTCCCACCCTTCTTTGACCAATTCATTGTTAACTACAACATGAACACACTTGAGAAGGGTATTCATGAGTTAATCAATATGTTGGTGCAATACGAGGCAACGACCAAAAAGTTTGCGCCGTCGGTATTGTTTGGAGATGCTTCGACTTCCAAAACGAATGGCAAGGACGCCGGACGTTGGAGAAGGAAGAAGGGAAAGGGGAAAGCCATCAAAGTAGCTACCAACACTAAGAGTGTTCCCATTACCAAAGTGCGGAAAGGCAAAGGAAAAGGGAAGGTTGACTTAAAGCAACAGTCGAGGGCATACGACATATGTATTCATTGCCGTGAGAAAGGGCATGGGAAGAGGGATTGCCCCAAACTCCTCTCCAAGAAAGGTATCTTTGTGATTGAGGTTAATATGGTTACTAACACTGCCTCTTGGGTATTAGATACCGGGTGTGGAGCTCACATTTGCAATTATTTGCAGGTGCTGAAAAGAAGCAGAAAACTGAGTAGTGGAGATATGATCCTAAAGCTTGGGAATGGCAAGGCCATCTCGGCAGAAGCAGTAGGATCCACCACCCTAGTAGTTAGTGATCGTATTAATATAGAATTAGAGCAAGTTGATTATGTACCTAGCATGATTAGAAACATCATATCCATTTCGTTGTTAGACAATAGTGGATATGAGTTTATAATCAATAAAAATTGCTTTTATTTGATGAAGGGTGGTATTGCTCATCTGCTTGGTACGCTTAATAACAGCCTCTATATCTTACAACAAGCGAATTTCATTCTAAACGCTCAACACAAACGTAAAATAGATGATAACGGGAACGCGCAACTGTGGCACGCTAGGTTAGGTCACATTTACCAAGATAGGATGAAGAAATTGGTAGACTCAAAGAACCTAGAGGTTGGGAACTTGAGTAAACTACCAACTTGTGAATCCTGTCTCAGAGGGAAAATGACCAAGAAGCCCTTTGTAGGACAAAGCAGGCTTGCCACAGGTCTGTTGGACTTGGTCCATACAAACGTATGTGGACCACTAAGGACGCAAGCCTGAGGTGGGTTCTGCTACTTCATAACCTTCACCGATGATCATTCACGGTATGGTTATGTATACCTGATGAGGTATAAGTCTGAAGCTCTTGAGAGGATTAAAGAATTCAGACTTGAAGTTGAGAACCAAACAGGCTGCAAAATTAAAGTCCAACGGTCAGACCGAGGCGGAGAATACCTTAGTACTGAGTTCCTCAATTATCTTAAAGAAAATGGTATAATCTCTGAATGGACACCTCTCGGGACACCACAGTTAAATGGGGTCTCTGAAAGGAGAAATCGAACCCTGTTGTTAAACTTCCCCAATGAGTTTTACCAAATTGCCCTTGTCGTTTTGGGGCTATGCATTGGAGATTGCGGCCAAATTGTTAAACTTGGCGCCAACCAGTGTATTTGAAAGATTGTGGATCATCCCCGGAAATAGCGCGAATGCGGAAGCGCGGTATAAAAATTAAATACAAAAATTGAAACATGCTTTTAATAAAATAAAAGAACACGTTCAAGGGGTGTACCCTTGAAGGTTCCGGGCGTTTGGTGTATCTCATGAATCAAAAAGCATAAAAGAAATCATGGAGGCCATAGGATTAAAAATAAAGAGAAAGGAAAATTTAAACCGAAACCTACCGATTGTCGTTTTCGTCTTCTAACCGGTACTCGCGTTGTTCCCCGATTTGCTCCAAGTCTCGTATGTGAGACCCTCCAAACAGTAACTTGCAATCCACCCATGTATCTTGCACGTCGAGCTAGAGAACGAACAAGTATTTTTTGAGAGGATGAATTAATCACACGTTATTAATTAACGGTATTAATTCTCCTAAGTTCAATTGTTCCAAGAACAAAAGAACAAGAAATTATTTTCTTGTTGTGAGATAGAGAGGGCGGACGAGTAGGGAGAGAGGAGAGAGCCGAGTGTGTGTGTGTTGGAATGTCATCACCTTTCTAATAGTGAGGGGCTAGGATTATATATAGAGGAGGAGTTTAATCCTCTTCAAACTCCAACTCTAGAGAAGACTATTTTGACTAGGATTTTGACATAGTCAAAGTCCTAGTCGAAGTAGTATTTGACCTAGTCAAATTTAATCCTAGCCATCCATCTCCCCTTTTAATCTCAACCATTAATTTAATTTAATGGAATATTTAAAACCTATTTAAATATTCCAAAGGGCAATAAATAAATATAATAAATATAAATATTTATTCTAGGCCCATTAAATTAATTCTCTAATAAATCCAATTTATCATATCAATCCCTTTTATCTAATAAAAGGAATTAATTCTCTCCAAGAAAATAAACGACTCGATTAAATCCAATTTAATCATTCCATTTCTCCAATATTTAATTCTAAATTAAATACTTAATGTGTGTGGATTGTGTGTGACTCTTTAGGTTCACCTTTCAGCTAGACTTGGTCGGATTCCTAGAATCCGCCCGTTACCATGGGTGGCCATCTAGCAACGGTCCATGGCACTAGAGACTAGGTGAATTTTCGGGGATGAACATTTAGGCTCTAAAAGTACACTTGTCCTTCTGTCTACGGTCTCACCACTTAGGGCATGATTGGTATATAGGAATGGAATTGAGTGGGAATGGAATGAAATTAGGAATGGAATAAAAGTTGGAATGGAATGGTTTTGGTATGCCATTCCTATGTTTGGTATACCAAAGGAATGGAAAAGGGAATTGAATCAAAACTTTCCAAATTACTCATTTATATATTTTCTAAATAATGAAACTTAAAAATTAAAATAAAAAACAACTAAGTTACGTCTCATTAATGACATAAGAAATATTATTTTGAAATGTTAAATTAATTCTAAGTTTATAATATATATATATATATTGTTGGACGTTTTCATATATTTAAATTCTTTTAATAAATACTTATTATTTGGTAAATGCTTATACTTATAGTAATATTTGGTAAAATGCCTATAAAGATGTTAATAATTGTATTTATATTTAATAAAATATTTAAAAAATTATTTTTTTTATATTATATATTTTATAATTTGGTAACACGTATTTAAATATTTTATATTGATATTTATTTTATTTAATGTATTCAAAATAATATATAATTTTGTGGCTATAAATCTTGCAACTATAATTTTATTAAAAGTTATTCTAGAAATATATATATATATATATAAAATAATCTATTCCCAATAAATTGGGAATAGCTAAAACCATGGGTGAGTGGGGGAATGCCTAATCCTATACTTATGGGAATGGGCATTCCCAAATGAATGGCTATTACTATTCCTAAATTATACCAAACATGTGTTTGGAATAAGATTAGGAATGTGCATTCCATTCCTAACTCATTCCCTCATACCAATCATACCCTTAGGGTCTAGGGCACGGAAAATGCAGGTACCCATTTTGGACCTAAGTGTCGGTCTGTCCTTACTAAATGCCGCAAGGAAAACCTTCCCTTCTGTTCAGTTACTGTGGCCACAGATTTTAGGGACAAGACACAGAGCATCCGTGAGACTCAACTGTCAATGCCTTTGACATGAGACAGATCCTTTCTTGGAAATTACTGTCACTCTGTACACCAGAGCTACACTAGACATGGCTTATGACTACTCAAGTGCTTCTTGGCAATCTCTCACCATATCTAAGATACAGACCTGATATACAGGTAAACTCAGCAGTTCCTCAAGTCAAAGGACTTGACCTGTACCGTTGGAACCGGGAACACACGTCATACCTAGCCAACCCTACTCAAGGTCCTCCGTAAGACGGTTCCCGCGAGTCACCTCAGTTAGTTGCTTCCTAGTAGGCTAACCCACTAACACTGCTTAGACGACCCTCGTCCCCCGTTAATGAAATACGACAGCAGATATTTAGTGCAAGTCTCAAGGGGAATTTCGGTACCCATTTTCGAGATTCCTTGACTTGGAGATTTTCGGACTGATTCGGCGGGACTGATTTCATGGACTTACCTCCAAGCGTAGTCCCAGTCCCCGAAATATATTTTCAGTCCGTGGGCTTTGTTTGTGTAGTGAATAGATATGAAATGCAGATAAAGTGAACACAAACAAAGTAATGCCAAATGAATTCACTTCTTTATTCATTAATAAATTTATCAAAACACTGAAATTGTCTAGACATAGGTTACATTTCGCCTGCCAAGATTGGCTACATGGTCACCTATTCTGACAGTATTGACCAAAACCCCATATGAGATATGGCACGGCAAGCCTGCGTCTTACAACTACTTAAAAGTGTGGGGTAGCCCTGCATACGTCAAGAAGGTAGTGGGAGACAAGCTAGAATCTAAGTCTAGTTTGTGCAGGTTCGTTGGATACCCCAAAGAAACTGCAGGTTATTATTTCTATGACCCCTTGGAACAGAAGATATTTGTTTCAAGGAACGCAGTATTCTTGGAACAAGGTTTTCCAAAGAATATCTAGCCTGATGAACTGATCCTTGAGGAGTCCAGTGATGGAAACCAGTCATCAGTGGGAGCTGCGGATTCCTATCTTAGAGGATTCAGGATAGAAACCCAGAAGGCTGATCAACCTCAAGAAGTTCAGCATGCTAGGCATGAGGAACGACCTCAGGAAGAGCCAGCCCCGTACCTGAACCGCCAGCTTCTATTCAGTCAGCACCCACAGTCACCACTGACGTTCCCGTTCTCCATAGGTCAGCTAGAGAGTCTCGACCTCCCATGAGGTATGGCTTTCTAAACGCGACCTATCGATTGGATAAGGATCCTAAGACATACGGGGAAGCGATGTCTAACATCGACTCCAGGAGATGGCTTGAGGCCATGAAAATCGAAATGGACTCCATGAGTGAGAACCAAGTCTGGACACTTGTAAACCCACCTAAAGGGGTTAAGCCAGTTGGCTGTAAATGGGTCTATAAGCGCAAAATTGGCATTGATGGAGAAGTCACAACCTTCAAGGCCAGGCTAGTAGCAAAAGGGTACACTCAACGACCCGGGGTTGACTTCGAGGATACCTATTCGTCGGTAGCCATGGCTAAGTCCATTCGGATCTTGCTTGCCATAGCAGCATGGTATGACTATGAGATATGGCAGATGGATGTGAAAACGGCTTTCCTCAAAGGTTTCGTTGAGGAAGAGATCTACATGGATCAGCCGGAGGGATTCACAGTCACCGAAGAAGAACAGAAAGTTTGTCGTCTCCAGAAGTCCATCTATGGCCTCAAACAAGCATCCCGAAGTTAGAACATTCACTTTGACGAAGTCATACGGGGCTATGATTTCATCAAAAACAAATCTGACCCTTGTGTATACAAGAAGGTCAGTGGGAGCTCCATAGTGTTCCTGGTGCTTTATGTGGATGACATTTTGCTCATAGGTAATGAAGTTAGAATGTTAGGTAACACAAAAGCATGATTATCAACTCATTTTTCCATGAAGGATTTTGGTGAAGCCTCCTACATTCTTGGCATCTAGATTGTCAGGGACAGATCTAAAAAGAATGTTGGGGCTAACTCAAAACTCGTATATGGAGAAAGTCCTGAAAAGATTTCGCATGGACGACTCCAAACGAGGATTCCTTCCTATTGGGCATGGACCAAGTTGTCTAAGAAACAGTCTCCTCAGATTGATGAGGAACTTGAGAAGATGAAAATCATCCCCTATGCTTCTGCCGTAGGAAGCATCCAATATGCGGTCCACTGCACGAGACCTGACATCCCTTACGCCTTAAGTGTAACGAGCAGATATCAGTCTTGTGTAGGAGAGGCACATTGGAATGCAGTCAAGGGCATCCTTAATGAAAGCCTTAGGTAGGCGTGTGGATCGTCTCGGGAGTAGCGCGAATGCGGAAGCGCGGTATAAATTTAAGTTACAAAAAATTAAACATGTATAAACATATATTAAAATAAACACGTTCAAGGGGTCTGCCCTTGAAACTCCCGCGTGTTTGGTGTATCTCATGAATAATAAAACATACACAAGAATCATGGAGGCCATAGAATTCGAAAACAAGAGGGGCGAAAACTATAAATCGGAAACCTACCGATTTGTCATTTTCACCTTCTAAACGGTACTCGAGTTGTTCCCCGATTTGCTCCAAGATCTCGTATAGGAGACCCTCTAATTCGTACATGCAATCTGCCCACGTATCTTGGTCTTCGTGCTAGCGAAAGAACAAGTATATTTTGGAGAGGACGGATCGATCAAACGTTATTGATTAACGAGATCAATCCTCCTTATTGTTTAATTGTTAAAACAAAAGAACAAGAAAATAGTTTTCTTCGAAGGAGAGAGAGGCGCGGCCGAGAGAGGGAGAGGGAGGAGACGAGTGTGTGTGTGTGTTTCAAGAATCATCATCTTCTTCAAAGTGTGTGTTAAGGAGTATTTATAGAAGAGAAATCCTATTCCTCTTCTAGATTCTTACACTTTGAAGACTCCACCATGACTAGGATTTGACTAGGTCAAATCCTAGTCAAATTCAAGCTTCTTGGTCAAACCAATCTTAGCTATAGATTCCTCCCTTTAATCTCAACCATTGATTTAATTGAATGAAATATTAAAATCCTATTTAAATATTCCAAGGGCAATAAATAAATATATTAAATATAAATATGGGTTAATTACATTTAGACCCCCTCTGAAAATGCATAATTACACTTTCCCCCAAAGAAGTTTTGAAATTACATTTACACCCCCTCTAAAAATTCTTTGTTTACACCTGACCTCCATTCGTTAAAGTTTGGGCGGAAAAATGTTTATTTCAACAAAAATAATTACATAAATTTTCAATTTTACCTCTCATATAACATTCTCGTGCAATAATTATGTACTTATAAGGAAAAAATATAATAATATTGGCCTCACTCCATACATATACGTTACACTTATCCTCTTATAAGTACAAAAATATACATGAGATTGTTAAATTATGGAAAAAATTGAAAATTTGTGTAATTATTTTTGTTGATGTGAACATTTTTCGTCCAAACTCTAACGGATGGGGGTCAGGTGTAAACAGAGAATTTTCGGAGGGGGTGTAAGTGTAATTTCAAAACTTTTTTGGGGGAAAGTGTAATTATACATTTTCAGAGGGGGTGTAAGTGTAATTAACCCTATAAATATTTATTCCAAGCCCATTAAATCAATTTCTAATAAATCTAATTTATTACATAAATCCCTTTTATCCAATAAAAGGAATTAATTCTTCCCAAGAAAATAAGGGCCCGATTAAATTCAATTTAATCGCTCCATTTCTCCAAATATTTAATTCTAAATTAAATACGTTTATGTGTGCGGATTGTGTGTGACACTTTAGGTTCACCTTTCAGCTAGACTTGGTTGGATTCCTAGAATCCGCCCGTTACCATGAGTGGCCATCTAGCAACGCTCCATGGAACTAGAGACTAGGTGAATATACGGGGATGAGCATTTAGGCTCTACAGTACATATGTCCTTCCGTCTACGGTCTCACCACTTAGGGTCTAGGGCACGGATTATGCAGGTACCCATTATGGACCTAAGTGTCGGTCTGTCCTTTACTAAACGCCGCAAGGGAAACCTTCCCTTTTGTTCAATTACTGTGGCCACAGATTTTAGGAACAAGACACAAAGCATTTGTGTGACACAACTGTCAACACCTTTTGACAAGAGACAGATCCTTTCTTGGAAACTACTGTCACTCTGCACACCGGATCTGCACTAGATATGGCTTACGACTACTCAAGTGCATCTTGAAAATCTCTCACCATATCTAAGATACAACCCTGATATACAGGTAAACTCAGCAGTTCCTCAAGTCAAAGGACTTGACCTGTACCGTTGGAACCGGGAACACACGTCATACCTAACCAACCCTACTCAAGGTCCTCCATAAGACAGTTCCCACGGTCACCTCAGTCAGCCGCTACCCAGCAGGCCAACCCACTAGCATTGCTTAGACGACCCTCATCACCCGTTGATGAAATACGACAGTAGATGCTTAATGCAAGTCTCAAGGGGAATCTCGGTACCCAATTTCGAGATTCCTTGACTTGGAGATTTCCAAACTGATTCGGCGGAACTGATTTCATTGGTGCTACCTCCAAGCGTAGTCCCAGTCCCTGAAATGCATTTTCAGTCTGTGGGCTTTGTTTGCGTAGTGAACAGTTATAAAGCAGATAAAGTGAACACAAACAAAGTCAATGCCAAATAAATTTCACTTCTTATTCATTAAAGATTTATTAAAACCTCGAAATTGTTCAGACATAGGTTACAATTCGCCTACCAAGATTGGCTACATGGTCACCTATTCTAACACTTAAGTACCTGAGGAGGACTAAGGAAATGTTCTTAGTTTATGGCAATGGAGAACTGATCCTGGAAGGCTTTAGCGATGGTAGCTTCCAGGCAGATGACGATGATGCGAAGTCTCAATCAGGTTATGTATTCAGGCTCAATGGAGGAGTGGTAGCATGGAAAAGTTCCATGCAAGCAACCACTTTTGATTCCACCACTGAAGCCGAATACATAGCAACTTCAGAAGCTGCCAAAGAAGCGGTTTAGATGAGAAACTACATCCAAGAGTTGGGTGTGCTGCCTAGCATTGCGGAGCCCGTAGTCATCTTTTATGATAACAACAGAGCCATAGCGCAAGCAAAGGAACCGAGATCTCATCACCGATCCAAACAC
Source organism: Sesamum alatum (assembly GCA_034509735.1). Lineage (NCBI taxonomy): Eukaryota > Viridiplantae > Streptophyta > Magnoliopsida > Lamiales > Pedaliaceae > Sesamum > Sesamum alatum. Next base: position 32,140,932 of record JACGWO010000001.1, on the reverse strand, counting down.
ATTCTTAGACGCTACCACCTTCTAAGAGAAATGGTAGGAAGAGGTGACGTTCGGATGGACCAAGTCAACTCAGCAAACAAAACAGCAGATCCGCTGACGAATCCTATGTCGCAGAGCGCTCATACGCAACATCTTGGGAAGATGGGGATTAGGCATATAGGTGATTGGCTTTAAAGGTCAAGTGTGAGATTGTTACAATAGGTGACCATGAAGCCAATCTTATTAGGCGAATTGTAACCTATGTCTGGACAATTTCAAAGTTTTAATAAACCTTGATGAATAAGAAAGTGAAATTCATCTAGCTTATACTTTGTCTATGTTCACTTTAACTGCTTTATAACTGTTCACTACACAAACAAAGCCCACAAACTGAGATTACATTTTGGGGACTGGGACTACGCTTGGAGGTAGGTTCATGAAATCAGTTCCCCCGAATCAGTCTGAAAATCTCCAAGTGAAGGAATCTCGAAAATGGGTACCGAGAATCCACTTGAGACTTGAACTAGGCATCTGCTGTCGTGTTTCATCCACGGGTGACGAGGGTCGTCTAAGCAGTGTTAGGGGTCAGCTTGCTAGGGAGCGACTGACTGAGGTGACTCGCGAGAACCGTCTTACGGAGGACCTTGAGTAGGATCGGCTAAGTATGACGAGAGTTCCCGGTTCTAACGGTATAGGTAATCCTTTGACTTGAGGAATTACTGAGTTTACCTGTACATCGTGACTGTATCTTAGGTATGGTGGGAGATTGCCAAAATACAGTTGAGTAGTCATAAGCCATATCTAGTGCAGTCACGGTGTGCAACGTGACAGTAGTTTCCAAGAAAGCATCTGTCTCTTGTCAAGAGCGTTGACAGTAGCGTCTCACTATACTCTGTGTCTTGTCCCTAAAATCTGTGGCCACAGTAACTAAACAGAAGGGAAGGATTCCCTGCGGCGTTTGGTATAGGACAGACCGACACTTAGGTCCAAGATGGTACCTGCATATCCGTGCCCTAGACCCTAAGTGTTGAGACCGTAGACGGAAGGATAGATGTACTGTAGAGCCTAAATGTTCATCCCCACGCATATTCACCTAGTCTCTAGTGCCATGGAAGTCATGGCAGTCACGTGCACACGATGGTACGGGAGTAGTCCTCAGACTTGAGAAACCATGGCAGTCACGTGCACACGATGGTTGTATCTTAGATCTGGTAAGAGGTGGTCATTTTGTAAGATGATCACTATAAGCCTTGTCAGTGCAGTCAGAATCTGTAGCGGGGACGGTGGGTTTCAAGAAGAGGATCTGTCCCCTGTCAGTATGTGATAGAGGTATCTCCTATGCACTCAGAGACACGTTCATGCTGCTTAAACCTGTGGCCACAGTGGTTGGTCGAACAGGAAATGGTTTCCTGTGTCGATGCAATAAGGCATGCATAGTCTCGAGTATTAAGCATAGACGCCTAGTCAAGGATGGGAACCGACGCCCAATTCCATACCCTAGACTAAGGCCGGGAGATGGTAGATGGAAGAACCGTACCCGTACGGAATCGGCGCCTAAATGTTCACGCCAACATTCACCTAGTCTCTAGTGCCATGCACTGTTGCTAGACGGCCACCCATGGTAACGGGTTCCTGTTGGGCACGGGCCCAAATATAGCTGAGGGGTAACCTAAAGGGTCAAACACAAATCACCTTGGAGGTGGAGAAATTGAATCGGAGTCAATTTCAGAGGATAATGAGTAATTGGATTACTTAAGGGATTGTCCATTGGATGGAGGAGCTGATATTGTATCGGGCCCTCGTTTTAATCGGTATATGAGATTTATCGGTTAATGTAGAGAATCAAAAATTGGATCTTTTAATTGGATTAACAGATTAAATGGGAATTATTTAAGTGGACCTTGAATTCAATGGGATTTAATTTTGGGCTCGTTGTAGTTGGATTACAATGAAACCGGGTCCATTAAATTTAGCCCAAAATGTGTGTGAATTCCACTTTTGGAATGAGAAGAAGTTGGACTTCTCCCCAAACTAGCATGGCCGAAAACTGCCTCTTTTGGAAGACTAAAAATCGGCCATCCAAGGCCTTGATGAAGGGTTGACTTGTCCCTTTTGGTAAGGAACAAATTAATTCCAATCAAGCCTCTTTCATTAGGTATGATTAAATCACACCTTATGAGATGGTAGGCTTGATTGATGAATTAGTATGATTGATTGGGATGTATCTAGATATCCTTCGATGAACCTGGACACATTCCAATAATTACATTAATTTAGTATATATATGAGTATATACTATCATCAATGAAAGAGAGAATTACATTTTCATCTTTTTCTAGGAAAAAGAAGAAAAATACACCTCCCTTTTCTCTCTAATTTTCAACCCCTCTCTACTCTCATACTATCTCCTTTTGTTCTTCATTTGATCTTGGATCATTTTGAAGAACAAAAGCTAGATCAAGAAAAGACACTGATTTAATAGTGCTCTAATTTCTTGTATCGTATCCTCTTAGATTTGTTTTTCTCTAGCAAGAGAAACTTGATCTCTTCCGGTATGGTGTGGACTTTGTTTGAAGAGTTCATACATTTGAACTTAGTGGACATATCCGGAGAGGAACAATGCTCGTAGCTGTGCAAGAAAATCAACTACAAAGGTAATCTTTGATTTTACGTTATCGTAGTTAATTTCTACATCCATGCTTTATATGATATATGTGTTTTTACATTATCATATCCTACATCGAACGTCCGGTTGAGCACCCAAGGGTACACCCCTTGAGATTTGGTAATTATTATTTTATTTATGCAATGTTTACCATTCTCACGCTTCTGCTCGGGCTCCCAGACGGATCCGCTTGTCCCTTCACCTAAATATTAGGAACGCCGACAGTTTCAATGGAATGTGTACCGTTCCAAAAGTCAGACCAGGTTCATCCAATGAGTTTTTTGCCCGTTCGAAATGAAAAAAAAAACGTGCCTACGCCCATTGCGGTTCCTGCATCTTTTTGTTGTGTAAGTGTTCATACGTGGAACTATATCTTTGTTGTGCTTACTGATTAAGTTAAACGGCATTTTAACATCACAACAAATGCCCACAGATCAATCGGATAACCCATGTAGTTGGCTGCCCATTGGATGACAGCTATGAGACCAACTTCTGAGAGTTGGTTTGAAACGTTCCAGGTCGAGGATCTCGAGACAGGGCATCCAGAGCCTATAGAGTCTTGCACTAAGTATTGGATTTATTGGGTGAGTGCCGTGTTTTGAGGATGACAAATGTTGGACGTCTATTCAATTTTAGTGCGTTGGTTGATAAGGATTGTCGGGCTGACTAAGCTGACTCATGGGAATGGTTATATAGAAGCCTTGGGGGTTTGTCGGTATGATTGGTATTCCCAGCTTCGTTTATACGAGATTAGCCCTCGAACTTTAGGAACCATGGCAATCACATGCATGTGATGGTTGTATCTTGGATCTGACAAGAGATGTTCGTATCAGGGATGCATTCATTATAAGCATTATTCAATGCAGTCGGAATATGCAGTGAGGACGGTGGGTTCAAAGATAGGATCCGTCATCTATCAGTATATGACAGTCGAGCCTACTATACGCTCTGAGACGGTTTAAGCTCTTTATCTTTGTGGCCGCTGCGATTGGCCGAGTAGAGAATGGTTTCCTAGGTCGATCAATAACATAAATGTGTCTCGAGTTGTTGAGCATAGTTGTCTAGTCCAGGATGGGAACCAATGCACAATTCTATGTCCTAGAATTAGACCGGGAGATGGCTGATGGAAGGATCGTACTCGTATGAAACTCAAGAGCCTAAATAATCACACCAACATTCACCTAGTCTCTATTGCCATAGACCGTTGCTAAATGGCCACCAATGGTAACGGATTTTTTCGATGAATGGTTAATTGGAAAATAATTAATTAAATTAGATTTAATTGACTCATTGTGTTGGACACAATCCCAAGTCTAGTTGAGGGACCCATTGTGTTGGACACAATCCCAAGTCTAGCTGATGGTGAACATAATGAGTCACACACAAATCACTATGGGATTGGTAGAATTATAATTTGGAATTAATTCTAGAAGAAGCGGATTAATTTAATCTGAATTAAATTAATTCAAGGAGAAAATAAATAATTAGGTCATTTATTGGAAAATTCATTTGATGGATAGTCCAAGAATTAATTAGTTGGATTAGTTAATTGTTTTCAATTTAGAAACTCTAAATTAATTGGATTAATTTATCGGGTTTGGTTTAATTAATTGATTGGATCAATTAAATAGAGTTTGGACTTATGTTTATTTAATTGGATTAAATAAACTAGTTGGGCTTCAATTGGACTGAAATTAATTGGATTAATTAATGCCCAATAGACTTTTGTTGCTAAAAAATAAACCAAGTTAAGTGAATGATGTGATGTGAATTGTTTTTGTGTATATACGAAATAAAATTAAAAATTCAACCTCCAAAATTAACCTCCAACGCTAACTTCCACGTACACACACATTACTAGCACAACCACCAACCATGATAGCACATGGAAACCACCTCCATGTGCCATCATGGCCGGCCATGATGATGCTCCCTTGGAGGAGCTCCAACTCTCCGTTAACTTGCTCCAACTTGCAAATCTTATAAGCTTATACTTTAAGTTTGGACCTATATACTTAATCTAATTAAAAACGTCCATAGCTCTTCAAAAACTCCTGGATATTTTCTCCTTTAGTGTTCATCTCTTTTGGAAAGATTTGAACTTAAAGCATTCCAAAATCACTAATCAATAGTGTTGTTTTAGAATTTTTTTTCTTCACCTCTCTACTACTATCTAGCAATAGTTTAGAGGGGCATTCACTAGTTGATGTGGACAACACTTAGAGGAGTTCTTGGGTGAATTCTCATTATGAACGGTGGAGAAGAAAGGAACAAAGCGTGCGCTAGTTCTTCATTCGTAAACAAAAGTTAGCGTTTTCATTTATATTAATGTTTCTTTTATTTTTTAACCATAGTCATATGTCCAACATCTTCTTCCTTTTATTTATGCTCTTGGCATACACCGAACGCCCGAGAACTTCAAAGGGTATATTTCTTTGAACCCGTTTAAATTATGCTTTAAAATTACGCTTCCGTTAGATTCTTGGACCATACCCGATTCTTTCATCCATGCCCTTATTCTTTCAACCTATCAAAAAATTGAATACTCTTTCGGCGAATGCGACTATGGCTGAACTGATTGACCATGAGAACCATTGTTGAAATGAGGCTTTGATTGGCAATAATTTTTATCCTACTGATGCTGAGTTGATCAAGTCGCTCCCACTTGCTACAAATGGAACTGAAGACACCCTAGTCTAACACTACTTTAAGATTGGGCAATTATCAGTAAGGAGTGCATACTATGTTCAGAGGCAGCTACAATAATGAATCAACGTGCAGAAAAGGTGTGATCTAGTAACGAATTCCGCAACCATTGGGGTTTCATATGGTCCTGCAAAGTCCCTAATAAAATAAAGACTTTAGTCTAGCGAGAGAGCTTGCAAAGGTGCTATTCCTATAACCCTGAATTTAATCAGAAGAGGTATGGATGTCACTAACTTGTGCCCTTTTTGTCTATCACATAAGGAGGATCAGGATCATCTTTTTGTCCAGTGTGAATTCTCCGGAAAGGTATGGGCTATATCCTGTCTCCCTTGGTTTATCACTTCATCTGGGTTTCGCTTGGGTGAACATTGGTTAAAGCATTTGCATGATAAGCTTGAGAGGAGCAATTTAGACTTTGTGTAGTTATCATCTAGAAATTGTGGTATGCAAGGAATAAGTGTGATCCGAGGTCGAAGGTAGCAGATCGCCTCTGGGTTTCTCATATGAGTGTTTGGGACATAAGAAAAGAAAATCGTTAGGCTTGCTGGGAGGGGAGGTCCCCAGTGAAGACCCTCCGATGCTTAAGTCAGAGACTAGATCGAGATAGAAGGGTGCGATCTAATAAGTATTTCTAACTGGGTGCAATAAATGTCGTACCTTAAATATTGTCTGACTGGGGTATTTATAGGGCTTACAACACCCACTTGTTCTGACTCATTTGTCACTATCATTCTGATATTTTGCAGGTAATCAATCCCTCCCTATGTGACGAATCCCCTAGGTCGGGTCGCCCTAGGTATTGGGCCAGGGTCCAACCCATTGAGATATCAGATATGGACCTTAGAGCCCATCCGCTTTTTGGGCCTCTCCAGGGGGACACTTTTGCCATTTTTCATAATATTTCATATTACCTCCTCATCGTTAAAGTGGGTGATGGAGAAGGAGGAATCATGCTCATTGCGAGTAGTTAGCTCGGCTCGAATCTGCTACTTAACTTTGTGACAACAAGTTCTGGGTTGTACTCTTCAGCATAAATATGTTGGTACTGCTATTTGGAAGCCTCCACCGAATGGTGCCCTCAAAATTAACTATGATGCGGCCATTTTCCAATAACAAAGAGGTGCAGGAAATGGGGTGGTGGTGCGAAACAGTCCTGGCAGATGCTTACGATGGAAGTCCAACTTCTTCAAGAATATTCTTGACCCGACTCACGCTGAAGCATTGGCAGCTCGGACAACGCTGTTCACGGCTTTAAAATTCCCAAGCATCGCCATTGAGATCGAAGGGACTGTCTTATTGTGATTAGAGATATTAACTTAGGGTCATGGCAGTACTCATTCATTGGCCCATAGATGGTGAGATTAGCAGCATTATCCGTAACAACCCTCAAATTTGTTTCCATTTCATTCGTAGAAATGCTAACTCAGTGGCACATAACCTGTCTAAACTTGCTGTAATGGTGGACTTTGGGAATTATAACCCAGCCACATTAAACAATATCCTTATGTTGGATGGTGTTTCATCCATGGAATAAAATTTCTTTAGACCTAGAAAAAAGTGTGTTTTTTTGCATTGTGCCTCGAAACAATTATTTCTATTTCTTGGTCCTTAAAATTCCTATAAATGTGACGTCCAAAAATTTTTATACATAATTATGGAATTAATTGGTAATTATTTAAGAAATTTAATTAATTAATAAATAATTATAAATTAAATTTTGATCAAATTAAAACTTGAACGGAGTGAATTAGAGCTTTATATAATATTAGTGAGCGACACGTGCGTTGCACGTGGTTCGTATTATCACAATAAAATAGTTCAATTATAATAAAAATAAATATAAATAAAATTAAGGATAGTTTTACTTTTTGTCCCCTAAGTTAGTCACTAAATTATTTTTGGTACCCCATGTTCTTACATCACTAAGTTTGGTCCCAAAATATTTTCAGTGATCAAAATTAGTCCTGGCCGTTAGTTGACTATCTAAACTAATGGAGAGAATTTTTTAGAGGAGGAAAAAAGAGGTAGCAAACCACCATAATGACAAAAAATCACAATCCCTTACCTGGCATAGGAAAAAAAAGTGTGAGACACCATTTTCGGTTAAAAATAACCAATCGAGAGAAATTCACTTTTGGTCCCTAAGTTAGTCACTAAATCAATTTTGGTACTGCATGTTCCGACCTCATCAATTTTAATTCCCAAGTTTTCTGAAATGGTCAAAGTTAGTATTGAACGTTAGTTGACGGGAAAATAACAGTTTTCGTCCTGTAACTTGGGATCTTCCCATTTTTGATCTCATTGATTATGGGATTCTCACTTTTGGTCCCGTATCTTCTAAAACTTAGCACTTTTGGTCCCATGCCAACTTTCTGTTAAATTTTTTAACGAAAAACACCACGTGCTTACCACGTGGCCATTAGGCCTTTACACTTTTGGTCCCATGTGTTATGGGATTCTCACTTTTGGTCCCATATGTTATGGAATTTTCACTTTTGGTCCCATACCTTTCAAAAAGTAACACTTTTGGTCCCATGCACTTAATGGCCACGTGGCACTTTTCATTAAATATCTAACGGAAAGTGTCATGGGATCGAAAGTGCTACATTTTGAAAATTACAGGATCAAAAGTGAAAAGACCCTAAGTTATGGGATGAAAAATGCTATTTCTCCTTAATTGACCACAAAGGCTCCTCCATTAATTTAGACAATCAACTAACGGTTAGGACTAACTTTGATCACTTTAAGAAAACTTAGGGATTGAAATTAATAAGGTTGGAACTTGGAGTAGCAAAAGTGATTTAATGACTAACTCTGGGAACCAAAAATGAAATTATTCCATAAAAATATGTTGACTAAAACTTAATAGGTACTTTATAAATAAAAACGTATAAGTTTTTATAAGGCAAAAAAGGATATAGTTAAAAATAAAATCATATTTTTTCCACTTTATTTATTTGTTTATAGGGTTAAATATATTTTGCACTCATGAACTATGCATGTCGTCGCATTTAGGCCCCTAAAGTATGAAAGGTAACAAAAAGGCCCCTGACAAAATAATTTGACATTGGAAGGACAAAAATGCACTTCTCACTTATCTCCTATATATTTTTTTTATTCCGTAAAGGTATGTTTTATTTTTTCGCCAAAACTACTTTTGGTGATTTTAAATTTTACTCAAATGTTATTTAGAAAATAGTATTTAAAATTTATATTCTTTATTATTTATGTAAATACAAAAAATTTACTAGCGCAATATATGCATATATGTTTTATAAAGTAAATTATTTATGTGAAAAAAGTACCTGTAAATATGTGTAAATACATAAGGCAACCTATAAATCTTTGTTCAGGTATATATATGCATTATATCATATAATTACTCAACCGATTATAGAATATTTGTGACACCCATAAATTTTTATACATAATTATGGGATTAAATGATAATTATTTAAAAAAATTTAGTTAATTAGTAGATATATTATAAATGAAATTGTGATCATATTAAGATTTGAATGGAGTGAATTGGAGCTTGATATAATATTTGGGAGCAAATTATATTAATTAAGAAATTAGAAAAGACGTAATGGGCATTTTGAAAAAAATTATTAAAATTTAAAAAAAAAATAGAAAAAAGGGTGGATAAAGATAGGTGTTGATGCACCCATCTGTTTCCTTTATAAACACGCACACACTACAATAAACACACACAACACATAGTAAAACATACACATTTCGGCAACAAACAGGTACCGAAATTTTTTATTTTAATTAGTTTTAATTTTTATAATTATAGTATTTAATAAGTGCATTTATTAAATATTAATTATACGATTCGATTTAGTGTTTAACCGAAAAATTTTATAAATTTGAGTATTTATAAATTTGTGTTGGGTTAAATGTCTCAATTGAATTAGGGGTGTTATAATTAATGGCTTAAACTGCTTAATTTACTAGATTTAATCATTTATATAATTGATTGGCTTAGTTTAATTGGGCTGAAAATTATATTTGAGAAAATATTATAGAATTATATTTGAAAATGTTATATTTACTAAAGATGAGTATATTTTGAGATAATTAAATCAAAAATTTGTTATTAAGAATGGTAGTTATAATAGGATGAGGGGTTTAATGAAATATTGAGAGATTGGTAAAAAATACATATAAACACTATTTAATTTTTATTCAGAAATTGACATTCTAGATATTAATTATATGCATTATACCTTATGATAGGACACGGGGATAAAGTAGAGGATCGAACGACTTCATATCTACTAACTAAATATGTATAAGGTCGAGGTAAGTAAATAATTAGTGCCGCCTATATATGTTCCTCTTCCTATTAGTGTTGTGTTTATATATGTTTCATTCTTGGTGATATTACTTTTATGTAAGCCTATGATTCGTGCTAGCACTAATCTATTTTGAATTGTATGACTGGTTGATGATTACTTTGAAATGATTATGTCGTGAAAGTGAAATGAGGAAAACATATTGAGATATGCCGTTGGCTGTTTGATATCAGTGTTATGTGCTTGTACGTGAAATATGTTGCTATGTGGTTTTATGTGGCTAGTTGGCTTACAAGAATGGTGATATGTGGAATCGAGGGAGTGATGGAAATTGAATGTAATTATGATACGAATACCCCTTGATGTTGTTGAATAGCCTATGTGGCAAAATGAAATGAAAAGAGTTATGATGCGATATGCAAGAGCTATGATGCAATGTGAAAAAAGCTATGATGCGAAATGAAAAGAGCTATGATGCGAAATGAGATTGATGAGCCTGTGCGGCATGTCAAGGGGATTCATGTATATATATGAATGAATAGTGAGGTTGAGTTGGTGAAGAAAAACACTATATCACCTTTCTGTTAAGCCAACTAGGAAAATACGCGTTTGATTGGTTATCTAACTATGAGATGATTACATGGAGTAATGAAATGAAATGTGCTTGATCAAATTGATTATATTTTATATACATTGCTTATTTTGTCTTGTTGAAACTATATTTGAGGTGTGTATATAGTTGGTGCTGATTATTTACTTATTGAGATGCAGGCTCATCCCTCTGCTAACATTTTTCAGGTGTAGATTTTGTTGTGCCAATTCACGACAATTAGGTCCACGTTTTGCATTCCAGTCAGGTCGGGCCAGTATGCAGTTTTCTCCTCATCATAAATAGAAACAGACGTCTCATTTTGGATTAAAAATGAGAATGGCATGTAAACTAACTATAACAGTTCCATTTTGGTCATACTTGATACATGTATATATGATCTTGTGGATGAGATGATAAATATTCTTGTGGTGATGATGAGACTATTTGTATATATACCCAGCAGGGATTAGATTATGTGTGTAATTATATATATAAACAGAGTTTACATTAAGTGTGATATTTAGGTAGATATAGTCGTAGTGTCGTTAGAGGGTGCTACATTTGGTGGTATCAGGGCAGGGATTAGAGTCTCTAGGGGTATTTAATAATATGTGGTATTATACGTAATATACATTTTGAGTCTAATTAAATTATACATGTGCATTTTATATAGGAAGGAAGCGTCAGGTGAAAAACGCTGCTGGCCCAATTGAGTCATTAGAGTCTGTACAGGGTCATGATCATGCATCTGAACATCAGGGGTTAGAAGCCCAGAATAGAAACGTCCCCTAACAAGAAGTAAATCCTTTTATGCAACAATTCCTAGAGTTTATGCAGAGGATGGCTCCACAACCCCAACCCCAACCACAAGATGTAGTCATTGATAAAAACTATGAGATAGTTAGAAGGCAGGGTGCGAAGGTATTTGCTGGTACAACTATCCTGCAGAAGCAGAAGAATGGTTGAGAAATATGGAAAGAGTTCTAGACCGAATTGAATGCACTTCTGAACAAAAGTTGAGGTATGCGGTGTCTTTATTGGAGAAAGATGCGTTGGTTTGGTGGGAAACTGTTCCAGGGAGTAGGAATCGACCAATCAGTTTTACATGGAATGATTTCTTGAGGGAATTTACTGAGAAGTACACTCCATCGGTCTACAGAAACCGTAAGAAAGTTGAATTCCTTGAGTTAAAGCAAAATGATTTGTCTATTGCCGAGTACGAGCTACAATTTGTGAGGCTATCCAAGTATGCTCCAGAACAGGTAAGTAGTGATGAATTGAGGAGAGACAGATTTGTAAGAGGCCTGAGATACGAGAGAAGATAGCAATTAAACCTCCGAGTTATAGTGCACTTTTGGAAGCAGCGTTGAGAGCTGAAGAGACATCCATAGAAAGGAGTTCTGCTGAACCTAAACGGAAGAAGTGGACAAGTAATCCTAACCTTACAGGTGGACCAAGTGGTGTAGTTTCCTTTAAGAGTTCTAGTTTTCAGAGAGGTGGGTACAGAGGTTGAGGAATGAGTCAAACTAATAGGTCTTCATCAGTGTCTTTGAGCAGAGGCGGGTCTACCTCAGTTGGATTCGGGGGAAGACAGGGTCCAAGCAGATCGTTTAGTGGAAGGTCTATTCCCTCGTGCACGAATTGTGGTAGGAAACACACCGGTAAATGTTGGGGAGTCCAGCCAATCGTATGTTATCGCTGCCACCAACCAGGCCATATTGTCAGGGATTGTCCTACATGGAGAGTTGATGCCACTGGATCTCAAATTTCAGGACCAAGTAGTGTGGGGGAAAATTCGCAATGGTCTAGTACAAGTAGGAGTCGAGGAAGAGGTGGTCGAGGTAGCGGGACTATTTCTACAACATCAACTGGGCATAGTAGTCAGTCTCAGCCACAAGCAAGGGTGTATGCCATCACCAAAGAACAAGCTCCTACTGCACCTGATGTTATTACTGGTTCTTTTTCTATCTGCGATTTTGGTGCGCATGTGTTAATTGATCCAGGATCTACGTGTTCATTTATATTACATGATTTTGCATTATATGTGCATGCTAGTATTGAACAGTTGGGGCATAACTTATGTGTATCTATGCCTACTGACGGGGTTATATTTGTTAATACCATAGTGAGATCTTGTCCAATAGTAGTGGATAGTGTCACACTATATGCAGATTTGGTTGTGATAAACCTTAGGGAGTTTGACGTTATTTTGGGAATGGATTGGTTATCTAATAATCATGCTTTAGTGGATTGTCAAAAGAAAAGAGGTAGCTGTAGAGATTAATGGGCAAATGAAAACAGTTATAGTGGGAGAAAGAAAAGTTATACCTAACTGCTTAATTTCTGTTGTGACTGCTTTTAATTTAATCAAAGCAGGGTGTGAAGCATATCTAGCTAGTGTACGTGATACTACGAATGTCAGTCTGGGTGTGTCAGATGTTCCAATAGTTAGGGAATTTCCTGATGTTTTTCTAGAAGAATTACCTGGGTTACCACCTCATCGAGAAGTGGATTTTGAAATAGAAACCATTCCTGGGGCAGCACCTATCTCGATTGCACCATATAGAATGGCTCCGCTTGAACTGAATGAATTAAAGAAGCAATTAGAAGAATTACTCGATAAGGGGTTTATACGACCAAGTATTTCACCTTGGGGAGCACCGGTATTATTCGTAAAAAAGAAGGATGGGAGTATGAGATTATGTGTTGATTATAGGTAATTGAATCGGATCACAATTAAAAACAAGTATCCTCTGCCACAGATAGATGATCTGCTTGCCCAACTGAAGGGTGCAACAGTGTTTTCTAAAATTGATTTGAGATCAGGTTATTGGCAACTGCGGATTGAAGAAGGATCTATTCCAAAGACAGTTTTACGAACCAGGTATGGCCGTTATGAATTTGTTGTTATGCCATTTCGGTTAATGAATGCCCTTGTTGCTTTCATGTCGTTGATGAACAAAACCTTATAGCCATTCCTTGATCAATTTGTGATTGTGTTTATTTATGATATTCTGATATACTCTACTAGTCACGAGGAACATGAACAACATTTAAGGAAAATTTTACAAATCTTGAGAGAAAAGCAACTGTATGCTAAATTTAGCAAATGTGAATTTTGGATGGAGGAGATTGCTTTCTTAGGGCATGTTGTTTTGAAGCAAGGGGTACAACCTGATCCAGCAAAAGTTAAGGCTATTTTAGAGTGGGAGCCACCTAAAAATGCATCGAAAGTTCCCAATTTTCTGGGATTGGCTGGGTATTATAGAAGATTTGTAAAAGATTTCTCTGTTATTGCGGAACCTTTGACAAATATGTTAAAGAAGAATGCGCCGTTCAACTAGAATAGCATGTGTAATCAGAGTTTTGAAGAGTTGAAGAAAAGACTTACCTCAGCACATATTCTTGCATTGTCATCTGGGAATGGAGGATATGTGGTATATATGATGCTTCACGGCAAGGACTTGGATGTGTCTTGATGCAACATGGAGGGGTTATAGTTTATGCTTCCAGGTAGTTGAGGTCTCATGAACTGAACTATCCAACCCATGATCTGGAATTGGCAGCTATTGTGCATGCAATAAAAATCTGGAGGCATTATCTATATGAAGAAACATTTCAAATATTTACAGAAAGAGTTGAATTTGAGGCAAAGAAGATGGATCGAGCTATTGAAAGAATACGATTATAAGATTGACTATCATCGTGGAAAAGCAAATGTAGTTGCAGATGCTTTAAGTAGAAAGACGGTTGACCAACTAGCAAGTATGATTTGCTATAATGTGGAGTATTTGGCTGCTCCCAGAGCAATGAATGTGAGCTTTAGCGTTGGTGATGATATTTTATTTGCTACTTTTGAAACTGAAGCCCTCCCTTAGGACAAAATTAAGAATGCACAGAATAGTGATCCGTATTTGCAGAAAATGAAAGCCAAGGTAAAAGAAGGAAAGAACGATCAATATGTAATACAGGAAGATGGTATGTTATTAAATGGGAAGCGTATGGGTGTGCCGAATGTAGAGGAATTGAGAACGGAGATCATGCACGAGGTGCACTATGCACCGTATGCGATGCATCCTGGCAGTACCAAGATGTATCGAGACTTGAGACCCTACTATTGGTGGCCAACAATGAAGAAAGATGTCGCGGAGTTCGTGGCTAGATGTTTAACTTGTCAGCAGGTTAAAGCAGAACACCAAGCACCAGCCGGTAAACTTCATCCTTTATCTATACCTGAATGAAAATGGGAAAAGATTACAATGGATTTTGTCATTGGATTACCACGTACTTTCAGGAAACATGATGCTATTTGGGTGATCGTGGATAGATTGACTAAATCTGCTCATTTTTTGCCAATAAGACCATGATTCTTTGGATAAGTTGGCTGAGTAGTATGTTTTGGAAATTGTGAGATTACATGGAATTCCTATTTCTATAGTCTCCGACAGAGATCCTTGGTTTACTTCTCATTTTTTGGGAAGCTTGCAAAGGGCATTAGGTACAAGCTTGCACTCCAGTACGGCGTTTCATCCTCAAACAGATGGACAATAAGAAAAGACCATTCAAACATTAGAAGACATGATGAGAGCCTGCGTAATTGAGTTTAGAGGAAACTGGGATGATCATTTACCACTGATGGAATTTGCATATAATAATAGTTTTCATTCTTGTATTAGTATGGCTCCGTATGAAGCCTTGTATCGAAGAAAATGCTGAAGTCCAATCTGTTGGGATGTTGAAGGATTTAGACAACTTGAGGGGCCCAAATTAGTCCAAGAAACGGTGGATAAGGTACAAATAGTCAAAAAGTGTTTGAAGGCAGCTCAAGATCGGCAGAAGAGTTATGTCTACAAGCATCGCAGAGAGATGGAATATGATGTGGGGCAAAAAGTTTTTCTGAAAGTATCACCATAGAGGGGAATCTTAAGATTCCGTAAGCAACGAAAGTTACGTCCAAGATATATTGGCCCGTATGAAGTTATCGAGCCAGTCGGACCACTAGCTTATCGATTAGCATTACCAGCAGAGTTGTCTCAGATACATAATGTGTTCCATGTGTCCATGTTACATCGATGTCGATCTGATCCTAGTCATATCTTGCGTGAACCGGAGATAGAAATATCAGAGGGATTAACGTACATAGAGGAACCAACAGAAATTTTGAACCGGAGTATAAAGAAGTTGGGAAATAAAAAAATACCTATGGTGAAGGTAAAATGGAGTCATCACTCTCCCAGAGAAGCCACTTGGGAGGTTGAAGAGAGTATGACAGAGAAGTATCCATATTTATTCTCTGAGCCGGTACGTTAATTAAATTTTGGGGACGAAATTTTTATTAGGAGGGGAGAATTGTGATGCCCACAAACTATTGTACATAATTATGGGATTAAATGGTAATTATTTAAAAAAATTAGTTAATTAGTAGATATATTATAGATTAAATTGTGATCATATTAAGACTTGAACGGAGTGAATTGGAGCTTTATATAATATTTGGAAGCTAATTATATTAATTAAGAAATTAGAAAGAATGTAATGAGTATTTTGAAAATTTTTATTAAAATTTAAAAAAAAAATAAAAAAAAAAGAGTGGATAAAGATGGGTGCTGACGCACCCATCTGTTTCCTTTATAAACACACACACACAACACATAGTAAAACACACACACATTTCGGTAACAAACAGGTACAAAATTTTTTTATTTTAATTAGTTTTAATTTATATAATTATAGTATTTAATAAGTGCATTTATTAAATATTAATTATACGATTCGATTTACTGTTTAACCAAAAAATTTTATGAATTTGAGTATTTATAAATTTGTGCATGGTTAAATGTCTCAATTGAATTAGGGGTGTTATAATTAATGGCTTAAACTGCTTAATTTACTAGATTTAATCATTTATATAATTGATTGGCTTAGATTAATCGGGCTGAAAATTACATTTGAGAAAATATTATAGAATTATATTTGAAAATGTTTGTGAATGGTTTTGTGTATGTAGAGTTCTTGAATTCAAAATTCAACCTCTCTTGTCAACTTCCAAAGCAACCTACATACACACACCGCTATCTACATAACCATGCACCATTATAGCAAATAAAACCACCCACCAAACCATATAAAGGCTGGTCACATGTGCCTCACATGTGGAGGATTTTAATTACTCCTTCAGTTGCTATAAATTGTATTTTTCCATGGACTAGGACTACTAGTCTTGGACTTTTATTTAATCTAATTAAATTAAGTCCAAACAAAGTCCATTTGGAATTAATCAATCCAATTAATCTCAATCCAATTGAAGCCCAAAAGTTTATTTAATCCAATTAAATAAACATAAGTCCAAACTCTAATTAATTGACCCAATCAATTAATTAAGCCAAACCCGATAAATTAATCAAATTAATTTATAGGTTCTAAGTCCAAAAATTAACTAATCCAATTAATTAATTTTTGGACCATACATCAAATGAATTTTTCAATAAATGATCCAATCATTTATTTTTATCCTTGAATTAATTTAATGTCATTAAATTGATTCGCCTCTTCTAGAATTAATTCCAAATTAATTCTACCAATTCCATAGTGATTTGAGTGTGACTTTAGATTTACCCTCAGCTAGACTTGGGCTTGTGTCCAACACAATTGATCAATTAAATCCAATTTAATTAACTATTTTTCAATTAACCATTAATCAGAAAACGCCCGTCACCATGAGTGGCCGTCTAGCAACGGTTCATGGTACTAGAGACTAGGTGAATGTTGGCATGAACATTTAGGCTCTCGAGTTCCATACGAGTACGGTCCTTCCATCATCCGTCTCTCGGTCTAAGTCTAGGGCATGGAATTATGCGTCGGATCCTATCCTCGACTAGACAACTATGCTTAATAACTTCAGACACATTTGCTCTATTGATCGACGTAGGAAACCATTTCCTACTCGACCAATCGTTGTGGCCACAAACTTAGAGCGCATAGAGGACTCGTCTATCATATACTAACAGGTGACGGATCCTATCTTGGAATAAATCATTCTCAATACATATTCCGACTGCACTGGATAAGGCTTATGATGAATGTATCCCAGATACGGACATCTCTTGCCAGATCCTAGATACAACCATCAAATTGAAGGACAAGCGGATCCGCCCGGGAGCGCGAGCGGAAGCGAGAAAGCGAGAAACGGTGCGTAAATTTAAATCTAATTTAAATAAACGAATCCCAAGGGGTGTACCCTTGGGTGCTCAACCGGGCGTTCGATGTAGGATGTGTAAATATTAGAAACATATATTTAAACACATAGGGTATAGATGTATATTAAATCAATCAAAGCGTAGTAAAACCGTTACCTTTGATTGTTTAGCGTGTGCTCCCGGCTACTTGCGTTGTTCCTTCTCCGGAATGCTCACGAAATCCACACGTATGGATTCTCCAAAGGTGATCCACACCACACCGGAAGAAATGCACGTTCTTCTTGCTAGAAAAGAACGGGTTTAAGAACGAATCGGTTTAAGAGAAGAACACTATGAATTAGTGCTCTCTCAAACTTAATTTGTTCTTCCTCTTGATTAAAAACAAAGTGAAGAACACAAGTGAAAAAGGGGGAGGAAAAACCGTGAGTTAGAGAGGGAGAGGAGATCCGATTTTTGTCTTCTTTTTTTCCTAGAAAAAGATGAATAATGAATCCCTTATGCTTGGTGTTGTATATTCTAATATATATACATAATTAATGTGATTATTGGAATGTGTCTAGGTTCATCCAAGGATGTCTAGATTCATTCCAATCAATCACCATCAATTCTTCAATCAAGCCTACCAAAATTTATGGTATGATGAAATCATACCAAAAGCGAAGAACTTGATTGGAGTTGATTTGTCTCTTTCCAAAAGAGATAAGTCAACATACCACCTACCATAAAACATGGCTGATATTGCTTCCTCCAAGGGAGCATCTCGGCCATGTTTAATTAAGGGAAGAAGTCCAACTTCTTCCTATTCTAAAATAGGAATTATTTCTCCCCTCGGGTAAAATTTAACAGACCGAATTTTGTCGTAATCCAATTACGACGAACCCAACATTAAATCCAATTTAATGTCCATTTAAATTATTCCCGTTGATCTTTTAATCCAATTAGAAGATCCAACGTCTCAACGTCTCAACTTCCATATTTAATCGAAAATCCAATTTACCGATTAAACGAAGGCCCGATACAATATCGGCCCGTCCATCCAATGGACTTTCCCTTAAGTAATCCAGTTACTTATTTATTCTTCGAGATTGACTCCAAGTCGATCTCTCAACCTCCTCGGTGATTTGTGTGTGACCCTTTAGGTTCACCCTCAGCTAGACTTGGGCCCGTGTCCCACAAGGGCTCGTTACCATGGGTGGCCGTCTAGCAACGGTCCATGGCACTAGAGACTAGGTGAATTGGCGTGAACATTTAGGCGCCGATTCCGTACGGGTACGATCTTTCCGTCTACCGTCTCTCGGCCTTAGTCTAGGGTATGGAATTGGACGTCGGTTCCCATCCTTGTCTAGGCACCTATGCTTAATACTCGAGATCACGTATGCTTCATGGCGTTGACACAGGAAACCATTCCCTGTTCGACCAACCACTGTGGCCATAGCTCAAACAGCATGAACGTGTCTCCGAGTGCATAGGAGATACCTCTGTCACATACTGACAGGGGACGGATCCTTTTCTTGGAATCCACCATCCTCGCTACACATTCCGACTGCACTGGACAAGGCTTATGATGATCATCTTACAGAATGATCACCTCTCGCCAGATCCAAGATACAGCCGTCCTGTGCACGCAACTGCCATGATTCCTCAAGTCTGAGGATTACTCCCGTACTATCGAAACCGGGAAAATCCAATCATACCGACCAATGCTCCAAGGCTTCAATATGATGATCCCCGCGAGTAAGTCCAGTCGGCTCGATCCTAGTCGACCAACCCATCAAGATCGTGTAGGTGTCCCACGCCTGTCGCCGATGAACCACGACACTCATCCCATGAACACGACTCTTGACGCAAGTCTCAATAGGACTCTCGATGCCCTGTCTCGAGGTCCTCGACTTGGAACATTTCAGACCCAACTCTTAATCAGTTGGTTTCATGACCACCATCCAATGCGTGGCCCAACTGCACGAGTTGTTATCCATGGTCTGTGGGTTTTGTTGCGATATAAGTTAAAATACCGTTTTAACAAATGTGAAATGAGCGCAACAAAGTAAGCACCAGAAGTGACGAATACTCATTTTATTCATCACATAATAATAGTACATTTACATCGAGTTGTATAAAAGTTTACAAATCGCCAAACCTATTGGCTTTCTGGTCACCTATTCTAACACATATGCATGCGGCTGCCATGATTCCTCAAGTCCGAGGACTAATCTCGTACTATCGGAGCTGGGAATTCCAGTCATACCGACCAAGCCTCCAAGGCTTCCATATGACGATTCCCGCGAGTTACATCAGTCAGCTGGCACCCGTGTCAACTAAGCCACTAATATTGCATAGACGTCCAACGTCTGTCGCCGATAAAACATGGCAGTCATCCAATGTATGCAATCCTTAGTGCAAGTTTCTATAGGACCCTCGATGCCCTGTCTCGAGGTCCTCGACTTGGAACGTTTTAGACCAACCCTCAGAAGTTTGTTTCATAGCTGCCATCCAATGCGCATCCCAACTACATAGGTTATCCAATTGGTCGTGGACATTTTTTGTGACGTTGAAACGCCGTTTAACGTAATCAGTAAGCACACATAGTGCCACGATGAATACTTACTATATTCATCAAGTCAATATTACTTTAATAAAGATTACTAAATAGTACAAAACTGCCAATCCAATTGGCTTTCTGGTCACCTATTCTAACAATCTCCCACTTGACCTAAAGCCAATCACCCATGTCGCTCAGACTTATCTGAGCATGAGTAACCTGCCATATCCAGCTCTGTCTTATGGGTCTACTTTATTTCTGCCAAGATGATTCGGTCCAATCGCAATTCACCTCTTCATACTATTGCTCCAAGCAGATGGTACTGTCAAGAATTTTCCTGGATCCATGATGAGATCTCGGTCCTTTAGCTTGCGCTACAACCATGTTGTTATCCTCCAAGGTAACTACTGACTTTGTCGTGCTAGGCACCACACCTAATCATTGGATGTGGTTTTTCATCCAAAACTACTCTCCGGAGCAACTTCTAAAAATGCCATACTTTCAACTTTCATGATCCGTCGTGGTATGCCGCTTGAAATCTTTTCAAGCCACCACCTTACCATTAAGCCGGAATATATGTTCATATTGAGACTAGATATTATTCACATGATCCTAGAGTTAGTATCGCTACAGCCTTCTAAAATCAACTCTCCATAGAACGTGCATTAAGAACACTTCTTTAATCCTTATTCAGGTATTAAAGATTGTTCTCAACAACAGTCTACTGCCTCTTTGGTACACACCCAATGTCCGTCTTTATGCCCAAATCATACACAACATCAAGTCCAATGCACCAAATAACATACTCATGCTGCCTACCGCAAAGATGTAGGGGATGTCAAACATCTAAGCTTCCTCATCAGTCAACCCTAACTTAATCTTGGACAGCTTAACCCTATATATAGGAATTCAATTCGTTTTATGGAGAATTGCGTGAACAACGATCGTGTTTCAGTGTTTCCTAACATCTTAAATTCATTCTAAATGAATAAGACGTTACACACTTTAAACACTAGGAACACAACCAAACTCCCACTAACCCTCAAGCTTGTTACTGATCGAGTCATACCCCCTATGAACTCATGAAAACGAATATTCCAGTTACATGGAGTTTGAATTCCACGTTGCCTCACACGGCTCCAAGCCATTGATTCGATCTAATGTCCAACATTGCTTCTCTATGTCTTTTGGATTGTAATCCAATTGACCAGACCTATCCAAAAACCTGCACCTATCAAATGATGTTTGTTATATCGTACTGAGGTATTGCTCTACTTGATTCACATGGAGCTACTCCTCACACCGGTTATCCTCTGAAATCCAATTTCCCTTGGGACAACACATGAACCTGTGTAAACCTAGTTTGCCTCCCACTAGTCCCTTGACGTATGTAAGACCATCCCACATACTCAAGTACTTTGTAGGATACAGGCTTGCCATGCCATATCCAATATGCCGTCTGGCCCACGATCTTTAGAAAGTGTCATGTTTTACAACTTGGTTATTGTCTTAAGAACGCACCCAGATGAGCCAAGGTAGTTCAGTGAAACACCGATCGAACCATGTCCAACTAGGTTCGATTCCTACCTTATCAGAGAAGTCATTTAGTTGTGGCGCTTCAGGAAGAATTCCACTGTGTGAGAATTCCATTCTCATTTACTTACATTAAGAGCTCTCACTAAATACACCCACTCGATCCAATCGAAGGTTAATTTTGCAACCAGTTCGGTTCCCACTTCAAATCTAATTCCATGAACCTTCCAAAGGTCCTTAGACTTGTGAACCCTCTTCTATTCTTGTGTATTCAGTGACCCACAGGTGTCTGACTAGATCCAATCCAACAGACCACTAGCAAGCATACTTTGTCCTACAAAGAGCTTCTTGGTCTTCTTCCTAGTCAGGAAGGACTTGCAAGCTAGCAGCCTCAAATTGTCTATTTCTAGACTCCTTGAATTTACTAACCTCCTTATCCTATCTAGAGAAATGCGACCTAGCTTTGCATGCCAAATCTGTGAGTTTTTCTTGATTATCCATTTTACCATTTGTTTTGAGCATTCATAATCTAATTATGGGATAGTATTGAAACAATTATGCAAACAACCTAGCAGGCAAGAATAACCATTCTTTGTCAAATAAAAGAAACTTTCATTGATAAAAAAACATGTAATTCTAATTGTCCAACAATAGAAAAACATAATTTGATCATGCTAGGTTACATAATTGTGACCTATCAACTCTATCCTAACATGATCACTGGCTAAGCTTAATTGATCCTATAGCTTTTGTAGCAACAACCCAACAATCTCCTAGCTTTAGAATCATCTCTGTCTTAGCCTTCTACTCCTTCCCATTTCCTGCCAACCATTTGCAGATATGAGCTCTACACCTGGTACCCAATACCCAAGAAGTAGAATAGTAATCATGTTAAAGCTCAAATCAAATGTACCTTGGTCGAAAAGGAGTTTAGGACACTCCCTCTTCCAATTCCCTTTTTCACGGCAATATATACAAAAATCTTTTGCAATCGTTGACTGCCGAACTGCCTTCTTCTTTCCTTTGCCCATGCCTAGCATGGCAACAGGAGTGCTCTGAGCGCTTGTAGTGGCTGATTCTGTCTTACCCTTATTCCTCACCGAACATGTTTATCAACTCATGAAGGTCTTTTTCAAGTCCATACATGTTACAATTAATGATAAACGGGTCAATAGAGGGAGGAAGAGACTGAAGGATCACGTCGATGTACGTCTCTTTTCCAAAATCAACAGGTCTTTGAGCTTCTCCACTAGGGATAGAATCATCACTCCCTGCTGGTGTATAGACGACCCTTCTGTCATCTTAGCTCCAAAAAATGCCTTTGTCGCAGCATATCTAATATGCCGGTCCGATACCACATAAACATCTTTCATGTGGAGCATTATCAGACTGACACCATCCAGCCGATCATACTATTTATGGATCTCATTAGTCATGGATGCCAGTATGATGCTACGGACCTTGTGGTTGTCCTCTTGCAATTCATTGAACGTCAAACGCTCTTCTGACGAGGACCTCTCTGGCAAGATCCGAGGAAGTGGCTTATCCAGAATGTAAGCCTGATTTTCGAAATCGAGGACAATCCTCAGATTTCGCAGCCAATCGTTATAGTTTGTCCCGTAAAATATATTAGTTGAAAGATTGTGGATCGTCCTGGGAAATAGCGCGAATGCGGAAGCGCGGTATAAAATTGAATAACAAAAAATTAAACATGCTTTACGTAAATTAAAGAACACGTTCAAGGGGTGTTCCCTTGAAGTTCCCGGGTGTTCGGTGTATGTCATGAATTAAAAGCATGCAAGAATCATGGAGGCCATAGGGTTTAAAATAAAGAGAGGGACGAAAAATAAATCAGAACCTACCGATTGTCGTTTTCGTCTTCTAACCGGTACTCGCGTTGTTCCCCGATTTGCACCAAATCCCGTATGTGAGATTCTCCAAATTGTAACACGCAATCCACCCACGTATCTTGCACGCCGTGCTAGCGAACGAACAAGTATTTTGGAGAGGATGGATCAATCACACGTTATTAGGTTAACGGGATTAATCCTCCTATATTCGATTGTTCCAAGAACAAAAGAACCAGAAAAATATTCTTGAGAGTGAGAGAGAGGGGCGGACGAGAGGAGAGGGAGAGAGTGCCGAGTTGTAGTGTGTGTGTGTGTGTGTGTGTGTTGGAGTTTCATCATCTCTCTCATGTGGAGGGGCTAGGACTATTTATAGAGGAGGAGTTTAATCCTGTTCAAACTCCAACTCTAGAAGACTAATTTGACTAGGAGTTTGACCTAGTCAAAGTAGTATTTGACCTAGTCAAATTTAATCCAAGCTATCCATCTCTCCTTTTAATCTCAACCATTAATTTAATTTAATGGAATATTTAAAACCTATTTAAATATTTCAAAGGGAAATAAATAAATATAATAAATATAAATATTTATTCTAGTCCCATTAAATTAATTTTCTAATAAATCTAATTTATTAGATTAATCCCTTTTATCTAATAAAAGGAATTAATTCTCTCCAAGAAAATTAAGGACCCGATTAAATCCAATTTAATTATTCCATTTCTCCAATATTTAATTCTAAATTAAATACTTAATGTGTGTGGATTGTGTGTGACTCTTTAGGTTCACCTTTCAGCTAGACTTGATCGGATTCCTAGAATCCGCCCGTTACCATGGATGGCCATCTAGCAACGGTTCATGGCACTAGAGACTAGGTGAATATTCGGGGATGAACATTTAGGCTCTAATAGTACACTTGTCCTTCTGTCTACGGTCTCACCACTTAGGGTCTAGGGCACGGAGAATGCAGGTACCCATTTTGGACCTAAGTGTCAGTCTATCCTTACTAAACGCCGCAAGGGAAACCTTCCCTTCTGTTCAGTTACTGTGGCCACAGATTTTAGAGACAGGACACAGAGCATATGTGAAACTCAACTGTCAATGCCTTTTGACAGGAGACAGATCCTTTCTTGGAAACTACTGTCACTCTGTACACCGGAGCTGCACTAGACATGGCTTATGACTACTCAAGTGTTTCTTGGCAATCTCTCACCATATCTAAGATACAACCCTGACATACAGGTAAACTCAGCAATTCCTCAAGTCAAAGGACTTGACCTGTACTGTTGGAACCGGGAACACACGTCATACCTAGCCGACCCTACTCAAGGTCCTCCGTAAGACGGTTCCGGTGAGTCACCTCAGTCAGCTGCTCCCTAGCAGGCTAACCCACTAACACTGCTTAGACGACCTTCGTCACCCGTCGATGAAATACGACAACAGATGCTTAGTGCAAGTCTCAAGGGGAATCTCGGTACCCATTTTTGAGATTCCTTGACTTGGAGATTTTCGAACTGATTCGGCGAGACTGATTTCATGGACCTATCTCCAAGCGTAGTCCCAGTCCCCGAAATATGTTTTCAGTCCGTGGGCTTTGTTTGCGTAGTGAACAGATATGTATAAAGCAGATAAAGTCAACACAAACAAAGTAATGCCAAATGAATTTCACTTCTTTATTCATTAATAATATATCAAATCCTTTGAAATTGTCTAGACATAGGTTACATTTCGCCTGCCAAGATTGGCTACATGGTCACCTATTCTAACATTAGTCTCATTCAAAATGTAAAGTAGAATTTAGTAGATTATGATAATATTGAATTCAAGTTAAGACTTGGTCTTTACTCATTAACCCCTCCCACTATTTCCTCAAAACACCCACCACTCTCAAGTGGGGTTTTCGGAAAACCATTTCCTAGTGAGCTTGGAGTCCACAAACATAATTCTCCATGCCCCGCTTTTACGATTCACACGGAAAAATAATTTGTGGGAGGTAAGCTATACCATTCTCATCCAATGAGATCCCCAAGATATTTTTCCTTGCCTCTTCACATGATCCCAAGGACTTCAAGCGAATCATGTTACTTAGCGTTAGGCCCGACCCATCAACCAAATGAATATCCCAACTATCGCCCCCACGACTCGTGAGACAGGGAAATAGGAGCATATTCCATTCGTTCACAACAACAGTGCAACTTTCTTCCATTCCAAACGTGCCACGACTCATGAGACCACGAATGAGTGAAAGTAGCTTCCTCACTATATTGCTGTAGATCGAAGGCTTGGAATAACCAAACCATTTGATTTTAATTCCATTTTGGGCCTAATATTTACTTGGACCAACCAAGTGAGAGTTATACTTTATTAAGACCGAGACCTCATAATTATTAGTGTTTTGCATGCTCATGTATTAAACATTTAATGTAAATAGATGCATTCCAAACACATCATACATCAAAGCATTAAAACATTAAACACATGCAAAAGAATCCTAGCACGCCTTTGTTAGGATGATCACAAGTCCGTTCCTAAGTGATCCAATGAGCCCGCAGTGGATCTATAGTCAATCTAGGGTAAGCCTACACTATTACAATTTTTACATCCCATTATCATTCTAATGGGGCCTTGTAAATCCTTCTTTGTTCTTCTTGGGCCTTCTGTCGTGGGCTTTGTCCAACGGACCTCTTTTGGGCCTTCATCTCCATGGAAGCTTATATTTAATAAAATAAAATCTCACAACCTAATCTACTCTCATTACAAGTTAAAAGAAACCCCAATCATATGTTGGGGGGAGTACATTAAAAGATGGCAAGAAAGCTTTATTATTGCAAGGCTAAAAACGATAGAAGGAATAAAAAACAAAGAAGCACGCAGGTCTCACTCAACATAAAATAAACCATACATAGGTCAATGGGCTTTGTAATCATCCATACTGTTTATCCAATAAACAACAATTGCACATTTATATCAAATATAAACACGCCAACAAATAAATAGATTCCATGCATTTATAAATAGATATCCAATATCTAAAAAATAAACATAATAGAATGGAAAAAATATCATATTAATAATGCAACTAAAAATATGGATATCAACTATACATCCAATGTACAAATAATTTTTTTTGTTTGAAAATCATTTCCAAAATAATCTAAGGCATAAAAAATAATTTTAGAAAAATCCAATTTAACTAAAATTAAAATATGCCAAAATTAAGCATTTTATAAAATTAGCAGAAATACAGAAATCAAAATTTTCATGAAAAACGGTGCAAAACGGCCCAGCCATTCAGGCCAGCAGACGGTCGGCCGCATGCGCGCGCGCCATTCAGGCTAGGAGCTGTGAACTGGGCGCGCAGTGCCTACGCCCGGTGCACGCCCGCGCGCGCGCCTTTTGCCCTGTCAGGCGGCCGCTACTGTTTTTCACAATTTTTTTTAAAATTTCTGCTATATAAAAAAAAAAACTGAACCATAATCATGCATTTACAGAAAATCCAATTCTCAAAAATGCATAGATATCCATAATTTCAAAAGCAAAATTAACACATATTATCATGCTTTAAAACCATAAATCATGCTTTTCAAAAGCAATTTAAACATGTTCTTCATGCTTAACATATAATAGCATGTAAATCCTATCGCCACAACACCGGAACCTAGCTCTAATACCACTGAAAGAATCGGGTACAGCCCAGGAACGCAACGAAAGCATAAAAACATAAATTTAAAGCATAATACAAATCTGGTTCAAAGAGGTATTTCCTTTGAAGTTCTCGGACATTCGGTGTATGTCAAAGCATAAATAAAAGAGTAGAAGAATGCTGGACATGTGGCAAAAAGGATATGAACAAAAATACATGAAAACGTAAAGAAAACCAACCTTTGATCATAACACGTAGAACCGGTACGTGCGTTGTTCTCTTTCCCGTTTCTCCTTCCGTTCACTTGGGGATCCAAACTAGAATCCCTCTAATTTTTTCACACTACACTATAGAATATTTCTCTAATCTATTGCTAGATAGAAGTAGAGAAAAGAAGAATAAACACTTCCAAAACAACACTATTGTTTAGTGCCTTTTAGAATATTTTTTAGTTCAACCTTTCCAAAAGGTATGAATACAAAAAGGAGAATATTTTCAGAGATTTTAGAGAGTATTTTGATGGAAAAATTCGTGCAAGACAAGGCCATACAATTTATGTGAATGGTTTTGTGTATGTAGAGTTGTTGAATTCAAAATTCAACTTATCTTGTCAATTTCCAAAGAAACCTACATTCACAAACCAC
Organism: Sesamum alatum; assembly: GCA_034509735.1. Classification (NCBI taxonomy): domain Eukaryota; kingdom Viridiplantae; phylum Streptophyta; class Magnoliopsida; order Lamiales; family Pedaliaceae; genus Sesamum; species Sesamum alatum. The sequence goes on along the minus strand of JACGWO010000001.1, from coordinate 32,113,290 downwards.
TATCTACATAACCATGCACCATTATAGCGAATAAAATCACCCACCAAACCATATAAAGGCTAGTCACAATATCACTAAGACTATGTTGCTCCCCTACTTCCACAAGTTACACTTTTTGAAAGAAATATGTGGATCGTCCGGGGAGATTAACGCGAATAGCGGAAGCGCGAAATAGTGCGTAATAAAAAATTACAAAGCATAATTAAATGGAATTTAAATCATGCATAATATACATAAACGAATCAAGGGGTGTGCCCTTGATTCTCCCGGGCGTTCGGTGTATCTCATGTTCAATAAAGCACAACATGGAGGCCATAGAATTGAAACAAAAAAAAAACGAAATTAAGAACCTACCCGGTTGTAGTTTTGTCTTCGTTCGGCTACATGCATTGTTCCCCGTTTTGCACCAAGATCTCAAGAAGAGACCCTCTAAATCATCTCACTCGCTCCACCGGAAAGGAAACAACCCTTGTGCTAGCAAGAAATTATTTGGGGAGAAGAGACATCGATACACGCTATGAATTAACGCAATCAATGTCTCTTGTGTTCTTAACTTGAATAAAATCAAGAAGAACAAAGTATAATTCTTGGAGATTAAGAAAAGGGCATGGACGAATTTTGAGAGGAAATTGAGAGATGAGAGTTGTAGAGAATAGTAGGTGTGAGTGTGTGTTTTTTAAGTATTTATAGAAGATGGAATTCCTATTCCTTCTCAAACTCTTCCAAAGAGACACACTTTGACTAGGATTTTGACCTAGTCAAATCCTAGTCAATTTAGGCTTTGATTAAGTCAAATTAATCATGGCCCTTCATCTCATCATTCTCTAGATCAAATCTTGTCCATCCATTTTGATGGGTTTTATGGAATGGGCTTTATTTAATTCTAAATTAAATGATCCCATGGACTTTATATTAAAATCCTATTTAATATACTAAGCCCATTAATTAATTAATGGAATGGACTTTATTTAATTCCAAATTAAATAGTCCATGGACTTTATATTAAATCCTATTTAATACCAAGCCCATTAATTAATTCCATAGAATGGGATTATTTAATTCTAAATTAAATAGTCCCATGGACTTTATATTAAAATCCTATTTAATATACTAAGCCCATTAATTAATTAATGGAATGGACTTTATTTAATTCCAAATTAAATAGTCCATGGACTTTATATTAAATCCTATTTAATACCAAGCCCATTAATTAATTAATTCACCCTTTTAATCTAATTAAAAGGAAAGCCCATGCTTTGTAAAATTCATAAATCTAATTTATGAACTCAAGCCCGATTATTCCAAATAATTCATCGAAGCTTGAATCTCCAAGAAGTATAATTTAATTCCATTAAATTAAACCTTCTCCCGGAATTAATTCCAAATTAATTCCCTTTCATTTGGTGTAGCGGGTGTGACTCTTTAGGTTCACCTTTCAGCTAGACTTGGACCTACCTTTTGTTATTTCATAACCAAAGTAGTCCGTTACCATGGGTGGCCATCTAGCAACGGTCCATGGCACTAGAGACTAGGTGAATTTATGGTGTGAACATTTAGGCTCCGAGTTATACGCAGGTGCGGTCCTACCGACGCTCGATACGTACGGGTACGGTCCTACTGTCTCCTGTCTCCCGGCCTTTAGTCTAGGGGTCGGTTCCCATCGTTGACTAGGCAACTATGCATAATGCTCGAGATAGGTTTAACTCGACGTAGGAAATCCTTTCCCACTACATCAAGTGCTATGGCCATAGACTTTGTGAGTCTAAACCATCTCCGAGCGCATAGGAGATCTTGCTGTCATGTCCTTTGACAGGGACAGATCCTATCTTGGAATTCACCGTTCTTACATACTCCGACTGCACTGGACGAGGCTTATGATGACCATGTGATATAATCGGTCAAATTTCACCAGATCCAAGATACAGCCTTAGTATGTAGGGGACTGCCGTGATCCTCAAGTCCGAGGACTAATCCCGTACTATTGGAACTGGGAATACGAGTCATACCGACCAAGCCCGAGTAGCTTCTATATGACGATTCCCGCGAGTCACCTCAGTCGGCCGCTCCCCAGCAGGCCGACCCACTAACACTGCTTAGACGATCCTCGTCACCCGTCGATGAAACACGACAGCAGATGCTTAGTGCAAGTCTCAAATGGATTCTCGATGCCCTGTCTCGAGATTCCTTTGACTTGGAGTATTTCAGACTGATTCGGCGAAACTGATTTCATGAACCTACCTCCAAGCGTAGTTCCAATTTCCCGAAATGTTATTTCAGTCTGTGGGCGTTTGTTGTGACATCGTAACGATGCAAGCAGTAAGTACAACAAACTCATGCCTATGAATCCTTACTACATTCATTAACATAATATTACTTGTTCACAGATTGACGAATGGTTCTCAAAACAGCCAATACCATTGACTTTCTGGTCACCTATTCTAACACTTTTGGTCCCTGAATTTGCCAATTTTGAATAGAATTGGTCCACAGGTAAGTCTTTGTCAAACACTCACGAAATGCTTGTGTAAAGTGTACATAGAAGTGGAAAGAGAGAAAATAGACTTGATTTTGACACCAAAATTAGGTATATAATGTTATTACCAGCAAATTTTGTGTCAAAATCAAGCCTATTTTCCCTCTTCTTCACGTCAGTGTGCTCCTCACATTCGCATGTTCGTTAGTGTTTGATGCAGACTTGAAAGTTGGGACCAATTCTATTCAAAATTGGCAAGTTCATGGATCAAAAGTGTAACTCATGACATGAATTAGACCAAAATCATTTTGTGATATTGTTAAGGGACCAAAAATGTATTTTTCCCCAATTCTGGCTTACCATTTAACTTTTTATGTGTTTGACACCTTAAAAAATACTAATTAAACTTATTAGTAGAAAGAACTCAATAATTTATATTATTAAGGTTATAATACACATTATAAAAAATGTAAGAAACATAAACACATCAAATATATTTGAAGTTTTAAATTTTTATTTTGTTAATATCATTATTCAAGTTTGTATTATGTTAATTATAAAATATATTAAATGAAAATCAGATTAAGGATATTTATTAGAAGATCAAATTGTAAAGTAAGAATTATTTTAAAAAAGTACGATTAAATTAAGTATAAACTTTTCTTTGATCGAGATCTAAATGTTATATACGTATCACTTTTAACGCATTACATAAAATCAAGTCAAGTAAAAAGATTTTTATCATAACCTGTATATTTTCCTATATAGTTAGTAATAAGATTTCTTACTAAATTTATTTAATTAGTTATTAGTTACGAATACAACTCTTTATTATAATTTATTTTTGTTAGAAATCTATCTCAGCTCAACTATGTAAGTAATGAACAACTATAAGACTAATTACAAAATTACTTATTTGTACACATAAATTTATGATTTATTATTATGTGATAAGGATATAATTGGAATAAGGAAGAACATCACAAATCATTCACAGTTTTATAATATACGTAGATTTGGGAGCAAACTATATTAATTAAGAAAATCTGGAGCAACGTAATGGATATTTTGAAAAAATTTATTAATTTTTTTTTTTTAAAAAAAGAGAGGATAATGATGGGTGCTGTCGGCGCACCCATCTTTTTATAAAAATAAACACACACACACCTATACACATTAAACACACACATACACCAACATACACACACAAACACATATTCGGAGGTGGATTAACGGTAAATAAATTTTACTTATAATTTTTTTTTTTTTTTGAACAAAGAAACACCCATATTATATATCAGATGCCACAGGCCAAAACACAATAGAATCCAAGAATCACAGAGCGGATATCAACAGACAATACACATAAAATTAAGCCAAAAATTAACGCCCTGAATTAAAGAGATATAAACTCAGTCCTCCACCGAGTTGTTTGCTGGGAACGCCGCATCGAATGAGAGAAGATAGCTCGTACAAGTAGTGACCACCTCGCCAGGAGAGGATCGAGACTCTTCCATTAAACATTTGTTCCGACAGTAGCACAACCGCCAAGCCACCATTAAAGCAAATCGATACTCCCAAGCTTCCAGATTCCTATGAAGATAATGAACCCAAGACTCCGCACAATCCCCCCAAACAGAAACGACGTTCCACGGCAGATTAGATAGAGCCCATGTCTGACGTGCGAAATCATAATCTAACATGGAGTGCTTAGAATCTTCCTCCTCAACAAAGCAATGAGAACAAGAACATTGGAGCTGCAAATGTCGCCGTTTCAGATTTAACCCAGTCGGTAGGGCTTGTTTACAAAGCCGCCATGCAAAAACCTTGACCTTACCTGACAGTTTCTGTTTCCAGATGAAATCCCAGCCACCACGAGGAACCTCCCCAAGACCTCTAGAACAGGCTCTGATATCTTTGTGTGCCAACTCCACAGAAACATTGTAAGCACTACGCACCGAAAACGACTCAGTTTTGGAGAAATGCCACACTAGGCTGTTAGGAATCGCCATTTGCGGACATGGTAAGGCAGAAATGACTTGAGCATCCTCCGCACAGAAAATAGAGTGAATAAGATCAAGGTTCCAATCATTGCCGTCATTCAAGACAAGCTCAGAAACGCGGGCATTACCTGATAAGATATGAACTGGTGAGAAAGGGCGAAATGTATGAGGACGAGGGATCCAGTTATCAAGCCAAATACGAATGGATTGACCATTGCCAACCCTCCATTGAGATCCCGCAAGCATAATAGGTTGTGCTGCCATGATACTTTTCAAAGTGTAGGATGGTTTGCTGCCCAGTTTCGCTGAAAAGAAATCTAAATAAGGATAATACCGAGCCTTCATGACACGAGAAGAAGAGAGTTAGGTTTAATCACTAACCTCCAAGCTTGATTTGGCCAGCAATGCTAGGTTGAAATGATGTAAACACCGAAACCGCATCCCGCCTTTGTGTTTCCTATCACACAGATTGAACCAAGACACCTAAGGAATCTGTTTTTCCAAATTGCAATTCCACCAAAAATCAGCACAAATAGATTCCAACTCACGCACTAAAGACAATGACAATAAAAAACAACTCATAGCGTACATAGGAATAGACTGTAAGACTGCTTTGATCAAAATTTCACGGCCAACTTGTGAAAGTAATTTCTCTATCCACCCTAAAGTCCTCTTCCAAATTTTGTCACGGATAGAAGCAAAAATAGCTGATTTCGACCGACCCACAACATTCGATAGTCCCAGATATTTCTCAAGCTTAGGGACGAGCTGAATACCTAAAAATTGGGCCAACCTTTGACAGACCTCCGACTCAGTGTTTTTGCTAGAAAAGATTTCTGATTTTTGGTAATTAATAATCTGACCTGAGGCGTCTGAACACCGCTGCAAAATGTTAAGTAAGCGCTGAATAGATGCATCCGTCACCTCACCACATATGAGAGAATCATCTGCAAAAAAAAGGTGAAAGATACGAGGGGCCCCACGAGCAACAACTACGCCTTACAGCGACCTGTCTCGTTTGGCTTCCTGCAACATACTACTAAAAACCTCAGCACAGAGTATAAAAAGGAAAGGAGAAAGGGGATCCCCCTGATGAATACCCCGGCCCGGTTGAACGAGATAAAAGACACCACCATTGAGAACAAACGAGAACGACACAGACGAAACACACAACATAATTAACTCTACAAAATAATGTGCAAACCCCAATTTCCGTAAAAGGCAATCAAGGAAACACCACTCCACCCTGTCGTAAGCTTTGCTCATGTCAAGTTTTAGGGCAAATTGACCAACAGCCCCCGTTCGACAATTTTTTAAAGAATGAGCAATCTCAAATGCCAGGAGAACGTTATCAGAAATTAAACGACCGCCTATGAAGGCTGATTGAGAAGAAGAAACTATTGAATCCATAAACTCAGCAAGTCTATTAGTTATAGCTTTTGAAGCGATTTTATACATCACGTTACACAACCTAATTGGCCGGAAATCTAACATCGATTCTGAAGGACAAGCGGATCCGCCCGGGAGCGCGAGCGGAAGCGAGAAAGCGAGAAAATAGTGCGTAATTTAAATCTAATTTAAATATGCGAATTCAAAGGGGTGTACCCTTGGGTGCTCAACCGGGCGTTTGATGTAGGATGTGTAAATATTGAAAACATATATTTAAACACATAGGGCATAGATATATAAATGAAATCAATCAAAGCGTAATAAACCGGTTACCTTTGATTATTTAGCGTATGCTCCCGGCTACTAGCGTTGTTCCTTCTCCGGAATGCTCACGAAATCCAAACGTATGGATTCTCCAAAGGTGATCCACACCACACCGGAAGAAACACACGTTCTTCTTGCTAGAAAAGAACGGGTTTAGGAAGGAATCGGTTTAAGAGAAGAACACTATGAATTAGTGTTCTCTTAAACTTACTTTGTTCTTCTTCTTGATTAAAAATCAAGTGAAGAACACAAGTGTAAGAGAGGGAGAGAGCACGAAAATTGAGAGAGAGGAGAGGATTTTTTGTCTTCTCTTTTTCCTAGAAAAAGATGAATAATGAATCACTTATGCTTGGTGTTGTATATTCTCATATATATACATAATTAATGTGATTATTGGAATGTGTCTAGGTTCATCCAAGGATGTCTAGATTCATTCCAATCAATCACCATTAATTCTTCAATCAAGCCTACCAAAATTTATGGTATGATCAAATCATACCAAAAGGGAAGAGCTTGATTGGAGTTGATTTGTCTCTTTCCAAAAGAGATAAGTCAACATACCACCTAGCATGAAACATGGCTGATTTTGCTTCCTCCAAGGGAGCATGTTGGCCATGTTTAATTAAGGGAAGAAGTCCAACTTCTTCCTATTCCAAAATAGGAATTATTTCTCCTCTCGGGTATAATTTAACGGACCGAGTTTTATCGTAATCCAATTACGACGAATCCAACATTAAATCCAATTTAATGTCCATTTAAATTATTCCTGTTTATCTTTTAATCCAATTAAAAGATCCAACGTCTCAATGTCTCAACTTTCCATATTTAATCGAAAATCCAATTTACCGATTAAACGAAAGCCCGATACAATATCGGCCCGTCCATCCAATGGACTTTCCCTTAAGTAATCCAATTACTTATTTTTATCCTTCGAGATTGACTCCAAGTCGATCTCTCAACCTCCTCGGTGATTTGTGTGTGACCCTTTAGGTTCACCCTCAACTAGACTTGGGCCCGTGTCCCACAAGGGCCCATTACCATGGGTGGCCGTCTAGCAATGGTCCATGGCACTAGAGACTAGGTGAATTAGCGTGAACATTTAGGCGCCGATTCCGTACGGGTACGATCCTTCCGTCTACCGTCTCCCGGCCTTAGTCTAGGGTATGGAATTGGGCGTCGGTTCCCATCCTTGACTAGGCATCTATGCTTAATACTCGAGACCACGTATGCTTCATTGCGTCGACACAGGAAACCATTCCCTGTTCGACCAACCACTGTGACCACAGCTTCAAACAGCATGAACGTGTCTCCGAGTGCATAGGAGATACCTCTGTCACATACTGACAGGGGACGGATCCTCTTCTTGGAATCCACCGTCCTCGCTACATATTCCGACTGCACTGGACAAGGCTTATGATAATCATCTTACAGAATGATTACCTCTCGCCAGATCCAATATACAACAGTCCTGTGCACGCGACTGCCATGATCCCTCAAGTCTGAGGATTACTCCCGTACTATCGGAACCGGGGAAAACCAATCATACCGACCAAGCCTCCAAGGCTTCCATATGATGATCCCCGCGAGTCAGTCCAGTCGGCTCGACCCCAGTCGACCAACCTATCAAGATCGTGTAGGCGTCCCACGCCTGTCGCCGATGAAACACGGCACTCATCCAATGAACACGACTCTTAACGCAAGTCTCAATAGGACTCTCGATGCCCTGTCTCGAGGTCCTCGACTTGGAACGTTTCAGACCCAACTCTTAATCAGTTGGTTTCATGACCAGCATCCAATGTGTGGCCCAACTGCACGAGTTGTTATCCATGGTCAGTAGGCTTTGTTGCGATATAAGTTAAACACCATTTTAACAAATGTAAGATGAGCGCAACAAAGAAGGTACCATTGGTGACGAATACTCATCTTATTCATCACATAATAATATTACATTTACATCAAGTTGTCAGATAGGTTACAAATCGCCAAACCTATTGGCTTTCTGGTCACCTATTCTAACAGATTCAGGAGATGAAATTTTCGGAATCAACACAACATGTGTGAAATTAAGGTCCGCATCCAAAACATGGTCGTTTAAAAGTCGCAATACGTACCTGGTAATGTCTGGTCCTACAACAGACCAATACGACTGATAAAAAAGCGGGGGAAAGCCATCCGGACCCGGAGAAGTCATTGGAGCCATCGAAAAAAGGGCATGGCGGACCTCATCTTCCGTAAACGGCTGTGTAAAACGAGCGTTCATATCTGACGTGACACGAACCGGGACATCTGTAAGAACAGCCTCCAAATTAGAATGAGAAGGATTACGTGATTTGAAAAGCTCTCAAAAATAAGAACTGACCACACACTCCATATCGCCCACCCGAGACTGCCAACGCCCCGAATGATCACGCAAGCAAGAAATACGGTTCTTACGCTGCCTAGTGGTTGCACGGGCATGGAAAAATTGTGTATTTCGGTCACCCTCCCGAAGCCAAAGGACCTTGGCACGTTGTTTCTGACGAAGTTCATTATCCCGTAGTAACGTGTCCAATTCTAACTATAAAGCAGCACGATAGGAAGATGATTGAGAGGTTAAAGGACCTGAAAAAGAATCAGCAAGAAGGGATTCAAGATACCTAATCCGCTTATCCAGACCACCAAGGGAGTTCATATTCCAGGAGCATAACCGCCAGCGGCAGTCCTGAAGTCGCTGCAAAGAGTTAAACTAATTAGACCGCCCATCGGAGCCTTGCCAGACATCCTGCACAATCCGCCGGCAATCAGACGACTTAGCCCAAAAGGCCTCAAGACGAAATGGCCAATGAGGCAAGAGAGGAGGTTGAGATGAAACTATACCCGCTGTATGCACCAGAAGGGGGCAATGGTCAGAATAATTCAAAGGCAGGTGCTCCACTTGGGCATCCAGAAATAAGACCCGCCAGGAACCATTTCCTAACCCACGGTTCAGACGGCACCGCACAGTGAACGGCACCTCACGCTTATCGCACCAGGTGAAAGGAGCCCCAACATAACCCAAATCCAACAGCTGAATATCCACAACAACCGAACGAAAATCCTGCAGAAGCCAAGACTGAGTGGGCGACAGACTTTGTTTCTCATGAGGATAGAGCATGGCGTTAAAATCACCCCCCACCAGCCAGGGCAACGAGGATTGAGTCTTCAGACGACGTAGCAGAGCCCAAGAATCGTGCCGCCGAGGAATTTCTGGCTCCCCGTAAAAGCCCGTGAAACGCCAAGGGGAAGAGCCTGACTCAACAATAACATCAATATGCCTGTTAGACGTGAAACAACCAATGATTTATCCTATAACAAAATAAGCCCACCGCTCCACCCAACCGAGGAGGGAAACAACCAATGATTTATCCCATAACAAAATAAGCCCACCGCTCCGCCCAACCGCATCAACATGAACACCAAACATGTTGCGCTGGCTTTTTACATGATCCACTCGAGCCTTCCTGCATTTAGATTCAATAAGAAATACCAGAGAGGGAGTATGGGTACGGATTAACCCAAACAAGTGCCGAACTATCCCGAGACCCCCTAGCCCATGACAGTTCCAGATAAGGCAATTCATAATGCGCGGTGGGACTGCCTCGCAGTCGCCGCCGATGAAAGCTCCGGCGAGCTGTCCAAAGGGCCGCCCTCTACTTGCTTTTTAAACGGCCGACCGGACACACTATATGCAATAGACCGAGGCAATTTCCGCTTGGTCGCAAGCCCACCCCCACGGGGCCGCCCACGCCTGCCAGTCGCTGTCGGGCCATTCTCGCCCGCCGAGAACCGAAAGGATGGAAGAGAACAAACATCGCCGCTCTGGGCCACATTCAAAGGTACCTCGATAAGATTAAAATCAGTCTGAATAGCAGGAAACGACGGAGGCCACTGGACAGATTCAGGGCGAAGACCGTTGTGCATCATCGGAACAACAACATCCACCCAGGGCGGAGAGAGAGATGTATGAAGCGTATGAGGAATTGGGGGAGAAGATACTGTCTCCAGCGTCTTCCCAAGCTCACTAGTAGTAATGGGCTCAGGTACAGATAGGCTGGGCGGATCTAGGAGAACACATGTTGGGCCTGCAGCATTTGAAGACAAAGGCCGCAAATCAGGAGATTAGATGGCCGAGCACATTGGGCTGGAATGAAATTCACTGGGCTTGGCGAGGGGGCTCAAACATGTGCCAGCACCAAGTGATGGGAATGCATCAAAGCAAGGGACCTTTGTAGCTGGACCAGAACCAAACGAACCAAACACAGCCACACCCCGGACCCATCGCCTGCAGCCACTCGGATCTGAGCCAGCCTACACAGGCGATGACAAGCCACAAAATGGACGAACCACCGTCGGCCGAATAGAGGTAGATTCGGCTGACGAAAGACCAGCAAAAGAATTTTCATGCAACCACGGACCGTACGGAGCATGGGTACCAGGATCAATAAAGCCATCAGAAAAATGTAGGTCACATAACTGCTGAATGTGGCCGAGCCTACCGCATAGATAACAAAAATTCGGTACACGTTCATAGGTGAATCGAACCACCACTGAAGAATCATTGTGAAGACGGACGCGAAGTGCCCTTTTCAATGGCACCGTGACATTGAGTAAAACCCGAATGCGAAGTGACTCCTGCCAAGTAATACAATCCTCAATATTTGAGTCATCCTCCCAAGCCCCAACCTTACTACCGATTGAACGGGCTGTAGCCATTGTACACAACCCATAAGGAATACCATGGACACGGACGTAAAAAGGGCACCAATCTAGCGACACAGTTTCTGGGGACTTGTCCGAGGACAGCGGCTGAAGAATGAGTAGATTGCGATCGAATGTCCACGGCCGGAGGGCAAGAGTGCGCCTCAGATCGACAATATGATGGAAAACAAAATAGTATCTGTAATCCGAAAAATGGCGAATGTCAACCCCCTGGGAAGGCCGAAGAAGGTTGAGAAAAGTGCGTGTAAGAGCATCAAAGTTGGCCGGCCGAGGACTAAGAAGACGTCCAACCAGCGTAAGACGAAACTGGTTGGAAGGAAGGGGAATATCACCCAGAAGAAACACGCCTTCTTCCTCTTCCTCCGTAAGAGATAAAGCCGAACCCAATTCGAGCAAAGCACCATCCATAGGATCCTGAGAACATAAGACAAAAACCACAGAAACTGAACAAGAATGAACCAAACATTGACAAGAGCAAACACTAAACACCCCTAATGCCGAGGATGCCCCACTCCCATCACTGGAGAGACCTGAAAAACTGACCAATAACCGCTGGAAAACTACCAAACAGCAGCAACTGCACATAACAGCCACAAAGAGTTTCTCTACTATATCCTAATTCCTAAAGGGGGAGACCTTATAAATTTGAGTATTTATAAATTAGTGATCGGTTACATGTCTCAATTGAACTAGGGGTGTTATAGTCAATGATTTAAACTACTTAATTTAGTAGATTTAACCATTTTTATAATTGATTTGCTTAATTTAATCGGGTTGGAAGTTATATTTGAGAAATTGATAGAAAATTAGATAGAGATTGTAGACAAATTAAATTTGTGCCCACTGGCAAAAGGATCAAATATTCCAAATAAAGCAAGTGCAAGTCAATATGAAAATAAAATTGCATCTTGCAAATATGGAAGCAAATGATGAAGGGCCAATCAAATCGCGCCACTTCATCAAGTAAATATGGAAAAGTCTTCTACCCTACAACTATAGCTAGGTTATCTACACAATTGAAGACACACACAAACACAATTGAAAGCACAAGCAAAATCCTCTCAAGCACAAATCAAGAATATCCACGGAGTTCAAGCAAAGTTCAAGGTGTTCGTCGTGGAAATCATCCAAATCCAACGTTTCATCCAAGAACAAGTCCAAGGACCCGCGGATTAACGTTATCAAAGCACAAATCGACCTTGGCGGAAGATCAAAACTGCAATTCCACCAAGAAACGCAAAGAGTTCAAGTCACGTTTTCCAAAATTATAGCGTTTAATTCGGGAATAAGTCAAAAGACCCCCCAATTAATGTTATTGAAGATCCATGTCAACGTCAAAGGAGATCAAAACGTCAAGTTCCACCTTCGAAGTTGTCGAAATTAAAGATTGCGAAGAATCAGATGCTTAAATTAGAGATTTCGCACCCACAAAACATTTTATTAAAATTCAATAATCATTTGTAATAATCACTTGGAATAATAAGGCATTCTACCTCCCTCCTTATGTACTCCCCCCGGGTTTTCGCTGGGGTTTCTATTTTTAATATGTAATGAGAGTAGACTAGGAGTGAGGTTTCTATTTTTGTAATTGGTGGAGAAGAAGGAAGGACCACATGGAGAGCCCAGACGGGAGGTCCCTTGGAGTTTTCCATGAAGTGAAGAAAGAGAAAAGAGACCAAGGCCCATCAGCATGATGATTGGGTTACTATTAATGTAATGGTATAGGACCAACCCTATATTGACCATAGATCCACTGCGGGCTCAGTGGGTCGCATAGGATTCGGGCTCGTGATCATCCAACAGGGGCGTGCTAGGCTTTAATTTTGCATGTGGTTATTATGATGGATGAATGGTTTTTTTTTATTTATCATATAACTGCTATGGATGGTTTAATTTACGCATTATGGATGGATGTGTGAATGTTTATTTATTTGAGATCTCGGTCATTTACTACTCTCACATTGGTTGGACCAATGTCAAAAATATTAGACCCTAGACAAAATGGACATGAACTCTAGGAGTTTGTCCATGCCTTGCAATCCATGGCATAGTGAGGAAGCTGTTTTAGGTTAATAGCGTGGTCTCACGAGTCGTGGCACGTTATTGTACTTAAAGGAAGCTACACTATGTCATGAACGAAAAATGGGCTACTACTACCTGTCTCACGAGTCGTGGGGGTACCAGTAGGTCTGTGGCTCGGTCGATTGGGTTGGGTCTAACGCCCAATTAGCATGATTCGCGTGGAGTCCTCGGGATCATGTGAAACGGTGAGGCAATAATCTTGGGAATCTCGTGGAACGAGAATGGTATGGAATACCTCCCACAGGATCTTTTCCATGCGAATCGTAAAAGCGGGGTATGGGAAAAATCGCTGTGGATCACAAGCCCACTAGAAAAGGATTTCCCGAAAATCACGTTTGAGAGTACCGTATTTTCGTATAAATAGTGGGAGGATTAAATGACTAAAGACCAAGCATTTAATTATTTTTATCAAACCACCGTCTTTTATTTTCTGCTGATCGTGCGCTGTTTTCTAAATGTAGATTTAAAAATGTCTAAGAACCCACTTTCAACCATTCTTGAGACAAACAAATTCAATAGAACAAATTACAACGACTGGTTGCGCAATCTAAGGATAGTCCTAGATTACAAGAACCAAGGCTACGTCATGGACGAGCCTCTCCCTAGGACCTTGCCGGAAGGATCCACGCCAGAAGAACGTGAGACGTTCGAGACTTGGCATAAGGATAACTGGAAGGTCCGTAGCGTCATACTTGCTTCGATGACCAATAAGATTCAGAAGCAATATGAAAGGCTAGACGATGTCCCTTCCATTATGGCTCGCCTTAAGGATTGCTATGCAGTCCCGGACCGGCATACTAGGTATGTCGCGACAAATGCGTTCTTTGGAACTCAAATGACAGAAGGATCCTCTGTACAAGAGCACGGGGTTAAAATGCTTACCCTGGTGGAAAAGCTCGAGGACCTAAAGGCAGGTCTCGATAATGAAACGTACATAGATGTGATCCTTCATTCACTCCCACCCTCCTTTGACCAATTTATCATCAACTACAACATGAACGCACTTAAGAAGGGCATTCATGAGTTGATTAATATATTGGTGCAATACGAGGCAACGGCTAAGAAGTCCACGCCTTCAGTATTGTTTGGAGGTGCTTCGACTTCCAATACGAAAGGCAAAGGGGCCGGACGTTGGAAGAAGAAGAAAGGGAAGGGAAAGGCCGTCAAAGCAGCTACGAACACTAAGAGTGTTCCCATTGCCAAAAAGGGAAAGGCAAAGGAAAGGGAAAGGTTGTCTCAACTGCCGTGAGAAAGGGCATTGGAAGAGAGAGTGCCCCAAACTCTTCTCGAACCAAGGTATTTATGTGATTGAGGTTAATATGGTCACTAATTCTGCCTCTTGGGTATTAGATACCGGCTGTGGAGCTCACATCTGCAATGACTTGCAGGTGTTGAAAAGAAGCAGAAAATTGGGTAGCGGGGACATGATCCTGAAGCTTGGGAATAGCAAGGCCATCTCGGCAGAAGCAGTAGGATCCGCTACTCTAGTGATTAGTGATAGTATTAGCATAGATTTAGAGCAAGTTTATTTTGTATCTAGTATGATTAAAAACATCATTTCCATTCCATTGTTTGACAATAGTGGTTATGAGTTTAGAATCAATAAAAATTGCTTTTATTTGATGAGGTGTGGAATTGCTCATCTACTTGGTACATTGCATAATGGGCTCTATATCTTGCAACAAACGAATTTTGTTCTCAACACTCAACACAAACGAAAATTAGATAATAACGGGAACGCACGTCTGTGGCACGCTAGGCTAGGTCACATATCCCAAGATAGGATGAAAAGGTTGGTAGACTCAAAGAACCTAGAGGTTGGGGACTTGAGTGATCTACCAACTTGTGAATCCTGTCTAAGAGGGAAAATGACCAAGAAGCCCTTTGTAGGACAAAGCAGGCTTGCCACAGGTCTGTTGGCCTTGGTCCATACAGACGTATGTGGACCACTAAGGACGCAGGCCCGAGGTGGGTTCTCCTACTTCATAACCTTTACCGATGATCATTCACGGTATGGTTATGTTTACCTAATGAGGTACAAGTCTGAAGCTCTTGAGAGGTTTAAAGAATTCAGACTTGAAGTGGAGAACCAGACCAACTGCAAAATTAAAGTCCTACGGTCAGACCGAGGCGGTGAATACCTTAGTACGGAGTTCCTAAATTATCTAAAAGAACATGGTATAATATCAGAATGGACACCTCCCGGAACACAACAATTAAATGGTGTCTCTGAAAGGAGGAATCGAACCCTGTTGGACATGGTTCGGTCCATGATGAGTTTTACCAGATTGCCCTTATCCTTTTGGGGCTATGCACTAGAAACGGCAGCCAAATGTTGAATTTGGCGCCTACTAGTTCATTGACCCAAACGCCATATGAGATATGGCACGGCAGGCCTGCGTCCTACAACTACTTGAGAGTGTGGGGTAGCCCCGAATACGTGCAGAGGTTAGTGGGAAATAAGCTAGAATCTAGGTCTAGCTTATGCAGGTTCGTTGGATACCCTAAGGAAACTGCGGGTTATTACTTCTATGACCCCTTGGAACAAAAAGTGTTTGTTTCAAGAAATGTAGTATTCTTGGAGTAAGGCTTCCCAGAGGATGTCCAACCTGATGAGCTGATCCTTGAGGAATCAAGTGATGGAGTACAGCCATCAGAGGTAGCCGCGGAACCCTCACTCAGAGGATTCAGGATAGACAGCCGAAGGGCTGACCAACCTCGAGAAGTCCAACATGCTAGGCATGAAGGACAGCCTCAAGAACAGCCAGCCCCGGTTCCTGAACCGCCGGCTCCGATACAGTCAGCGCCCACAGTTACCACTAACGTTCCCGTTCTCCGTAGGTCCACTAGAGAGTCCAGACCTCTAGTGAGATATGGCTTTCTAGGAGCGACCGATCTTTTGGATAACAATCCTAAGACATATGGAGAAGCGATGTCTGACATTGACTCCGGGAAATGGCTTGAGGCCATGAAAACCGAAATGGACTCCATGAGCGAGAACCAAGTCTGGAGTCTTGTAGATCCACCGAAAGGTGTTAAGCCAGTGGGCTGTAAGTGGGTCTACAAGCGCAAACTTGGCGTTGATGGAGAAGTCACAACCTTTAAGGCTAGGCTTGTAGCTAAGGGATACACTAAACGACCCGGGGTCGATTTTGAGGATACCTACTAGCCAGTAGCCATGGCTAAGTCCATTCGGATCCTGCTCGCCATAGCAGCATGGTATGACTATGAGATATGGTAGATGGACGTGAAAACGGCCTTCCTCAACGGTTTTGTTGAAGAAGAGATCTATATGGATCAGCCGGAGGGTTTCACGGTAACTGGAGAAAGAACATAAAGTTTGTCATCTCCAGAAGTCCATCTATGGCCTCAAACAAGCATCCCGAAGTTGGAACATTCGATTTGATGAAGTAATACGGGGTTATGACTTCATCAAAAATGAATCCGATACTTGTGTATACAAGAGGGTCAGTGGGAGCTCAATAGTGTTCCTAGTGCTTTATGTGGATGAGATTCTACTCATTGGTAATGACGTTAGAATGTTAGGAAACACAAAAGCATGGTTGTCAACCCAGTTTTCCATGAAGGACTTGGGTGAAGCCTCCTACATCCTAGGCATCCAGATTGTCAGGGACAGATCTAAAAGGATGTTAGGACTCACCAAAAACTCGTATATGGAGAAAGTCCTAAAGAGATATCGAATGGACAACTTCAAACGAGGATTCCTTCCCATGAGGCATGGGATCAAGTTGTCCAAGAAACAGTCCGCACAGACTGATGAGGAACTTGAATGGATGAAAGTCATCCCCCATGCTTCTGCCGTAGGTAGCATCCAATATGCGGTCCACTGCACTAGGCCTGACATTGCGTACGCTTTGAGCGTAACAAGCAGATATCAGTCCTGCGCAGGAGAGGCACATTGGAATGCTGTTAAGGGCATCCTTAAGTACCTAAGGAGGACTAAGGAAATGTTCCTAGTCTATGGCAATGGAGAACAATTCTGGAAGGCTTTAGCGACACTAGCTTTCAGTCTGATGACGATGATGCCAAGTCCCAATCTGGTTACGTATTCAAACTCAATGGAGGAGTAGTGGCTTGGAAAAGTTCCAAGCAAGCAACCACTGCTGACTCCACTACAGAGGCTGAATACATAGCAGCTTCAGAAGCTGCTAAGGAAGCGGTTTGGATGAGAAACTACATCTAAGAATTGGGTGTGGTGCCTAGCATCGCCGAGCCTGTTGTCATCTTCTGTGATAACAACGGTGCAATAGCGCAAGCAAAGGAACCGAGATCTCATCACCGTTCCAAACACATTCTTAGACGCTACCATCTTCTTAGAGAAATGGTAGGAAGAGGTGACGTCCGGGTGGACCGAGTCAACTCAGCAGACAACACAGCAGATCCGCTGACAAAGCCTATGTCGCAGAGCGCTCATACGCAACATCTTGAGAAGATGGGGATTAGACATATGGGCGACTGGCTTTAAAGGTCAAGTGGGAGATTGTTAGAATAGGTCACCATGTAAGCCAATTTTGGCAGGAATATGTAACCTATGTCTAGACAATTTCAGGTGTCTAATAAAACATTTATGAATAAAGAAGTGAAAGTTCATATGGCAACACTTTGTTTACGTTCACTTATATCTGCTATTACATATCTGTTCACTACGCAAACAAAGCCCACGGACTGAGAATCGATTTCGGGGACTGGGACTACGCTTGTAGGTAGGTCCATGAAATCAGTCTTACCGAATCAGTCCGGAAATCTCCAAGTCAAGGAATCTCGAAAATGGGTACCGGGATTCCCTTTGAGACTTGCACTAAGCATCTGCTGTCGTATTTCATCGACGGGTGACGAAGGTCGTCTAAGAAGTGTTAGAGGGTCAGCATGCTAGGAAGCAGCTGACTGAGGTAACTCGCGGGAACCGTCTTACGGAGGACCTTGAGTATGGTCAGCAAGGTATGACGTGTATTCCCGGTTCCAATGGTACAGGTCAAGTCCTTTGACTTGAGGAACTGCTGAGTTTACCTGTACATCAGGTCTGTATCTTAGATATGGTGAGAGATTGCCGAAATACTCTTGAGTAGTCATAAGCCATGTCTAGTGCAGCTCGGGTGTACAGAGTGACAGTAGTTTCCAAGAAAGGATCTGTCTCCTGTCAAAAGGCATTGACAGTTGAGTCTCATGAATGCTCTGTGGCCACAGTAACTAAACAGAAGGGAAAGGTTTCCCTTGCGGCGTTTAGTAAGGACAGACCGACACTTAGGTCCAAAATGGGTACCTGTATTTTCCGTGCCCTAGACTCTAAGTGATGAGACCGAAGACAGAAGGACAAGTGTACTGTTAGAGCCTAAATGTTCATCCCCAATCATTTCACCTAGTCTCTAGTGCCATGGACCGTTGCTAGATGGCCACCCATGGTAACGGACGGATTCTAGGAATCTGACCAAGTCTAGCTGAAAGGTGAACCTAAAGAGTCACACACTATCCACACACACTTAGTATTTAATTTGGAGTTAAATATTGGAGTAAAGGAATGATTAAATTGGATTTAATCGGGTCCTATATTTTCTTGGACAAATTAATTCCTTCTATTTGATAAAGGGAATTAAATTAATAAATTGGATTTATTAAGGGAATTAATTTAATGGGCCTAGAATAAGTATTAATATTTATTTATTATATTTATTTGTCCTTTTGGAATATTTAATAGGATTTAAATATTCCATTAAATTAAATTAATGGTTGAGATTTAATGGGAGAGATCAAAGGCTAGGATTGAATTTGACAAGGCCAAGTTCTACTTTGACTAGGTCAAAATCCTAGCCAAATTAAGCTTTTAAAGAGGTGGAGTTTAAAGAGGATTAAACTCTTCCTCTATATATATCCCTAACCTTGCACCTTTTGAAGGATGATGAAATTCCAACACACACACAACACACACTCGTCTCTCTCCCTCTTACCTCTCGTCCGCCCCCTCTCTCTCTACAAGAAATATATTTTCTTGTTCTTTTGTTCTTGGAACACTATAACATTGATGAATCAATACCGTTAATTCATAACGTGTTGTTGATTCATCCACTCCAAAAATCATACTTGTTCGTTGCTAGCACGACGTGCAAGATACGTGGGTGGATCGTGTGTCACGATTTGGAGGGTCTCAAGAACGAGATCTTGGTACAAAACGGGGAACAACGCGTGTAGCCGTTGAAGACGAAAACGACAACGGGTAGGTCTCGTTTTAATTTTTCGTCTCTTTTTATTTTTTCTCCCTATGGCCTTCATGACTATTGCATGTTCTTTATATCATGAGATACACCGAACACCGGGGAATCTCAAGGATACACCCCTTGAGCGTGTTCTTTATTTATTAAAGCATGCTTTAAATTTTCGTATTTTATTTTACATCGTGCTTCCGCATTCGCGCAATTTCCCGAGACGATCCACGATTCCTTTCACGTAAGATGGTTCCCGCGAATCAACTCAGTCAGCTGCTCCCTAGCAGGCTAACCCACTAACACTGCTTAGACGACCTTCGTCACCCGTCGATGAAATACGACAGCAGATGCTTAGTGCAAGTCATAAGGGGAATCTCGGTACCCATTTTCGAGATTCCTTGACTTGGAGATTTCCGGACTGATTCGGCGGGACTGATTTCATTGACCTACCTCCAAGCGCAGTCCCAGTCCCTGAAATACATTTTCAGTCCGTGGGCTTTGTTTGCGTAGTGAACAGATATGTAATGCAGAAAAGTGAACACAGACAAAGTAATGCCAAATGAATTTCACTTCTTTATTCATTAATAATTTATCAAATCCCTGAAATTGTCTAGACATACGTTACATTTTGCCTACCAAGATTGGCTACATGGTCACCTATTCGAACAGAAATAAAATCGCATCTTGCAAATATGGAAGCAAATGACGAAGGGCCAATCAAATCGCGCCACTTCATCAAGTAAATATGGAAAAGTCTTCTACCCTACAACTATAAATAGGGGTTCTCTACACAATTGAAGACACACAAAAACACAATTGAAAGCACAAGCAAGAGAGCATTCAAGAAGCTTCAAAATCCTCTCAAGTACAAATCAAGAAAATCCACGGCGTTCAAGAAAAGTTCAAGGTGTTCGTCGCGGAAATCATCCAAATCCAATGTTTAATTCGAGAACAAGTGAAAGGACCCACGGATTAACGTTACCAAAGCACAAATCCACCTTGGCGGAAGATCAGAACTGCATTCCACAAAGAAACACAAAGAGTTCAAGTCAAGTCTTTCAAAAATTATAGCGTTTAATTCGGGAATAAGTCAAAAGATCCCCAATTAACGTTATTGAAGATCTAAGTCAACATCAAAGGAGATCAAAACTTCAAGTTCCACCTACGAAGTTGCCGAAATTGAAGATTGCGAAGAATCAGAAGTTTAAATTAGAGATTTCGCACCCACAAAACATTTGATTAAAATTCAATAATCATTTGTAATATGTTTTCTTGTTTCAATAAATTCAGAAACATGAAATTTGCGTTACAGGGATATTAGAAAATTACATTTGAGAAATATTAGAATGTTATATTTGAATGTATTACATTTATTAGAAAGGAATATAAGAGTTTTGAGATAATATAATCTAAGAATTATTATTAAGAATGGTAGCTATAAAAGACGAGGGGTTAATGAAATAGAATCCTATGAATTGATTAACAAACTATACATATCTGGGGAGCTAGGTTGCATAGTAATTTTAAAGAAATGGAACGAATATATAAATTTTAATAGAAATGAAATATTGAGAGATTGGTGAAATATATATATATAAATACTATATAATATTCTATTTAAAAATTGACATTCTAGATATTGATTATACACATTGTAACTTATTATAGATACAGGAACATAGTAGAGGACTGAAACACTTCTTATCTGCTAATTGAATCGGGGTAAGTAAATAATTAGTGTTGTCTATATATGTTCCTTTTCCTGTCAGTGATGTGTAAGTACATAATTAGTACTATCTGTATGTGTGTTCTTTCATTGTGATACTACCTTGATGTAAATCTATTATTCGTGCTAGAATTAATCTATTTTGAATTCTATGAGTTATTGGGCATTTAATTTGAACGATTAATGTTGTGAAAATGAAATGATGAAAAGTATTGAAATATTCTATTTGTTGAATGATGTGTTACTGGTACTTGCAAATGAAAATATGTTGGTATGGGCTTTTACTTGACTAGTTTGCTTACAAGAACGGTGATATGAAAAATGAAGGAGTGATAAAAGTTATATGCAATTGTGATATGAATACCACTTGATGATATTGAAAAGCCTGTATGAAAAAATGAAATGAAAAGGGCTATGATGCGATATGAAAGGGCTATGATGCGATATGAAAAGAGCTATGATGCAAAATGAAAAAGTGCTTTGATGCGAAATGAGATTGATGAGCTTGTGTGGCATATCAAGAGGATTCATATATATAATAAATAGTGAAGTTGAGTTGGTGGAGGAAAACACTACATCACCTTTCTGGTAAGCCGACTAGTAAAAGACGGGTTTGATTGATTGTCTTGTTATGACATGATTATGTGGAGAAATGAAATAAAACGTATTTGATCGAATTGATTATATATTATATATGTTGCTTATTTTTGTCTTGTTTGAAACTATATTTGATGTACATGTATAGGTGGTGCCGACTATTTACTTATTGAGTTGCAGGCTCATTCCTCTGCTAATATTTACAGGTTTAGATCTTTTCGAGTCTACTGACTGAGGGCTAGATCACAGTTTTGGCATTTCAGTCACGTCGGGCTAGTATGTTGTTTTATCCTCGTTTGTCAATAAAAATAGAAATCATGTCTTGTTAGGTTGTTTAAAAACATTAAAATGAGGACAACTTGTGAACAAGTCAATTTCATTTTGGTGGTGCTTGATATATATATATATATATATAAGATCTTGTGGATGAGCTATTAGATATGCTTGTTGTGATGATGAGACTACGGGCATATATACTCAGCAGGGATTGGATTATATGTATAATTATATATATAAATCGAATTTACATTAATTGGGATATTTAAGGGAGATACAATCGAAGTGTTAGAATAGGTGACCAGAAAGCCAATTGGATTGGCGGTTTTGGGAACTATTCATCAATCTTTATTAATAAAATATTATCCTGATGAATAGAGTAAGTATTCATCACTGGCACTGTGTTTGTTGTGCTTACTACTAACGTAGAACGACGTTTAACCGTCACAACAAATGCCCACAGACCAATTTGATAACCCATGTAGTTGGACTGCGCATTGGATGGCGGCTATGAAACCAACTTCTGAGGGTTGGTCTGAAACATTACAGGTCGAGGACCTCAAGACTGGTCATCTAGTGTCTTATTGAGACTTGCACTAAGTATTGCATTCACTGGGTGAGTGCCGAGTTTCATCGGCGACAGACGAAAGTCGTCTATGCAATTTTAGTGGGTTAGTTGACAAGGTGGTCGACTGACTGAAGTGACTCGCGAGAATCATCATATGGAAGTGAAGGACAAGCGGATCCGCCCGGGAGCGCGAGCGGAAGCGAGAAAAGGCGAGATAAGTGCGTAAATTTAAATAAAATTCAAAATACGCGAATCCAAGGGGTGTACCTTGGGTGCTCAACCGGGCATTCGATGTAGGATGTGTAAATATTAAAACATATATTTAAACACATAGGGCATAGATATATAAATGGAATCAATCAAAGCGTAATAAACCGTTACCTTTGATTGTTTAGCGTATGCTCCCGGCTACTAGCGTTGTTCCTTCTCCGGAATGCTCACGAAATCCAAACGTATGGATTCTCCAAAGGTGATCCACACCACACCGGAAGAAACACACGTTCTTCTTGCTAGAAAAGAACGGGTTTAGGAAGGAATCGGTTTAAGAGAAGAACACTATGAATTAGTGTTCTCTTAAACTTACTTTGTTCTTCTTCTTGATTCAAAATCAAGTGAAGAACACAAGTGTAAGAGAGGGACGGAGCACGAAAATTGAGAGAGAGGAGAGGATTTTTGTCTTCTCTTTTTCCTAGAAAAAGATGAATAATGAATCACTTATGCTTGGTGTTGTATATTCTAATATATATACATAATTAATGTGATTATTGGAATGTGTCTAGGTTCATCCAAGGATGTCTAGATTCATTCCAATCAATCACCATCAATTCTTCAATCAAGCCTACCAAAATTTATGGTATGATCAAATCATACCAAAAGGGAAGAGCTTGATTGGAGTTGATTTGTCTCTTTCCAAAAGAGACAAGTCAACATACCACCTAGCATGAAACATGGCTGATTTTGCTTCCTCCAAGGGAGCATGTCGGCCATATTTAATTAAGGGAAGAAGTCCAACTTCTTTCTATTCCAAATTAGGAATTATTTCTCCTCTCGGGTATAATTTAACGGCCCGGGTTTTATCGTAATCCAATTACGACGAACCCAATATTAAATCCAATTTAATGTCCACTTAAATTATTCCCGTTGATCTTTTAATCCAATTAAAAGATCCAACGTCTCAACATCTCAACTTTCCATATTTAATCGAAAATCCAATTTACCGATTAAATGAAAGCCCGATACAATATCGGCTCGTCCATCCAATGGACTTTCCCTTAAGTAATCCAATTACTTATTTTATCCTTCGAGACTGACTCCAAGTCGATCTCTCAACCTCCTCTGTGATTTGTGTGTGACCCTTTAGGTTCACCCTCAACTAGACTTGGGCCCGTGTGCCACAAGGGCCCGTTACCATGGGTGGCCGTCTAGCAACGGTCCATGGCACTAGAGACAGGTGAATTGGCGTGAGCATTTAGGCGCCGATTCCGTACGGGTACGATCCTTCCGTCTACCGTCTCCCGGCCTTAGACTATCAGAACCGGGGAATCCAATCATACCGACCAAGCCTCCAAGGCTTCCATATGATGATCCCCGCGAGTCAGTCCAGTCGGCTCGACCCCAGTCGACCAACCCATCAAGATCGTGTAGGCGTCCCACGCCTGTCGCCGATGAAACACGGCACTCATCCAATGAACACGACTCTTGACGCAAGTCTCAATAGGACTCTCGATGCCCTATCTCGAGGTCCTCGACTTGGAACGTTTCAGACCCAACTCTTAATCAGTTGGTTTCATGACCACCATCCAATGCGTGGCCCAACTGCACGAGTTGTTATCCATGGTCTGTGGGCTTTGTTGCGATATAAGTTAAACACCATTTTAACAAATGTAAGATGAGCGCAACAAAGAAGGTACCATTGGTGATGAATACTCAACTTATTCATCACATAATAATATTACATTCACATCAAGTTGTCGGATAGGTCACAAATTGCCAAACCTATTGGCTTTCTGGTCACCTATTCCAACAATCTTCCACTTGACCTAAAGCCAATCACCCATTGACCTCGAACCTCTTATTCAGATGGTGAGTATGGGCAACTTGCGACATGGGCTTAGCAAGTGGATCTGCTATGTTTTCTGCGGAGCTGACTCGGTCCAACCGAACGTCACTCCTGCTATCCATCTCTCTACGTAGATGGTAGCGTCTAAGAATATGCTTGGATCGTGATGAGATCTCGGTTCCTTTGCTAGCGCTATCGTCCCGTTGTTATCATAAAAGATAATTACAGGCTTAGCAATGCTAGGTACTACATCCAACCTTGGATGTAGCTCATCAACCAAACCACTCCTTAGCAGCTTCCAAAGCCGCTATGTATTCAAAACTCTATGGTGGAGTCCGCCGTGGTAGCCTACTTGGAACCCTTCCAAGTAACCACGCCACCATTAAGTCTGAACACATAACCAGACTGAGACTTGGCATCATCGTCATCCGACTGGAAGCTAGCGTCGCTGTAGCCTTCCAGTATCAACTCTCCACTGCCGTAGATCAAGAACATGTCCTTAGTCCTTTTTCAGGTACTTCAGGATAGTCTTGACTGCACTCCAGTGTGCCTCCCGGCACACGACTGATATCGACTTGTTACGCTCAAAGCGAAAGCCACATCAGGTCTAGTGCATTGAACAACATACTGTATGTTGCCTACGGCTGAAGCATAGGGGATGTCCAACATCCGTTTAAGCTCCTCATCAGTCTTAGGAGACTGCTTCTTGGATAACTTAATTCCATGCCTCATAGGAAGGAATCCTCGTTTTGAGTTCTCCATCTTGAATCTCTTCAAGACTTTCTCAATGTACGAGGACTGGGCCATTCCTAACATCCTTTTTAGATCTATCCCTGTAGATCTTGATGCCAAGGATGTAGGATGCCTCACCCATATCCTTCATGGAGAATTGTGTTGAGAACCAAGCTTTAGTGGTACCCAACATCTTAGCATCATTCCCAATGAGCAAGATGTCATCCACGTAAAGCACCAGAAACGCAACTGAGCTCCCACTGATCTTCTTGTATACACAAGGATCGGACTCGTTCTTGACGAAATCATATCCCCGTATGACTTCATCAAAACGTATGTTCCAGCTTCGGGTTTAACCCCTTTTGGTGGATTTGCTAGGGTCCAAATCTTGTTTGTACCCATCGAGTCCATCTCGGATTTCATGGCCTCAAGCCACTTGTCCGAATCGATGTCCGACATCGCTTCTCCGTACATCTTTGGATCATTATCCAACTGACCGGTCAGGCCCAGAAATCCATACCTATCAGGTGCATGGGATACTCTGGCCGACCTACGGAGGACTGGAACAATATCAGTGGGAACCGCTGGCTCAGATGTCACTGCACCTCATGGGGTACCTCACTTGATTCCTCAAGGAGTACCTCATCGCTTTGACTATCCGATGGAAAACCTTTTTCCAAGAACACTGCGTTTCGCGAGACAAAAACCTTTGCTCGGAGGGATCATAGAAATATACCCCGCAGTTTCTTTTGGATAGCGGATAAACCTGCATAACCTAGACCTCGAGTCCAGTTTTATCTCCCACTAATCTCTTGACATATGCGGGGCAACCCCACACTTTCAAGTATTTGTAGGAGGCAGGCTTGCCGTGCCACATCTCATATGGCGTCTGGGATACCCTTTTAGATGGCGCCAAGTTCAAAACTTTGGCCGCCGTCTCAAAGAGCGTATCCCCAGAAGGAAAGGGGTAGTTCGGTAAAAACTCATCATGGATCGCACCATGTCCAACAAGGTCCGATTCCTCCTTTCAGACACACCGTTAGCTGCGGTGTTCCAGGAGGGGTCCACTGAGAGAGAATCCCATTCTCTTTTAGATAATCAGTAAACTCACCACTCAAATACTCTCCACCTCGGTCCGACCGAAGGGCTTTGATCTTTCGACCGGTTTGGTTCTCTACTTCAAGTCTGTATTCCTTAAACCTTCCAAAGGCTTCAGACTTGTACCTCATCAGGTAAACATAACCATACCGTGAGTGATCATCGGTAAATGTTATGAAGTACGAGTACCACCTCTAGCCTGAGTATTTAGTGGACCACAGACATCTGTATGGATCAAATCCAACAGACCATTGGCTAGCGTACTTTGTCCAACAAAGGGTTTCTTGGTCATCTTTCCCTTTAGACAGGATTCGCAGGTCGGTAGGTTGTCCAAATCGTCTATTTCTAGACTCTTTGAGTCCACCAATCTTCTTATCCTATCTTTAGAGATATGACCTAACCTCGCATGCGATATCTGTGCGTTATGATCATCATGTTTTCGTTTTTGTTCTGCAGTCATAATCCAATTAGACTGTTGAAGTATGTACAGACCGTTGACCAATGTACCAAGCAAATGAGAAATACCATCTTTGATAATGAAAAAAAAAAAGTTTTTATTGATGGTAAATTCATATCCCTCCTTATCAAGGACCGGGATGGAAACAAATGTTTTTAAATCATGCTAGGTACATAGAAACAGTCGTTCAGTACAATCCTAACATGACTACTAATGGCTAACTCTAGTGATCCTACGGCCTCCGCAGCAACGGCCTTGCCATCGCCTAGCCTTAGGATCATCTCATCCTTGGTTAGCCTTCTGCTTCTTTGCAGTGCCTGCAAATCATTGCAGATGTGAGCACCACACCCGGTATCCAATACCCATGAAGCAGAATTAGTAATCATATTAACTTCAACCACAAACACACCTGGGTTGGAGAGGAGTTGTGGGCACTCCCTCTTCCAATGCCCTTTCCCTTGGCAATGCATGCAGACATCATTTGCCTTGGACCGCTGAGAACCACGGGCCTTTCCTTTCCCTTTGCTCGGTCCAACCGGAGCAACAGGGACGCCCGATAGCGTGAGCAGGGGCCACAACCGTCTTCCTTTGCCCTTCTTCCTCTTCCAGCGTCCGGCCCTCTTGCCATTCACCTTGGAGGTCGAAGCCTCTCCTATCAATACCGCCGGCGCCGACTTGTGGGTCGTTGCCATCGTATTGGACCCAGCATGTTGATCAACTCATGAATAGACTTCTCAAGTCCGTTCATGTTGTAGTTTACAACAAACGGGGTCATAGGATGGAGGAAGCGACTGGAGGATCACGTCAATGTACGTGTCATTGTTAAGCCCAGCTTTAAGGTCCTCGAGTTTCTCCACTAGGGAGAGCATCTTGACCCCATGACTCTGTAACAGACGCTCCTTCAGCGAGCTTGGTGCCAAAGAATGCTTTTGTGGCGGCGTATCTAATATGCCTATCCGGAACCGCATAAACCTCGTTCATGCGGAGCATTATGGCGGAGACGTTGTCCAGCCTCTCATACTGCTTCTGGATGTCGTTAGACATCGAAGCCAGTATGATACTGCGTACTTTCCGGTTGTCCTCATGCCATTTCTCGAACGTCAAACGTTCTTCAGGCGTGGACCCTCCGGTAAGTTGCTCGGTGGCGGCTCGTCCAAGACGTAGCCTTGGTTCTCAAAACCGAGGACAATCCTCAGGTTTCTCAGCCAGTCCGAGTAGTTCGTTCCGTTGAATTTGTTAGTCTCAAGAATCATGGTTAACGGGTTCTTAGACATATCTACATTAATGAAAATGTAAAGCAGAAATTAGCAGATGATGGTAATATTATTGTTCAAGTTGAAGACTTGGTCTTTTAGTCTTTAACCCTCCCACTATTTATACGAAAGTCCGCCACTCTCAAGCGGAGTTTCGGGAAACCATTTCCTAGTGGGCTTGGGATCCACAAGCGTAATCTCCATGCCCCGCTTTTACGATTCACATGAAGAAGACCTCGTGGGAGATATCCAATATCATTCTCATCCAATGAGATTCCCAAGATATTTTGCCTCACCTATTCGCATGGTTCCGAGGACTCCAAGCGAACCATGTTACTCAGTGTTAGGCCCGACCCATCAACCAAATCATACCTCAAACTGTCGCCCCCCACGACTCGTGAGACAGGGAAACAGCGAGCGCAGTCTTTTTGTTCACAATAATAGTGCAGCTTTCCCTTATTCCAAGTGTGCCACGACTCGTGAGACCACACTTGGGTAGTGGTAGCTTTCTCACCACATTGCTGTGGATGGAAGGCTCGGACAGACCAAAATACCATTTTGATCCAAGTCCGTTCTGGGCCTAATATTTAATTTGGTCAACCAAATGAGAGTTTGTGTATGACCGAGACCTCATCACATTATTGTGTTTTAGCATGCATAAATATCCAATATTTAAAGCGATAAATAAATACGCCGCATGCAGAAAACATAGCATACCCCTGTTAGGATGATCACAAGCCCAACCTATGCGACCCACTGAGCCCGCAGTGAGTGTATGGTCTGTCTAGGGTGGTCCTAAATTATTACAATAGTAATATACCCATTGTCATTCCAATGGGCCTTGTAGTGCTCTTGTTTCACGCCTTGGATGCTCCTCCTTGGGGTCTCCGACTCCAATTGCTTGTTAAAATTGAAACCTCACCAATCCTATCTACTCTCATTACAACTGAAATTAATACATCGGTAATAAAGAAAACAAGCCTTAACATCATGAGGCTGAAAATACGGGAGATGATAGTCCAAAAACAAGAGGCACGCAGGCCCCACCCAACAGAAAATAAATAAACATTCATTCATCCATACACAAGGTCTAGGGCTTTGTGATCATCCCATGTTGATTCCATCAACTCACATAACATAATTATTCCAAATAATCATGCATAAATAACCAATGGATATTCCAAATATCCAAGTGATGTCCAACATCACAAAAGCATAAATATATAAATAATATGCAAAATTCAAATTTTAAATTTAATGGACATTTTACACAATGCATCCAATCCATGTATTAATCCAAATTATTTAAGCAAATTTAATTCAAGGAATAATCCAATTATCCCAAAATCAAAAATGCAAAATTAATATATTTTTAGAATATTGTGCAGAAAATACAGAAAATCGAATTTTCTGGAAAAAGTCGAAAAACGGCACAAAACGGCCCAGCCGTTGTGCTGGCCGGCCGCGCGCGCGCCGCGCAGGCAGCAAGCCTGCGCGCCCTGCGCGCGCGCGCGCTGTGCCGCGCGCTGGCCCTCGGCCAGCAGCGGCCGGCTGCGCACAGCGCGCGCGCGCGCCCGCCTGCGCGCGGCACTGCCGGCCCGACCAAATTTTTTTTTTTTTTTTTTTTTTTGTTTTTCAAAACTGTTTCAGCACAATAAATTAATATTATTCTGAAAATAAGCATGCAATTTTAGATCCAATCTAACAAAATTAAGCATGCCAAAAGTCATTAAAATCAAACAATTGAATCATCATATTATTCACATATTTATGTAATCTAACATGCCAATAAAGCATTTAAAAGCAAGTAGATCATGCAAACACATAGATCTATGCCCTTTACATCGAACCGGGCTCTGATACCACTTGAAGGACAAGCGGATCCGCCCGGGAGCGCGAGCGGAAGCGAGAAAAGGCGAGATAAGTGCGTAAATTTAAATAAAATTCAAAAATACGCGAATCCCAAGGGGTGTACCCTTGGGTGCTCAACTGGGCGTTCGATGTAGGATGTGTAAATATTAAAACATATATTTAAACACATAGGGCATAGATATATAAATGGAATCAATCAAAGCGTAATAAACCGTTACCTTTGATTGTTTAGCGTATGCTCCCGGCTACTAGCGTTGTTCCTTCTCCAGAATGCTCACGAAATCCAAACGTATGGATTCTCCAAAGGTGATCCACACCACACCGGAAGAAACACACGTTCTTCTTGCTAGAAAAGAACGGGTTTAGGAAGGAATCGGTTTAAGAGAAGAACACTATGAATTAGTGTTCTCTTAAACTTACTTTGTTCTTCTTCTTGATTAAAAATCAAGTGAAGAACACAAGTGTAAGAGAGGGAGAGAGCACGAAAAATTGAGAGAGAGGAGAGGATTTTTGTCTTCTCTTTTTCCTAGAAAAAGATGAATAATGAATCACTTATGCTTGGTGTTGTATATTCTAATATATATACATAATTAATGTGATTATTGGAATGTGTCTAGGTTCATCCAAGGATGTCTAGATTCATTCCAATCAATCACCATTAATTCTTCAATCAAGCCTACCAAAATTTATGGTATGATCAAATCATACCAAAAGGGAAGAGCTTGATTGGAGTTGATTTGTCTCTTTCCAAAAGAGAAAGTCAACATACACCTAGCATGAAACATGGCTGATTTTGCTTCCTCCAAGGGAGCATGTTGGCCATGTTTAATTAAGGGAAGAAGTCCAACTTCTTCCTATTCCAAAATAGGAATTATTTCTCCTCTCGGGTATAATTTAACGGCTGGAGTTTTATCGTAATCCAATTACGACGAACCCAACATTAAATCCAATTTAATGTCCATCTTAAATTATTCCTCGTTTATCTTTTAATCCAATTAAAAGATCCAACGTCTCAATGTCTCAACTTTCCATATTTAATCGAAAATCCAATTTACCGATTAAACGAAAGCCCGATACAATATCGGCCCGTCCATCCAATGGACTTTCCCTTAAGTAATCCAATTACTTATTTTTATCCTTCGAGATTGACTCCAAGTCGATCTCTCAACTCCTCGGTGATTTGTGTGTGACCCTTTAGGTTCACCCTCACTAGACTTGGGCCCGTGTCCACAAGGGCCCATTACCATGGGTGGCCGTTCTAGCAATGGTCCATGGCACTAGAGACTAGGTGAATTAGCGTGAACATTTAGGCGCCGATTCCGTACGGGTACGATCCTTCCGTCTACCGTCTCCCGGCCTTTAGTCTAGGGTATGGAATTGGGCGTCGGTTCCATCCTTGACTAGGCATCTATGCTTAATACTCGAGACTACGTATGCTTCATTGGCATCGACACAGGAAACCATTCCCTGTTCGACCAACCACTGTGGCCACAGCTTCAAACAGCATGTACGTGTCTCGAGTGCATAGGAGATACCTCTGTCATATACTGACAAGGGGACGGATCCTCTTCTTGGAATCCACCGTCCTCGCTACACATTCCGACTGCACTGGACAAGGCTTATAATGATCATCTTACAGAATGATCACCTCTCGCCAGATCCAAGATACAGCCGTCCTGTGCACGTGACTGCCATGATTCCTCAAGTCTGAGGATTACTCCCGTACTATCAGAACCGGGAATCCAATCATACCGACCAAGCCTCCAAGGCTTCCATATGATGATCCCCGCGAGTCAGTCCTGTCGGCTCGACCCCAGTCGACCAACCCATCAAGATCGTGTAGGCGTCCCACGCCTGTCGCCGATGAAACACGGCACTCATCCAATGAACATGACTCTTGACGCAAGTCTCAATAGGACTCTCGATGCCTATCTCGAGGTCCTCGACTTGGAACGTTTCAGACCCAACTCTTAATCAGTTGGTTTCATGACCACCATCCAATGCGTGGCCCAACTGCACGAGTTGTTATCCATGGTCTGTGGGCTTTGTTGCGATATAAGTTAAACACCATTTTAACAAATGTAAGATGAGCGCAACAAAGAAGGTACCATTGGTGATGAATACTCATCTTATTCATCACATAATAATATTACATTCACATCAAGTTGTCGGATAGGTCAAAATTGCCAAACCTATTGGCTTTCTGGTCACCTATTCCAACAGGAAGCCTTGGAAGCTTGGTCAGTATGACTGGAATTCCTGGTTCCGATATTACGGGATTAGTCCTCAGACTTGAGGAATCATAGCAGTCACGTGCATATGAAGACTATATCTTGAATTTGGCGAGAGGTGATCATTCTATAAGATGGTCATTATAAGCCTTGTCCAGTGCAGTTAGAATGTGTAGTGAGGACGGTGGATTCCAAGATAGGATCTGTCCCCTGTCATCCCCTATGCTTCTGCCGTAGGTAGCATCCAATATGCGGTCCATTGCACCAGGCCTGACATTGCATACGCTTTGAGCGTGACAAGCAGATATCAGTCCTGTGCAGGAGAGGCACATTGGAATGCCGTTAAGGGCATCCTTAAAGTACCTTAGGAGGACTAAGGAAAATGTTCTTGGTCTATGGCAATGGAGAACTAATTCTGGAAGGCTTTAGCGACGCTAGCTTCCAGTCTGATGATGATGATGCCAAGTCTCAAATCGGGGTATGTATTCAAACTCAACGGAGGAGTAGTGGCTTGGAAAAGTTCCAAGCAAGCAACCACTGCTGACTCCACCACTGAGGCTGAATACATAGCAGCTTCAGAAGCTTGCTAAGGAAGCAGTTGGATGAGAAACTACATCAAGAGTTGGGTGTGGTGCCTAGCATCGCGAGCCTGTTGTCATCTCTGTGATAACAACGGTGCAATAGTGCAAGCAAAGAACCGAGATCTCATCACCGTTCCAACACATTCTTAGACGCTACCATCTTCTTAGAGAAATGGTAGGAAGAGGTGACGTTCGGATGGACCGAGTCAACTCAGCAGACAACACAGCAGACCCGCTGACAAAGCCTATGTCGCACGAGTGCTCATCATACGCAACATCTGAGAAGATGGGGATTAGGCATATGGGTGATTGGCTTTTAAAGGTCAAGTGGGAGATTGTTAGAATAGGTGACCATGTAAGCCAACTTTGGCGGGTATTATATGTAACTATGTCCTAGACAATTATAGGTGTTTGATGAAATCATTAATGAATAAAGAAGTGAATTTAATTTGCATTACTTTGTTTGTGTTCACTTATATCTGTTTTCTATATCTGTTCACTACGCAAAACAAAGAACCCACGGACTGAGAAATCAATTTCGGGGACTGGGACTACGCTTGGAGGTAGGTCCATGGAATCAGTCTTCCGAAATCAGTCCGGAAATCTCCAAGTCAAGGAATCCCGAAAATGGGTACTGGGATTCCATTTGAGACTTGCACTAAGCACCTGCTGTCGTGTTTCATCGACGGGTGACGAGGGTCGTCTAAGCAGTGTTAGTGGGTTAGCATGCGAGGACGCAGCTGACTGAGGTGACTCGCCGGGAACCGTCTACGGAGGACCTTGAGTATGGTCAGCAAGGTATGACGTGTTATTCCCGGTTCCAACGGTACAGGTCAAGTCCCTTTGACTTGAGGAATTGCTGAGTTTACTGTACATAGGGCTGTATCTTAGATATGGTGAGAGATTGCCAGAATTCTCTTGGTAGTCATAAGCCATGTCTAGTGCACTTCTGGTGTGCAAAGTGACAGTAGTTTCCAAGAAAGGATCTGTCTCCTGTCTAATAGGTTTTGGCAGTTGAGTCTCATGTATCCTCTAGGTCTTGTCCCTAAACTGTGGCCACAGTGACTGAATAGAAGGAAGGATTCCCTTGCGGCGTTTAGTGAGGACAGACCGACACTTAGGTCCAAAATGGGTACCTGCATTTTTCGTGCCCTAGACTCTAAGTGAAATGAGACCGAAGACAGAAGGACAAGTGTACTGTTAGAGCCTAAATGTTCATCCCCTGAATATTTCACCTAGTCTCTAGTGCCATGGACCGTTGCTAGATGGCCACCCATGGTAACGGAAGGATTCTAGGAATCCGACCAAGTCTAGCTGGAAAGGGTGAACCTAAAGAGTCACACACTATCCACACACATTTAGATATTTAATTAAGAATTAAATATTGGAGTGAAGGAATGATTAAATTGGATTTAATCGGGTCCTTTATTTTTCTTGGAGAAATAATTCCTTCTATTAGATATAAGGAATTAAATTGATAAATTAGATTTATCAAAAGGGATTTATTTAATGGGCTTAAAATAATATTTATATTTATTTTAGCCTCTTGGAAATATTTAAATAGGTTTTAAATATTCCATTAAATTAAATTAAATCAACGGTTGAGGTCAATGGGAGAGATGGATGGCTAGGATTGTTTTGACTAGGTCAAAACACTACTTTGACTAGGACTTTGACTAGGTCAAGAATCCTAGTCAAATTAGAGTTCTTAAAAGAGGAGTTTAAAGAGGATTAAACTCCTCTTCTATATAAACCCTAGCATCCTACAAGTTGAAGGATGATGAATCTCAACACACACACAACACACACACACACTCGGATCTCTCCCTCTCAACCTCTCGTCCACTGCTCTCTCTCTCCAAAAGAACACATTCCACTAGTTCTCTTGTTCTTGGAACATTAGAACTTGATGAATCAATACCGTTAATTCATAACGTGTTGTTGATTCATCCACTCCAAAATATAAACTTGTTCGTTGCTAGCACGACGTGCAAGATACGTGGGTGGATCGTGTGTCACGATTTGGAGGGTCTCAAGAACGAGATCTTGGTGCAAAACGGGGAACAACGCGTGTAGCCGTTGAAGACGAAAACGACAACGGGTGGTTCTCGTTTATTATTTTCGTCCCTTTTTAATTTTCTACCCTATCTGGCCTCCATGATTCTTTTATGTTTTATTATTCATGAGATACACCGAACACCCGGGAAAATTTCAAAAGGCACACCCTTTGAAACGTGTTTTAATTTAAAAGCATGTTTAAATTCCGTTTTAATTTTTTAATTATACCGCGCTTCCGCATTCGCGCTTTTCCCGGACGATCCACAATTCCTTTCACATTAATAGAGAGGAATAAAGCCTTATTATTCCAAAGCTAAAAATGAAAGAAGGAATAAAAACAAAGAGGCACGCAGGCCTCACCCAACAATAAATTAAACCATCTATAGGCTAAAAAGGGCTAGTGATCATCCTTTATTGTTTATCCAATAAACAACAATAAAGCACATTTATATCAAATATAAACATGCCAACAAATAAATACATCCCATGTATATATCAATAGATATCAAATATCTAAAACAATAAACATAATAAAATGCAGAAAATATCATATCAATAATGCAATTAAAAGTATGGATATCAACTATATAACGCATCTAAAAACAATTTTTTTTTGTTTGGAAACCATTTCCAAATAATCTAAAAACATCAAATAATTTTAGAAAAATCCAATTTAACTAAAAATTAAAATATGCCAAAAATTAATAATTTTAGAAAACTAGCAGAAATCAGGAAAATCTAATTTTCTGAAAAAAAAACGGCAAAAACGACACAAAACAGTGATGCCGGCCGGCAGTCCCAAAATGGCCGTGCCCCGCACGCGCGCCTGCCCAGCAGCGCGCACGGGCGGACGCCCGCGCACGCCTGCCAGCCCACGCGCGCGCGCCCTGCGCGCCCTGCTGCTGTGTCGGGGCGCCGGCACCGTTTTTTTACTTTTTCTCTTTCTTCTTTTTTTTTTAAATTTCTACTGTAAAACTGAAATGAGAACATGCCATTTACAGAAAATCAAATTCTAAAACATGCATGGATATCCATAATTTCAAAAAGTAAAATTAACACATATTTTCTACACATATTATCATGCTTTAAAGCCATAAATCAGGCTTTTCAAAAGCAATTTAAACATGTTCTTCATGCTTAACACATAATAACATGTAAATCCTATAGCCACAATACAGAACCGGGCTCTGATACCACTGAAAGAATCGGGTACGGCCCGGGAACGCAACGGAAGCCTAAAAAATTTGAACTAAAGCATAATATAAAACGGATTCAAAGGGGTGTTCCCTTTGAAGTTCCCGGGCGTTCGGTGTATGTCAAGAGCATGAATAAAAGAGTACAAGATGCTGGACATGTGGCTAAAGGATTAAAGACAAGAAGATATATGAAATGTAAATAGAAACCAACCTTTTTTCGTATTTACGTAGAATGGCTTCTAACGTTGTTCCTTTTTCGTTTCTCCTTGTATGTCCACTTGAGAGCTCAAAGTAGAACTCCTCTAATTTGTCCACACCACAATATGGAAGAGTTCTCTTAACTATTGCTAGATAGTAGTAGAGAAGAAGAAGAAGAAGAAGAAACAAACAACTCCAAATGAACACTATTGATCAGTGCTTTTGGAATGTTTTTAGTTCAAACCTTTCCAAAAGGTATCAACACAAAAAGGAGAAAATTTGCAGAGATTTTGGAGAGTTTCTTGATGGAAAATTCGTGCAAGACATGGTCCATTCAAGTTATGTGAATAGTTTTGTGTATGTAAAGTTGTTGAATTCAAAGTTCAACTTCTCTTGTCAACTTCCAAAGTAACCTACATACACACACTATTATCTCCATAGCAATGCACCATTATACCAAATAAAACCACCGACCAAACCATATAAAGGCTGGTCACATGTGCCTCACATGTGGAAGATCTCAATTCTTCCTTTACTTGCTATAAATTGAATTTTTCCATGGACTAGGACTACTAGTCTTGGACTTTTATTTAATCTAATTAATTTATGTCCAACCAAAGTCCATTCGGCATTAATTAATCCAATTGAAGCCCATAAGTTTATTCAATCCAATTAAATAAACATAAGTCCGAACTCTAATTAATTGATCCAATCAAAATCCAAGCCCGATAAAATTAATCCAATTAATTTAAAGGTTCTAAGTCCAAAATTAACTAATCCAATTAATTAATTCTTGAACCATCCATCAAATGGATTTCCCAATAAATGATCCAATCATTTATTTTTCTCCTTAAATTAATTTAATCTAATTAAATTAATTCGCTTCTTCTAGAATTAATTCCAAATTAATTATACCAATTCCATAATGATTTGTGTGTGACTCTTTACGTTCACCCTCAGCTAGACTTGGGCTTGTGTCCAACACAATTGGTCAATTAAATCCAATTTAATCTATTTTCCAATTAACCATTAATCAGAAAATGCCCGTCACCATAGGTGGTCGTCTAGCAGCGGTCCATGGCACTAGAGACTAGGTGAATGTTGGCATGAACATTTAGTCCCCCGAGTACCATACGAGTACGATCCTTCCATCATCCGTCTCCCGGTCTAAGTCTAGGGCATGGAATTGGGCGTCGGTTCTCATCCTTGACTAGACAACTATGCTCAATAACTCGAGACACGTCTGCTCTATTGATCGACGTAGGAAACCGTTCCCTAGTTGACCAATCGCTGTGGCCACAGACTTAAAGAGCTTAAACCGTCTCAAAATGCATAGGAGACTAGACTGTCATATACTGACAGGTGACGGATCCTATTTTGGAATCCACCGTCCTCAATACATAGTCCGACTGCACTGGATAAAGCTTATGATGAACGTATCCCAGATACAAACATCTCTTGCCAGATCCTAGATACAACCTTCACATGTATGTGACTGCCATGATTCCTCAAGTCCGAGGACTAATCTCATACTATCGGAGCCGGCAATTTCAGTCATACCGACCAAGCCTCCAAGGCTTCCATATGACGATTCCCGCGAGTCAGTTCAGTCAGCTAACACCCTTGTCAACTAACCCACTAATATTGCATAGACGTCCAATGTTTGTCGCCGATGAAACACGGCACTCATCCAATGAATTTAATCCTTAGTGCAAGTCTCTGTAGGACCCTCGATACCCTATCTCGAGGTCGTCGACTTGGAACATTCTAGACCAACCTTCAGAAGTTGGTTTCATAGCTGCCATCCAATGCGCAGCTCAACTACATGGGTTATCTAATTGGTCTGTGGCATTTGTTGTCACGTTAAAAACGTAGTTTAACGTAATCAGTAAGCACAACATTCACATAGTGCCACGGATGAATATTTACTATATTCATCAAGTCAATAAAGATTGCTAAATAGTACCTAAAACCGCCAATCCAATTGGCTTTCTAGTCACCTATTCTAACACGTACCCGTACGGAATCGGCGCCTAAATATTCACGCCAACATCACCTAATCTCTAGTGCCATGGACCGTTGCTAGACAGCCACCCATGGTGACAGGCTCCTCTTGTACACGAGCCCAAGTCTAGCTGAAGGTGAACCTAAAGGGTCACACACAAATCACCGAGGAGGTGAATGAATTAACTTAGAGTCAATTTCAGAGGATGATAAGTAATTGGATTACTTAAGGGATTGTCCATTGGATGGACGGTCTAATATTGTATCGGGCCCTCATTTAATCGGTAAATAGGATTTATCGATTAATATGGAAAGTTGAGATGTTGGATGTTTTAATTGGATTAAAAGATCAACGGGAATTATTTAAGTGAATATTAAATTAAATTGGATTTAATTTTGGGTTCATCGTAATTGGATTACGGTTGAACCCGGTCCTTTAAATTTTGACCCGAGACGTGTGTTAATTCCATTTATGGAATAGGAAGAAGTTGGACTTCTTCCCTAAATAAGCATAGCCGAAAACTGCCACCTTGGAGGGAGCAAAACTCGGTCATGTTGGATGCTAGGTGTTAGTTGACTTGTCTCTTTTGGTAAGAGATAAATCAACTCCAATCAAGCCCTTCCCTTTTGGTATGATTTGATCGTACCTTAAAAGTTAGTAGGCTTGATTGAACAATTGATGGTGATTGATTGGGATGTATCTAGACATCCTTCGATGAACCTAGACACATTCCAATAATCACATTAATATATGAGTATATACTAACACCTATGTATGATGAATTTCATTATTCATATTTTTCTACGAAAAAGATGAAAACTCTCCATACACTCTCGCTCTCTCTCTCTCTCTCTCTACTCTCTAAATCCTCTTTGTTGCTTCATTGATCTAAGATCAATTGAAGAACAAAGTAAGATCAAGAAGGAACACTAATCTGATAGTGTAATCTCTTCTTTGATTTCATTCTCTAGATTCATTTTTTTTCTAGCAAGAAAAACGAGATCTCTCCCGGTGTGGTGTGGACTACATTAGAGGGTCTCTATGTTGGGACCTCGCGTGGACGAACATAAGAGGAATCAATGCGTGTAGCCGATCAAAAATACAAAATCGAGAAAGGTATTCCGATTTATATTTATGCTCTCGATTTCTTCTTTATTCTATAGCCACGAACGCTTACTTATTTTATATATGTTTATATTTGCGTTTTATACACCGATAGCCCGGGAACGTTAAAGGGAACACCCCTTGAACGCGATTTAAATTATTTTATTCCGCATGTTTTTATCTCCATCGCACTGCCGCCGCGTTCCCGGACCGATCTGCTTTCCTTCAAGTGGTATCAAAGCAAGGTTCGGTGTATGTGGCTATGGATTACATGTTTTATGTGTTCAAACATGCTTAACGTGTTTAGATCGGCTCTAAAAGCATGTGTTTATTGCTTTTAATTTTCATAATTATTTGTTGAAATTCGCATGTCTAATTATGTTGATTAATCATGGATATTTGGGTGATTTTAGAAAATTGGATTTTCTGAAATCTGGGTATTATTTTAATTTTTTTATGTGCAGAATAATTTTTTTTTTAAAAAAAATACAGCAGCAGCCGCTACCGGTCGGGCAGCAGGCCGCCCGCGCGCCCAGGCATGTGCACAGGGCGCGCGCGGCTGGGCGCACAGGGTGCTGCCGATAGCGCTCGCCTGAGCTGCTGGCCGCGCGCGCGGGCACACACCATCCGTGCGGTTTGGGAGCGCGCGAGCGCTGCTGGCCGCTGCCGGCCGAGCGTGCCCAGTGCAGGCAGCGACGCTTGCGCGCACGGCCAGCCGACACAGCTGAACGGCTGGGCCATTTTTTCGCCGTTTTTTCCGAAAAATTTGATTTTCTGGCATTCTGCATATTTTTTCTGAAATATTTAATTTATCGCCTATTTAGTTTTAGTTGAGAATGATTTTCCTAAAATTAAATTTCCTAAGATTATTTTGGAAATGGTTTTCAAACAAAAAAAAATGTACATGGGTTGTACGAGGTTTCTAATATCCATTTTTAATTGCATTTTTGACATGTATTTTTCTATATTTAATTATGTTATGGAATGATATTGGATATCATTTATTTTATACTGAAGGACAAGCGGATCCGCCTGGGAGCGCAAGCGGAAGCGAGAAAATCATAAAATATAAAATTGAATCGCATATAAGGCGATAATGTTGCAAGAAATTAAAGGTAATTCAAGAAAAACGAAATAAGAGGAATTTGATGATAAATGTAATAGTCGATTTCTTTTGTATGAATTGGGCACAATCGCCAATACGTACAAATCAATCCAAGGAAAAATGATAGCACAAGTGTAATAGTAGAGTTCTCTCCTCCAATTCTAGATCCCCCTAAATGAAGGGGTTGAACCCCTATTTATACTACTATTCTATTTCCGGTAAGCATGGTGTATTGTCTTTATTGTCCTTCGTCTTTATATCCTCGGATATAAATGATAACGTTTCATGGGGACGTTATGGTCTTTTCCTTGCTCTTCCATTAATGGTGGAGCTTCCATGAATTGAGCTCTCCTTACATGATTTCCTCCATGATTCATGATCTTCATCAATTCTTCTTGATATTCTCTCATTTAATGGAGAGAAATAAATATACTTTGACTTTTTATTTTTCTCTATGTCAACTGCCCCTCAGTTCCAAAGCATTCAGAAAGGAATAATTGGAACTTGGTAAGTAGGATCCATTTAATTTGGTTAGTCCATCTTTTTCAAGAAAGAAGGGGAAAGGCATATCTTTGGCAGGCAAAAATCTTCCTCGTCTAGAAACTTTGTTCATCTTCTCCATCTATATAATATGTAATAAAAAGTCAAATTATATTTATTTCTCTCCATTAAATGAGAGAATATCAAGGA
This sequence comes from Sesamum alatum, assembly GCA_034509735.1. Taxonomy (NCBI): domain Eukaryota; kingdom Viridiplantae; phylum Streptophyta; class Magnoliopsida; order Lamiales; family Pedaliaceae; genus Sesamum; species Sesamum alatum. The sequence continues at coordinate 32,072,258 of JACGWO010000001.1, read as the reverse complement.
AGAATTGATGAAGATCATGAATCATGGAGGAAATCATGTAAGGAGAGCTCAACTCATGGAAGCTCCACCATTAATGATAGAGCAAGGAAAAGACCATAACGTCCCCATAAAACGTTACCATTTATATTCGAGGATATAAAGACGAAGGACAATAAAGACAATACACCATGCTTACCGTAAATAGAATAGTAGTATAAATAGGGGTTCAACCCCTTCATTTAGGGGGATCTGGAATTGGAGGAGAGAACTCTAACTATTACACTTGTTCTATCATTTTTCCTTGGATTGATTTGTACGTATTGGCGATTGTGCCCAATTCATATAAAATAAATCAACTATTACATTTATCATTGAATTCCTCTTATTTCGTTGTAGTTGAACTACCTTTAATTTCTTGCAACATCAACTTGGCACCGTCTGTGGGAACGCCACAATCACAATACGGAGAATGCAAACTCGATCCAAGGCCAGAGACATGGAAATGAATGAAGAGCGGAGAACAGAAGCTCCACAGAATAACGTAGGGGAGCTCCCCCCCTTGGAACACATGAGCCTAGGTCCTCTGCATGACCACAGGAGGGGACATGAGGAAAGGAGGGAAGGAGTCAGCGAAGCCCCACCGCCCGCTGCACAACAACCGATGCTTTAGGTAACGCCCGAAGCACTGCAAAAAATGATTGAGGACGCGTCGGCAAAAGCAGCCGAGAGGGCAATCATGCATTTCATGGCGAATCGTCCCCGAGAGCCTACTCCCCCTCATTCCCCCCGCCGAGGCCGAGGCACGCCCTTCGCCCCTGGGGATAACGAATCGAGGGAGGACAACTCCCAGGACATGTCCATGGAGGAAGAAGAAGGAAGCATACAGGCCTCTCAGCCTGCCAACCTCCCCCGGCGGAATAGGGAAGCTGATGCAAAGCAGGAGATGAAAGATGGAGATCTGCCAAACAAAACGAGAGGCGACAGTTCACATCACCAAACCTCGCGACTCCAGAACGCCCCGCAAGACCTGGTCCCATTGGCCGTGGCACCAGCCAGAAGGAGCCCATTCTCCATGCAAATACTGGCAGAAGCTTTACCCCAAGGACTAAGGCTACCACATCTAGCGGAATATGACAGAACAATGGACCCCGAGGACCATCTAGAAAAATTCTTGGCCAAGGCAGACTTGCTTGACATGAGCGATGCCGGATATTGCAAGGTGTTCCGTACAACTCTGGTAGGAAGAGCTATGGCGTGGTTCAACCAACTCCCAGCATATACCATCGAAAGCTTCGAACAACTTTCGCAGCGATTTCTGCACCACTTCTCCATCAATAAGAGCCATCCGAAAATCGCCGCATACCTCTTCACCATAGTACAACAGGACTAAGAGAGCTTAAGGGACTATATACAAAGATTCTCAGGCGCCGTCCTGAAAGTCCCTCACCTCAACCACGCGCTACTAGCAAGCATACTGCAACAGGGATTGCGGAGAGGACGCTTCCGAGAATCTATCCCTGCCAAACCACCATCGACGTTGGACAAATTGATGAAAAGAGCCGCTAAATACATCCGGATTGAAGAAGCTAGCGAACCATAGACGGAACAGTCGAACAAGAGGAAAGTTCGAGAGGGAGAAAAGAAAGACCCAAGAAGAGATGGACAAGCGGAAGGGCAAAGACACATGCCCCCAACCAGCTTTATGAGATACACCCCTCTCAAAGCTCCGAGGGCAGAGATTCTTGCTGTAGCAGAACAACAAGGAATCGTTCAATGGCCGAGAAGATGAAGGATAACCCTAAACGTTTGAAGTCAGACAAATATTGCCGATTCCACAAGGACAGAGGGCATAGCACGGAAGACTGCTATCACTTAAAAAATGAGATTGAGAAACTAATCCAAAGAGGATATTTGAAGGAGTACGTGGAAGGACAAGGCCGCGGCCAGGAATCTACAATTGGTAATCAAAGATTCGATCAGAATAGGGGACGAGGAGAAACATCCCACCATAATGAGAAAGGAGTTAAAAATCTCCCAACAGCAAGAATCATAGGGGTGGTCACGAGAGGACCCGCTGGAGGAGATTCATCACGAGCATGAAAGGCATTAATCAGAGCAGCCGAACCCTCCCACAACGTCCACATTTGAGAAGAAGTTACTCTAGCCAAAACCCCGGAAGAAGAGATCACCTTCAACATGCAAGACTTGGAGAAAGGAATACCACCACACAACGATGCATTGGTTATTTCCGCCACGGTCTCCAACTTTGTAGTCAAAAAGGTCTTGGTGGGTACGGGGAGCGCAACCGATATTCTATTTTGTGAAGCATTTTCGCAAATAGGGATTGATTCCAACATACTGCAAAATGACAACACCCCGTTGGTGGGATTCAACGAAAGTGTGGTAGAACCCCTTGGAGAAATAGCCCTGCCCATTTCAATCGGATCCACTCCCCATCGAGCCACTCAAATGATAAAATTCCTGATAGTGGACGCAACCGTCATCTTACAACATAATCATGGGGCGACCTAGCCTGAATGCATTCCGAGAAATTGCCTCCACCTTCCACATGAAATTGAAGTTTCCCACTTACAGGGGAATAGGAGAAGAGATGGGAGATCGCCGCCTCTTGAGAGAATGCCACGCCAACATCTCCAGAATGGAATGAATCCAGGAAGAGGAAAAAGCTACCAGTCATCAGAGACAGAGAGGGTGGCGAAAAGAACAGTACTTCAATCCTCTCCAGCACATCCCCTGTCAGAAGAACAAGGACAAAAGAAGAGAAAGACAGAAGATGAAAAACTGGTCGCAGCAGAGAAGACAAAGAACGTTGAGTTGGTGGAAGGCGAGCCTGAAAAAATCACTTCAATTGGAACAACCATGGGGTCGGAACAAGAGCAGAAATTGGTGAAATTCCTCCAAGACCACTCCAACACATTCGCATGGAGCGTCCATGACTTGGTGGGAATAGACCAAGAAGTTATAAACCCACCGACTGAACGTTAACCCAAACATCCGCCCAGTAAAGCAGAAGAAATGGAGCTTTGGCCCCGAAAGAAATAAAATAATTAGAGAGGAGGTGGAAAAGTTGTTGGCCGCCGAATACATCCGCCCGGTACAATACCCCGAATGGTTGGCCAATGTAGTGTTGGTCCCCAAAACCAAACAAGAAATGGAGAATGTGCATTGACTTAACCGACTTGAGCAAGGCGTGCCCGAAAGATTCATTCCCTCCCAAGGATAGATGCATTTGTCGACTCAACGGTAGGATGTGAAATGATGAGCTTCCTGGGACGCCTTCCAGGGATATAATCAAATAGCCCTCGAGGTGGATGATCAAGAGAAGACAAGCTTCATCACCGAGTAGGGCACATTTTGCTATCAAGTGATGCCGTTTAGGCTAAAAAACGCCGGAGCCACCTACCAGAGATTAGTGAACAAGGCTTTCCAACAAATGATAGGACGAAACATGGAGTTTACATCAACGACATGTTGGTAAAAAGCCTTCGGAAGGAAGATCATATTCAGGACCTACGACAATGCTTCACCATCATAAATCAACTGGGATGAAAATCAATCCCTCCAAGTGCACCTTCGGCGTACAAGGAGGGAAGTTCTTGGGATACTTGGTATTGCGCAGGGAGATTGAAGGGAACCCCGAAAAGATTAAGGCAATACAAGAAATGATCCCCCCAAAGAACAAAAAAGAAGTTCAAAAATTGATAGGAAGAATGGCGGCCTTGAGCAGGTTCATGTCGCGAGGGGCAGAGAAAGGACTCCCTTTCTTCAAGACACTCAGAAAAGTGGAAGAATTTACATGGAATGAGGAATGCCAGGAAGCATTTGAGAACTTGAAAAGGTATTTGTCTGCCCCCCACTCTTGACCAAACCCAAACAAGGGGAGCCATTATACTTATACCTGGCAGCTTCGGAGGACGCCGTGAGCGCAGTGTTGGTGAGGGCACAAGGGAGAGAGCACCAACCCTTATATTATGTGAGCAAGATGTTGCAGGGGGCAGAACCCAAATATTCCCCCCACCGAAAGCTGGCCCTAGCGTTGGTGACAGCCTCCAGAAAACTGCGTCCGTACTTTCCAATCCCATCAAGTAGTGGTGTTGACAAACCACCCCTAAAGCATATTCTAGCAAGCCCTAATGCTTCGGGAAGATTGATCAAGTGGGCAGTAGAACTGAGCGAGCACGGAATAGAATTCCAAATACGTCCGGCCATAAAGGCGCAAGTCCTCGCGGATTTCATTTCTGAGTTAACCCTAAGGCAGAAGGAGACGAACATAGTCTACGGAAAATGTTTGTAAACGGATCCTCCACCTCAACAAGCAATGGAGTGGGGATAGTCATCGAAAGCCCAGAAGCGGACATTATGGAGTACGCCATCACACTAACTTTCCCGACCTCAAACAATGAAGCTGAGTACGAAGCAATGTTATTGGGAAGCAAGCTGATCCGCGCCGCAGGGCCCGACAGGTACATGTATTTAGTGACTCCCAACTTGTGGTTAACCAAGTGGAGGGAGAGTATGAAGCAACACGAGAAAGGATGGCAAAATACTTGATGAAGCTACAAGAAGAAAAGAAAAGTTTCAAGAATTTACCCATAAAGCAAATCCCCAGAGAGCATAATTCAGCGGCAGACCAACTAGCGAGGTTAGCCAGCACCGCCCACTTTCGAAAAAACGCACAATAACCCTGCTATCTGAAACACACTCAAGAATCAGCTTAGAAGGGAGGAAACAAAGAGGAGACAACGAAATCCTGGTAACAGCTAACACAACCACTCAGTGGAAGTCTCCTATCATCCAATTCCTAACAAAGGGAATCTTGCCCTCGACCAAAAAGAAGCCAAGAAGATAAAAACAAGATCGCCAGGTTCACTCTGATAGACGGAGAAATATAACAAAGAGGATTCTCCACACCATTGCTGAAATGCTTGGACCGCGAATGAGCTGAATACGTCCTCCGGGAAACACATGAAGGCAGCTGCGGAAATCATTCAGGGGCTCGGTCCTTACCCAAGAAAGTTTTACGACAAGGATACTACTGGCCAACTATGTTAAAAGATGCATCAACTTTGGTCCGCACATGCTCCCCCTGCCAAAAGCACGCCAACCACCTGCATAATCCCGCCGCATTCATGAAAACAATAGAAAGTCCTTGCCCATTCTACATGTGGGGGATGGACATAGTGGGGAAGCTACCTCAAGCAGTCGAACAAAGAGAATACCTAATCGTAGCAGTTGATTACTTCACTAAGTGGGTAGAGGCGGAACCCTTGTCAAGCATCAGTGAGAAAGAAGTCATCAAGTTTGTATGGAAAAATATCATTTGCCGGTTCGACATTCCTGAAAGAAAATCCGGTGGATCGTCCCGGGAATTGCGCGAATGCGGAAGCGCGGTAAAAATAAACATGTTAAAATTTGCAAAAATAAAAAGGCATGCTTTTAATTTAAAGAACACGCTCAAGGGGTGTGCCCTTGAGGTTCCCGGGCGTTCGGTGTATCTCATGATCATAAAACAATTAAATAAATCATGGAGGCCATAGAGTTGAAAAAATAAAGAGGGACGAAAATCTTAAACGAGACCTACCCGTTGTCGTTTTCGTCTTCAACTGCTACTCGCGTTGTTCCCCGTTTTGCACCAAGACTCGTTTCTTGAGATCCTCCAAATCGTGACACACGATCCACCCACATATCTTGCACGTCGTGCTAGCAACTAACAAGTATTATTTTTGGAGTGGACGAATCAATAACTCGTTATCAATTAATGGTATTGGTTCGTCTAAGTTCTTGATGTTCCAAGAACAAAAAGAACTAAGGAAAAAAAATATTTTCTTGCTAGAGAAAGAGAGAGGGGCGGACGAGAGGTAGGAGAGGGAGAGTGTGTGTTGTGTGTTTTCAAGAATCATCAATCTCTCAAATGTTGGAAACTAGGGGTTATATAGAGGAAGAGTTTTAATCCTCTTTAAACTCAAACTCTAAGTAACCTAATTTGACTAGGATTTTGACCTAGTCAAAGTCCTAGTCAAACTAGTGTTTGACCTAGTCAAACGAATCCTAGCCTTCCATCTCCCCTTTCCATCTCAACCGTTGATTTTAATTTAATGGAATATTTAAATCCTATTAAATATTCCAAAAGGCTAAAAGAATAAATATAATAACTAAATATTATAATTTATTCTAAGCCCATTAACTCAACCCTTTTAATAAATCCTATTTATTAATTTAATTCCCTTTATCAAATAGAAGGAATTAATTTCTCCCAGAAAATATAGGACCCGATTAAATCTAATTTAATCATTCCTTTACTCCAATATTTAATTCTAAATTAAATTACTAAGTGTGTGTGTGGATAGTGTGTGACTCTTTAGGTTCACCATTCAGCTAGACTTGGTCGGATTCCTAGAATCCGTCCGTTACCATGGGTGGCCATCTAGCAACGGTCCATGGCAAACTAGAGACTAAGGTGAAATATTCGGGGATGAACATTTAGGCTCTAACAGTACACTTGTCCTCTTCTTCGGTCTCATCACTTAGGGTCTAGGGCACGAAAAATGCAGGTGCCCATTTTGGACCTAAAGTGTCGGTCTGTCCTCACCAAACGCCTGCAAGGGAAACCTTTTCCCTTCTGTTCAGTCACTTGTAGCCACAGATTTCAGGGACAAGACACAGAGCATATATGAGACTCAACTGTCAACACTTTTGACAGAAGACAGATCCTTTCTTGGAAACTACTGTCACTTTGTGCACCCGAGCTGCACTAGACATGGCTTTATGACTAATCAAGAGTATTTAGCAATCGCTCACCATATCTAAGATACAGACCTGATGCACAGGTAAACTCAGCAGTTCCTCAAGTCAAAGGACTTGGCCTGTACCGTTGGAATCGGGAATACTCGTCATACCTTGCTGACCTTACTCAAGGCCCTCCGTAAGACGGTTCCCGCGAGTCACCTCAGTCAGCTGCTTCCTAGCACGCTGACCCACTAACACTGTTAGACGACCTTCGTCACCCGTCGATGAAATACGACAGCAGATGTTTAGTGCAAGTCTCAAAGGGAATCCCTGTACCCATTTTCGGGATTTCCTTGACTTGGAGATTTCCGGACTGATTCGGTAAGACTGATTTCATGGACCTACCTCCAAGCGTAGTCCCAGTCCCCGAAATCGTATCTCAGTCCGTGGGCTTTGTTTGCGTAGTGAACAGAAATGTAAATGCAGATAAGTGAACGTAAACAAAGTATTGCCATATGAATTTTCACTTCTTTATTCATAAATATTTTATCAAATACCAAAGAATTGTCTAGACATAGGTTACATATTCCTGCCAAAATTGGCTTACATGGTCACCTATTCTAACAATTCCCAGAGCAATAGTCGCAGATAATGGAACCCAGTTCCAAGGAAACAAGTTGAAGAACTGGCTGAGGGAGTTGAAGATAAAGCAACTGTTCACATCAGTAAACAACCCCCTGGCGAATGGCCAAGCCGAAGTGACAAATCGAACCATTCTTCATCAGCTGAAGACGCGCTTAGGAAAGGCTAAGGAAAATTGGGTGCACGAACTCCCAGGAGTTCTATGGGCATACCGTACCACCCACAGAGAGTCAACAAAAGAATCGTCGTTCAACTTAGTATATGGGACGGAAGCTGTGCTCCCCGCAGAAATAGGAGATGAAACTTGGAGAGTAAAAACCTACGATGAAGAGCAAAACTCTCAAGCGAGGAGGGAGGACTTGGACCTGATTCAAGAAATGAGGGAAGCAGTAGAAAGAAGGGTCCAAGCATACAAACGTTTAATGTCTAAGGCATATGACAGCAAGGTCCGCCCCCGAGGTTCTCACAAAGGGGAATTGGTGCTACGAAAAGACTGAAGCATTGGGGCCCGTCGGAAAGTTAGACGCCAAGTGGGACGGCCCCTACATAGTGATGGAAGTACTGGGACCAGCTACGTATAAATTAAAGAAGGAAGATGGAAGCCCGCCCCCTCGAACTTGGAATGCAAAAAAACCTGAAAAAGTATTACGTGTAATTGTTTCTTTCCTATCGAATAAAAGTCCAGACTTCTCTTGAATAAATTCTTGTGATGTCTTTCTATTTTCAATTTACCTCGCATGATATTCCATGCCAACAAATGCGCGATAATATTCATAATAAAATTTCCAAAAGCCTGTTCAAAACATGGCAGTCCAGAAGAATAAGGCCAAAAAACTACCTTGAGGGGAGGTACCCCTCCCCCCCCCCCCCCCCCCCCGGAGTGAAAAAGGCCAAAAAAATCTCCTATAAACAAAGAGAGTTCCATAATATGGGAACTCCTAATGAAAAATTTTAAAGGAAAAAAATCTCCTATAAAACAAAGAGAGTTCCATAGTATGGGAACTCCTAAAGGAAAAAATTTAAAGGAAAAAGCTTTAAAACAGAAATAATGACATATATAAGTTTGCATAAAGATCTCCATGACATCGCCACAAAAAAGAGTATGAGGGAAAACATCCCGAATAACAACAGAATATCAGAGTTAGAAGAAAATACTAAAACAAGGGAAAGCAAGTAATCCTATCATTATAGGGGGCATCAGCTGCAGGTACATCAGCTGGAGCAATCATAGCCTCCCCATTCTCAATGGCTCCCCCCTCAACTTCAAGCCCTCCAAGCTCTGCCACCGAAAGGTCAAGAAATAGGAAATCCTCCCCAGGAAAGCGACCGCAGGAACGCAAGGTTGCGCGATACTCCCTGATAGTCTGGTCATAAACCTCCTCAGCCTTGGCAAGCGCAGCAAGCTCAAAGTCCCCAGACTTCTCAAATTCCTCCCTAAAGTCAGCCTTGACGCACTCCAAGTAAAGCTTCCCCACGTCAGACTTGAGGAATCGGGAACCAGAGTTTACTTCTCGGTGGAGAAAATCCTTAAGTTCCTTCCCAAGCGCAACAGCATCAGCAAGATCCCCCTCCAAGCGTTCCTTAGCTTTGGTGGATTCAGCTAAGGCTGAAGACAAATGGGTTATCTCTTCTTGATACTTCTCGAAGCGCTTAGAAGCCACCTCCGCCAGAGTATTCACCTACAAGAAGAAACAAATGAAAAACACTACCAAGATCTCAAACTGAAACAAAGGCAATGCAAGAAAGTACATACCCTGGCAGACTCTCCACGGAGCATGTTCACAAAACCATCATCTGAGAGGGAAGAAAACTCAGACACATCAAACTCACTAATAGTAGGACGAAGTTTCTCCCTCGCTATCTGAACATCGGCCGTGTCCAATACGAAAAGACATTCTCGCGATGGTTGGTCCCATAAGTAAAGTATCCCTTTCCCATACCATGAGAAGGAGGATCAAAGGAGGCGTCTTGAGGACGCTTCGAACCACTCCCGCCGAAACTCGGAGGAGGAGAACGTCGCCCACCAGAAGCATCCCTCGCCCGAGAAGGATTGGAACCCCGCCTTTCACCCTTGCTGTGCAGTGGCGGAGGAGGAGGAAGAGGGCGAGCCCGAGATGAAGTCCTGGAAGGACCACCCTCCCGCGAGGCTTTAAAACCGGCGAACATCCTCCAAAGACAACTTTTTTACTGAAAAACAAAAAGATAAAATACATAAGCCGCAAACTATAAGTAAAAGGGAAAAAGTAAAATAAGATGAAAGATGAAGAGGGATACCATCTGAGAACAAGCCCGTCACATTGAAGACTTGATCAAACAAACTAGCTCCAATATAGGACATCTTGAGATCATGGTTCAAGGGGAAATCAAGGGAGGAATCAACCCAAGGAGCACACAAACCCCAATCAGAATCTCGAACATAAAGAAACTTCTCCTTCCAAGGACCCCGGGACGAAGCACAACCTCAAAAAAACTTGCAACCATTGCGAGGATAAAAATAGAAGAAAGAGTCGTTCACTACCTTCTTGACGGAAAAAAGGGTGTGGAAAGCTTCTACGCAAGGGGATAAGTCTAACTCACTAAAGCGATGAAGAAAACGCAAAAAGAATATGAAAGCATTGGGAGTGAGCTGACTCACCCTCACGCCAACACTACGAATAATTTCCACTAATAGAAGGTGAGGCAGAAGAGTAAAGCTCGAAGAAAAAATACACGGAGTAGACCGTGAAAAAACCTGATGGAGGAGACTTGACACGAACCCCACAAGAAGGAAGAAGAAATTCCACCGGAGGAGAAGAATTATAGTTGGCCTCCAAAAAACGAAGTTCCTCTAACCCAATAACGCTATCACACACCTCTACATCCATGACCCTACAGCGGGACCTATGAGCTGAAGAACATTCATCCCCAAATTCAGTGGAAACGGTTAAAGGAGCTTTAGAGCCTACCCCCTTGGGAGAAGATGAGTTAGACTCGAAGGAAACATCTAGAGAATCGGCCGGACAATCCGGAAGATTACGGATGGCCTCAATAACCTCTAAAGCAAAGCTATCATCACAATCTAAAACAATCACATCGGAAGAGCGAGGAGGATTAAGAGTAGGACGACGTGATGACCCCTCGCCCGAAGGAAGAGTAGGAGAGCGAAGGGAAGACCCTCGACCGCCGAGCTGAGGAAGACCCTCTCGGCCCCCACGATCGGGAGTGCCTTAACCGGCAACATGGCCGAGGCCAGCGCCTCGAGCAAACAGGCCGAGGCCTATGCCTCGATCAAGCTGGTCGAGGCCCAGCCTTTGACCAGATTGCTAGTCGGGCCCTCCAAGGCTGCGGCCAGCTTCACCTACTTCGCCTCGACCACCCCCCCCCCCGGGTGGCCGAGACGAAGCCCACTAGACCTATGAGAAGACTCCATACTCCTTAACGAAAATTAACAACTACGTTCAAGAGGAGAAGAAGCAAGCAATTACGCAAAAAAATAAAATACGAATGAAACAACGAGAAAAGAGAACGATTAAAGAGTACCTTTGCGATTCGATATTCGGAAGAAGACGAAGGAACTAGCACACCCAAGCCTAAGAAGAAGCACGGATCAAGAAGGAGTGAACGACGAACGAAAGCTCAAAAGAGTTCTAGACTGAATGAATGAGATACGTATATATAGATGGAGAAGATGAAGAAGTTTCTAGACGAGGAAGATTCTGCCTGCCAAAGATATGCATTACCCTTTCTTCTTGAAAAAAGATGGACTAACCAAATTAAATGGATCCTACTTAACAAGTTTCAATTATTCCATCCTAAATGCTTGGAACTTGAGGGGGCAGTTGACATGGAGAAAAATAAAAAGTCAACTTGTATTTATTTCTCTCCATTAAATGAGAGAATGTCAAGGAAGAATTCATGAAGATCATGAATCATGAAGGAAATCATGTAAGGAGAGCTTAATTCATGGAAGCTCCACCATTAATGATAGAGCATGGAGAAGATCACAACGTCCCTATAAAACGTTACCATTTATATCCTAGGATATAAAGACGAAGGACAATAAAGACAATACACCATGCTTACCGTAAATAGAATAGTAGTATAAACAGGGGTTCAATCCCTTCATTTGGGAGGATCTGGAATTTTGAGAGAACTCTACTAGGACACTTGAGCTATCGTTGTTGATCTTGGATTGATTTGTACGTATTGATGATTGTGCCCAATTCATAAATAATAAATCGACTATTTCATTTATCATCGAATTCTCTTTATTTCGTTGTTGTTAAGTCACCTTTAATTATTTGCAACATCAGGTGAAATCCCAAGGGGTCTACCCTTGGGTGCTCAACCGGGCGTTCGATGTACGATATGTTCAAGTTAAAAGCATGCTTATAACATATAGGGCATAAATGAAAAGGAAAGTTAAGATCTACTAAAGCGTAATAATCGTTACCTTGTAGATTTAACGTATGCTCGGCTACTAGTGTTGTTCCCTTTGTCTGGAATGCTCACAAATCCCAACATATGGATTCTCCAAAGGTGATCCATACCACACAGGGAGAAACTCACGTTCTCCTTGCTAGAAGAGAATGGGTTTAAGAAGAAATCGGTTTTAGGAGAAGAACACTATGGATTAGTGTTCTCTTAAACCTACTTTGTTCTTCTTCTTGATTCAAAATCAAGTGAAGAACACAAGTGAAAAAGGGGGGAGATGGCCGTGAGAGAGAGAGAGAGGAGAGGGCCGAATTTCTTCTTTTTCCTAGAAAAAGATGAATTATGGTTTCTCTTATGCAAGGTGTTGTAATACTCCTATATATACATAGTTAATGTGATTATTGGAATGTGTCTAAGTTCATCCAAGGATGTTTAGATACATTCCAATCAATCACCATTAATTCTTCAATCAAGCCTACCAAATTTTATGGTATGATCAAAACATACCAAAAGGGAAGGGCTTGATTGGAGTTGATTTGTCTCTTTCCAAAAGAGATAAGTCAACATACCACCTTGCATGAAACATGGCTGATTTTAGCTTCCTCCAAGGGAGCATTTCGGCCATGCTTAATTTATGGGAAGAAGTCCAACTTCTTCCTATTCCAAATAGGAATTATTTCTCCTCTTGGGTCAAATTTAACGGACCGGGTTTTATCGTAATCCAATTATGATGAAGCCAACATAAATCCAATTTAATGTCCACTTAAATTATTCCCGTTGATCTTTTAATCCAATTAAAAGATCCAACATCTCAACTTTCCATATTTAATCGAAAATGTAATTTACCGATTATTAAACGAGGGCCCGATACAATATCGGCCCGTCCATCTAATGGACTTTCCCTTAAGTAATCTAATTACTTATTTTATCCTTCGAGATTGACTCCAAGTCAATCTCTCATCCTCCTCGGTGATTTGTGTGTGACCCTTTAAGTTCACCCTCAGCTAGACTTGGGCCCGTGTCCCACAAGGACTCGTTACCATGGGTGGCCGTCTAGCAACGGTCCATAGCACAAGAGACTAGGTGAATTGGCGTGAACATTTAGGCACCGATTCCGTACGGGTACGGTCCTTCCGTCTACCATCTCCCGGCCTTAGTTTAGGGTATGGAATTGGGCGTTGGTTCCCATCCTTAACTAGGTATCTATGCTTAATACTCGAGACTATGTATGCTTCATTGCGTCGACACAGGAAATCATTCCCTGTTCGACCAACCACTGTGGCCACAGCTTTAAATAGCATGAACGTGTCTCCGAGTGCATAGGAGATACCTCTATCACATACTGACAGGGGACGGACCCTCTTCTTGGAATCCACCGTCCTCGCTACATATTCCGACTGTACTGGACAAAGCTTATGATGATAATCTTACAGAATGATCACCTCTCGGCAGATCCAAGATACAGCCGTCCTGTGCACGCGACTGCCATGATCCCTCAAGTCTGAGGACTACTCCCGTACTATCGGAACCGGGGAAATCCCATCATACTGACCAAGCCTCCAAGGCTTCCATATGATGATCCCCGCGAGTCAGTCCAGTCGGCTCGATCACAGTCGACCAACCCATTAAGATCGTGTAGGCGTCCCTCGCCTGTCGTCGATGAAACATGACACTCATCTAATGAACACGACTCTTGATGCAAGTCTCAACAGGACTCTCGATGCCCTGTCTCGAGGTCCTCGATTTGGAACGTTTCAGACCTAATTCTAAATCAGTTGGTTTCATGACCACCATCCAATACGTGGCCCAACTGCACAAGTTGTTAACCATCGTCTGTGGCCTTTGTTGCGATATAAGTTAAACACCGGTTTAAACGAAATGTGAAATGAACGCAACAAAGTAAGCACCAAAAGTGACGAATACTCATTTTATTCATCACATAATAATATTGCATTTACATCGAGTTGTATAATAGGTTACAAATCGCCAAACCTATTGGCTTTCTGGTCACCTATTCTAACATATACATAGTATGTATTATTTGGAGCATGATTATATTGGATATGTAATTATGTTGTGTTTTGTTAATTGGATTAACAAGGAATAGTCATGAAGCCCATTGACTTGTGTATGGTTTTAAATTCCTTTTGGGTAGGGTCTGCGTGCCTCTTGTTTTGGGACTATTATCTCCCACTTTCGCCTCATGATGTTAAGGCTTGTCTTTTTTCCTTTTATTTTCCATATATTCCATTTCTTTTGTAATGAGAGTAGTTAGGAATCTTTTGATGAGGTTTTACATTTTATGTATAATAAGGCAAGCCCACGAAGAAAAAGGAGGCCTACATTGGACGGAGCCCCAAGGGGAGACATCAAGGCGAAACGAATAGAGTACAAGGCCCATTGGCTTGACATTGGGTTAATTTGTTGTAATAGTGTAGGGCCACCCTAGACAGGCCATAGACTCACTGCAGGCTCAGTGGGTCGCATAGGTTGGGCCCGTGATCATCCAACAGGGGTATGCTAGATTTACTTGCATGCGATGCATTTATTTAAATGTTTTATATTATTGGATATTTATGCATGCAAGGTATTAATGTGATAAGGTCTCGGTCAATAATTTTGAACTCTCACTTGGTTGGACCAAGTTAAAATATTAGGCCCATGATGGACTTGGATCAAAATGGTTTTGATATGTCCAAGCCTTCCATCTATAGCAATGTCGTGAGGAAGCTACCGCTACCCAAGTGTGGTCTCACGAGTCGTGGCACATTTGGAATAGAGGAAAGCTGCACCGTTGTTGTAAACAAAGATTACGCTCACTGTTTCCCTGTCTCACGAGTCGTGGGGGGTGACAGTTGAGGTATGATTTGGTTGATGGGTCGGGCCTAACATCGAGTAACATGATTCGCTTGGAGTCCTCGGGATTATGTGAAGAGGTGAGGTAGAATATCTTGGGAATCTCATCGGTTGAGAATGGTATTAGATACCTCCCACGAGATTTTATCCATGTGAATAGTAAAAGCGGAGCATGGAGAATTACGCTTGTGGATCCCAAGCCCACTAGGAAATGGTTTTCCGAAACCCCATTTGAGAGTGATGGGCTTTCATAGATATAGTGGGAGGGGTTAATGACTAACGGACCAAGTCTTAACTTGAACATAATATTGTTATAATCTACTGAATATTTTTCTATTTAACTGTTGATGTCTAAGAGTCCACTAATCCTTATACTTAAGACTAATAAGTATATGGAATGTATTACCACGCCTGGCTGTGAAATCTTAAGATGGTCTTAGATTTCAAAGAACCAGACGTATATTTTGGATAAGGTTTTTCCTCAAACCTTGTCAGAAGGGTCATTGCCCAAAGAACATTTTACGTTCAAGAAGAGGCATGATGACAACTGGAAGGTCTGCAGCGTCATACTGGCATCCATTGATAATGAGATGCAGAAGCAGTATGATAGCCTGGAGGATGTTGGCTCGATGATGCTTTGATTGTAGCAAGTCTATGCGGTCCCAGACCGGCATGTAAGATATACTGCAATGAAGTCATTCTTCGGAGCGAAGATGATAGAAGGATCGTCGGTACAAGAGCATGGAGTGATGATGCTATCCCTTGTAGAAAAGCTCAAAGACCTCCAAGCTGATCTCGAAAGAGAGATGTACATCGACGTGATCCTTCAGTCTCTTATCCCCTCACTCGACCCATTTATAGTCAACTACAACATGAGTGGGCTTGAGAAAGACCTTCATGAGTTGATAAAAATGTTGGTCCAGTACAAGGCAACGATTGAAAAATATGTGCCGACGGTACTAGTGGGGAGGCTTCGACCTCTAAAGCAAAAGGCAAGAGTGCTGGACGCAAGAAGAGGAAGAAGGCTCAGGCAATATTAGCCGCTGCCAACACTTTGAGTGCTCCTGTTACACTGCTGGGCTAGGGTAAAGGAAAGAGGAAAAGGGTTCATCAGTCACAAGTTCTGACTGATGTTTGCATTAACTGCGAGAAAAGGGATATTGGAAGAAGGAGTTTCCTAAAGCCCCTCTCCAATGAAGGTGGCATTTGAATTGAGTATCAACATGATCACTGTTCTGTTCTTTGGTATTGGATACCAGTTATTCATAACTTGTGAATGGTTCAGAGGTGATGATAAGGAATACAAAGCTAAGACAAACGATCCTAAGGTCTAGCAATGACGAAACTGTTGCTGCAAAGACTAAGGACTAGTTAGGCTTAGTAGTGTTCATGTTAAAATTGTGTCTGTGGGAATTACGTAACCTAGCATAATCAAAATATGGTCCATTTATTGTTAGACAATTTTGGATACAATAATTTGATCAATAAAATTACTTTTATTTGACAAAGAATGGAGATTCTTGTCTGCTAGGTTTGGTACATAAACACTTGACACTGTCCCATAATTGGATCATGAGAACTTAAAACAAATGACTAAAAATGGATATAATCAAGATGAACTTACGGATTTGGCATCCATGGCTAGGTCAGTTTCCTTTAGTTAAGGATGAGGAAGTTGGAATATCCAAAGAGTCTAGCAATAGATGATTTGGATCTGCTAGCTTGCAAATCTTCTCTTAGGAGGAAAAGACTAAAGAGCTATTTTGTAAGACAAAGTGGGCTTGCCGATAGTCATTGGATTGGATCTAAAAATACTTATGTGGATTACTGAATACATAGGACCAAATAAGGGTTCACAAGTCTAAGAACCTTTGATAGGTTCAGGGAATTAGACTTGGAGTGGTGTACCAAACTGGTCTCCTTTCGGTTAGATCGAGAGAGTGTGTATTTAGTGGGAGCGCCAATACCCTATTGGATTAGATCCAAAAAGGATATCCGTAAGGTTACTGAATACACAAGACTAAAAGAGGATTCACAAGTCTAATAACCTTTGGTAGGTTCAGGATACTAGACTTGGAGTGGTGAATCAATTTTGTTACCTTTCGATTAGATCGAGAGGACGTGTATTTAGTGGGAATTCTCGAATATCCGAATGAGAATGGAATTCTCAATCAGTGAAATTCTTGTTGAAGCAGCCATGGTTGAATGCTCTCTGATAAAGGAGAAAACGGACCCTGTTGGACTTGGTTCGTTTGGTATTTCACTAAAGTTACCTTAGCCCATCTAGACATGGACTTGAAAGTTGCCAGGTAGAGAAATATGCACTTTCTTAAGGTCATGATCTAGTTACCATATTGGATATGGTTTGGAGAGCCTGTATCCTACAAAGTTCTTTAGTATATGGGATGGTCCTGCATACGTCAAGGGACTAGTAGGAAGACAGACTAGACCCGGTGTCTGATTTGTGCAGGTCTAGTGCAAAATAAATGCAAACATCAGGTTATTTCCCACTAACTATATTCCAGTCCTCCCAGGGACGACCAGAATACCTTAGATACCTGATGTGTACAGGTTTCTGGGTCCGAACGGTCAATTGGAGCATGATCCAAAGAACATATGGAGAAGCGGTGTTGGACATCGAGATTGGATCAGTGCCTTGGAGTCGTGGGATTTGTCTTGAAATTCAAACTGGGTTTGAGATTTTATGTAACTGGAATATTCATTTTGACGAACCCATACGATGTATAACTCGGTCAATAATGAGCATTGGTGTCAGTGGGAGTGTGGTAATCTTCCAAGTGTTAAGTGTGTAACGTCTTATTCATTTGGAATGAAATTAAGACGTTAAGAAACACTAGAAACACGAGCATTGTTCACACAATTCTCCATGAATAGGGCCAAGCTGTCCAAAACTTAGTCACCATTGACTAATGAGGAAGCTTAGATGTTTTACATCCCCTACGTCTTTGTCGTACGCAACATGGGTATGCTGTTTGGTGCACAGGGCCTGATGTTCTTTATGCATCGTACATAACAACAGATATCGTGTGTGTACCAACGAGGCAATAGACAGCAGTTGAGAGCAGTCTTTAAGACCTGAATAAGGATTAGAGAAGTGTTCTCGATGCACGATTTATGGAGAGTTGATTCTGGAAGGCTATAGCGATACTAGCTTCTAGAATCATGTGAATAATATTTAGTCTTAATACCTATGTATGTTCGGACTTAATGGTGAGTGTGGTAGCTTGGAAAGGTTTCCAAGCAGGATACCACGACGTTTCATCATGAAAGTCGAATATATGCCAACTTTGGAAGTTGTTTCTGAAAAGTGGTTGGGATGAAAATAGCACCCATTGGATGGATGTAGTGCCTAGCACGCCCGAGCCAGTAGTTGCCTTGGAGGTTGACAACTAGGCTATGGCTAAAACCTTTTAGGCCCAAGATCTCATCACAAGATCCATGAAAAATTCTTAGACAGCCACCGTCGGCAGGTAGTGATGGTAGAAAGAGGCGAGATACGGTTGGACCGTATTACCTCGACAAAAAAATAAAGTTGACCTATGAGACTGAGCCGGTATCGCAGATTACTCACTCTCAGAAGGTTCTGAGAGACATGGGTAATTGGCTTTGAGGTCAAGTGGGAGATTGTTAGAATAGGTGACCAGAAAGTCAATTGAATTGGCGATTTTGGGAACTATTCGTCAATCTTTATTAATACAATATTATCCTGATGAATAGAGTAAGTATTCATCACTGGCACTGTTTTTGTTGTGCTTACTACTAACGTAGAACGGCGTTTCAACATTACAACAAATGCCCACAGACTAATTTGATAACCTATGTAGTTGGGTTGCGCATTGGATGGCGGCTATGAAACTAACTTCTGAGGGTTGGTTTGAAACATTCCAAGTCGAGGACCCCGAGACTGGGCATCGAGTGTCCTATTGAGACTTGCACTAAGTATTGCATTCACTGGGTGAGTGCCGAGTTTCATCGACGATAGATGAAGGTCGTCTATGCAATTTTAGTGGGTTAGTTGACAAGATGGTCGACTGACTGAAGTGACTTGCGGGAATCATCATATGGAAGCCTTGGAGGCTTGATCGGTATGACTGAAATTCCCGGTTCTGATAGTACGGGATTAGTCCTCGGACTTGAGGAATCATGGCAGTCACGTGTATATGAAGAATGTATCTTGGATCTAGAGAGAGGTGATCATTTTGTAAGATGGTCATTATAAGCCTTGTCTAGTGCAGTTGGAGTATGTAGCGAGTACGGTGGATTCCAAGATAGGAACTGTCCCCTGTCAGTAAATGACGGTGATGTCTCCTATGCACTCTGAGATAGTTTAGACTCTGAAAGTCTATAGCCATAGCAATTGATTGAGTAGAAAAGGTTTCCTACGTTGATCGATAGAGTAAACGCATCTCGGGTATGAAGCATAGTTTCCTAGTCATGAATGGGAACCGACACCCAATTTCATACCCTAGACTAAGGCCGTGAGACGGTCGACAGTAGGACCATACCCGTACGAAATCGGTGCCTAAATGTTCACGCCAATATTCACCTAGTCTCTAGTGCCATGGACCGTTGCTAGACGCCGACCCATGGTGACGGGCTCCTGTTGGACACGAGCCCAAGTCTAGCTGAGGGTGAACCTAAAGGGTCACACACAAATCACCGTGGAGGTGAAGGAATTAACTTGGAGTCAATTTCAGAGGATGATAAGTAATTGGATTACTTAAGGGATTGTCCATTGGATGGATGGGCCGATATTGTATCGGACCCTCGTTTAATCGGTAAATAGGATTGATCGATTAATATGGAAAGTTGAGATGTTGGATCTTTTAATTGGATTAAAAGATCGACGAGAATTATTTAAGTGGACATTAAATTAAATTGGATTTAATTTTGGGTTCATCGTAATTGGATTACGGTAGCACCCGGTCCATTAAATTTTGACCCGAGAGGTGTGTTAATTCCAGTTATGGAATAGGAAGAAGTTGGACTTCTTCCCTAAATAAGCATAGCCAAAAATTGCCACCTTGGAGGGAGCAAAAATCGGCCATGTTGGATGCTAGGTGTTAGTTGACTTGTCTCTTTTGGTAAGAGACAAATCAACTCCAATCAAGCCCTTCCCTTTTGGTATGATTTGATCATACCTTAAAAGTTGGTAGGCTTGATTGAAGAATTGAGGGTGATTGATTGGGATGTATCTAGACATCCTTGGATGAACCTAGACACATTCCAATAATCACATTAATATATGAGTATATACTAACACCTATGTATGATGAATTTCATTATTCATCTTTTTCTAGGAAAAAGATGAAAACTCTCTCCATACACACACTCTCTCTCTCTCCTCTCTAAATCCTCTTTGTTGCTTCATTGATCTAGGATCAATTGAAGAACAAAGTAAGATCAAGAAGGAACACTAATTTGATAGTGTAATCTCTTCTTTAATTTCATTCTCTAGATCCATTTTTTTCTATCAAGAAAAACGAGATCTCTCCTGGTGTGTTGTGGACTACGTTAGAGGGTCTCTACGTTGGGACCTCGCATGGACGAACATCGGAGGAATCAATGCGTGTAGCCGATCAAAATACAAAATCGAGAAAGCTATTCCAATTTATATTTATGCTCTCAATTTCTTCTTTATTCTATAGCAACGAATGCTTATTTATTTTATATATATTTATATTCTACATTTATACACCGATAGCCCAGGAACGTTCAAGGGAACACCTCTTGAACGCGATTTAAATTCTTTTATTCCGCATATTTTTATCTCCACCGCGCTTCCGCCGCGTTCACGGGCCGATCCGCTTCCCTTCACGAAGTGCCGTTGGGGGGTGCTACATTAAAAATGTCCTACATAGATCTACAATATGGCTACCGGAGCTTCTGAGGAGGTGGTGGTGACGAAGCCATTAGTGAAGCGGAGGAGGAGGAGGGAGGTGCTTGTTGAAAAATGGTAAATGACAAATTAAAATATAAAGTTTAATTAATAAACTTATTTCGATCAAATTAAATCATAACAACTGATTAGGTATGTTGTGCAATACATGACGAGCTCGTAACATATAGATGATGGTTGATATCGCCCAACCACCATTCAACCATGTCCGATCAGCCAAATATGTCTCAATCACTAAAGTGGAGTGTCATTCTATTGAAATGATGTATGTATTATGATGAATGAGAAATATTTTGGGTGAAATGAGGTGTCCATCCGATAGATAGATGGCTATTCAATTTGAAAAGTCGTGACCTTTTACAAACATATTTTTTGACTGGACATGTTTGTTGAATTGTACCTTTTCAGCTCGATTAATTGGTCCCTCTAATTTCATTTCAACCCATCAATTTGAGAAATATTTTAGAGCATTTCAAAGTACATCTTATATATCAACATTTTATCCTTTTATCAAACGAGCTCCAAAAATTTTTGGGTTTTCCGTTTCTCAAGATCCGTTGTTATCTTGAGAAAATTAGACCATTGTATCTTTAGGGGAAATAGCATTTTTTTGGTTCCCATAAATTAGGCTTATTTCAGTTTTGATCACATTCGTTATGAAATTAGCACTTTTAATCCCGTAACTTACAAAATTAACACTTTCGTCCTCATCCATTTTTTCGTCATAATTTATCGGCATAGACCACATGCCAAGCATGTGGCCGTTAATTATTTTTGGTTGGAGGAAAATAAGCTAATTAGTTAGGTTTAGGATAGAAACCTCTCATTTGCCCTAAATCAAATGAAGGCCCAAAGTCTCTCAAACTCAAAATTACGCCAAAAATATCCTAAAATCCACAATGAAAATTTTGTAGAAAGGTGAGATTCCAACATTGGAGAGGTAGAAAGCAACAAGGATTGTTGAAGAGATGAGTTTGCGAGACCCCAAGTTCAATGGAAATCCCCCTCCCCTCTTATAGTAAGTAAATTTAATCTTAAAACTTGTGGAAATCCACTCGGTTCACTTGATTCACTTGTGGAAGACATGATTCTTTGTTAGTTTCTATTTCACATCAAATTACAACAATATGGGAGGGTTGGGACTAACTTTTTATGAGAGAGGAGAGAAATCACCTTTCTTTGCTTTAATTTCCTTCAATCTTTATTTTTTGCCCTCAGTAGTAGTTATATATTTTCCCCAAGACTGTTACCAAGCTAGAAAAAACCCCATTTTCCCTCCAAAATAAAAAAGTTAATAGTCACGTGCTGCAGACGTGGCCATTGAAAGAAAATCCGGTGGATCGTCCCGGGAATTGCGCGAATGCGGAAGCGCGGTAAAAATAAACATATTAAAATTTACAAAATAAAAGGCATGCTTTTAATTAAAAGAACACGCTCAAGGGGTGTGCCCTTGAGGTTCCCGGGCGTTCGGTGTATCTCATGATCATAAAACAATTAAATAAATCATGGAGGTCATAGAGTTGAAAAATAAAGAGGGACGAAAATCTTAAACGAGACCTACCCGTTGTCGTTTTCGTCTTCAACTGCTACTCGCGTTGTTCCCCGTTTTGCACCAAGACCTCGTTCTTGAGATCCTCCAAATCGTGACACACGATCCACCCACGTATCTTGCACGTCGTGCTAGCAACGAACAAGTATTATTTTTAGAGTGGATGAATCAATAACTCGTTATCAATTAACGGTATTGGTTCGTCTAAGTTCTTGATGTTCCAAGAACAAAAAGAACTAAGGAAAAAAATATTTTCTTGCTAGAGAAAGAGAGAGGGCGGACGAGAGGTAGGAGAGGGAGAGTGTGTGTTTTTCAAGAATCATCTATCTCTCAAATGTTGGAAACTAGGGGTTTATATAGAGGAAGAGTTTAATCCTCTTTAAACTCAAACTCTAAGTAACCTAATTTGACTAGGATTTTGACCTAGTCAAAGTCCTAGTCAAACTAGTGTTTGACCTAGTCAAACGAATCCTAGCCTTCCATCTCCCCTTTCCATCTCAACCGTTGATTTTAATTTAATGGAATATTTAAATCCTATTAAATATTCCAAAAGGCTAAAAGAATAAATATAATATAATAAAATAAATATTATAATTTATTCTAAGCCCATTAAATCAACCCTTTTAATAAATCCTATTTATTAATTTAATTCCCTTTATCAAATAGAAGGAATTAATTTCTCAAAGAAAATATAGGACCCGATTAAATCTAATTTAATCATTCCTTTACTCCAATATTTAATTCTAAATTAAATACTAAGTGTGTGTGTGGATAGTGTGTGACTCTTTAGGTTCACCATTCAGCTAGACTTGGTCGGGTTCCTAGAATCCGTCCGTTACCATGGGTGGCCATCTAGCAACGGTCCATGGCACTAGAGACTAGGTGAATTATTCAGGGATGAACATTTAGGCTCTAACAGTACACTTGTCCTTCTGTCTTCGGTCTCATCACTTAGGGTCTAGGGCACGGAAAATGCAGGTACCCATTTTGGACCTAAGTGTCGGTCTGTCATCACCAAACGCCGCAAGGGAAACCTTTTTCCTTCTGTTCAGTCACTGTGGCCACAGATTTCAGGGACAAGACACAGAGCATATATGAGACTCAACTGTCAACACCTTTTGACAGGAGACAGATCCTTTCTTGGAAACTACTGTCACTTTGTGCACCCGAGCTGCACTGGACATGGCTTATGACTACCCAAGAGTATTTTGGCAATCTCTCACCATATCTAAGATACAGACCTGATGCACAGGTAAACTCAGCAGTTCCTCAAGTCAAAGGACTTGGCCTGTACCGTTGGAATCGGGAATACTCGTCATAACCTTGCTAACCATACTCAAGGCCCTCCGTAAGACGGTTCCCGCGAGTCACCTCAGTCAGCTGCTTCCTAGCACGCTGACCCACTAACACTGCTTAGACGATCTTCGTCACCCGTCGATGAAATACGACAGCAGATGCTTAGTGCAAGTCTCAAAGGGAATCCCGGTACCCATTTTTGGGATTCCTTGACTTGGAGATTTCCGGACTGATTCGGTAAGACTGATTTCATGGACCTACCTCCAAGCGTAGTCCCAGTCCCCGAAATCGTATCTCAGTCTGTGGGCTTTGTTTGCGTAGTGAACAGAAATGTAAATGCAGATAAGTGAACGTAAACAAAGTATGGACATATGAATTTTCACTTCTTTATTCATAAATATTTTATCAAATACCAAAGAATTGTCTAGACATAGGTTACATATTCCTGCCAAAATTGGCTTACATGGTCACCTATTCTAACAGCCATCGCCGTTAAAAACTAATAGAAAAGTGGAAGAGGACCAAAAGTGCTAATTTTTATAGGTTACAAGACTAAAAGTACTAATCTCGTAACGAATTAGATTAAAAGTGAAATGTGCCTAATATATGGAACCAAAAATATTGTTTCCCTTATATCTGGAGACAATTGCCATTGAAACTTAAGCACCGACAGGGCAATATTGCCTTAGAGAGAAAACTCTAATTTATCGACCTTTTGCTAATATAGGACTACCGCATCATCTTATTTTTTGACAATAGAAAATACAAAATGATTACAGTTTTTTACGTATTCAAGTAAACACGTGGCCTTTTATATTCCAAATGTTATGAATATAAGTAAACAAATCCCAACCTTCATTTGATCTCTCATTTATTCTAGTTCTCAAAATAAAGAAGACCTTAATTTATAACCAGTGCGTCTGTCACACTTAATTGTCTGCATAAATAAATAGAAATTTTGAAAATTAATTCTTATTTTTAAAATTTTTTAATTAAAGAAATTAAAAATATAAAAAATATAAACCGAGGAATTTATAAGAAATTAAAATTAGTGAAGATTGAGAAGAGTGGGTAATTTGACGGATATGAAAAGAGAGAGAAAAAAAAATGATGAAATAATGTTCAAAATTTAAAAGTTATACAAAACAAAACAAAAAGTTGAGATACTAAAAAGGTGCTTTCATTTAATAATAAAATATGATCATGTTTACCGCACTGATTGGCTGGATATCTTTATTAATGCAGCCCAACTAGGTGTTTACAAAATTTTTGGCCAGCCCGTGATTTTGTATTTGGCCAGGTATTAGGTTGTATTATTTCCTGATTTAAATCCCGGTAATTTGGGTCGGATTACAATGGGGGCCCCACTTAAGTTTGTTTTTTTTTTTTTTTATCTCTCATTATGCCCTTAGTCATAGTTAGGTTAATGTCTATTATACCCTTGTTTTGTCTATTAATTTCAGCTTTGCCACCCTATCGTAATTAATGCACTGACAAAAATGTCGATCAAATCTTCTATTCGTTCTCACATTTTTGTCGTGCTCTCTTCGCCCCCTCCATTTTTCCTATTTTTGTTGTGGCTATCATGTGGTTTCCTCCATTGCAACCATCAACTTTGATGGGTCTCTCCTTGGTTGTGGAAACTAAAATGGCAACAGTACAATTAGTTAAAGCAAAACAACTTCTTTCTTTCTTTCTTTCCTTTTTTTTTTTTTGTTTTTTTGAAAAAACTACTTAATTTATGATTTTGTTTCAAGTTTGTAGCTCCACAACAAAACATCCATACCACACCACAACCAGTTGGAACTCCTCCACCCCCAGATCTTGTTTCAGATTTCTTGCCCAATTCTCCTGTGAAAGGAGTTTCACTTTCATTTTCAGCCATTTTGGAGATGGGTCGAAACATATAAATTGTTTGGCCTACATTGAAAATATCTAATTTGGGCGTTTGCCCGTCCTCAAAATCCACCTACAAATAAATAAATATTAATATATACATATAATATTATAAAAATATATAAAACAGGATGATGTGGGTAAAAATGGTTGATATAATGGTGTGTGTATTTCCTTTCACCTGCTTTGAAAGAGGGATGTTTGGGGTATTTATAGGAATGCTCCTTTACAAAAATCTTCCTATTTTCCTTTACGAAGAGGCCTTGGCCTATTTGTTTTCATCTTGATATCTAAGCGAATAAGGGGATGAATCTGCCCTGGGAGGATTTTCTCGTGCACCTTTTCTGATTGGCTCGTAGATTCTCTGAGGGCTCGTAGATCTTTTATGGATTCCTTCGTAGATTTTTCAGACCGACTTGTAGATTCTCTAATGGCTCCATTGTAGATCTCCTGGATTGGTCCCCCGATTTTCCAAAAAGGAAAGAGGAACGAGGCTGCCTCATACTGGCCATATGAGGTTATTCATTAATACGAGGAGACCTCTTTTACCTTTTTCTTGGAAGTACAAGTTCTTTGGCTGGTCGTCAGAGATGTTTTGTGGGGCCGTTTCATATGCTGACTTCGAGGAACATTGTATTTTTTTCGAAGTACGGGGCCACAGTACGAGGGAATGTCATATCTCCCTATATCAATAGTCCCCCGATTTTTGTGCCCTCATTTCAAAAAATGGGGGGTACAAAAAGCTGATGCCTTTTTCAAGTTGCAAAAAAAAAAATTCTGAAGACTCAAGGTGTAGGAGAGAGGTTTTTACCTCTCTCCCTTTCATTATTACCCCTAAGTAGTCGCGCACCTTCTCTCTATAGCTTCGCCACATGTCAATTCATCTCTATTCTAAGTGCCCATGCTTGGCCTTCTTGACCGCCACCTGCCCATCTTAACACCTTCACCCCTTTACCTTCCCTTCTTTAATAATTACCTTTGGCTTTCTTTTCCCTCTCAAATCGTTTCTCCTTCCCTTAGAGGATTTTACAGTGTTTTTCGTCTTCCCTAACAGAGGTCTTTAAGCCTTTTCATCTTTTGCAGGTACAATTCTCCTTCTTGTCTTTTTTACGTATGGAATGTGCCCCCCCCCCCCCCCCCCGCCCGTTGTTTTAGTCTAGTGAACCATTAGGGTGGCCGTGTTACCTTTCATGGATACAACCTCCAATGATTGGACTTCTTCGTCTTCATTGGCTCAGCCTTCCCTTACCCTCACTACGCATCGTTTGCATCAAAAAATTAGAGGGAAAATGCTCAGAAAGACTAGAGCTTCTCCTTCGGGTGAGAGTACTCCCTTAGCGTCCGAAATCTCTAATGAGTCTTTAGCTGTGATTTCTAGTATCCCTTCAACCATGTCTGAAAGTGTTATAAGAAAAATAGCCGCCCAAATATCTCTCCCAGATGATTTTGTATGCGTCGTGCCCATTGCCTCTGATCGAGCTAATGCTCCTCCCTCTTTCCAGACTTGCTAGAGCAACCTTTTAATGTTTTCGGAATACCTCCCACTCAACTCCTACAGAACTCATATCGCTTGGTTGTGGGTTTCATATTATGTTCTCAGTTGTATCAATTTAAAGCCACGAGAGAGAATTTATTGGGTGTCTTTGCCCTTAGGCTTACGTCGGGGGAATGCTTTTTTCATTTATCTCCGCGCCCGGGCCTAACTTTTATTGGAGAGAAACCTTCTTCCCATGGTGCATGGAAAGTACGCTTCTTTTTTATCAGACGGTCAAGGTGGGGGGTACCCTTGTACTGGCGCTCGACTTTGAACCCACTTCCCCCGTTGGATTTAGAAGATATAAAAATTAGGATTATAGAGGCAGGCCTCATATCTCAAGAATTTAAAGCCAAGGCTATCTTGGAGGACGAGCTCCTTATTTTAGCGAGTTTGCATCCCGCTTTGGATTCCTACGAGGGTCCCGAAGACCATCTCACCCGATTCGTAAGTACTTCTTCTTTGTTAATATACCTTCCCTTTTTTGGTGATCGTATGATTTGTTTCTTCTTGTAGGGTACCTGATGAATAAGCCGCAGTTCAGAAATTTATTCCCGAGGATGTACCCGCTATTCCTACTAGCTCAGGAACTCGTTCCAGCCCGACGACAGCCTCGAATCTCCCTGCTTCGAGCCTTCCTCGAGCCATCACGCCTCCCCGGCCGCAATTGTATTCTTCCGCTTTTCCAGCCGGGACCCCCGTGATCGAGTTGTCCACTTCATCTGGACTTGAAGGCACCCCATTTCAGACTCCCGGAGAAGCTCTTCCCTCGTCGCCTATGGCTCCCCCAATCGAGGTCATGCCCTCAGCCCAAAAGCATCCTCGTACCGAAGAGGGTCGTACCAAAACCCCATCCCCTTTGAGGGCTACATCTACCCCCATGACTTTTCCCGCACCAGTTCTCACTCCCAGATTGAATCCTCAGCCTGGAGTTTTCAACATGAACCAGAACGTCCATCGTTTTGACGTGGATATCCTATTTAGCCGTTCGATGCAAGGATTGGGGCAATTCCTTCTCACCCAGACGTCCACGGTGAGTTTAATTTTTCTAGTCGGCCTATCACCCCCCCCTCTCTTTTTCGTATTTAATCAATATTTCCTCATATTTGATCTTTGCAGACTCCGGCCACAGTGACCGCCATGGTGGAAAAATAGGAGACCTTGGTGCACTATTTGGAGAAGGTCCGTCTTGATTTGAAATAAAGCCAGGCAAGAGTTACTGCTTTTCAACGTCGGGTAGAGGAGAGCGAAGCTCGAATGAGAGAGCTGGAGGCTAAATTTTGCCATGAACTGGATCTTTTTGAAGTCTCAGGCCGAGGAGAGGGAGAATCAAATGGCCGCAATAGCGATGGAAAATGAGGTGTATAAATTGTTAGAATAGGTGACCAGAAAGCCAATAGGTTTGGCGATTTGTAACCTATTATACAACTCGATGTGAATGTAATATTATTATGTGATGAATAAGATGAGTGTTTGTTACCAATGGTACCTTCTTTGTTGCACTCATCTTACATTTGTTAAAACGGTGTTTAACTTATATCGCAACAAAGCCCACAGACCATGGATAACAACTCGTGCAGTTGGGCCACGCATTGGATGGTGGTCATGAAACCAACTGATTAAGAGTTGGGTCTGAAACGTTCCAAGTCGAGGACCTCGAGACAGGGCATCGAGAGTCCTATTGAGACTTGCGTCAAGAGTCGTGTTCATTGGATGAGTGCCGTGTTTCATCGGCGACAGGCGTGGGACGCTACACGATCTTGATGGGTTGGTCGACTGGGGTCGAGCCGACTGGACTGACTCGCGGGGATCATCATATGGGAGCCTTGGAGGCTTGATCGGTATGATTGGCTTCCCCGGTTCCGATAGTACGGGAGTAATCGTCAGACTTGAGGAATCATGGCAGTCGCGTGCACATGATGGCTGTATCTTGGATCTGGCGAGAGGTAATCATTCTGGAAGATGATTATCATAAGCCTTGTTTAGTGCAGTCGGAATGTGTAGCGAGGACGGTGGATTCCAAGAAGAGGATCCGTCCCCTATCCGTATGTGACAGAGGTATCTCATATGCACTCGGAGACACGTTCATGCTGTTTGAAGCTGTGGCCACAGTGGTTCGTCGAATAGGGAATGGTTTCCTGTGTTGACGCAATGAAGCATACGTGGTTTCGAGTATTAAGCATAGATGCCTAGTCAAGGATGGGAACCGACGCCCAATTCCATACCCTAGACTAAGGCCGGGAGACGGTAGATGGAAGGATTGTACCCGTACGGAATCGGCACCTAAATGTTCACGCCAATTCACCTAGTCTCTAGTGCCATGGACCGTTGCTAGACAGCCACCCATGGTAATGGGCCCTTGTGGGACACGGGCCCAAGTCTAGCTGAGGGTGAACCTAAAGGGTCACACACAAATCACCGAGGAGGTTGAGAGATCGACTTGGAGTCAATCTCGAAGGATAAAATAAGTAATTGGATTACTTAAGGGAAAGTCCATTAGATGGACGGGCCGACATTGTATCGGGCTTTCGTTTAATCGGTAAATTGGATTTTCGATTAAATATGAAAAGTTGAGACGTTGGATCTTTTAATTGGATTAAAAGATCAACGGGAATAATTTAAATGGACATTAAATTGGATTTAATGTTGGATTCATCGTAATTGGATTACGATAAAACTCGGTCCGTTAAATTATACCCGAGAGGAGAAATAATTCCTATTTTGGAATAGGAAGAAGTTTGACTTCTTCCCTTAATTAAACATGGCCGACATGCTCCCTTGGAGGAAGCAAAATCAGCCATGTTTCATGCTAGGTGGTATGTTGACTTATCTCTTTTGGAAAGAGACAAATCAACTCCAATCAAGCTCTTCCCTTTTGGTATGATTTGATCATACCATAAATTTTGGTAGGCTTGATTGAAGAATTGATGGTGATTGATTGGAATGAATCTAGACATCCTTGGATGAATCTAGACACATTCCAATAATCACATTAATTATGTATATATATTAGAATATACAACACCTAGCATAAGTGATTCATTATTCATCTTTTTCTAGGAAAAAGAGAAGACAAAAATCCTCTCCTCTCTCTCAAAATTTCGTGCTCCCTCCCTCTCTTACACTTGTGTTCTTCACTTGATTTTGAATCAAGAAGAAGAACAAAGTAAGTTTAAATGTTCACGGAATCGGCGCCTAAATGTTCACGCCAATTCACCTAGTCTCTAGTGCCATGGACCGTTGCTAGATGGCCACCCATGGTAACGGGCCCTTGTGGGACACGGGCCCAAGTCTAGCTGAGGGTGAACCTAAAGGGTCACACACAAATCACCGAGGAGGTTGAGAGATCGACTTGGAGTCAATCTCGAAGGATAAAATAAGTAATTGGATTACTTAAGGGAAAGTCCATTGGATGGACGGGCCGATATTGTATCGGGCTTTCATTTAATCGGTAAATTGGATTTTCGATTAAATATGGAAAGTTGAGATGTTGAGACGTTGGATCTTTTAATTAGATTAAAAGATCAACGGGAATAATTTAAGTGGATATTAAATTTGATTTAATATTGGGTTTGTCGTAATTGGATTACGATAAATCCCGGTCCGTTAAATTATACCCGAGAGGAGAAATAATTCCTAATTTGGGATGGGAAGAAGTTGGACTTCTTTCCTTAATTAAACATGGCCGACACGCTCCCTTGGAGGAAGCAAAATCAGCCATGTTTCATGCTAGGTGGTATGTTGACTTATCTCTTTTGGAAAGAGACAAATCAACTCCAATCAAGCTCTTCCCTTTTGGTATGATTTGATCATACCAAAAATTTTTGTAGGCTTGATTGAAGAATTGATGGTGATTGATTGGAATGAATCTAGACATCCTTGGATGAACCTAGACACATTCCAATAATCACATTAATTATGTATATATATTAGAATATACAACACTAAGCATAAGTGATTCATTATTCATCTTTTTCTAGGAAAAAGAGAAGACAAAAATCCCTCTCCTCTCTCTCAACTCTCGGCCCTCTCTCCCTCTCCCACACTTGTGTTCTTCACTTGATTTTGAATCAAGAAGAAGAACAAAGTAAGTTTAAGAGAGCACTAACTCATAGTGTTCTTCTCTTAAACCGATTCCTTCTTAAACCCGTTCTTTTCTAGCAAGAAGAACGTGTGTTTCTTCCGGTGTGGTGTGGATCACCTTTGGAGAATCCATACGTTTGGATTTCGTGAGCATTCCAGAGAGGGAACAACGCTAGTAGCTGGGAGCATACGCTAAACAATCAAAGGTAACGGTTTTACTACGCTTTGATTGATTTAATATACATCTATGCCCTATGTGTTTAAATATATATTTCTAATATTTACACATCCTACATCGAACGCCCGGTTGAGCACCCAAGGGTACACCCCTTGGGATTCGTTTATTTAAATTAGATTTAAATTTACGAACTATTTTCTCGCTTCCGCTCGCGCTCCCGGGCGGATCCACTTGTTCTTCAAGTGGTATTAGAGCCCGGTTCGATGTAAGGGGCATAGATCTATGTGTTTGGCATGATCTACTTGCTTTTAATGGCTTTATTGGCATGTTAGATTGTATAAATATATGAGTAATATGATAATTCAATTGTTTGGATTTAATGGACTTTTGGCATGCTTTATTTTGCTAGATTGGATCTAAAATTGCATGCTTATTTTCAGAATAATATTACTGTTATTGTGCTGAAACAGTTTTGAAAAAAAAAAAAATATTTCGATCAGACCGGCAGTGGCCGCGCGCAGGCGGGCGCCTGCGCGCGCCATGTGCGCAGCCGACCGCTGCCGGCCGAGGCCAGCGCGTGCGTTGCCCTGTGCGTGCGGCCGGCCGGCCAGCACAACGGCTGGGCCGTTTTGTGTCGTTTTTTTGACTTTTTTCGAAAAATTTGATTTTCTGTATTTTCTGCAAAATATTCTGAAAAATATATTAATTTTGCATTTTTGATTTTGGAATAATTGGATCATTCATTGAATTAAATTTGCTTAATTAATTTGGGATTAATACATGCATTGGATGCATTGTTTAAAATGTCCATTAAATTTGAAATTTGAATTTTGCATATTATTTGTATGTTTATACTTTTGTGATGTTGGACATCACTTGGGTATTTGGAATATCCATTGGTATATATGCATGATTATTTGGAATAATTATGTCATGTGTGTTGATGGAATCGACATGGGATGATCACAAGAGCCCTAGACCTTATGTATGGATGAATGTATGATCATTTATTTTTCTGTTGGGTGGGGCCTGCGTGCCTCTTGTTTTTGGGACTATCATCTCCCGAATTTTCAGCCTCATGATGTTAAGGCTTGTTTTCTTTATTACCAATGTATTACTTTCACTTGTGATGAGAGTAGATAGGATTGGTGAGGTTTTACTTTTAACAAGCAATTGGAGTCGGAGACCCTAAGGAGAAGCATCAAGGCGTGAAACAAGAAGCACTTCAAGGCCCATTGGAATGACAATGGGTTTATTATTATTGTAATAATTTAGGACCACCCTAGACAGACCATAGACTCACTGTGGGCTCAGTGGGTCGTATAGGTTGGGCTTGTGATCATCCTAACAGGGGTATGCTATATTTTCTGCATGCAACGTATTTACTTATCGCTTTAAATATTGGATATTTATGCATGATAAAACACAATAATGTGATGAGGTCTTGGTCATACACAAACTCTCATTTGGTTGGACCAAATTAAATATTAGCCCAGAACGGACTTGGATCAAAATGGTATTTATGATCTGTCCGAGCCTTCCATCCACAGCAATGTGGTGAGGAAGCTACCAGTACCCAAGTGTGGTCTCACGAGTCGTGGCACACTTGGACTAGGGGAAAGCTGCACCATTGTTGTGAACAAAAAGACTGCGCTCGCTGTTTCCCTGTCTCACGAGTCGTGGGGGGCGACAGTTTGAGGCATGATTTGGTTGATGGGTCGGGCCTAACACTGAGTAACATGGTTCGCTTGGAGTCCTCGGAATCATGCGAATAGGTGAGGCAAAATATCTTGGGAATCTCATTGGATGAGAATGATATTGGATATCTCCCACGAGGTCTTCTTCATGTGAATCGTAAAAGCGGGGCATGGAGATTACGCTTGTGGATCCCAAGCCCACTAGGAAATGGTTTCCCGAAACTCTGCTTGAGAGTGGCGGACTTTCGTATAAATAGTGGGAGGGTTAAAGACTAAAAGACTAGGTCTTCAACTTGAACAATAATATTACCATCATCTGCTAATTTCTGCTTTACATTTTCATTAATGTAGATATGTCTAAGAACTTATTAACCATGATTCTTGAGACTAACAAATTCAACGGAACGAACTATTCGGACTGGCTGAGAAACCTGAGGATTGTCCTCAGTTTCAAGAACAAAGGCTACGTCTTGGACGAGCCGCCACCGAGCGACTTACCAGAGGGGTCCACGCTTGAAGAACGTTTGACGTTCGAGAAATGGCATGAGGACAACCGGAAAGTACGCATTATCATACTGGCTTTGATGTCTAACGACATCCAGAAGCAGTATGAGAGGCTGGACAACGTCTCCGCCATAATGCTCCGCATGAACGAGGTTTATGCGGTTTCGGATAGGCATATTAGATATGCCGCCACAAAAGCATTCTTTGGCACCAAGCTCGCTGAAGGAGCGTCTGTACAAAGTCATGGGGTCAAGATGCTCTCCCTAGTGGAGAAACTCGAGGACCTTAAAGCTAGGCTTAACAATGACACGTACATTGACGTGATCCTCCAGTCGCTTCCTCCATCCTATGACCCGTTTGTTGTAAACTACAACATGAACGGACTTGAGAAGTCTATTCATGAGTTGATCAACATGCTGGTCCAATACGAGGCAACGACCCACAAGTCGGCGCCGGCGGTATTGATAGGAGAGGCTTCAACCTCCAAGGCGAATGGCAAGAGGGCCGGACGCTGGAAGAGGAAGAAGGGCAAAGGGAAAACGGTTGTGGCCCCTGCTCGCGCTCCGGGTGTCCCTGTTGCTCCGGTTGGACCGAGCAAAGGGAAAGGGAAGGCCCGTGGTTCTCAGCGGTCCAAGGCAAATGATGTCTGCATGCATTGCCAAGGGAAAGGGCATTGGAAGAGGGAGTGCCCACAACTCCTCTCCAACCCAGGTGTGTTTGTGGTTGAAGTTAATATGATTACTAATTCTGCTTCATGGGTATTGGATACCGGGTGTGGTGCTCACATCTGCAATGATTTGCAGGCACTGCAAAGAAGCAGAACGCTAACCAAGGATGAGATGTTCCTGAAGCTAGGCGATGGCAAGGCCGTTGCTACGGAGGCCGTAGGATCACTAGAGTTAGCCATTAGTAGTCATGTTAGGATTGTACTGAACGACTGTTTCTATGTACCTAGCATGATTAAAAATATTATTTCCATCCCAGTCCTTGATAAGGAGGGATATGAATTTACCATCAATAAAAACGATTTTTTCATTATCAAAGATGGTATTTCTCATCTGCTTGGTACATTAGTCAACGGTCTGTACATACTTCAACAGTCTAATTGGATTATGACTGCAGAACACAAACGAAAATGTGATGATCATAATAACGCACAGATATGGCATGCGAGGTTAGGTCATATCTCTAAAGATAGGATAAGAAAGGTTGGTGGACTCAAAGAGTCTAGAAATAGACAATTTGGACAACCTACCGACCTGCGAATCCTGTCTAAAGGGAAAGATGACCAAGAAACCCTTTGTTGGACAAAGTACGCTAGCCAGTGGTCTGTTGGATATGATCCATACAGATGTCTGTGGTCCACTAAATACTCAGGCTTACTACTTGAGACTACGTATGCTTCATTGCGTCGACACAAGAAACCATTCCCTATTCGACCAACCACTGTGGCCACATCTTCAAATAGCTTGAACGTGTCTCTGAGTGCATAGGAGATACCTCTGTTACATACTGACAGGGGACGGATCCTCTTCTTGGAATCCACTGTCCTCGCTACACATTTCGATTGCACTAGACAAGGCTTATGATGATCATCTTACAGAATGATCACCCTCGCCAGATCCAAGATACAGCCGTCCTGTGCACGCAACTGCCATGATCCCTAAGTTTGAGGACTACTCCCGTACTATCAGAACCGGGGAAATTCAATCATACCGACCAAGCCTCCAAGGCTTCCATATGATGATCCCCGCGAGTCAGTCCAGTCGGCTCGATCCCAGTCAACCAACCCATCAAGATCGTGTAGGCGTCCCACGCCTGTCGCAGATGAAACACGACACTCATCCAATGAACACGACTCTTGATGCAAGTCTAAATAGGACTCTCGATGCCCTGTCTCGAGGTCCTCGACTTGGAACGTTTCAGACCCAACTCTAAATCAGTTGGTTTCATGACCACCATCCAATGCGTGGCCCAACTGCACGAGTTGTTAACCGTGGTCTGTGGGCTTTGTTGCGATATA
The DNA here is from genome assembly GCA_034509735.1 of Sesamum alatum. Taxonomy (NCBI): domain Eukaryota; kingdom Viridiplantae; phylum Streptophyta; class Magnoliopsida; order Lamiales; family Pedaliaceae; genus Sesamum; species Sesamum alatum. Next base: position 32,036,941 of record JACGWO010000001.1, on the reverse strand, counting down.
AGTAAAATACCGTTTTAAAAAATGTGAAATGAGCGCAACAAAGTAAGCACCAAAAGTGACGAATACTCATTGTATTAATAACATAATAATATTACATTTACATCGAGTTGTATAACAAGTTACAAATCGCCAAACCTATTAGCTTTCTGGTCACCTATTCTAATAGGAGGAAGCGCGCCATCTCAGTTAGCTTTTCCGGCGGTAAATTCTTTCCTACCCGTAGTTGTTTTGTTCCGCCTTCTCAGTCCCATGAGATCAGTTGAGTCTCTTCTTGGGGGCTTATCCTTTCAACACTCTCCCCACTTATTGAAGCAGCTGCGGTGCGTACTCCATTGATTTGTTTCAGTGAATGGCAACGGCATTTCCTTGCCTGAGTCTGATTTGCCCATACTTCTCTGACCCCAAAGGGGGTAAGGAATTTCATTATTATGCAGGAGGTGGAGATTATCGCCTTGAGGGCGTTCAATGTCGGCCTTCCTAAGATCACGTTGTAACTTCGTTGGCGGGTGTCTACCACCAGGAATTTCGAGACGTGCGTCTTGCTCCGTGGTTCTTCTCCCAACGATATATGCAGTGCAATTTCTCCCATCGTGCGCACCAACCTTCCTTCAAATCCTATGAGAGTTGTTTTTCTTTCGATAATTTGTCGTTGGCTTAGGCCCATTTCTTGGAAGGCTGTGAGAAATAGAATGTCTACGGAACTTCCACTGTCGACTAGTATCCTCTTAACCTCCACGTTAGCAATGACTGCCGATACCACTATGGCATCTTCGTGAGGGAAGAGCACGCCCAGCTCATCTTTATGCGAAAAGGAAATCATTCCTCCTTTTTCGAATAAATCGTTCTTCCCAAGCGAGGTGTTTGAGAATACATGGTGGTACGTTTCCCATAGATGCCTTTTACGAGCCGCCCTCGTGGCTCCCTCGTATTCTCATCCTTCACTTATGTTCACTACCCGACCTCTTGGCCAATTGTCTCCCTTAAGAGGGCGCCTCGCTCTATCTTGACTGCCACTTTGTGCACTTTTTTGCTTTCCCGTGATCGCAGGTTCCTCTACCTGGGGTCGTATCAAGTCCTACAGGTGTCCCATTTGTATTAGCCTCTCCAGCTCAGCTTTAGGTGAAAAAAACTCCACGGTTGGTATGCCCACGGTCTCGATGAAAGTTACAGTATTTGGAGGATCTTTGACGATCTTCGCTACCTTTCATTTTAATAGGCCATCTGACGTACTCGCTATTTTCTGTAGTCATTAAGGCCTGTGTTCGAGACATATTCAAAGGTGTGTAGTTCCTGGGATGCCTGTCACTACGATGCCCCTCTGTAGTTTTCCGAGGGGCTTCTTTCATGTCTTCCTTTCTGAGTTGATTGGTGCATCGGATCTTCCTGGATCCTTCAATGAGGATGAATTTTCGGCTCGACATAACAAGTCATTCCAGCTGGTCCCTAGCTCACCTATCAAGGACTCTGCCAATCCTCCATTCCGCAAACCCTGCGCCATGATGCCGAAAAAGAATTTTGTATTAGCATTGGGTATGTCCAACATTTCGTTAGCAAACCTCTGAATATAGGCCCTAAGAGACTCTCCTTCCTCTTATACTACAACAAAGAGGTGACTTGGGTTTTTAGGGAATCATTTATTGCCAGCGAAGTAGGGTACAAATCCTCGGGCCATTTGTTCGAAGCTGGATATCGACCCCGCTGGCAATTGTGAGAACCAGGTTTGAGCTCGGCCCACAAGCTTGGTCCGAAAGATACGGCACAATATCGCATCACTGGGATCCACAAGATCCATGGCCGCAACAAACTGATCAATATGGTCTCAAGGATCACCCTTTTCTCCTCTGTATAGAGATAATTGCGAGATACGCGCATCATTGGAGATGGGGGCTGCTAAAATATCGTTCGAAAAAGGGCTCCCCCTCCGCCCAGGGGGCAACTTGGGCTCCAGCTTTTTTTTAAGATCCGCCAGTTCTCGCGGTAAAGTTTCGATTCGAGGATCCATCATAACTTTTGTCGGACTCCGGGGTAAGACTGGGGCCTAAATACTACCCACCGAGTCCTCTTTTCGTGGGGGCACAGGATTATTCGGGACCTGAAAGGCATGAGCTGCTTCGCCTCCATGTTCTCGAACCCATCGCAGGGTTGCCCGAGCTCCTCTTTTCGCCGTTTCTTCTAGCAAGACTTGCATATCTTCCGTCCCTACATATCGAATTTGGGATCGGATCACCGAGGTAGCCCACCTCTCCATGATATGAGAGATCGGGATTTCCTTCGGGAGAAGGGGCGTTCTCTGGTCTCGATCGCTTTTCTCCTTGTGATCTCATCAAATGACCATAAAAAGCATGTTCCCACAGACGACGCCAATTTGATGTGGGTAAAAATGGTTGATACAATGGTGTGTGTATTTCTTTCACTTGCTTTGAAAGAGGGATGCTTGGGGTATTCATAGGAACAGTCCTTTATAAAAAAACTTCCTATATTCCTTGATATCTAAGCGAATAAGGGGATGAATCTGCCCTGGGAGGATTTCCTCATGCACCTTTTCTGATTGGCTCGTAGATTCGCTGAGGGCTCGTAGATCTTTATAGATTCCTTCGTAGATTTTTCAGACCGACTCGTAGATTCTCTAATGGCTCCATCGTAGATCTCCTGGATTGATCCCCCAATTTTCCAAAAAGGAAGGAGGAACGAGGCTGCCTCATATTGGCCATATGAGGTCATTCTTTAATACGAGGAGACCTCTTTTACCTTTTTCCTAGAAGTACGAGTTCTTTGGCCTGGTCGTCGGATATGTTTTATGGGGTTTGTTTCATATGCTGACTTCGAGGAACATCGTATTTTTTCTAAGGTAGGGGGGCCACGGTACAAGGGGATGTCATATCTCCCTATATCACATGATTTGACAATAAACTGTGATTCTTTATCTCTCAATATATAGAATCATACATACAACACCCTTTTTACACTATTTAAAATTAATTCCAAATACCAATCCAGATATACACCTTATTTCTAACACACACACACATTTATTTTAATTTTCTCTCCCTATCTCCACAAATCAAAACAAAAAACTTAAGAAGTAAAAACAAACATAACGTTTTTGTTTCAACTTGGCTGAGGTGGCCGCCCTTGGGTTGGAGGCAGCACGACGGTGGTGGCTTGGGTGAAGAATGAGCGGTGGTTCTGAGAGGGTCTTCGCTATTTTTATAATTTATGAGTTTCTCTTGTTTCTTTTTCTTGTTTAAACTAAAGAAAAAAATGAAAAAAATGCGTCATAATCCTATGAGAATTGCAAAGAGAAAACACAAAATATTGTCGGATAATTGCTGACAAAATTACTTTTAATTGATGGAAAATTTTCAAGTGAAAAAAGAAGAAAAAGAAATTTTTTTTGGAAATTCCTGAAAAAATATATAAATAATATTAATAATATAAATATCTAATTATGTATGTATAGATTACAATAATAAACATATATTGGTATATATTAATTTTTTGGTATAGTTTTTGGTCTTATTTATTGGTATAAATGTAATTTTATATTTTAATCTCATTTGCTTATTATGATAGTAAACATGCAAAATAGATAATCTAACAATTTATCATAGTGATGGGGATACGATCTCATGAAATAGCAAAAGACTGAAATATCCTCAAGAGGGTCCCAAAACCATGAAGAATGCTGCGGGTTCGCGCATAGGCTTTGCAGGTCGGGTTCTTCGACCCGACACGGTTTGATGACCCGGCCCATATTCGACGCCAGGTGTCCAAACGAAGACCTTCGATGCTAAGATATATCGGACGAGGCACACGAGACCACGTGGACCGTACAGGTACGAACATTTGGTGTTATATATATATCGCCTATGCCGCATTTAAGTTAAGTTACTGTGACTACATTCGACCAAATATTTCTACTAGTTCGCCAATTAAACATCTCGACCAGTGTCTGACTTAAGCATCGAAGGGTCTACGCCGGGGACACTCCCGGCTAGTCTCACGTGCTTGTTTTTCTTCCAGGTTACTTGTCCGGGAGCTTGCGAGATCTTGTCCAGGGGAACCAAATCTAGGTGAACATACGTGATCGAATTTCAGGTTACATTCCATAGAAGGGCCATTGTTAAAATGTCTTACTCCAGAAAAGGCCCACTATGTACTCACAAGGCAGGGGTATTTTTGGCCTACGCTGATAAAGGACGCCATGGATTTCACAAGGAGGTGCGAGAGTTGCCAGAAGTACGCCTCGCTGATTCACACGCCAGCGACCGCGATGGAACCTATCAAAATAGCATGCCAATTTGATCAATGGGGAATTGACATCGTGGGACCTTTTCCCCCTGCACCAGCCCAGAAAAAATTTGTTATCGTGGCAGTGGAGTATTTTTCAAAATGGGTGGAGGCCGAGGCCCTAGCAAAAATTTCTGAGAAGGAGGTAATCAATTTTATCTGGAAAAATATAATTTGCAGGTTTGGCATACCTCGAGTCTTGATCTCGGATAACGGCACCCAATTCCAAGGCAAGGGAATCATAGCCTGGTGTAAGAAGTTAAAAATACAGCAGAACTTCACCTCCGTGGGAAACCCACAGGCGAACGGACAGACCGAAGTGACCAATCGCACATTATTACAACATTTGAAAACCAAGATCGAGGGCGTGAAGGGATCGTGGGTCGAGGAGTTACCCGGAGTGCTATGGGTGTATTGTACCACACCTCGATCCTCGACAGGTGAGTCTCCATTTTGTTTGATTTATGGGACTGAAGTGATAATCCTTGCGGAAATTGGGGAAATGACAGCGCGGGTCGCACATTATGAACCCCAGACAAACCACGAACAGCGCGCTTTCGACCTCACCAGCATCGAGGAAAGGAGAGACCGAGCATACGCCAAAATCTTACATCACAAAAACTTGATGATGAGGAGTTATAATCATAAAGTAAAACCAAGGCAATTACAGGTCGGGGATCTGGTGTTAAAAAAGGTGGAGGTATCCAGACATGTGGGAAAGTCAGACCCGGCTTGGGAGGGCCCCTACAAAGTCGTTGAGATCAAAAAGCAAGGCACGTATCGATTGTAAGATATGGATGGGAAGGATTTGCCGAGACCATGGAACATCCATAACTTGAAAAAGTTTTATGCGTAAAGAATCCCAAAAGGGCGATCTGCCTGTGAAAGGCATGTCGAGGTTTAAAAGTTACATATCATTTCGGCAATAGCATAAAAATTTAAGTCATAATGCTCAGGTTGAAAGAAATTGGTGGATCGTCCCGGGAATTGCGCGAATGCGGAAGCGCGATAAAAATAAACATACAAAAAATAAAGCATGCTTTTAATTTAAAAGAACACGCTCAAGGGGTGTACCCTTGAGGTTCCCGGGCGTTCGGTGTATCTCATGATTATATAACATGTAAAGAAGTCATGGAGGCCATAGAGTTGAAAAATTAAAGAGGGACAAAAAATAAAACGAGACCTACTCGTTGTCGTTGTCGTTTTCGTCTTCAACGGCTACACGTGTTGTTCCCCGTTTTGCACCGAGATCTCGTTCTTGAGACCCTCCAAATCATGACACACGATCCACCCACGTATCTTGTACGTCGTGCTAGCATCGAACAAATATTTTTGGAGAGGATAGATCAATCACACGTTATGAATTAACGGGACTAATCTTCCTTAGTTCTGATGTTCCAAGAACAAAAGAACAAGAAACAATTTTCTTGTAGAGAGAGAGAGGGGCGGACGAGAGGTGAGGAGGGGAGAGACGAGTGTGTGTTGTGTGTGTGATTTCAAGAATCATCATCCCTCAAAAGGTTCGAAGCTAGAGGTATTTATAGAGGAGGAGTTTAATCCTCTTAAAACTCCTACTCTAAGAACTCTAATTTGACTAGGATTTTGACCTAGTCAAAGTCCTAGTCAAACTAGTATTTGACCTAGTCAAACAAATCCTAGCCTTCCATCTCCCCTTTCCATCTCAACCGTTGATTTTAATTTAATAGAATATTTAAATCCCATTAAATATTCCAAAAGGCTAAAAGAATAAATATAATATATTAATATTTATTCTAAGCCCATTAAATCAACCCTTTAATAAATTCTATTTATTAATTTAATTCCCTTTATCAAATAGAAGGAATTAATTTCTCCAAGAAAATATAGGACCCAATCAAATCTAATTTAATCATTCCTTTACTCCAATATTTAATTCCAAATTAAATACTAAGTGTGTGTGGATAATGTGTGACTCTTTAGGTTCACCATTCAGCTAGACTTGGTCGGATTCCTAGAATCCGTCCGTTACCATGGGTGGCCATCTAGCAACGGTCCATGGCACTAGAGACTAGGTGAAATATTGGGGAATGATCATGTAGGTTCTAACAGTACATTGTCCTTCTGTCTTCGGTCTCATCACTTAGAGTCTAGGGCACGGAAAAAGCAGGTACCCATTTTGGACCTAAGTGTCGGTATGTCCTTACTAAACACCGCAAGGGAAACTTTTCCCTTCTGTTCAGTTACTGTGGCCACAGATTTCAGGGACAAGACACAGAGCATACATGAGACTCAACTGTCAATACCTTTTGACAGGAGACAGATCCTTTCTTGGAAACTACTGTCACTCTGTACACCCGAGCTGCACTAGACATGGCTTATGACTACTCAAGAGTATTTTGGCAATCTCTCACCATATCTAAGATACAGACCTGATGCATAGGTAAACTCAGCAGTTCCTCAAGTCAAAGGACTTGGCCTGTACCGTTGGAACCGGGAATACACGTCATACCTTGCTGACCATACTCAAGGTCCTCCGTAAGACGGTTCCCGCGAGTCACCTCAGTCAGCTGCTTCCTAGCATGCTGACCCACTAACACTGCTTAGACGACCTTCGTCACCCGTCGATGAAATACGACAACAGATGCTTAGTGCAAGTCTCAAAGGGAATCCCGATACCCATTTTCGGGATTCCTTGACTTGGAGATTTCCGGACTGATTCGGTAAGACTGATTTCATGGACCTACCTCCAAGCGTAGTCCCAGTCCCCGAAATCGTTTCTCAGTCCGTGGGCTTTGTTTGCGTAGTGAACAGAAATGTAAATGTAGATATAAGTGAACGTAAACAAAGTATTGCCATATGAATTTTCACTTCTTTATTCATAAATGTTTTTATCAAATACCAAAAATTGTCTAGACATAGGTTATATATTCTTGCCAAAATTGGCTTACATGGTCACCTATTCGAACAATTTTCCACTTGACCTTTAAAGCCAATTGCCCATATGCTTAATCCCCATCTTCTCAAGATGTTGCGTATGAGCACTCTGCGACATAGGCTTTTGTCAGCGGGTCTGCTGTGTTGTTTGCCGAGTTGACTCGGTCCATCCGGACGTCACCTCTTCCTACCATTTCTCTAAGAAGATGGTAGCGTCTAAGAATGTGTTTGGAACGGTGATGAGATCTCGGTTCCTTTGCTTGCGCTATAGCGCCGTTGTTATCACAGAAGATGACAACAGGCTCGGCGATGCTAGGCACCACACCCAACCCTTGGATGTAGTTTCTCATCCAAACCGCTTCCTTAGCAGCTTCTGAAGCTGCTATGTATTCAGCCTCTGTGGTGGAGTCAGCAATGGTTGCTTGCTTGGAAATTTTCCAAGCTACTACTCCTCCATTGAGTTTGAATACGTACCCCGATTGAGACTTGGCATCATCGTCATCAGACTGGAAGCTATCGTCGCTAAAGCCTTCCAGAATTAGTTCTCCATTGCCATTGACTAGGAACATTTCCTTAGTCCTCCTTAGGTACTTAAGGATGCCCTTAACAGCATTCCAATGTGCCTCTCCTGCGCAGGACTGATATCTGCTTGTCACGCTCAAAGCGTATACAATGTCAGGCCTAGTGCAGTGGACCACATATTGTATGCTACCTACGGCAGAAGCATAGGGGATAACCTTCATCCTTTCAAGTTCCTCATCAGTCCGTGGGGACTGTTTCTTGGATAACTTGATCCCATGCCTCATTGGAAGGAATCCTCGTTTGGAGTTGTCCATTCGATATCTCTTTAGGACTTTCTCCATATACGAGTTTTGGGTGAGTCCTAACATCCTTTTAGATCTGTCCCTGACAATCTGGATGCCTAGGATGTAGGAGGCTTCAACCAAGTCCTTCATGGAAAACTGGGTTGACAACCATGCTTTTGTGTTTCCTAACATTCTAACGTCATTACCAATGAGCAGAATGTCATCCACAAAAGTACTAGGAACACTATTGGGCTCCTACTGACCTTCTTGTATACACAAGGGTCGGATTCGTTTTTGATGAAGTCATAACTCCGTATTACTTCATCAAAGTGAATGTTCCAACTTCGGGAGGCTTGTTTGAGGCCATAGATGGACTTCTGGAGACGACAGACTTTCTGCTCTTCTCCAGTGACCGTGAAAACCCTGCGGCTGATCCATATAGATCTCTTCTTCAACGAAACCGTTGAGGAAGGCCGTTTTCACGTCCATCTGCCATATCTTATAGTCATACCATGCTGCTATGCGAGCAGAATCCGAATGGACTTAGCCATGGCTACTGGCGAGTAGGTATCCTCAAAATCGACCCCGGGTCGTTGAGTGTATCCCTTAGCTACAAGCCTAGCCTTAAAGGTTGTGACTTCTCCATCAACACCAAGTTTGCGCTTGTAGACCCACTTACAGCCGACTGGCTTAACACCTTTCGTTGGATCTGCAAGACTGCAAACTTGGTTCTCGCTCATGGAATCCATTTCGGCTTTCATGGCCTCAAGCCATTTCCCGGAGTCGATGTCACACATCGCTTCTCCATACGTCTTAGGATCGTTATCCAAAAGATCGGTCGCACCTAGAAAGCCATATCTAACTGGAGGTCTGGACTCTCTAGTGAACCTACGGAGAACGGGAACATCAGTGGTGACTCTGGGCGCTGACTGTATCGGAGCCGGCGGTTCAGGAACCGGGGCTGGCTATTCCTAAGGCCGTCCTTCATGCCTAGCATGTTGGACTTCTCGAGGTTGATCAGTCCTTCGGCTGTTAATCCTGAATCCTCTAAGTGAGGGTTCTGCGGCCTCCTCTGATGGCTGGATTCCATCACTTGACTCCTCAAGGATCAGCACATCAGGTTGGATATCCTCCGGGAAGCCTTGCTCCAAGAATACTGCATTTCTTGAAATAAACACCTTTTGTTCCAAGGGGTCATAAAAGTAATAACCCGCAGTTTCTTTAGGGTATCCAACGAACCTGCATAAGCTAGACCTAGATTCTAACTTATCTCCCACTAACCTCTTGACGTATGCGGGGCTACCCCACACTTTCAAGTAGTTGTAGGATGCAGGCTTGCCGTGCCATATCTCATATGGCGTTTGGGTCAATGCACTAGGTAGGCGCTAAATTCAATAATTTGGCCGCCGTTTCTAGTACTAAGGTACTCACCGCCTCGGTCCGACCGAAGGATTTTAATTTTGCAGTTGGTTTGGTTCTCCACTTCAAGTCTGAATTCTTTAAGCCTCTCAAGAGCTTCAGACTTGTACCTCATCAGGTAAACATAACCATACCGCGAATGATCATCGGTGAAGGTTATGAAGTAGGAGAACCCACCTCGGGCCTGCGTCCTTAGTGGTCCACATACGTCTGTATGGACCAAGTCCAACAGACCTGTGGCAAGCCTGCTTTGTCCTACAAAGGGCTTCTTGGTCATTTTTCCTCTTAGACAGGACTCACAAGTTGGTAGATCGCTCAAGTCCCCAACCTCTAGGTTCTTTGAGTCTACCAACCTTTTCATCCTATCTTGGGATATGTGACCTAGTCTAGCGTGCCACAGACGTGCGTTCCCGTTATTATCTAATTTTCGTTTGTGTTGTGCATTGAGGACGAAATTCGTTTGTTGCAAGATATAGAGTTCGTTATGCAATGTACCAAGTAGATGAGCAATTCCACACCTCATCAAATAAAAGCATTTTTTATTGATTCTAAACTCATAACCACTATTGTCCAACAATGGAATGGAAATGATGTTTTTAATCATACTGGGTACAAAATAAACTTGCACTAAATCTATGCTAATACTATCACTAATCACTAGAGTGGCGGATCCTACTGCTTCTGCCAAGATGGCCTTGCCATTCCCAAGCTTCAGGATCATGTCCCCGTTACCCAGTTTTCTGCTTCTTTTCAACACCTGCAAGTTATTGCAAATGTGAGCTCCACAGCCGGTATCTAATACCCAAGAGGCAGAACTAGTGACCATATTAACCTCAATCACATATATACCTTGGTTCGAGAAGAGTTTGGGGCACTCTCTCTTCCAATGCCCTTTCTCACGGCAGTTGATACATATGTCATATGCCTACGACTGTTGCTTGGAGACAACCTTTCCCTTTCCTTTGCCTTTCCCCTCTTTGGCAATGGGAACACTCTTAGTGTTCGTAGCTGCTTTGACGGCCTTTCCCTTCCTTTTCTTCTTCTTCCAACGTCCGGCACCCTTGCCTTTCTTATTAGAAGTCGAAGCACCTCCAAACAATACTGAAGGCGTGGACTTCTTAGTCGTTGCCTCGTATTGCACCAACATATTGATCAACTCATGAATGCCCTTCTCAAGTGCGTTCATGTTGTAGTTGACGATAAATTGGTCAAAGGAGGGTGGGAGTGACTGAAGGATCACATCTATGTACGTTTCATTATCGAGACCTGCCTTTACGTCCTCGAGCTTTTCCACCAGGGTAAGCATTTTAACCCTGTGCTCTTGTACAGAGGATCCTTCTGTCATTTTCGTTCCAAAGAACGCCTTGGTCGCGACATACCTAGTATGCCGGTCCGGGACTGCATAACAATCCTTAAGGCGAGCCATAATGGAAAGGACATCGTCTAGCCTTTCATATTGCTTCTGAATCTCATTGGTCATCGAAGCAAGTAAGATGCTACGGACCTTCCGGTTGACCTTATGCCAAGTCTCGAACGTCTCACGTTCTTCTGGCGTGGATCCTTCCGGTAAGGTCCTAGGGAGAGGCTCATCCATGACGTAGCCTTGGTTCTCGTAATCTAGGACTATCCTGAGATTGCGCAACCAGTCGTTGTACTTTGTTCCATTGAATTTGTTTGTCTCAAGAATGGTAGAAAGTGGGTTCTTAGAAATTTTAAAATCTACATTTTAGAAAACAGCGCGCGATCAGCAGAAAATAAAAGACGGTGGTTTGATAAAATAATTAAATGCATGGACTTTAGTCATTTAATCCTCCCACTATTTGTACGAAAACACGGTACTCTCAAACGTGATTTTCGGGAAATCCTTTCCAAGTGGGCTTGGGATCCACAGCGATTTTTCCTATACCCCCTTTTACAATTCGCATGGAAAAGATCCTGTGGGAGGTATTCCATACCATTTTCGTTCCACGAGATTCCCAAGATTATTGCCTCACCCTTTCACATGTCCCGAGGACTCCAAGCGAATCATGTTAATTGGGCGTTAGACCCAACCCAATCGACCGAGCCACAGACCCACTGGTACCCCCACGACTCGTGAGATAGGTAGCAGCAGCCCGTTTTTCGTTCATGACATAGTGCAGCTTCCTTTAAGTACAATAACGTGCCACGACTCGTGAGACCACGCTATTGACCCAAAGCAGCTTCCTCACTATGCCATGGATTGGAAGGCATGGACAAACTCCTAGAGTTTATGTCCACTTTGTCTAGGGTCTAATATTTTGACATTGGTCCAACCAATGTGAGAGTAGTTAATGACCAAGATCTCAAATAAATAAATATCTACACATACATCCAAAATGCGTAAATAAACCATCCATAGCAGTTATATGATAAACAAACAACCCATTCATCCATCATCATAACCACATGCAAAACTAAAGCCTAGCACGCCCCTGTTGGATGATCACGAGCCCGACTCCTATGCGACCCACTGAGCCCGCAGTGGATCTATGATCAATCTAGGGTTGGTCTTATACTATTACATTAATAGTAACCCAATCATCATGCTGATGGGCCTTGGTCTCGTTTTCTCTTTCTTCACTTCATGGAAAACTCTAAGGGACCTCCCGTCTGGGCTATCCATATGGTCCTTCCTTCTTCTCCACCAATTACAAAAATAGAAACCTCACTCCTAGTCTACTCTCATTACATATTAAAGATTAGAAACCCCAGCGAAAAACCCGGGGGGAGTACATAAGGAGGGAGGTAGAATGCCTTATTATTCCAAGGCAACTAGAAAGAGGGAAGGAGAAAACAGTAAAAGAGGCACACAGGCCCAACAGAAAATAAACCATACATTCGGTCTAAGGCTCGTGATCATCCATTTCCATCCAACACACATAATCACATGATCCAATCATATAATTACAATATACCAACAACATATGATTTCAATCATAAATATCCAAAATAATAAATGAATATGTGTACAACGTGTGAAAAATAAAACACAAATATTGGTAATAATATTTTCTCGTTTTAGGAAAACTTTTCTTCATTATTTTAAGTAAAATAACCCCGGGATTCCAAATCCAATTTATTTTACTCCTAAAATAATGTCTCTAGAAAAATAGGCATAATTGAACCAAAAAATGATTTTTCAGAATTAATTCAAAATTAAAACTGAAAATAATTAAAAAAATAAAAGAAAAACACTGCTAGGGTTTTGAAACCCTAGCAGCAGCATCCGCCGGCGGCACACGCACAGGGCAGCAGGCTCAGCCTACCGCCCCTGCGCTGCGCAGGCGCTGCCTGGCCGGCTGCGCGCGCAAGCCCCTTGCCTGCGTGCGCGCGTGCCTGGCCGGCAGCGCGCTGCGCGGCCTGGGCATTCCGGCAGGCCGTCGCGCGCGCAGGCTCCCTTGGTTTGCGCGCGCGCTGGCCTGCTGGCTGCCGGCCGTACCGTGCGTAGTGCGCGCGCAGACGTGCACTGGGCACGCCTGCCTGGCGGCGCTGCCAGAGCCTGTCCGCGCGCGGACTCTCAGTCGCGCAGCCTTGCGCGCGCGCAGACACCCTTGTCTGCGTGCGCGCGCGCCTATGCTCAGCCTCCCTGGCTGCGCGCTGCCCCTGCGCGACCGGCTGGGCGGGCGAGCGCAGGCTTCCCTTGCCTGCGCGCGTCTGCCCTGCCGGCAGCGCGCGTCAGCCCTCCAGGCTGGCCAGCTGCGTCGTTTCTCGTTTTCCGTTTCAATTTTTCCACCCCGTTTACCAAGAAAAACAGAAAAAACACAATATTCGGAAAATACACACGAATCAAAAGCAATAAAACCGACATGCTTAAAATCAAGAAAATCAAGATTTAATATAAAAACATGCCAATATCACGTTTCATGCTTAGAATGCACATTAACCCTAGGCCTATACACCGAACCGGGCGCTGATACCACTGAAAGGAATTGGTGGATCGTCCCGGGAATTGCGCGAATGCTTTTAATTTAAAAGAACACGCTCAAGGGGTGTACCCTTGAGGTTCCCGGGCGTTCGGTGTATCTCATGATTATATAACATGTAAAGAAATCATGGAGGCCATAGAGTTGAAAAATTAAAGAGGGGCAAAAAATAAAACGAGACCTACCCGTTGTCGTTTTCGTCTTCAACGGCTACACGTGTTGTTCCCTGTTTTGCACCGAGATCTCGTTCTTGAGACCCTCCAAATCGTGACACACGATCCACCCACGTATCTTGTACGTCGTGCTAGCAACGAACAAGTATTTTTTGGAGAGGATAGATCAATCACACGTTATCAATTAACGGGATTAATCTTCCTAAGTTCTAATGTTCCAAGAACAAAAGACCAAGAAACAATTTTCTTGTAGAGAGAGAGGGGGCGGACGAGAGGTGAGGAGGGGAGAGACGAGTGTGTGTTGTGTGTGTGATTTCAAGAATCATCATCCCTCAAAAGGTTGGAAGCTAGAGGTATTTATAGAGGAGGAGTTTAATCCTCTTAAAACTCCTACTCTAAGAACTCTAATTTGACTAGGATTTTGACCTAGTCAAAGTTCTAGTCAAACTAGTGTTTGACCTAGTCAAACAAATCCTAGCCTTCCATCTCCCCTTTCCATCTCAACCGTTGATTTTAATTTAATGGAATATTTAAATCCCATTAAATATTCCAAAAGGCTAAAAGAATAAATATAATATATTAATATATATTCTAAGCCCATTAAATTAACTCTTTAATAAATCCTATTTATTAATTTAATTCCCTTTATCAAATAGAAGGAATTAATTTCTCCAAGAAAATATAGGACCCGATTAAATTTAATTTAATCATTCCTTTACTCCAATATTTAATTCCAAATTAAATATTAAGTGTGTGTGGATAGTGTGTGACTCTTTAGGTTCACCATTCAGCTAGACTTGGTCGGATTCCTAGAATCCGCCCGTTACCATGGGTGGCCATCTAGCAACGGTCCATGGCACTAGAGACTAGGTGAAATATTGGGGAATGAACATTTAGGTTCTAAAAGTACACTTGTCCTTCTGTCTTCGGTCTCATCACATAGAGTCTAGGGCACGGAAAAAGCAGGTACCCATTTTGGACCTAAGTGTCGGTATGTCCTTACTAAACGCCGCAAGGGAAACCTTTCCCTTCTGTTCAGTTACTGTGGCCACAGATTTCAGGGGACAAGACACAGAGCATACATGAGACTCAACTGTCAATACCTTTTGACAGGAGACAGATCCTTTCTTGGAAACTACTGTCACTCTGTACACCCGAGCTGCACTAGACATGGCTTATGACTACTCAAGAGTATTTTGGCAATCTCTCACCATATCTAAGATACAAACCTGATGCACAGATAAACTCAGCAGTTCCTCAAGTCAAAGGACTTGGCCTGTACCGTTGAAACCGGGAATACACGTCATACCTTGCTGACCATACTCAAGGTCCTCCGTAAGACGGTTCCCGCGAGTCACCTTAGTCAGCTGCTTCCTAGCATGCTGACCCACTAACACTACTTAGACGACCTTCGTCACCCGTCGATGAAATACAACAGCAGATGCTTAGTGCAAGTCTCAAAGGAATCCCGGTACCCATTTTCGGATTCCTTGACTTGGAGATTTCCGGACTGATTCGGTAAGACTGATTTCATGGACCTACCTCCAAGCGTAGTCCCAGTCCCCGAAATCGTTTCTCAGTCCGTGGGCTTTGTTTGCGTAGTGAAACAGAATTGTAAATGCAGATATAAGTGAATGTAAACAAAGTATTGCCATATGAATTTTCACTTCTTTATTCATAAATGTTTTTATCAAATACCAAAATTATCTAGACATAGGTTACATATTCTTGCCAAATTGGCAATAATTCTCGCTTCCCTCTCTCTCTACAAGAAAATTGTTTCTTGTTCTTTTGTTCTTGGAACATTAGAACTAAGGAAGATTAGTCCCGTTAATTCATAACGTGTGATTGATCTATCCTCTCCAAAAAATACTTGTTCGTTGCTAGCACGACATGCAACATACGTGGGTGGATCGGTGTCACGATTTGGAGGGTCTAAGAACGAGATCTCGGTGCAAAACGGGGCACGCGTGTAGCCGTTGAAGACGAAAACGACAACGGTAGGTCTCGTTTTATTTTTTCGTTCCTCTCTAATTTTTTCAAACTCTATGGCCTCCATGATATTCTTTACATGCTTTACTAATCATGAGATACACCAAACGCCCGGGAACCTCAAGGGTGACACCCCCTTGAGCGTGTTCTTTTAAATTAAAGGCCGCTTTATTTTTTTCGTATGTTTATTTTTTATCGCGCTTCCACCCGACGATCTACCGATTTCTTTCATGGTATCAGAGCCGGTTCGGTGTATAGGCCTAGGGTTAATGTGCGTTCTAAGCATGAAATGTGATATTGGCATGTTTTTATATTAAATCTTGATTTTTCTTGATTTTAAGCATGTCGGTTTTATTACTTTTAAATCGTAGTGAATCTCTGAATGTTGGTATTTTTTCTGTTTTTCTTGGGAAACGGGGTGGAAAATTGAACGGAAAAACGAGAAACAACGCAGCAGCCCAGCCAGGAGGGTTGGCCGCGCGCAGGCAAGGGAAGCCTGCGCGCGCCGCCCAGCCGGTCGCGCAGGGGCAGCGCGCAGCCAGGGAGGCTGCGCGCAGGCGTGCGCGCACGCAGACAAGGGTGTCTGCGCGCGCGCGCGCACGAAAGGCTGCGCGCCTGAGAGTCCGCGTGCGGACGGGCTCTGGGCAGCGCCGCCAGGCGCGCGCGCACGAAGACAGAGGAGTCTGCGCACATGCGCGCCCGGCAGGCGTGCCCAGTGCACGTCTGCGCGCACTGCGCACGGCACGGCCGGCAGCAAGCAGCCCAGCGCGCGCGCGCACGCAGGCAAGGGGCCTGCGCGAGCGCGCCCGGCCAGGCAGCGCCTGCGCGCGCAGGGGCGACAGGCTGACCCCTGCTGCCCTGTGCGTGTGCCGGCGGGTCGCTGCCGGCGGCGGCGGCGGCTGCTGCTGCTAGCGTTTCAAAACCCTAGCAGGGTTTTTCTTTTATTCTTTAATTATTTTCAGTTTTAATTTTGAATTAATTCTAAAAAAATCGTTTTTTTGGTTCAATTATGCCTATTTTTCTAAAGATATTATTTTAGGAGTAAAATAAATTGGATTTGGATCCCGGGGTTATTTTGCTTAAAATAATGAGGAAAGGTTTTCCTAAAACCAGAAAACATTATTACAAATATTTGTGTTTTATTTTTCACACGTTGTGCACATATTCATTTATTATTTTGGATATTTATGATTGGAAATAATATGTTGTTGGTATATTGTAATTATATGATTGGATCATGTGATTATGTGTGTTGGATGAAAATGGATGATCGTGAGCCCTAGACCGGATGTATGGTTTATTTTTCTGTTGGGCCTGTGTGCCTCTTTTACTGCTTTCTCCTTCTCTCTTTCTAGTTGCCTAGGAATAATAAGGCATTCTACCTCCCTCCTTATGTACTCCCCCGGGTTTTCGCTGGGGTTTCTAATTTTTGATATGTAATGAGAGTAGACTAGCAGTGAGGCTTCTATTTTGTAATTGGTGGAGAAGAAGGAAGGACCGCATGGAGAGCCCAGACGGGAGGTCCCTTGGAGTTTTCCATGAAATGAAGAAAGAGAAAAAGAGACCAAGGCCCATCAGCATGATGATTGGGTTACTATTAATGTAATAGTATAGGACCAACCTTAGATTGACCGTAGATCCACTGCGGGCTCAGTGGGTCACATAGGATTCGGCTCGTGATCATCCAACAGGGCGTGCTAGGCTTTAATTTTGCATGTGGTTATGATGATGGATGAATGGATTGTTTGTTTATCATATAGCTGCTATGGATGGTTTATTTACGCATTTTGGATGTATGTGTAGATATTTATTTATTTGAGATCTCGGTCATTTACTACTCTCACATTGGTTGGACCAATGTCAATACATTAGACCCTAGACAAAGTGGACATAAACTCTAGGATTTTGTCCATGCCTTCCAATCCATGGCATAGTGAGGAAGCTGCTTTGGGTCAATAGCGTGGTCTCACGAGTCGTGGCACGTTATTGTACTTAAAGGAAGCTGCACTATGTCATGAACGAAAAACGGGCTGCTGCTACCTGTCTCACGAGTCGTGGGGTACCAGTGGGTCTGTGGCTCGGTCGATTGGGTTGGGTCTAACGCCCAATTAACATGATTCGCTTGGAGTCCTCGGGATCATGTGAAAGGGTGAGGCAATAATCTTGGGAATCTCATGGAACGAGAATGGTATGGAATACCTCCGACAGGATCTTTTCCATTCGAATCGTAAAAGCGGGGTAAGGGAAAAATCGCTGTGGATCCCAAGCCCACTTGGAAAGGATTTCCCGAAAATCACGTTTGAGAGTACCGTGTTTTCGTATAAATAGTGGGAGGATTAAATGACTAAAGTCCATGCATTTAATCATTTTATCAAACCCACCGTCTTTTTATTTTCTGCTGATCGCGCGCTGTTTCCTAAAATGTAGATTTTAAAATGTCTAAGAACCCACTTTCCACCATTCTTGAGACAAACAAATTCAATGGAACAAACTACAACGACTGGTTGCGCAATCTCAGGATAGTCCTAGATTACGAGAACCAAGGCTACGTCATGGACGAGCCTCTCCCTAGGACCTTACCGGAAGGATCCACGCCAGAAGAACGTGAGACGTTCGAGACTTGCAATAAGGATAACCGGAAGGTCCGTAGCATCATACTTTCTTCGATGACCAATGAGATTCAGAAGCAATATGAAAGGCTAGACGATGTCCCTTCCATTATGGCTCGCCTTAAGGATTGCTATGCAGTCCCGGACCGGCATACTAGGTATGTCGCGACCAAGGCGTTCTTTGGAACGAAAATGACAGAAGGATCCTCTGTACAAGAGCACGGGGTTAAAATGCTTACCCTGGTGGAAAAGCTCGAGGACCAAAAGGCAGGTCTCGATAATGAAACGTACATAGATGTGATCCTTCAGTCACTCCCACCCTCCTTTGACCAATTTATCGTCAACTACAACATGAACGCACTTGAGAAGGGCATTCATGAGTTGATCAATATGTTGGTGCAATACGAGGCAACGACTAAGAAAGTCCACGCCTTCGGTATTGTTTGGAGGTGCTTCGACTTCTAATACGAAAGGCAAGGGTGCCGGACGTTGGAAGAAGAAGAAAGGGAAGGGAAAGGCGGTCAAAGCAGCTACGAACACTAAGAGTGTTCCATTGCCAAAGAGGGGAAAGGAAAAGGAAAGGGAAAGGTTGTCTCCAAGCAACAGTCGAAGGCATATGACATATGTATCAACTGCCGTGAGAAAGGGCATTGGAAGAGAGAGTGCCCCAAACTCTTCTCGAACCAAGGTATATATGTGATTGAGGTTAATATGGTCACTAGTTCTGCCTCTTGGGTATTAGATACCGGCTGTGGAGCTCACACTTGCAATGACTTGCAGGTGTTGAAAAGAAGCAGAAAACTGGGTAGCGGGGACATGATCCTGAAGCTTGGAATGGCAAGGCCATCTCGGCAGAAGCAGTAGGATCCGCCACTCTAGTGATTAGTGATAGTATTAGCATAGATTTAGAGCAAGTTTATTTTGTACCCAGTATGATTAAAAACATCATTTTCATTCCATTGTTGGACAATAGTGGTTATGAATTTAGAATCAATAAAAATTGCTTTTATTTGATGAGGTGTGGAATTGCTCATCTACTTGGTACATTGCATAACGGACTCTATATCTTGCAACAAATGAATTTCGTCCTCAATGCACAACACAAACGAAAATTAGATAATTACGGGAACGCACGTCTGTGGCACTCTAGGCTAGGTCACATATCCCAAAATAGGATGAAAAGGTTGGTAGACTCAAAGAACCTAGAGGTTGGGGACTTGAGCGATCTACCAACTTGTGAGTCCTGTCTAAGAGGGAAAATGACCAAGAAGCCCTTTGTAGGACAAAGCAGGCTTGCCACAGGTCTGTTGGACTTGGTCCATACAGACGTATGTGGACCACTAAGGACGCAGGCCCGAGGTGGGTTTTCCTACTTCATAACCTTTACCGATGATCATTCACGGTATGGTTATGTTTACCTGATGAGGTACAAGTCTGAAGCTCTTGAGAGGTTTAAAGAATTAAGACTTGAAGTGGAGAACCAAAACCAACTGCAAAATTAAAATCCTTCGGTCGGACCGAGGCGGTGAATACCTTAGTACGGAGTTCCTAGATTATCTAAAAGAACATGGTATAATATCAGAATGGACACCTCCAGGAACACCGCAGTTAAATGGTGTCTCTGAAAGGAGGAATCGAACCCTGTTGGACATGGTTCAGTCCATGATGAGTTTTACCAAATTGCCCTTATCGTTTTTGGGGCTACGCACTAGAAACGGCGGCCAAATTGTTGAATTTAGCGCCTACTAGTACATTTGACCCAAACGCCATATGAGATATGGCACGGCAAGCCTGCATCCTACAACTACTTAAAAGTGTGGGGTAGCCCCGCATACGTCAAGAGGTTAGTGGGAGATAAGTTAGAATCTAGGTCTAGCTTATGCAGGTTCGTTGGATACCCTAAAGAAACTGCGGGTTATTACTTTTATGACCCCTTGGAACAAAAGGTGTTTGTTTCAAGAAATGCAGTATTCTTGGAACAAGGCTTCCCGGAGGATATCCAATCTGATGAGCTGATCCTTGAGGAATCAAGTGATGGAATCCAGCCATCAGACACAGCCGCGAACCCTCATTTAGAGGATTCAGGATAGACAGCCGAAAGGCTGACCAACCTCGAGAAGTCCAACATGCTAGGCATGAAGGACAGATCTAAAAGGATGTTAGGACTCACCCAAAACTCGTATATGGAGAAAGTCCTAAAGAGATATTGCAAAATGGACAACTCCAAACGAGGATTCCTTCCAATGAGGCATGGGATCAAGTTATCCAAGAAACAGTCCCCACAGACTGATGAGGAACTTGAAAGATGAAGGTCATCTCCTATGCTTCTTCCGTAGGTAGCATACAATTTGGAATAGGTGACCAGAAAAGCCAATAGATTTTGGCAATTTGTAACCTATCCGACAACTTGATGTGAATGTAATATTATTATGTGATGAACAAGATGGAGTATTCGTCACCAATGGTACCTTCTTTGTTGCGCTCATCTTACATTTGTTAAAATGGTGTCTTAACTTATATCGCAACAAAGCCCACAGACCATGGATAACAACTCGTGCAGTTGGGCCACGCATTGGATGGTGGTCATGAAACCAACTGATTAAAAGTTGGGTCTGAAACGTTCCAAGTCGAGGACCTCGAGACAGGGCATCGAGAGTCCTATTGAGACTTGCATCAAGATTCGTGTTCATTGGAATGAGTGTCGTGTTTCATCGGCGACAGGCGTGGGACGCCTACACGATCTTGATGGGTTGGTCGACCGGGGTCGAGCC